>OY776112.1:238230779-239430779 GCA_963675035.1 Allygus modestus
TTTTATTTTTCTCCATAAGAATAACATTACACAACGTACTGTGTTTAGCACTTTCAATATCTCGGTAACCAATTGACGTAGAGAAATGATCAAAATACCAAATTGTGTGTTTTTTTAAGCTAAATCCAATGGGAAAAAATAAAATTTGACTATTTCCAAAATTATATATAAAAAAGTCAAAAAACTCATTTTTGGGGTACAAAACCCCCCAAAAATACCCCTTCGGATAGAGCGATCTGGCTGGTTTTCGAACTTAAAGTCATAAATGTTGCCTTACACGTTTATACCAAATTTCATCAAAATCGGATAATTTTTACGAGAGTTATCGTGCTCACGGACACACATATATATATATATATATATATATATATATATATATATATATATATATATATATATATATATATATATATAGATATATATATATACAGTTTCGAACGAATGGTGTTTTTGGGGTCTTGGGACCTCAAAACGAAATGTTATCATGGTCCCGGGCCTAGGTCTTACCATGCCGACTACGGTAATAGCTTCTTCCCTATAGGGGAAATTCGCTAAAATTGTCAGTTTTGGCAATTTTTCTGGGGGTTACAAGCTATAAGCTACCTGCATGCAAAATTTCAGCTTTCTAGCTCGTCTAGAAGTGGTCTAGAATTCGTATACCTCAGTGAGTGAGTGAGTGAGTTACACATGCGGCTGTATATATTTTAGACTCGCTTCGCTCGCTGGGGGCTCCGCCCCCAGACCCCTGTGGGGGGCTTCGCCCCCAGGTCCCTGTCACATGGTTTAATTACGATAATAATCCGAGGTCCTATGTATACTCAAAATATAAAGTAGACTTATTGAGTGAACAAATTTAGGCCTAGCAGTACAATATTAGAGTATATAACAATTTAAAAATCTCTCCGCCTCCGCCCCTAGGCCCATGTGGGGGGCTTTTCCCCCAGGTCGCTGTTTGGCCACAGTTTAATGTAAATTGGTCCAAATTCTATTTAAGACCTAAATTCTACAACTATTCCAAGGCTTTGATTATTGTTAAGGGTTTAACCTATAAAATCTGGCTATATGCCTGTTGATGAATACTACTTGGTATGGAGTATGTTAAATTTTAAGCCTCCATTTCTTACCTAAGTGCTTGAAAAAATATACCCTTAACCGATGTAAAGTGTAGCCTTTAAAGGCGTATTTTAAACCTTATAAGGGATACGACCACCGTTAACAACCTGAAAAACTATGACTTTGGGTAACTTCAAGCCTTCTGCAACAAATATGACATGATTTATAAGGGATTTTACCCTCGACAGAGCGCAACATAAAAAATGTACCCGAAAAACACGAAAAGTCTACAAGAGCTCAAAAACTTAGATTTTTGTGGTTTTATTAGATACTTAATCCTGGCGTGGGAGTATTGCTTAGTACTAAGTGTAATGTAGGAATACTGTGTGATAAGTATTAGGCCTATAAGTTCTATATTAGAGTGACGAACCATTAAAAACCACGAACAAATCTATGGAAAAAGTTTAAATTTTAAAAAATCTAGCGCTATCTTAGGGTGAAGGGGGTGAGATACGGCAAAAAGTCATAGGACTAAAGTTGTAGTTCGTCTAAAATCCGTGGCACGTGGTGGTCTTTGTTTTTCGATAGGACAACCCGTTCAATCGCTAGAGCTCAAATAAAAAAATACTACATTTTGATTTTTGTATTCACAATTATTTATTTTGTTGAGATAGTTCAAACTAATAATATTAGGATTTGCGAAGAAAATATGCAAGGCACATGCATGCCAAATCTCACTTTTCTAGTTCAAGTATTATTGGTGTCACGTGTCTGTCCAATAATATAAATTGGCACAGAACCCCCAATACGCCACTACTTATACTAAGAAAACGGTCATATCTAAAGATTTTTTGAGTTTTTTTCCATTTTTCGACAGGTTTAATTAATAAAAACTGGTCATATTTCTGCTGATATTTACTAAATGTGATGTAGACATACTGCGTGCCCAATATTAGGCCTCCATAAAGTATATTAACGTGATAGGAAATAAAAAACCGCCACAAAATCTCAAAATTTGAAAAAATCTAGAGCTATCTAAGGGTGAAGGAGACGAGATACGACAAAAAGTCATAGGAACAAACTTGTAGATCTTGCAAAATCCGTAGCACGTGGTGGTGTCCGTTTTTTGATAGGACAATCCGTTTAACCGCTAGAGCTCAAAAACTGTAATTTTAAAATAAGCTTTTTGGGGGGGGGGTTTAAATATTTTTTTACGGGGGGTTAAAATACAAAATTGTCAGTTTTGGCAATTTTACTGGGGGTTACAAGCTATAAGCTACCTGCATGCAAAATTTCAGGTTTCTAGCTCATCTAGAAGTGGTCTAGAATTCGTATACCTCAGTCAGTCAGTCAGTCAGTGAGTTACACATGCGGCTGTATATATTATAGACTCGCTTCGCTCGCTGGGGGCTCCGCCCCCAGACCCCTGTGGGGGGCTTCGCCCCCAGGTCCCTGTCGTAAATTATACCCTTAACTGATGTATAATGTAGCCTTTAAAAGGCGTATTTTGAATCTTATAAGGGATACGACCACCGTTAAGAACCTGAAATACTATGACTTTGGGTAACCAAAAGTATTCTGCAACAAATATGACATGATTTATAAGGGATATTACCCTCAACATGAGCGCAACATAAAAAATGTACCTGAAAAACACGAAAAAGTCTACAAAATATCAAAAAACTTTGATTTTTTTGGGGTATTTATGATACTTTATCTGGGCGTGGGAGTGTTGCTTGGTACTAATTGTAATGTAGGAATACTGTGTGATAAATATTAGGCTTCTAAGTTCTATTTTAGAGCGTCAAACTATTAAAAACCTCGAACAAATCTTGGAAAAATTGTAATTTAAAAAATCTAGCGCTACCTAAGGGTGAAGGGGGTGAGATACGGCAAAATGTCAAAGGACCAAAGTTGTAGTTCGTCTGAAATCCGTGGCACGTGGTGGTCTTCGTTTTTCGATAGGACAACCCGTTCGGTCGCTAGTGCTCAAATAAAAAAAGACTACATTTTGATTTTTTTATTCACAATTATTTATTTATTTGCGATAGTTCAAACTAAAAATAGTAGGATTTGGGAAGAAAAGGTGCAAGACACATGCATGCCAAATCTCACGTCTCTAGCTCAAGTATTATTGGTGTCACGTGTATGTCCAATAATATAAATTGGGACAGAACCCCCAATACACCACTACTTATACTAAGAAAACTGTCATATCTAAAGATATTTACAGTTTTTCATTTTTCGACAGGTATAAATAATAAAAAATGGTCATATTTCTGCTGCTATTTACTAAGTGTGATGTAGACATACTGCGTGCCCAATATTAGGCCTCGATCAAGTATATTAACGTGATAGGAAATAAAAAACGGCCAAAATATTTCGAAAATATGCCGAAATTTGAAAAATCTAGCGCTACCTAAGGGTGAAGGAGACGAGATACGACAAAAAGTCATAGGACCAAAGTTGTAGATCGTCTAAAATCCGTGGCACGTGGTGGTCTCCGTTTCTCGATAGGACCAACCATTCGGCCGCTACAGCTCAAATAAAAAGGCACTATTTTGGACATGTTCAAAATTTCCTCCATTTTGAATTTTTTTGAGGAGGTTAAAATAAAAAATTGTAACTTTTTGGAATTTTCCTGGGGGTTACAAGGTACAAGCTACATACATGCCAAATTTCAGGATTCTAGCTCTTCTAGAAGTGGTCTAGAATTCGTATACCTCAGTCAGTCAGTCAGTCAGTCAGTCAGTGAGTTACACATGCGGCTGTATATATTATAGACTCGCTTCGCTCGCTGGGGGCTCCGCCCCCAGACCCTTGTGGGGGGCATCGCCCCCAGGTCGCTCTTTGGCCAAAATTTAATGTAAATTGGTCCAAATCTATACTTATTTAATAGGAGAGCAGGTTTTTTGTGACAATCACTCCTCCTAAACTACACAACCGATTTTCATGTTTTTGGTGTCATTGGAAAGAGCCTAACGTGAAGTTGTGCAGGAAACTTTTTTTATAGAGAAATAATTTGTGAGTGAGGCCCAGGGGCCCTTTAAAGTTGAGTTTTTTCATATAAGCTTAACATTGGGAAATAACTATAAGTTTTAAGCAATCAGCTGGATAGAGTAAACACAGTTAATCAGCAGGCCATGTTGGCTTTGGAACGTTAACACGATATTTATAAATGATGATCGCGAGCGAAGCCGCGACAGGTTTACTAGTTCTCTTTAAGACCTATGAACTCTACAAATATTCCAAGGTTTTTATTATTTTTAGGGATTTCACCTATAAAATCTGGTCATATGCCAGTTGGTGAATACTACTTGGCATGGAGAAGTACTGTATGTTAAATGTTAAGTTTCCATTTATTACCTAAGTGCTTGGAGAGAAAATTGAAACCCTACACTGGATTTTGTGATATAGCCTTTATAGGACGTCGCCTAAACCTTATAAGGGGGAAAACAAAGTTAACAACCTAAATTGCTATGTATTTGGTCAAAAATAAGCATTCCGCAACAAATATAACATTATTTATAAGGGTTTTTACCCTTGCTGGAGCGCTACATAAAAATACACCTAATAAAAACAAATAAATTTACAAAAGTTCAAAGTCTTTTTTGTCGGGTGTTTAAGTGATATAATCTGGGCATATGACTGGTTCTAAATACTAATTAATTGTAATATAGGAATACTATGTGCCAAATACTAGGCCTCTAAGTTCTGTATTAGAACGGCAACCATTGAAAACCACGTTAAAATCTTGAAATTTAACAAATATAGCGCTATCTAAGGGTTAAGGGGTCGAGATACGGCAAAAAGTCATGGGAAGAAAATTGTAGATCGCCTAAAATCCGTGGAACGTGATAGTCTCCGTTTTTTGATAGGACAATCTGTTTGGCCGCTAGAACTCAAATAAAACGACACTTTTTTATTTAATTTTTTGATTTGCCATTATTAATTTTTATTAAGGGAATTTAAACTGACTAAAGTAAAATTTTGAAATTTTCTCTGGGAGTCTCCGTTTTTTGATAGGACAAAATATAGAAAATATGCCGAAATTTGAAAAATCTAGCACTACCTAAGGGTGAAGGAGACGAGATAAGCCAAAATGTTATAGGACCAAAGTTGTAGATCGTCTAAAATCCGTGTGTCGTGGAGGTCTCCGTTTCTCGATAGGACCAACCGTTCAACCGCTACAGCCACAAAAATGCACTATTTTGGAGATTTTCAAAATTTCCTCCATTTTGAATTTTTTTTGAGGAGGTTAAAATAAAAAATTATACCTTTTTAAAATTTTTCTGGGGGTTTCAATGGACAAGCTACATGTAGGCCTAATTCCATGTTTCTAGCTTACCTAGAATTACCTGAGTAAGTCGATAATGCAGTTTGACATTTATGGAATAATTAGGGGTTTTAATTTTTTTGGGATGTTTAATTATTAAAACATGTTAGTTTATTGAGTGTTTCGTGAAGGGTAATGTGTCAACATATTGAGTGCCAAATATCAAGCCTTTACATACTAAATTAAAGTGATAGGAAATTAAAGGCCACAAAAATAACCGTCGAATTAGCCTGAAATTTGAAAAATCTAGCGCTACCTAAGGGTGAAGGGAGCAAGATACGACAAAAAGTCAAAGGAAAAGAGTTGTAGATCTTGTAAAATCCGTGGCACGTGGTGGTGTTCGTTTTTCGATAGGTCAATCCGTTCGGCCGCTAGAGCTCAAAAACTGTCATTTTAAAATAAGCCTTTTTGGGGGGGGGTTTAAATATTTTTTTGGGGGGGTTATGATAAAAAACTGTCAGTTTTGGCGATTTTCCTGGGGGTTACAAGCTATAACCTACCTGCATGCAAAATTTCAGGTTTCTAGCTCGTCTAGAAGTGGTCTATAATTCGTATACCTCAGTGAGTGAGTGAGTGAGTGAGTGAGTGAGTGAGTGAGTCAGTTACACATGCGGCTGTATATATATTAGACTCGCTTCGCTCGCTGGGGGCTCCGCCCCCAGACCCCTGTGGGGGGCTTCGCCCCCAGGTCCCTGTCTTAATTTAAACCCTTAACTGATGTATAATGTAGCCTTTAAAAGGCGTATTTTGAACCTTATAAGGGATACGACCACCGTTAACAACCTGAAACACTATGACTTTGGGTAACTAAAAGTCTTCTGCAACAAATATGACATGATTTATAAGGGATTTTACCCTCGACAGTGCGCAACATAGAAAATGTACCCGAAAAACACAAAAAGTCTACAAGAGCTCAAAAACTTTGATTTTTTTGGGTGTTTAAGATACTTAAATCTGGGCGTGGGAGTATTGCTTGGTACTAATTGTAATGTAGGAATACTGTGTGATAAGTATTAGGCCTCTAAGTTCTATATTAGAGCGACAAACCATTAAAAACTACAAACAAATTTGTGAAAAAAAATTTAAATTTAAAAAATCCAGCGCTATCTAAGGGTGAAAGGGGTGAGATACGGCAAAATGTCATAGGACTAAAGTTGTAGTTCGTCTGAAATCCGTGGCACATGGTGGTCTTCGTTTTTCGATAGGACAACCCGTTCGGCCGCTAGAGCTTGAATAAAAAAATACTACATTTTGATTTTTGTATTCACAATTATTTATTTTATTGAGATAGTTCAAACTAAATATAGTAGGATTTGGAAAGAAAAGGTGGAAGGCACATGCATGCCAAGTCTCACGTCTCTAGCTCAAGTATTATTGGTGTCACGTGAATATCCAATAATATAAATTGGGACAGAACCCCCAATACATCACTACTTATACTAAGATAACTGTCATATCTAAAGATATTTAGATTTTTTCATTTTTCGACAGGTTTAATTAATAAAAACTGGTCATATTTCTGCTGCCATTTACTAAGTGTGATGTAGACATACTGCGTGCCCAATATTAGGCCTCCATCAAGTATATTAACGTGATAGTAAATAAAAAACGGCCAAAATATTTCGAAAATATGCCGAAATTTGAAAAATCTAGCGCTACCTTAGGGTGAAGGAGATGAGATACGACAAAAAGTCACAGGACCAAAGTTGTAGATCGTCTAAAATCCGTGGCACGTGGTGGTCTTCGTTTCTCGATAGGACCAACCGTTCGGCCGCTACAGCTCAAATAAAAAGTCACTATTTTGGACATGTTCAAAATTTCCTCCATTTTGAATTTTTTTGAGGAGGTTAAAATAAAAAATTGTAACTTTTTGGAATTTTCCTGGGGGTTACAAGGTACAAGCTACATACATGCCAAATTTCAGGATTCTAGCTCTTCTAGAAGTGGTCTAGAATTCGTATACCTCAGTCAGTCAGTCAGTCAGTCAGTCAGTGAGTTACACATGCGGCTGTATATATTATAGACTCGCTTCGCTCGCTGGGGGCTCCGCCCCCAGACCCTTGTGGGGGGCATCGCCCCCAGGTCGCTCTTTGGCCAAAATTTAATGTAAATTGGTCCAAATCTATACTTATTTAATAGGAGAGCAGGTTTTTTGTGACAATCACTCCTCCTAAACTACACAACCGATTTTCATGTTTTTGGTGTCATTGGAAAGAGCCTAACGTGAAGTTGTGCAGGAAACTTTTTTTATAGAGAAATAATTTGTGAGTGAGGCCCAGGGGCCCTTTAAAGTTGAGTTTTTTCATATAAGCTTAACATTGGGAAATAACTATAAGTTTTAAGCAATCAGCTGGATAGAGTAAACACAGTTAATCAGCAGGCCATGTTGGCTTTGGAACGTTAACACGATATTTATAAATGATGATCGCGAGCGAAGCCGCGACAGGTTTACTAGTTCTCTTTAAGACCTATGAACTCTACAAATATTCCAAGGTTTTTATTATTTTTAGGGATTTCACCTATAAAATCTGGTCATATGCCAGTTGGTGAATACTACTTGGCATGGAGAAGTACTGTATGTTAAATGTTAAGTTTCCATTTATTACCTAAGTGCTTGGAGAGAAAATTGAAACCCTACACTGGATTTTGTGATATAGCCTTTATAGGACGTCGCCTAAACCTTATAAGGGGGAAAACAAAGTTAACAACCTAAATTGCTATGTATTTGGTCAAAAATAAGCATTCCGCAACAAATATAACATTATTTATAAGGGTTTTTACCCTTGCTGGAGCGCTACATAAAAATACACCTAATAAAAACAAATAAATTTACAAAAGTTCAAAGTCTTTTTTGTCGGGTGTTTAAGTGATATAATCTGGGCATATGACTGGTTCTAAATACTAATTAATTGTAATATAGGAATACTATGTGCCAAATACTAGGCCTCTAAGTTCTGTATTAGAACGGCAACCATTGAAAACCACGTTAAAATCTTGAAATTTAACAAATATAGCGCTATCTAAGGGTTAAGGGGTCGAGATACGGCAAAAAGTCATGGGAAGAAAATTGTAGATCGCCTAAAATCCGTGGAACGTGATAGTCTCCGTTTTTTGATAGGACAATCTGTTTGGCCGCTAGAACTCAAATAAAACGACACTTTTTTATTTAATTTTTTGATTTGCCATTATTAATTTTTATTAAGGGAATTTAAACTGACTAAAGTAAAATTTTGAAATTTTCTCTGGGAGTCTCCGTTTTTTGATAGGACAAAATATAGAAAATATGCCGAAATTTGAAAAATCTAGCACTACCTAAGGGTGAAGGAGACGAGATAAGCCAAAATGTTATAGGACCAAAGTTGTAGATCGTCTAAAATCCGTGTGTCGTGGAGGTCTCCGTTTCTCGATAGGACCAACCGTTCAACCGCTACAGCCACAAAAATGCACTATTTTGGAGATTTTCAAAATTTCCTCCATTTTGAATTTTTTTTGAGGAGGTTAAAATAAAAAATTATACCTTTTTAAAATTTTTCTGGGGGTTTCAATGGACAAGCTACATGTAGGCCTAATTCCATGTTTCTAGCTTACCTAGAATTACCTGAGTAAGTCGATAATGCAGTTTGACATTTATGGAATAATTAGGGGTTTTAATTTTTTTGGGATGTTTAATTATTAAAACATGTTAGTTTATTGAGTGTTTCGTGAAGGGTAATGTGTCAACATATTGAGTGCCAAATATCAAGCCTTTACATACTAAATTAAAGTGATAGGAAATTAAAGGCCACAAAAATAACCGTCGAATTAGCCTGAAATTTGAAAAATCTAGCGCTACATAAGGGTGAAGGGAGCAAGATACGACAAAAAGTCAAAGGAACAAAGTTGTAGATCTTGTAAAATCCGTGGCACGTGGTGGTGTTCGTTTTTCGATAGGTCAATCCGTTCGGCCGCTAGAGCTCAAAAACTGTCATTTTAAAATAAGCCTTTTTGGGGGGGGTTTAAATATTTTTTTGGGGGGGTTATGATAAAAAACTGTCAGTTTTGGCGATTTTCCTGGGGGTTACAAGCTATAACCTACCTGCATGCAAAATTTCAGGTTTCTAGCTCGTCTAGAAGTGGTCTATAATTCGTATACCTCAGTGAGTGAGTGAGTGAGTGAGTGAGTGAGTGAGTGAGTCAGTTACACATGCGGCTGTATATATATTAGACTCGCTTCGCTCGCTGGGGGCTCCGCCCCCAGACCCCTGTGGGGGGCTTCGCCCCCAGGTCCCTGTCTTAATTTATACCCTTAACTGATGTATAATGTAGCCTTTAAAAGGCGTATTTTGAACCTTATAAGGGATACGACCACCGTTAACAACCTGAAACACTATGACTTTGGGTAACTAAAAGTCTTCTGCAACAAATATGACATGATTTATAAGGGATTTTACCCTCGACAGTGCGCAACATAGAAAATGTACCCGAAAAACACAAAAAGTCTACAAGAGCTCAAAAACTTTGATTTTTTTGGGTGTTTAAGATACTTAAATCTGGGCGTGGGAGTATTGCTTGGTACTAATTGTAATGTAGGAATACTGTGTGATAAGTATTAGGCCTCTAAGTTCTATATTAGAGCGACAAACCATTAAAAACTACAAACAAATTTGTGAAAAAAAATTTAAATTTAAAAAATCCAGCGCTATCTAAGGGTGAAAGGGGTGAGATACGGCAAAATGTCATAGGACTAAAGTTGTAGTTCGTCTGAAATCCGTGGCACATGGTGGTCTTCGTTTTTCGATAGGACAACCCGTTCGGCCGCTAGAGCTTGAATAAAAAAATACTACATTTTGATTTTTGTATTCACAATTATTTATTTTATTGAGATAGTTCAAACTAAATATAGTAGGATTTGGAAAGAAAAGGTGGAAGGCACATGCATGCCAAGTCTCACGTCTCTAGCTCAAGTATTATTGGTGTCACGTGAATATCCAATAATATAAATTGGGACAGAACCCCCAATACATCACTACTTATACTAAGATAACTGTCATATCTAAAGATATTTAGATTTTTTCATTTTTCGACAGGTTTAATTAATAAAAACTGGTCATATTTCTGCTGCCATTTACTAAGTGTGATGTAGACATACTGCGTGCCCAATATTAGGCCTCCATCAAGTATATTAACGTGATAGTAAATAAAAAACGGCCAAAATATTTCGAAAATATGCCGAAATTTGAAAAATCTAGCGCTACCTTAGGGTGAAGGAGATGAGATACGACAAAAAGTCACAGGACCAAAGTTGTAGATCGTCTAAAATCCGTGGCACGTGGTGGTCTTCGTTTCTCGATAGGACCAACCGTTCGGCCGCTACAGCTCAAATAAAAAGTCACTATTTTGGACATGTTCAAAATTTCCTCCATTTTGAATTTTTTTGAGGAGGTTAAAATAAAAAATTGTAACTTTTTGGAATTTTCCTGGGGGTTACAAGGTACAAGCTACATACATGCCAAATTTCAGGATTCTAGCTCTTCTAGAAGTGGTCTAGAATTCGTATACCTCAGTCAGTCAGTCAGTCAGTCAGTCAGTGAGTTACACATGCGGCTGTATATATTATAGACTCGCTTCGCTCGCTGGGGGCTCCGCCCCCAGACCCCTGTGGGGGGCATCGCCCCCAGGTCGCTCTTTGGCCAAAATTTAATGTAAATTGGTCCAAATCTATACTTATTTAATAGGAGAGCAGGTTTTTTGTGACAATCACTCCTCCTAAACTACACAACCGATTTTCATGTTTTTGGTGTCATTGGAAAGAGCCTAACGTGAAGTTGTGCAGGAAACTTTTTTTATAGAGAAATAATTTGTGAGTGAGGCCCAGGGGCCCTTTAAAGTTGAGTTTTTTCATATAAGCTTAACATTGGGAAATAACTATAAGTTTTAAGCAATCAGCTGGATAGAGTAAACACAGTTAATCAGCAGGCCATGTTGGCTTTGGAACGTTAACACGATATTTATAAATGATGATCGCGAGCGAAGCCGCGACAGGTTTACTAGTTCTCTTTAAGACCTATGAACTCTACAAATATTCCAAGGTTTTTATTATTTTTAGGGATTTCACCTATAAAATCTGGTCATATGCCAGTTGGTGAATACTACTTGGCATGGAGAAGTACTGTATGTTAAATGTTAAGTTTCCATTTATTACCTAAGTGCTTGGAGAGAAAATTGAAACCCTACACTGGATTTTGTGATATAGCCTTTATAGGACGTCGCCTAAACCTTATAAGGGGGAAAACAAAGTTAACAACCTAAATTGCTATGTATTTGGTCAAAAATAAGCATTCCGCAACAAATATAACATTATTTATAAGGGTTTTTACCCTTGCTGGAGCGCTACATAAAAATACACCTAATAAAAACAAATAAATTTACAAAAGTTCAAAGTCTTTTTTGTCGGGTGTTTAAGTGATATAATCTGGGGATATGACTGGTTCTAAATACTAATTAATTGTAATATAGGAATACTATGTGCCAAATACTAGGCCTCTAAGTTCTGTATTAGAACGGCAACCATTGAAAACCACGTTAAAATCTTGAAATTTAACAAATATAGCGCTATCTAAGGGTTAAGGGGTCGAGATACGGCAAAAAGTCATGGGAAGAAAATTGTAGATCGCCTAAAATCCGTGGAACGTGATAGTCTCCGTTTTTTGATAGGACAATCTGTTTGGCCGCTAGAACTCAAATAAAACGACACTTTTTTATTTAATTTTTTGATTTGCCATTATTAATTTTTATTAAGGGAATTTAAACTGACTAAAGTAAAATTTTGAAATTTTCTCTGGGAGTCTCCGTTTTTTGATAGGACAAAATATAGAAAATATGCCGAAATTTGAAAAATCTAGCACTACCTAAGGGTGAAGGAGACGAGATAAGCCAAAATGTTATAGGACCAAAGTTGTAGATCGTCTAAAATCCGTGTGTCGTGGAGGTCTCCGTTTCTCGATAGGACCAACCGTTCAACCGCTACAGCCACAAAAATGCACTATTTTGGAGATTTTCAAAATTTCCTCCATTTTGAATTTTTTTTGAGGAGGTTAAAATAAAAAATTATACCTTTTTAAAATTTTTCTGGGGGTTTCAATGGACAAGCTACATGTAGGCCTAATTCCATGTTTCTAGCTTACCTAGAATTACCTGAGTAAGTCGATAATGCAGTTTGACATTTATGGAATAATTAGGGGTTTTAATTTTTTTGGGATGTTTAATTATTAAAACATGTTAGTTTATTGAGTGTTTCGTGAAGGGTAATGTGTCAACATATTGAGTGCCAAATATCAAGCCTTTACATACTAAATTAAAGTGATAGGAAATTAAAGGCCACAAAAATAACCGTCGAATTAGCCTGAAATTTGAAAAATCTAGCGCTACCTAAGGGTGAAGGGAGCAAGATACGACAAAAAGTCAAAGGAACAAAGTTGTAGATCTTGTAAAATCCGTGCCACGTGGTGGTGTTCGTTTTTCGATAGGTCAATCCGTTCGGCCGCTAGAGCTCAAAAACTGTCATTTTAAAATAAGCCTTTTTGGGGGGGGGTTTAAATATTTTTTTGGGGGGGTTATGATAAAAAAACTGTCAGTTTTGGCGATTTTCCTGGGGGTTACAAGCTATAACCTACCTGCATGCAAAATTTCAGGTTTCTAGCTCGTCTAGAAGTGGTCTAGAATTCGTATACCTCAGTGAGTGAGTGAGTGAGTGAGTGAGTGAGTGAGTGAGTCAGTTACACATGCGGCTGTATATATATTAGACTCGCTTCGCTCGCTGGGGGCTCCGCCCCCAGACCCCTGTGGGGGGCTTCGCCCCCAGGTCCCTGTCTTAATTTATACCCTTAACTGATGTATAATGTAGCCTTTAAAAGGCGTATTTTGAACCTTATAAGGGATACGACCACCGTTAACAACCTGAAACACTATGACTTTGGGTAACTAAAAGTCTTCTGCAACAAATATGACATGATTTATAAGGGATTTTACCCTCGACAGTGCGCAACATAGAAAATGTACCCGAAAAACACAAAAAGTCTACAAGAGCTCAAAAACTTTGATTTTTTTGGGTGTTTAAGATACTTAAATCTGGGCGTGGGAGTATTGCTTGGTACTAATTGTAATGTAGGAATACTGTGTGATAAGTATTAGGCCTCTAAGTTCTATATTAGAGCGACAAACCATTAAAAACTACAAACAAATTTGTGAAAAAAAATTTAAATTTAAAAAATCCAGCGCTATCTAAGGGTGAAAGGGGTGAGATACGGCAAAATGTCATAGGACTAAAGTTGTAGTTCGTCTGAAATCCGTGGCACATGGTGGTCTTCGTTTTTCGATAGGACAACCCGTTCGGCCGCTAGAGCTTGAATAAAAAAATACTACATTTTGATTTTTGTATTCACAATTATTTATTTTATTGAGATAGTTCAAACTAAATATAGTAGGATTTGGAAAGAAAAGGTGGAAGGCACATGCATGCCAAGTCTCACGTCTCTAGCTCAAGTATTATTGGTGTCACGTGAATATCCAATAATATAAATTGGGACAGAACCCCCAATACATCACTACTTATACTAAGATAACTGTCATATCTAAAGATATTTAGATTTTTTCATTTTTCGACAGGTTTAATTAATAAAAACTGGTCATATTTCTGCTGCCATTTACTAAGTGTGATGTAGACATACTGCGTGCCCAATATTAGGCCTCCATCAAGTATATTAACGTGATAGGAAATAAAAAACGGCCAAAATATTTCGAAAATATGCCGAAATTTGAAAAATCTAGCGCTACCTTAGGGTGAAGGAGATGAGATACGACAAAAAGTCACAGGACCAAAGTTGTAGATCGTCTAAAATCCGTGGCACGTGGTGGTCTTCGTTTCTCGATAGGACCAACCGTTCGGCCGCTACAGCTCAAATAAAAAGTCACTATTTTGGACATGTTCAAAATTTCCTCCATTTTGAATTTTTTTGAGGAGGTTAAAATAAAAAATTGTAACTTTTTGGAATTTTCCTGGGGGTTACAAGGTACAAGCTACATACATGCCAAATTTCAGGATTCTAGCTCTTCTAGAAGTGGTCTAGAATTCGTATACCTCAGTCAGTCAGTCAGTCAGTCAGTCAGTGAGTTACACATGCGGCTGTATATATTATAGACTCGCTTCGCTCGCTGGGGGCTCCGCCCCCAGACCCCTGTGGGGGGCATCGCCCCCAGGTCGCTCTTTGGCCAAAATTTAATGTAAATTGGTCCAAATCTATACTTATTTAATAGGAGAGCAGGTTTTTTGTGACAATCACTCCTCCTAAACTACACAACCGATTTTCATGTTTTTGGTGTCATTGGAAAGAGCCTAACGTGAAGTTGTGCAGGAAACTTTTTTTATAGAGAAATAATTTGTGAGTGAGGCCCAGGGGCCCTTTAAAGTTGAGTTTTTTCATATAAGCTTAACATTGGGAAATAACTATAAGTTTTAAGCAATCAGCTGGATAGAGTAAACACAGTTAATCAGCAGGCCATGTTGGCTTTGGAACGTTAACACGATATTTATAAATGATGATCGCGAGCGAAGCCGCGACAGGTTTACTAGTTCTCTTTAAGACCTATGAACTCTACAAATATTCCAAGGTTTTTATTATTTTTAGGGATTTCACCTATAAAATCTGGTCATATGCCAGTTGGTGAATACTACTTGGCATGGAGAAGTACTGTATGTTAAATGTTAAGTTTCCATTTATTACCTAAGTGCTTGGAGAGAAAATTGAAACCCTACACTGGATTTTGTGATATAGCCTTTATAGGACGTCGCCTAAACCTTATAAGGGGGAAAACAAAGTTAACAACCTAAATTGCTATGTATTTGGTCAAAAATAAGCATTCCGCAACAAATATAACATTATTTATAAGGGTTTTTACCCTTGCTGGAGCGCTACATAAAAATACACCTAATAAAAACAAATAAATTTACAAAAGTTCAAAGTCTTTTTTGTCGGGTGTTTAAGTGATATAATCTGGGCATATGACTGGTTCTAAATACTAATTAATTGTAATATAGGAA
Organism: Allygus modestus; assembly: GCA_963675035.1. Classification (NCBI taxonomy): domain Eukaryota; kingdom Metazoa; phylum Arthropoda; class Insecta; order Hemiptera; family Cicadellidae; genus Allygus; species Allygus modestus. The sequence continues at coordinate 238,246,244 of OY776112.1, forward strand.
TACTATATGCCAAATACTAGGCCTCTAAGTTCTGTATTAGAACGGCAACCATTGAAAACCACGTTAAAATCTTGAAATTTAACAAATATAGCGCTATCTAAGGGTTAAGGGGTCGAGATACGGCAAAAAGTCATGGGAAGAAAATTGTAGATCGCCTAAAATCCGTGGAACGTGATAGTCTCCGTTTTTTGATAGGACAATCTGTTTGGCCGCTAGAACTCAAATAAAACGACACTTTTTTATTTAATTTTTTGATTTGCCATTATTAATTTTTATTAAGGGAATTTAAACTGACTAAAGTAAAATTTTAAAATTTTCTCTGGGAGTCTCCGTTTTTTGATAGGACAAAATATAGAAAATATGCCGAAATTTGAAAAATCTAGCACTACCTAAGGGTGAAGGAGACGAGATAAGCCAAAATGTTATAGGACCAAAGTTGTAGATCGTCTAAAATCCGTGTGTCGTGAAGGTCTCCGTTTCTCGATAGGACCAACCGTTCAACCGCTACAGCCACAAAAATGCACTATTTTGGAGATTTTCAAAATTTCCTCCATTTTGAATTTTTTTTGAGGAGGTTAAAATAAAAAATTATACCTTTTTAAAATTTTTCTGGGGGTTTCAATGGACAAGCTACATGTAGGCCTAATTCCATGTTTCTAGCTTACCTAGAATTACCTGAGTAAGTCGATAATGCAGTTTGACATTTATGGAATAATTAGGGGTTTTAATTTTTTTGGGATGTTTAATTATTAAAACATGTTAGTTTATTGAGTGTTTCGTGAAGGGTAATGTGTCAACATATTGAGTGCCAAATATCAAGCCTTTACATACTAAATTAAAGTGATAGGAAATTAAAGGCCACAAAAATAACCGTCGAATTAGCCTGAAATTTGAAAAATCTAGCGCTACCTAAGGGTGAAGGGAGCAAGATACGACAAAAAGTCAAAGGAACAAAGTTGTAGATCTTGTAAAATCCGTGCCACGTGGTGGTGTTCGTTTTTCGATAGGTCAATCCGTTCGGCCGCTAGAGCTCAAAAACTGTCATTTTAAAATAAGCCTTTTTGGGGGGGGGTTTAAATATTTTTTTGGGGGGGTTATGATAAAAAACTGTCAGTTTTGGCGATTTTCCTGGGGGTTACAAGCTATAACCTACCTGCATGCAAAATTTCAGGTTTCTAGCTCGTCTAGAAGTGGTCTAGAATTCGTATACCTCAGTGAGTGAGTGAGTGAGTGAGTGAGTGAGTGAGTGAGTCAGTTACACATGCGGCTGTATATATATTAGACTCGCTTCGCTCGCTGGGGGCTCCGCCCCCAGACCCCTGTGGGGGGCTTCGCCCCCAGGTCCCTGTCTTAATTTATACCCTTAACTGATGTATAATGTAGCCTTTAAAAGGCGTATTTTGAACCTTATAAGGGATACGACCACCGTTAACAACCTGAAACACTATGACTTTGGGTAACTAAAAGTCTTCTGCAACAAATATGACATGATTTATAAGGGATTTTACCCTCGACAGTGCGCAACATAGAAAATGTACCCGAAAAACACAAAAAGTCTACAAGAGCTCAAAAACTTTGATTTTTTTGGGTGTTTAAGATACTTAAATCTGGGCGTGGGAGTATTGCTTGGTACTAATTGTAATGTAGGAATACTGTGTGATAAGTATTAGGCCTCTAAGTTCTATATTAGAGCGACAAACCATTAAAAACTACAAACAAATTTGTGAAAAAAAATTTAAATTTAAAAAATCCAGCGCTATCTAAGGGTGAAAGGGGTGAGATACGGCAAAATGTCATAGGACTAAAGTTGTAGTTCGTCTGAAATCCGTGGCACATGGTGGTCTTCGTTTTTCGATAGGACAACCCGTTCGGCCGCTAGAGCTTGAATAAAAAAATACTACATTTTGATTTTTGTATTCACAATTATTTATTTTATTGAGATAGTTCAAACTAAATATAGTAGGATTTGGAAAGAAAAGGTGGAAGGCACATGCATGCCAAGTCTCACGTCTCTAGCTCAAGTATTATTGGTGTCACGTGAATATCCAATAATATAAATTGGGACAGAACCCCCAATACATCACTACTTATACTAAGATAACTGTCATATCTAAAGATATTTAGATTTTTTCATTTTTCGACAGGTTTAATTAATAAAAACTGGTCATATTTCTGCTGCCATTTACTAAGTGTGATGTAGACATACTGCGTGCCCAATATTAGGCCTCCATCAAGTATATTAACGTGATAGGAAATAAAAAACGGCCAAAATATTTCGAAAATATGCCGAAATTTGAAAAATCTAGCGCTACCTTAGGGTGAAGGAGATGAGATACGACAAAAAGTCACAGGACCAAAGTTGTAGATCGTCTAAAATCCGTGGCACGTGGTGGTCTTCGTTTCTCGATAGGACCAACCGTTCGGCCGCTACAGCTCAAATAAAAAGTCACTATTTTGGACATGTTCAAAATTTCCTCCATTTTGAATTTTTTTGAGGAGGTTAAAATAAAAAATTGTAACTTTTTGGAATTTTCCTGGGGGTTACAAGGTACAAGCTACATACATGCCAAATTTCAGGATTCTAGCTCTTCTAGAAGTGGTCTAGAATTCGTATACCTCAGTCAGTCAGTCAGTCAGTCAGTCAGTGAGTTACACATGCGGCTGTATATATTATAGACTCGCTTCGCTCGCTGGGGGCTCCGCCCCCAGACCCCTGTGGGGGGCATCGCCCCCAGGTCGCTCTTTGGCCAAAATTTAATGTAAATTGGTCCAAATCTATACTTATTTAATAGGAGAGCAGGTTTTTTGTGACAATCACTCCTCCTAAACTACACAACCGATTTTCATGTTTTTGGTGTCATTGGAAAGAGCCTAACGTGAAGTTGTGCAGGAAACTTTTTTTATAGAGAAATAATTTGTGAGTGAGGCCCAGGGGCCCTTTAAAGTTGAGTTTTTTCATATAAGCTTAACATTGGGAAATAACTATAAGTTTTAAGCAATCAGCTGGATAGAGTAAACACAGTTAATCAGCAGGCCATGTTGGCTTTGGAACGTTAACACGATATTTATAAATGATGATCGCGAGCGAAGCCGCGACAGGTTTACTAGTTCTCTTTAAGACCTATGAACTCTACAAATATTCCAAGGTTTTTATTATTTTTAGGGATTTCACCTATAAAATCTGGTCATATGCCAGTTGGTGAATACTACTTGGCATGGAGAAGTACTGTATGTTAAATGTTAAGTTTCCATTTATTACCTAAGTGCTTGGAGAGAAAATTGAAACCCTACACTGGATTTTGTGATATAGCCTTTATAGGACGTCGCCTAAACCTTATAAGGGGGAAAACAAAGTTAACAACCTAAATTGCTATGTATTTGGTCAAAAATAAGCATTCCGCAACAAATATAACATTATTTATAAGGGTTTTTACCCTTGCTGGAGCGCTACATAAAAATACACCTAATAAAAACAAATAAATTTACAAAAGTTCAAAGTCTTTTTTGTCGGGTGTTTAAGTGATATAATCTGGGCATATGACTGGTTCTAAATACTAATTAATTGTAATATAGGAATACTATGTGCCAAATACTAGGCCTCTAAGTTCTGTATTAGAACGGCAACCATTGAAAACCACGTTAAAATCTTGAAATTTAACAAATATAGCGCTATCTAAGGGTTAAGGGGTCGAGATACGGCAAAAAGTCATGGGAAGAAAATTGTAGATCGCCTAAAATCCGTGGAACGTGATAGTCTCCGTTTTTTGATAGGACAATCTGTTTGGCCGCTAGAACTCAAATAAAACGACACTTTTTTATTTAATTTTTTGATTTGCCATTATTAATTTTTATTAAGGGAATTTAAACTGACTAAAGTAAAATTTTGAAATTTTCTCTGGGAGTCTCCGTTTTTTGATAGGACAAAATATAGAAAATATGCCGAAATTTGAAAAATCTAGCACTACCTAAGGGTGAAGGAGACGAGATAAGCCAAAATGTTATAGGACCAAAGTTGTAGATCGTCTAAAATCCGTGTGTCGTGGAGGTCTCCGTTTCTCGATAGGACCAACCGTTCAACCGCTACAGCCACAAAAATGCACTATTTTGGAGATTTTCAAAATTTCCTCCATTTTGAATTTTTTTTGAGGAGGTTAAAATAAAAAATTATACCTTTTTAAAAATTTTCTGGGGGTTTCAATGGACAAGCTACATGTAGGCCTAATTCCATGTTTCTAGCTTACCTAGAATTACCTGAGTAAGTCGATAATGCAGTTTGACATTTATGGAATAATTAGGGGTTTTAATTTTTTTGGGATGTTTAATTATTAAAACATGTTAGTTTATTGAGTGTTTCGTGAAGGGTAATGTGTCAACATATTGAGTGCCAAATATCAAGCCTTTACATACTAAATTAAAGTGATAGGAAATTAAAGGCCACAAAAATAACCGTCGAATTAGCCTGAAATTTGAAAAATCTAGCGCTACCTAAGGGTGAAGGGAGCAAGATACGACAAAAAGTCAAAGGAACAAAGTTGTAGATCTTGTAAAATCCGTGCCACGTGGTGGTGTTCGTTTTTCGATAGGTCAATCCGTTCGGCCGCTAGAGCTCAAAAACTGTCATTTTAAAATAAGCCTTTTTGGGGGGGGGTTTAAATATTTTTTTGGGGGGGTTATGATAAAAAACTGTCAGTTTTGGCGATTTTCCTGGGGGTTACAAGCTATAACCTACCTGCATGCAAAATTTCAGGTTTCTATCTCGTCTAGAAGTGGTCTAGAATTCGTATACCTCAGTGAGTGAGTGAGTGAGTGAGTGAGTGAGTGAGTGAGTCAGTTACACATGCGGCTGTATATATATTAGACTCGCTTCGCTCGCTGGGGGCTCCACCCCCAGACCCCTGTGGGGGGCTTCGCCCCCAGGTCCCTGTCTTAATTTATACCCTTAACTGATGTATAATGTAGCCTTTAAAAGGCGTATTTTGAACCTTATAAGGGATACGACCACCGTTAACAACCTGAAACACTATGACTTTGGGTAACTAAAAGTCTTCTGCAACAAATATGACATGATTTATAAGGGATTTTACCCTCGACAGTGCGCAACATAGAAAATGTACCCGAAAAACACAAAAAGTCTACAAGAGCTCAAAAACTTTGATTTTTTTGGGTGTTTAAGATACTTAAATCTGGGCGTGGGAGTATTGCTTGGTACTAATTGTAATGTAGGAATACTGTGTGATAAGTATTAGGCCTCTAAGTTCTATATTAGAGCGACAAACCATTAAAAACTACAAACAAATTTGTGAAAAAAAATTTAAATTTAAAAAATCCAGCGCTATCTAAGGGTGAAAGGGGTGAGATACGGCAAAATGTCATAGGACTAAAGTTGTAGTTCGTCTGAAATCCGTGGCACATGGTGGTCTTCGTTTTTCGATAGGACAACCCGTTCGGCCGCTAGAGCTTGAATAAAAAAATACTACATTTTGATTTTTGTATTCACAATTATTTATTTTATTGAGATAGTTCAAACTAAATATAGTAGGATTTGGAAAGAAAAGGTGGAAGGCACATGGATGCCAAGTCTCACGTCTCTAGCTCAAGTATTATTGGTGTCACGTGAATATCCAATAATATAAATTGGGACAGAACCCCCAATACATCACTACTTATACTAAGATAACTGTCATATCTAAAGATATTTAGATTTTTTCATTTTTCGACAGGTTTAATTAATAAAAACTGGTCATATTTCTGCTGCCATTTACTAAGTGTGATGTAGACATACTGCGTGCCCAATATTAGGCCTCCATCAAGTATATTAACGTGATAGGAAATAAAAAACGGCCAAAATATTTCGAAAATATGCCGAAATTTGAAAAATCTAGCGCTACCTTAGGGTGAAGGAGATGAGATACGACAAAAAGTCACAGGACCAAAGTTGTAGATCGTCTAAAATCCGTGGCACGTGGTGGTCTTCGTTTCTCGATAGGACCAACCGTTCGGCCGCTACAGCTCAAATAAAAAGTCACTATTTTGGACATGTTCAAAATTTCCTCCATTTTGAATTTTTTTGAGGAGGTTAAAATAAAAAATTGTAACTTTTTGGAATTTTCCTGGGGGTTACAAGGTACAAGCTACATACATGCCAAATTTCAGGATTCTAGCTCTTCTAGAAGTGGTCTAGAATTCGTATACCTCAGTCAGTCAGTCAGTCAGTCAGTCAGTGAGTTACACATGCGGCTGTATATATTATAGACTCGCTTCGCTCGCTGGGGGCTCCGCCCCCAGACCCCTGTGGGGGGCATCGCCCCCAGGTCGCTCTTTGGCCAAAATTTAATGTAAATTGGTCCAAATCTATACTTATTTAATAGGAGAGCAGGTTTTTTGTGACAATCACTCCTCCTAAACTACACAACCGATTTTCATGTTTTTGGTGTCATTGGAAAGAGCCTAACGTGAAGTTGTGCAGGAAACTTTTTTTATAGAGAAATAATTTGTGAGTGAGGCCCAGGGGCCCTTTAAAGTTGAGTTTTTTCATATAAGCTTAACATTGGGAAATAACTATAAGTTTTAAGCAATCAGCTGGATAGAGTAAACACAGTTAATCAGCAGGCCATGTTGGCTTTGGAACGTTAACACGATATTTATAAATGATGATCGCGAGCGAAGCCGCGACAGGTTTACTAGTTCTCTTTAAGACCTATGAACTCTACAAATATTCCAAGGTTTTTATTATTTTTAGGGATTTCACCTATAAAATCTGGTCATATGCCAGTTGGTGAATACTACTTGGCATGGAGAAGTACTGTATGTTAAATGTTAAGTTTCCATTTATTACCTAAGTGCTTGGAGAGAAAATTGAAACCCTACACTGGATTTTGTGATATAGCCTTTATAGGACGTCGCCTAAACCTTATAAGGGGGAAAACAAAGTTAACAACCTAAATTGCTATGTATTTGGTCAAAAATAAGCATTCCGCAACAAATATAACATTATTTATAAGGGTTTTTACCCTTGCTGGAGCGCTACATAAAAATACACCTAATAAAAACAAATAAATTTACAAAAGTTCAAAGTCTTTTTTGTCGGGTGTTTAAGTGATATAATCTGGGCATATGACTGGTTCTAAATACTAATTAATTGTAATATAGGAATACTATGTGCCAAATACTAGGCCTCTAAGTTCTGTATTAGAACGGCAACCATTGAAAACCACGTTAAAATCTTGAAATTTAACAAATATAGCGCTATCTAAGGGTTAAGGGGTCGAGATACGGCAAAAAGTCATGGGAAGAAAATTGTAGATCGCCTAAAATCCGTGGAACGTGATAGTCTCCGTTTTTTGATAGGACAATCTGTTTGGCCGCTAGAACTCAAATAAAACGACACTTTTTTATTTAATTTTTTGATTTGCCATTATTAATTTTTATTAAGGGAATTTAAACTGACTAAAGTAAAATTTTGAAATTTTCTCTGGGAGTCTCCGTTTTTTGATAGGACAAAATATAGAAAATATGCCGAAATTTGAAAAATCTAGCACTACCTAAGGGTGGAGGAGACGAGATAAGCCAAAATGTTATAGGACCAAAGTTGTAGATCGTCTAAAATCCGTGTGTCGTGGAGGTCTCCGTTTCTCGATAGGACCAACCGTTCAACCGCTACAGCCACAAAAATGCACTATTTTGGAGATTTTCAAAATTTCCTCCATTTTGAATTTTTTTTGAGGAGGTTAAAATAAAAAATTATACCTTTTTAAAAATTTTCTGGGGGTTTCAATGGACAAGCTACATGTAGGCCTAATTCCATGTTTCTAGCTTACCTAGAATTACCTGAGTAAGTCGATAATGCAGTTTGACATTTATGGAATAATTAGGGGTTTTAATTTTTTTGGGATGTTTAATTATTAAAACATGTTAGTTTATTGAGTGTTTCGTGAAGGGTAATGTGTCAACATATTGAGTGCCAAATATCAAGCCTTTACATACTAAATTAAAGTGATAGGAAATTAAAGGCCACAAAAATAACCGTCGAATTAGCCTGAAATTTGAAAAATCTAGCGCTACCTAAGGGTGAAGGGAGCAAGATACGACAAAAAGTCAAAGGAACAAAGTTGTAGATCTTGTAAAATCCGTGCCACGTGGTGGTGTTCGTTTTTCGATAGGTCAATCCGTTCGGCCGCTAGAGCTCAAAAACTGTCATTTTAAAATAAGCCTTTTTGGGGGGGGGTTTAAATATTTTTTTGGGGGGGTTATGATAAAAAACTGTCAGTTTTGGCGATTTTCCTGGGGGTTACAAGCTATAACCTACCTGCATGCAAAATTTCAGGTTTCTAGCTCGTCTAGAAGTGGTCTAGAATTCGTATACCTCAGTGAGTGAGTGAGTGAGTGAGTGAGTGAGTGAGTGAGTCAGTTACACATGCGGCTGTATATATATTAGACTCGCTTCGCTCGCTGGGGGCTCCGCCCCCAGACCCCTGTGGGGGGCTTCGCCCCCAGGTCCCTGTCTTAATTTATACCCTTAACTGATGTATAATGTAGCCTTTAAAAGGCGTATTTTGAACCTTATAAGGGATACGACCACCGTTAACAACCTGAAACACTATGACTTTGGGTAACTAAAAGTCTTCTGCAACAAATATGACATGATTTATAAGGGATTTTACCCTCGACAGTGCGCAACATAGAAAATGTACCCGAAAAACACAAAAAGTCTACAAGAGCTCAAAAACTTTGATTTTTTTGGGTGTTTAAGATACTTAAATCTGGGCGTGGGAGTATTGCTTGGTACTAATTGTAATGTAGGAATACTGTGTGATAAGTATTAGGCCTCTAAGTTCTATATTAGAGCGACAAACCATTAAAAACTACAAACAAATTTGTGAAAAAAAATTTAAATTTAAAAAATCCAGCGCTATCTAAGGGTGAAAGGGGTGAGATACGGCAAAATGTCATAGGACTAAAGTTGTAGTTCGTCTGAAATCCGTGGCACATGGTGGTCTTCGTTTTTCGATAGGACAACCCGTTCGGCCGCTAGAGCTTGAATAAAAAAATACTACATTTTGATTTTTGTATTCACAATTATTTATTTTATTGAGATAGTTCAAACTAAATATAGTAGGATTTGGAAAGAAAAGGTGGAAGGCACATGCATGCCAAGTCTCACGTCTCTAGCTCAAGTATTATTGGTGTCACGTGAATATCCAATAATATAAATTGGGACAGAACCCCCAATACATCACTACTTATACTAAGATAACTGTCATATCTAAAGATATTTAGATTTTTTCATTTTTCGACAGGTTTAATTAATAAAAACTGGTCATATTTCTGCTGCCATTTACTAAGTGTGATGTAGACATACTGCGTGCCCAATATTAGGCCTCCATCAAGTATATTAACGTGATAGGAAATAAAAAACGGCCAAAATATTTCGAAAATATGCCGAAATTTGAAAAATCTAGCGCTACCTTAGGGTGAAGGAGATGAGATACGACAAAAAGTCACAGGACCAAAGTTGTAGATCGTCTAAAATCCGTGGCACGTGGTGGTCTTCGTTTCTCGATAGGACCAACCGTTCGGCCGCTACAGCTCAAATAAAAAGTCAATATTTTGGACATGTTCAAAATTTCCTCCATTTTGAATTTTTTTGAGGAGGTTAAAATAAAAAATTGTAACTTTTTGGAATTTTCCTGGGGGTTACAAGGTACAAGCTACATACATGCCAAATTTCAGGATTCTAGCTCTTCTAGAAGTGGTCTAGAATTCGTATACCTCAGTCAGTCAGTCAGTCAGTCAGTCAGTGAGTTACACATGCGGCTGTATATATTATAGACTCGCTTCGCTCGCTGGGGGCTCCGCCCCCAGACCCCTGTGGGGGGCATCGCCCCCAGGTCGCTCTTTGGCCAAAATTTAATGTAAATTGGTCCAAATCTATACTTATTTAATAGGAGAGCAGGTTTTTTGTGACAATCACTCCTCCTAAACTACACAACCGATTTTCATGTTTTTGGTGTCATTGGAAAGAGCCTAACGTGAAGTTGTGCAGGAAACTTTTTTTATAGAGAAATAATTTGTGAGTGAGGCCCAGGGGCCCTTTAAAGTTGAGTTTTTTCCTATAAGCTTAACATTGGGAAATAACTATAAGTTTTAAGCAATCAGCTGGATAGAGTAAACACAGTTAATCAGCAGGCCATGTTGGCTTTGGAACGTTACCACGATATTTATAAATGATGATCGCGAGCGAAGCCGCGACAGGTTTACTAGTTCTCTTTAAGACCTATGAACTCTACAAATATTCCAAGGTTTTTATTATTTTTAGGGATTTCACCTATAAAATCTGGTCATATGCCAGTTGGTGAATACTACTTGGCATGGAGAAGTACTGTATGTTAAATGTTAAGTTTCCATTTATTACCTAAGTGCTTGGAGAGAAAATTGAAACCCTACACTGGATTTTGTGATATAGCCTTTATAGGACGTCGCCTAAACCTTATAAGGGGGAAAACAAAGTTAACAACCTAAATTGCTATGTATTTGGTCAAAAATAAGCATTCCGCAACAAATATAACATTATTTATAAGGGTTTTTACCCTTGCTGGAGCGCTACATAAAAATACACCTAATAAAAACAAATAAATTTACAAAAGTTCAAAGTCTTTTTTGTCGGGTGTTTAAGTGATATAATCTGGGCATATGACTGGTTCTAAATACTAATTAATTGTAATATAGGAATACTATGTGCCAAATACTAGGCCTCTAAGTTCTGTATTAGAACGGCAACCATTGAAAACCACGTTAAAATCTTGAAATTTAACAAATATAGCGCTATCTAAGGGTTAAGGGGTCGAGATACGGCAAAAAGTCATGGGAAGAAAATTGTAGATCGCCTAAAATCCGTGGAACGTGATAGTCTCCGTTTTTTGATAGGACAATCTGTTTGGCCGCTAGAACTCAAATAAAACGACACTTTTTTATTTAATTTTTGTTTTGCCATTATTAATTTTTATTAAGGGAATTTAAACTGACTAAAGTAAAATTTTGAAATTTTCTCTGGGAGTCTCCGTTTTTTGATAGGACAAAATATAGAAAATATGCCGAAATTTGAAAAATCTAGCACTACCTAAGGGTGAAGGAGACGAGATAAGCCAAAATGTTATAGGACCAAAGTTGTAGATCGTCTAAAATCCGTGTGTCGTGGAGGTCTCCGTTTCTCGATAGGACCAACCGTTCAACCGCTACAGCCACAAAAATGCACTATTTTGGAGATTTTCAAAATTTCCTCCATTTTGAATTTTTTTTGAGGAGGTTAAAATAAAAAATTATACCTTTTTAAAATTTTTCTGGGGGTTTCAATGGACAAGCTACATGTAGGCCTAATTCCATGTTTCTAGCTTACCTATAATTACCTGAGTAAGTCGATAATGCAGTTTGACATTTATGGAATAATTAGGGGTTTTAATTTTTTTGGGATGTTTAATTATTAAAACATGTTAGTTTATTGAGTGTTTCGTGAAGGGTAATGTGTCAACATATTGAGTGCCAAATATCAAGCCTTTACATACTAAATTAAAGTGATAGGAAATTAAAGGCCACAAAAATAACCGTCGAATTAGCCTGAAATTTGAAAAATCTAGCGCTACCAAAGGGTGAAGGGAGCAAGATACGACAAAAAGTCAAAGGAACAAAGTTGTAGATCTTGTAAAATCCGTGGCACGTGGTGGTGTTCGTTTTTCGATAGGTCAATCCGTTCGGCCGCTAGAGCTCAAAAACTGTCATTTTAAAATAAGCCTTTTTGGGGGGGGTTTAAATATTTTTTTGGAGGGGTTATGATAAAAAACTGTCAGTTTTGGCGATTTTCCTGGGGGTTACAAGCTATAACCTACCTGCATGCAAAATTTCAGGTTTCTAGCTCGTCTAGAAGTGGTCTAGAATTCGTATACCTCAGTGAGTGAGTGAGTGAGTGAGTGAGTGAGTGAGTGAGTCAGTTACACATGCGGCTGTATATATATTAGACTCGCTTCGCTCGCTGGGGGCTCCGCCCCCAGACCCCTGTGGGGGGCTTCGCCCCCAGGTCCCTGTCTTAATTTATACCCTTAACTGATGTATAATGTAGCCTTTAAAAGGCGTATTTTGAACCTTATAAGGGATACGACCACCGTTAACGACCTGAAACACTATGACTTTGGGTAACTAAAAGTCTTCTGCAACAAATATGACATGATTTATAAGGGATTTTACCCTCGACAGTGCGCAACATAGAAAATGTACCCGAAAAACACAAAAAGTCTACAAGAGCTCAAAAACTTTGATTTTTTTGGGTGTTTAAGATAATTAAATCTGGGCGTGGGAGTATTGCTTGGTACTAATTGTAATGTAGGAATACTGTGTGATAAGTATTAGGCCTCTAAGTTCTATATTAGAGCGACAAACCATTAAAAACTACAAACAAATTTGTGAAAAAAAATTTAAATTTAAAAAATCCAGCGCTATCTAAGGGTGAAAGGGGTGAGATACGGCAAAATGTCATAGGACTAAAGTTGTAGTTCGTCTGAAATCCGTGGCACATGGTGGTCTTCGTTTTTCGATAGGACAACCCGTTCGGCCGCTAGAGCTTGAATAAAAAAATACTACATTTTGATTTTTGTATTCACAATTATTTATTTTATTGAGATAGTTCAAACTAAATATAGTAGGATTTGGAAAGAAAAGGTGGAAGGCACATGCATGCCAAGTCTCACGTCTCTAGCTCAAGTATTATTGGTGTCACGTGAATATCCAATAATATAAATTGGGACAGAACCCCCAATACATCACTACTTATACTAAGATAACTGTCATATCTAAAGATATTTAGATTTTTTCATTTTTCGACAGGTTTAATTAATAAAAACTGGTCATATTTCTGCTGCCATTTACTAAGTGTGATGTAGACATACTGCGTGCCCAATATTAGGCCTCCATCAAGTATATTAACGTGATAGGAAATAAAAAACGGCCAAAATATTTCGAAAATATGCCGAAATTTGAAAAATCTAGCGCTACCTTAGGGTGAAGGAGATGAGATACGACAAAAAGTCACAGGACCAAAGTTGTAGATCGTCTAAAATCCGTGGCACGTGGTGGTCTTCGTTTCTCGATAGGACCAACCGTTCGGCCGCTACAGCTCAAATAAAAAGTCACTATTTTGGACATGTTCAAAATTTCCTCCATTTTGAATTTTTTTGAGGAGGTTAAAATAAAAAATTGTAACTTTTTGGAATTTTCCTGGGGGTTACAAGGTACAAGCTACATACATGCTAAATTTCAGGTTTCTAGCTCTTCTAGAAGTGGTCTAGAATTCGTATACCTCAGTCAGTCAGTCAGTCAGTGAGTTACACATGCGGCTGTATATATTATAGAGGCTGTATATATTATAGACTCGCTTCGCTCGCTGGGGGCTCCGCCCCCAGACCCCTGTGGGGGGCTTCGCCCCCAGGTCCCTGTCGTAGTACCTATGGCACATGGTTTAGTTACGCTAATAATCCGAGGTCCTATGTATACTCAAAATGTAAAGTAGACTTATTGAGTGAACAAATTTAGGCCTAGTAGTACAATATTAGAGTGTATAACAATTTCAAAATCGCTCCGCCTCCGTGGGGGGCTTTGCCTCCACGTAGCTGTTTGGCCTTAGTATAAAGTGGTGTCATATAAAGTGGCCCATAACCGACACATTACAACTCCTCATACTATGAATTCTTCAGTCAAATCAGCAGATATTTAAAATTAGAGGGGGTTAAATATAGAAATATTATGTTCTTTTAGGCCCACAGGTCCATAATTGACATCAGATTAAAGTGTTTATTTGAGTGAATTGACCCTCGAAGTAATTCTAGAGTAAACTAGACAAATTTAAGCAAACGAAAGATTCGTAATTTTTTAAGGGTTTATGTAATGCTTGTAATGCTGAAATGGCTCGTGTTAAATACATGCCATGGTGAGGGGAAAATGTTTGCCAATCAATAAGGCTCCGGGTATAATTTAAGTTATTGAAATAATAAAATATCTTTGACCGATTTTTGAGTCTAGTCTATAGGAAATTTAAAACCAGGAAAGAAATCTTTGAAAATTGTCTACCTAAGGGTAAAGGAGACGAGATACGACAAAAAGTCATAAGACCAAAAATGCAGATCTTGCGAAATTCGGGTGGCGTGGTGGTATCCGTTTCTCGATAGGTGCATCCATTCGCCCCCTAGAGCCCAAAAATAATAAATCTAAAATAAGCCCTTTTTAATGAATTTTAAATCAGTACCGAAAGTTGTATAAGAAAGTGTATTCATTGCACGAACGTAAAAATATACAAACAACACAATACGACAAACATGAAAAGGCAAATCATTTTGTTGATAGGTTTTAGTTGTTAACAATGCAATTATAACCGCTGTTGCATGGATGGATACAAAAATTACTAGATCCACCAACAGTTATATTTGTACTAACAGATTTTTAAATATCAGCAAGTACATATCAAACTTATAATATAGAAAAGAGCATGCTGTAGAATTTATTTATTCCTACATACAAGTCTTTGTTTATTCCAAGGGTTTAAATCATTTCAATCAACCATTACAATCAATCATTTACATAGTAAATGTCGAAGCTATTGTTTATGTGTAATTCACGTAAACTAAATAAAAAAGCATACAATAACCTTGTATTAGACATTTATATAATAAAACCTGGTTAAATTACTACTGCTGGTCTATATACTAAGTGTAAAGTATTATGTGCAAATAATTAGGCTTCTCACTACAATATTAAAGTAGACAACAATTTTAAAACTACGAAATAACCGTAGAAGATTCTCCGAATTCGGTCAAAACTTAACCTGAAAATCATGTAGAGTATGTGGAAATAAAACAACGTAGAACCAGTAATTAGAACGACAAACAATTCAAAACCACGAAGAGACCATCACAAATAGCCAACATTTGAAAAATGTAGCGTTACCTATTCAATGCAGTGCCACAAATTCTACTTTAAACGAACAATAGTAGTAGCTCGAGCTTTACATAAGGCATCTCTTCGTGGTTTTGAATTGTTTCTCGTCCTAGTATAGTTCTTAGCAGCATACTATCTTGACACACATGATGTGTAAATCGTACTAAGTATTTATCTGCTGTCATACACCCAGTTTTGATGATTTAAATAGCCAACAAAATCCTAATCCTTAAACTTTTACATATTTGTACATTGATTTTGTTGTATGTTTTGCACATAGTGATCAACCGAATGTAAAAAAAACATTCAACATCTCAATCGTGCTATATTTATTTCAGAAGACTTGTAGCATTGCAAAGATGGGAAACTTTTACATATTTGAACATTAATTTTGTTGTATGTTTTGCACATAGTGATCAACCGAATGTGAAAAGACATTCAACATCTCAATCGTGCTATATTTATTTCAGAAGACTTTAGCATTGCAAAGATGGGCTTATGGGATCATAACTTACAAACATGAAACAATGTTTAACCAATATCAAGCATTTTGTTTTGAGGAGTTGAAACAGTTTAAATTGTTGATTTGACTGTTGTTTCGTATATGCCATCGTATTCAGAAATCGGATACCAAAATATGATACTCCTGGTATATAGTTTAACGATATGTCGTATGCCATTTTTTACGCCACCAGGTACTCTCTAAGTAAAAACACATATAAAACTCACTAAGTAAAATACATAGGCAAATATTAAATTACTATCCTAATTTGACAAAATTTGTATTTAGGGCTTTTTCCACCTGCCATGAGAGGTCTGAAACAATTTAGAGATTTTAACTATTTCTTGTGGGTTTTTAATAAATAATCTGTTCATGTGACTGCTGTTGGTCCTAGCATGTAGACGTGTAGTTTTTTAAGGAATAGGCCAACCCCTATATTACCAAGTGCTTGTGAATAATGAAAATCGTAAACAAATGTTTAACTATAGTAATATTTTAAATACGATTTTTTAATATTATTAGGGGATAGAACCACCAGTAACAACCTTAAGTTATTGTGGAAATAAAATATTAAAAAAATGAATAACCAGTAAATATATTGAAAAACGTCATACAACTTGAATAAATAAAATAAAGAGTTACTCAAGGATCTATTTAATGAGGTTAATATATTAAAAGTAAAAAAATTAAGGCTTAGCTTTTTTATAGAGGGTTAAATAATACAAATTGGACATATGCATGCTGCATACTACGTATAGGTCTTTGTATTCAGAAATCGGATACGAAATGATGATATTCCAGGTATAGTTTAAGGCTATATCGTATGTAATTTTTTACGCCACCAGACACTATGTAAATGCGTGAAGTAATTTATATCCTTACTTTTAACTGTCCTTATTTGACAACATTTGTGTTTTTAAAGGGGAAAACACTATAATAACATAAAATATTATGTTTGTGCTGAATAAAAGTAATCTGTATATACCTAATTCAAGTGGGGTTTTTCACACCGATTACGACCAAAAGAACAACAAATCCACAACAATTTAGACATTTCTTATGGGTTTTTAATAAATAAAATTGTTCCTATGACTGCTGTTGTCCCTGACATATAGACTTATTGTGTGTATAGGTATATGCACCCATATATTATTAAGGGCTTGTGAATAATGAAAATAAAATAGAACATATAATGAAATAGAATTAATATTCTTAAAGGATACAACCACCAGTTACAACCTTAAGTTAGAACATAGTTTAGCGACTACCAATTCTTTTGATATGTTTAAAAATAAATAGGTTTAATATTAAAAGAGTTAAAATGTCACTACAGCATAAGCTGCATACTACATTACCGATATTACCGAAAATATTTTGAAATCCAAATAATGCATTTAAATAACGTAGTTTACGTACTCATAGATTTTTATATTTTTGTTATGGTTAATAATTAAACATTGGGTGTTTTTTCAACTTTCCCGATGGTTTATAGTTACAAGTTTCACTGTATGTCACGTTCCTAGCTCATCCGTAAGTGGCCAAGGCAAGTGTACAAAATGTCAGTCCCTAGTTAGTTCATCTAGAAGTGGGATAGAATTCGTATACCTGAGTCAGTTACACCATGAGCCCGAATACAACCGGTCGCAATATACGATAATATCGTCAATGGCACACAACGCACAACCATAGATTAAGCATATCCCTAAGGAGTATGTTTAATTTATGGCACCACTCAACCCCTAGCACAAGCAGAATTCGCCATGCACTGCGCATAGTTGCTAAAAGAAGCAAGCTGAGAATAACCCGAAGTATGGGGTTAATAGACCACCGTTCGCTTTGCTTTAATCATATTTTTGATTATTGTGATTATTTAAGGCTTAGTAACTTAATCTCAGTCTCTTTGTTACTTTTACCTTGTTAATATACAATCTAGGCTATTGAAAGCCTAAATAAGATTCTGAATTCATGTTTAAACTGCTGGATTTTACTTGATAATACTTTACTGGATAATACTATACCTGTTCAATATACATTTTGAGGTTATGCCATTGCATGTTTTGTGGCTACAGCCACATCTTCAGTTAATCCTTAGGTTGATTCTTCATTTTATTAAAACATTACTGAGACAGTGAGACACTTAACACATACATATTGCAGTATAACATATTCCGATACCGATCACACGATAAACTATAACACTGCTTGTCTCGGTGCATTCACGCTTCAGGGCAGGCCGGTGACGACTCATTTCCACTTTGAGACATTGTTGTGTAATCAAAAACAGAATCTGGTATAATATAACAGAATATTCTCGCTAAGCATTTCTACTTACTATACTACTATCGTTATGATGTATTAGCAACAATAATATGTTGATGCAATTACCAGCCTCATTGCAAATAATTTAGCAAGAATATTATTGTAGTTTTGACAGACGCGATGGTAGGACATTACCATAACTATTGTGTAAATTAATATAAATCTTGTAAAAACTACCAGAATTGCATTTACTATACAATATTGTTTGGATTACTATAATATTTCTTTCAGTGTACACTGACGAAACTTGGTATAGGCTATGGCTTCATCTATAGTTGTGGTTTATTGTTATTTATGCACAAAAATCCCAGTTTTTGCCGATGGTTCCTGTAGCAGCAAACCTGGGTGCTCAAATTCCATGTTATTCTTTTGGAGAATAAGTAAAGTATTATGTCTCCCTTATGAACATAAGTTAGTAAAACTTGGTTTGTGGCTTCACCTAGTTGAATTCCATTGATATTTGCATAAAAGTCAATTTTCTTGTGTTTAAGGTTGCAGCAAACCTGCGTACTTAGCCCCTTTGTTATTCTTATGGAGGATAATTAAAATGTTATATATCGCTTACGTTAGTTATGAATGTATGTTATAGAACCACATATGACATAAATGAATCTATAAAGTCCTTCGTTTGTGCTATAACAAAGCACTACAGTCAAATGGTATTTTGTAGTTGTCCGTGGTCATACGCACGTTACCGTAAGAAGACCGGAATCCAGGTGGCCCCCTGGTCTAGTCATCATCCTGGTGTGGATTCATACGAGCTATCCTTACGAGCTAACCCTTCCCCTTTAAAAAACGTGATGTCGATTTGATAATTTCAGGTCCCTACAATTCCTGGCGAATCGGTAGCTGTTACTGCAGTATATCTTTTTTTCTGCAGAATTACCTATAACATTAGTTGCATTCGTGAAATATTAGGTTGTTTCCTCGCGACAGTGCGGTCTTAGCAGACGCGGTAGCTGCCCTTCTTGCATCACAATAAGCGGCCTCCAGACAACTTACTCGAGTTCCTGTCGAGGTGAGAATTGACGTCACAGGTGTCAAGGAGGTAAACTCGCACGGTGGCGCCATCTCGTGACTCCTGCGGTAACCGAGTCATACCTTGTGGCGCCACCTGGCGTATTAACGTAACTCCTTGGTCTCGCGCCCGCTCCCGCTAGACGAACCTCAGCACTACTACGAGACGGTCGACATGGATCCTGTTGTGCTTCTGTCGCTCCTGGCCATCGCCGCAGTCTCCGTTGCTCAAAAACAGGTCATTCTCCACCTATATAGGTTACTTTCACGGTCTTATGGATTGTTTATTTATTGTTTGTTTGTTTTTCTTATCGACACTCATTCACACCAGTGGTGAAAAGGTCACAGTTTCCAACAATTCCCTGTTTCTTTTTACTTGTAATTTTGTTAATTGTTAAAGGGATATTTAATTTTACCCGATTCTCTGAACTAAACTAATTTTACTCCATTATCTATACAGTTGGAACGAAGTTATGTAGTAATGAAAAGCATTACAAACGATTTTCAAGCGTTATAGCGAGAGTAAACAATACACATTAAAATAAAATAATGGTTTTTTTATCATAAAGGTTTTTTCTCAATTGTATTATGTTATATTCATCTAAAATATACGGCTTCGACGTTTAGATTAATCTTTAAGTACCGGGGTGACCGAGCCATGCTCGTTGATATTTGATTAGTTTCGTCGGTGAAAAATATGACTATATGTAATTTGTATTTAATAGTTCTAGTTAATGTTTCCATTAAATTATGTATTGATATTAATGGTAAAGTAGCACCTTGTGTAAGTGCTAGAGTGCTAACTACTTTGACAGTTTACTGGTTAATTTGACAACTGTTATATGATTCTTTAGTTTTGATTTGAAACTCCAAAAGCCCAATGTTAAAATTACCAATTTTCAAACGAGATTTTCGTCAAAATATGAATTTTCCTGAAGTTGATGTTTTTACCAGTCATAATTTTAGGTCAAAAACACCTATTCCAAAGTTTTAACAAAATCATTCAGCTGGATTCCGAGATAAATTTTGCAGTTAGACAGACATTGTTCGTATTTTATAGGATAGATATGATAAATGGCACAATGTATTAATAAGCTGCTGAACAAAGTACTAACCATTTACTATCGATTGTCTTGCTTACAAAACTCTACCATTAGGCCTATATATTTTGTAAAATTTCTGCAAATAGATGTTATAAAGTGATAATAAGGATTCCCCTTCCATTAGCAAGCTTCACCGGTCAAGTTCTGCGGACTTGATGAACATTCAGAGAATAAGTTTTAGTTATAATTTAAGTTTAGACGGATTACTATCCGTCTAAACTTATAATAGACGGACTTTTCAATCAATCTTACTAATAAACTACTTCTAATTTTTCCTGTTTGGTTTGGGAAAATCGGTCTATCGGTCGTGTTGTATACTATATATTCGCTTTGCTCGCTGGGGGCTCCACCCCCAGACCCCTGAGGGGGATTTCGCCCCAGGTCGCTATTTGGCCTCAAACTATAGTGGTGTCATATAAAGTGGTAAAGAACCAATATGTTACTACTAGTCATATTAAGGAAACGTACAAATCGTCAAATATTTAAATTTGTAGGAATTGCCAATTGATATAGTAGTTTTGGAAATGTTTAAATAGATTTGAGGGTACAAGAAACGTGCATGCTAAATCCTACATTCCTAGTTATGTAGAAGTGGTGACATAACAGATAATGCAGAGAAATAAGCAGAAAATATTTCTTTTTTTAATTTCTCTTAGGCTAAAATTAGTAAAACTAATT
This sequence comes from Allygus modestus, assembly GCA_963675035.1. Classification (NCBI taxonomy): domain Eukaryota; kingdom Metazoa; phylum Arthropoda; class Insecta; order Hemiptera; family Cicadellidae; genus Allygus; species Allygus modestus. The sequence continues at coordinate 238,266,836 of OY776112.1, forward strand.
ATATGACTGCCACTAGCGAATCTAAAAAAATGACTACCCTCCAGACAAGAAACAAGGCCTGTATTTTTAAGGGTGGACTCAACTTAAACTGGTAATTTAACTGCTTTATTCATATAACTTATCTCCGCCCCCAGACCCCTGAGGGGGGCTTCGACCCCAGGTCGCTGTCGTAGTACCCAAGGCACGTGGTTAAAACAGACTAATAATCTAAACATTATGCAGGCAAAGACTTTGATTATGTTGAGGTGTTTAAATGGAATACAACCTCCATTAAGAATCAAAACTATACAAGATTTGGATGAATACCTATAAATTAATCATGATGTAGACATTTTGTATTGGGTCCTAAATGTTAATCCGCCAAGACCTATGTCAGAGCAACATTTAATGAAGCTTAATGCAGACATATACCTACTCCAGATACAAATATACTCAAGGGCTCTGGCCCTCTGGCCTTTAATGTAAGCTAATTAATCATCACACACCAACTTCTAAACCAATAGAGCTGAAATTTGGTACCTTAAAAGACATACGAAACAACATCATGACTGTAATGGGGAGTCACGGTGCTGTTCTCTGGAGATTTCACACAGACCCTTTGTCGTGCGTGGGACAAGAGTGGATGAGCTTTACATTAAAGTAACATTAGCGAATCTTCAAAACATAATTACTCTCGAGACACATAACAAGTCATCTGTAACTAATTAATATAATATAATTCATAACGGGCTTATTTTCCACAGGAGCATAATATACAAACATGAAACAATATTTGTAAAATATTAAAATTTTTGTTTGAGGGGGTTAAAACATTTTAAATTGCTCATTTGATGATTGCTTTATAAAGTCAAAGTTTTCAGAAATCGGATGCCAAATTTTAAGAATTTATATATAGTTTAAAGACCCCCCACTGGTTACTATGTCATCAGGTAATATCTAAGTGCGTGAATATTAAAATCCAGAAGAAATTATTAAAATATTACCCTTATTTGACAAATTGTATTTTTAAATGGATTAGACTACCATCTATAAACGTTACAACTATAACATATATTATGTTTGTAGCGAATAAAAGTCATCTGTAACATATTTAACCTAATTCATGTAGGGCTTTTCCTAAAAACTATGTGAAATTACATGAGTTGTAGGGTTTATTTGTGAATAAAAACTTCAAATTCATTGAAGTAATTTGTAAATATCATCTGTGATGTTGAAACCTCGTTGTAGATCGTCTAGAAACCGTTTCACTGTGTGGTGTTCGTGAGAAGCTTTCATTAAGATAAGAATTCAATCACGTAAGTTATTAATTTTTAATACCATAAACTGGGGTAACTTGACACAATTTTAATTTTTTCCTAAATTTGCTAATGTAAATTGCTGTCTATTTTCCACCAAAACTTTGTTCTTGCTTAGGTTTAAGTACTATACTAATTAAATTGATCTTTTAAATTTAGATAAATTTTAAAAAAATGAAAAGGCCTTAAATGTAAAGATATACAACAATCTTTTCCGCCATTTTTTAAACGGATAGAGATAATTGAGTTCTGTTTTCATTGAAGTGGTCGGATATTAGGCATATAGAGTGTTAAGATTATGTACAACATGGCATTTATTTACGTTTGAAAATCATGAGATCTGCACCAGTAACCTCAGTACCTGGAACCCCATGTATATAAAATATGTTTACATTTTTCCTTGTGGTAAATTTAGTGGGGAATCAAGTTTTTCTCCCTTCTATAGGTCTAGTTTTTTATCTGAAATCTGTTTGAGACATCTTATGTTAGACACCCCAAATTCTGTTTTCATAATCACCATAATAATCAAACACATCAGGTTAGTCATAAAAACTGTCATCACAATGCATCATAATCGTCACGATTCAATCAGTTGTCTACACCACAAACTTTTCATAATGATATAAGTTCAACTCTAAGCTACATACATATAACACTAAGCTACATATTGGAAGCAACACTGCTGTACAATTTTCTTTAAAAAGCCATACCGCTGATTTTGTAAGGTTGGTACACTTATGAGTATGATCTATGGTCAGTTTTGCCGTTGTTGGCTTAGTTACACGAATTTACCGGTTTGTTTGTAACAATAGGGCTACGTAACAGCGTATATAATAAATAATTATTACGTATTATTTATTCTATGGTTATAGCTTCTTCCTTACTGGGTAAATTACCACGAACAAAGTAATGTAATTGTTGACTCACGAAGCTCCTCAACACAATGTTCTATCCTTTCATGGAACCACTTATCCGTACCACAACATAAATGTACTATCCTTATTAAATCCGTAATTATTTACACTTCAACACTCCCGTCCTCTCTTAATACAAAAATGTCCGTCTTTACTACAGTTAAAAGCAGTATATTATGATATAGGCAAAGTCTGCAAAATAACTTTCACACCTGCAAGTGAGAAACAGGTTGGCACTGAGCAAGACTATCGCTCAAACTCAATACATATCGGATCGCACCGATCGTACCCCGTATCGCTACTTCTGGCTGCCGTAACCCAGAAAGGTAATGTTTGTTGAGTGTTCGTTGCAGAGCGAGGAAAGTGGTCGCGGCCTTTCACGACTTTCTCAGCCGTAATATTCATGAGGGCCGGCCGCAGTTGATGGTTTTTAGCAGTCTTAATTTTATAATATTTTACTTCAGTTTTATAAATACAAACTTTTATATTTTGCGACACCTCATTTGACATCTATATTATTAAATAAATGTCTTGATTTTTGTTCAGCGATTCCCGACCACTTATTTATTTACTTTATTATTTTGTATACATGTTTGATATCAATCGAAAGGTCTTACTATCTAGATTTGCTTTTGGGGTTTAGAAAACCCTCCACATTCAGAGCTTCGCTCAATAGCTTTCAAAGTTCCAATATTAATCTTATGGAGATATTTTGTTTGGATAGTCAGTTGTCAATAACGACATTTCAAAACACCTGACCTCCATTGGTTGAGCCTGTGTGATCCCTTTGCGGAGAACAGGACACCGGATAGTCCGATATGCAACAAATTGTTTTACCGATGAAGAGAGAAAGAACCGATCGTTTTATGAGAAAACAATAAGAACATTCTATAACGTCTGCTTGAAGGGTGCGTCCTACCTGCCTTCCGCACGCTAAAGTAAGGGGTTTGCATCTCCCACATTGTAGGCTCAATAATTGTTATTGAGTTATTAACAATAATAACAATTATTGTTAACCAATTAAAAATAATTTGTTTTAGTGAATTTCCTTTGGAAAGTGAACTATTAGCATGACCCGCTCGGTGAAACTTAAGCCGGGGACCACCATAGAAGTTCCTAACATGACCCCCTGAACACGTTTTGGGGGTCGTTCAAAATTATATATATGTGTGTGTGTTTGCACTCTAGCGGTCGCATTTTTTGTCCGATTTACTTTAAATTTGGTAGGGACGTTCCTTTCTGTAATCAGTTGGACAAGTTCGTTGGGAAAAACAATCGGAAAACACTAAACCTATTTTTTGGGGGGATTAATCTTTCAAATTTCGAGTTTTTGGGCCCAAAAAGGGTCAGAGTAGCCCCAGATGTAAAATAAATGGATGTAAAAATATGGGAATTAGAGAGGCGAAAGTTTTAAGCCCTCTCTCGTCATTCTAGCATAAATATTTACCGAGTTATTAAAGAAAATGTGTATCGACTAAACACAGTACGTTGTCTTATGGGGGTTTTACATTAGAAAAACCTGTTAATCCTTTGTTAGAGTACTTTTATCATCCCCAGCAACCTCACGCCTACTTTCAAGCCTCTCTGGACCTTCTCCTAACCTTACAATGCGCAAAATTGTATTCCCAGCTTTGCAAGTAAATGAAACCAGGAGTATCAGAACAGCCAAAAAATCAATGTTTCCATATTTCAATAAAAATTGGACAAATGTACAGTATGTTTTTGCACTGATTTTTAGTTTTCAAAGTTTTTTATGTGGAAATTCACTTCCCTCACGTCAGCGTGCTGCGTGCGAACTCGTTATTTTGATCACTGCTGCTCCCCCACCTCCCCGGCTGGAAACTTCCCCTCTCCCAATTTGATTTTATTTTAGCCTACGGCCGCGCTTTCTTTTACTGGGAATGTTAATTCTATCATGATAACAATGTAGTTATATAGTTGAAAGATGCTAAGTGCAAGGAAAACAAAGGTTCGTCTCCCATTGAGTGCTCGAAGGAGAACAAAATGACAAAGTATACGTTGCTGGAATGAAGGAATAAGAAAAAAGGACGAAAACAGTGAAATTATTTTCTGATAATTATTTTGAAATGTATAAAGTTAACTTTGTACAAGCTAATGTTTGATTTAACTGATAAAGTTAAATTATTTTTATTATCGAGGTGTATTAACTGATTTTTAAGTAAGTTATTTTGGAATTTCAAGGTTTGCTGTTTTACAAGCAAAGTTGAGGCCTATAGGCCTATGACTCCTCATGGTTTACGGTTATAGCCAAAACAGACAAAAGATTAAATAAAATGGCATTTTTCGATAGCCTAAACACTGTAAACGTAATAATTATTGTAAACAGAGTACCATGGGAGTTTAAACTTACAACGTGTTGGTTTACGAGCATTTTAACAAATTGGCAATAGTTCCCCGATGAACTTAGACCTAAAAATGGAAAAGCTCATTGTAAATAGCTACTGTGGTATCGCACACTACCTTGAAGTATAACCAACACATTTTTAAACAAAAATTGCATTAAATAATGTTTAATCGTAATTAACTGTTTCCAGTAAAACTATAAAAAAGTCACATGGAAAGTCTGGAATCGAACGCGAGATTCCTGCGTGTGGCAATGTACGCTAATGAATGAGCTATCAAGACGTGATAAGAATGCGGAGTTGCGGTTTAGATAAGGTGTCCGTCCCACTTCTTAAAAATGTAGGTTTAAATTGACAAAACTTGATTTATTTAACATTAATTCAAGAGAATGTTAATCTTTGATCTCTTTTATCTGGTAGATTAAATGTTAATAAGAGATAATTATCGGAAAAGGAGCAAGCTTATGATTGTTGTGGTGTATTATCGTGCTTCGAAAAATCATCTCAATTAATACCGTACACATGTTGCGTAATGGTTAATATCGAATACCAGTGTGGTATAACTTCAAAATAAAATAGAAACATGATTATACTGTGCTATTTTAATGTTTATTGTATTCCTACCTCCCTACTAATTTTCAAATAAATCGGCCTAGAAAACTTTATGTTGGTTCTATGCCAATCTTATATTTAAAAGGGTAAAAGGAAAATACTGATCGGGAAGAGCCCCGAATAGGTTTTGAATTATGAGTTGATCTACTGTTATTTAGCCTATACTAAATTTTAGCATGATTGATCAGATAGTTGATGCTTAAGGGAAAATCTAGGTCATGAGCAAATCTATATCTGCCATTAGTGTAACCGAAATCTTCCTTACAAATTTCTATACACACGGTTCAAAAATACCAATGTCCACAATATTAACATGATAACACTGAAGTCTAGTTGGGCGTAGCCATAAATTAATTTAGATTGGTAGCAAGACTATAGCTGTCTTTAGTGTATCAGCTATCGCCCTACCAAATTTCAGCTCAAACTTTTCAGTAAATGCTAATGCCCATAAGCTTAAGACGGGGAAATTTAAATAGCAGTAGGGCGAAGTCCTAAAGGAATTTTAAAACGTGAATAGTTCTATGTGTTACTTAAGGATATCAACTATCTTTCTACCAAATATCAGCTCCATTAGTGTAGCAGTTCGAGCGCGATCGAGCTACAAACAAGCAAACAAACTCACAACACATTCAGATTTATAATAGTAATCTATGAAATTTACTAACGATTATATTGGTTACATATACTTTATATTGTACCTGACGATTTCAATTCATTCTTGTACTGTTATAACGGCTGTAAAATACCTGTATAATATAATACTTGGATAATCGAACGAAGTGAAGTTTATCCTTATACGTAACTTAACTGCTTGGACTGGTAAGAGAATCAACTCAACTGGCGTGTCTGTGACCAAAATAACTCGAGAACGCCACCACAGTTAAACTTCAAATTTTCCAGATAACTTAACAGCACAAAATCTCGGTCGAGTTCGTTATTCAGATAATTTCGTTCAGTATTAATAAAATTATCTTAAAACCAAATTTATTTTTTTCTCCATAAGAATAACATTGGAAGCCATTTTAGTGGTACTTGAATCGTTAAAATTTAGCCGACGTGTATGTTTCAACAACAGAGTAACAATTAGTTAGTTTACTAGAGTATACTTTGTTATAATGGATAACAAAAGGTTTTTCACAACAACAAAAAAACACACAAGAGAGATAAATCGAAGTATATTTTTAAGTTGTGAGCATATTTCTTATTTTATAAAATTATTAAGTGTACGTTATTAAAAAGATATCAATACAGTTAAGTTTCCCTTAGTATGCCAACTCTGTGTAAATATCGTCAGTCGTCGGAGGCGACGAGTCAACAGTGGCAGACGATGCGTGTGGCAGATTGAAAAACTCAAAATAACTTTTCAAAATAGATGACTGTAGATACTGAGATATTAACTTAACTTATAAAATAGTTTGTTTTAGTACATTGTCTTAGACAATTGGTATTGTGATTGTTATGTGTAAAAAGTACAAAGCCTCAATTCGTCTAGAAAGCTTTGATCAAGTTAGTCACAGTAAGCGACCAACCTTAAATTTATTTTGTAGGACAATTATTTGCTAGGTTTTCACTAAATTAATAATAATAATTTTCTACATTACCTAAAATACATTACCAGTAATGATGTAACCAACCACAATAAAAACATTACCAGTAATGATGTAACCAACCACAATAAAAGCTATAGACTATTCTAACCAAACGGCCTTTTTCGGAAGGTTATCTTGAATGATTTGACATAGCCTAGGGTTGGATTACAGTAAGAGTAAGCTGACATTAAACTGGTAATATAACTGTTGTAAAATAATTTGAACACATTACCAGAAATGTTGTAGCGAACCAAAACAAAAGCTTTAAACTATTCTAACCAAACTAAGTCTTTTTTACAGATTACCTGAAATGATTTGACATATCCTATAGGTTTGGATTACAGTGAGCTGTTTTCGTCATAAACTTGGACCAATGGCTATGAAATGTAGGCCTAAACACTTAGGCTACTTGCCATTTTAGAAGTTTCATGTACGGTCTTGGACCAACCCATGTTTATAGCATTTAATTTCATGATAGCCTAGGCTTTTGAAACAATATATTGAAATCTCATTTTTTCATCTAAATAACTAGACCTGACGACTTATTGTTAATCAATCCTTAAGGATATTTTGACTAGGCCTATAGAAATTGTAACATTAGTTCATTTAGGAAACTCGCTTTTCTCTTAAAAGTTAAATAAATCACACTGCTAAAGTCACTGCCCAGCCCAAACCCTGTTTGTACTACGATAACGCACCCATGCCAATGCTAACAACAAACCATGCCTAAAACCTACAATTTATTTTAAAATAAATAAATTTACGGATTTATACAACATTTTCTTTGATAAAAACAAGTTACAAATGTAGGAATATTTTTCTACGGATAAAAGGTTAATGCTGCGTCGGGATCCGAACTTGCGACCTTGCGCTCTGAGAGCCAATGCGATACCCACTGAGCTACCGCGATAAGTGAGTTTTTGGAGAGAAGTGACCATCACTATAGCAATATAGACGTAAAACCCGGATTCTGGCGGCAGTTAAATGATACCGGAATGTATTCTGATGATTTACTCAAATCAGATTTTGAATTTTTTATGAGACTCGATTTATGCTTGATCATATGTTTCGATTATCCTTATACGCGAGGAATGAGCGTACACCTAGTATATTTGCGATAACAGATTTTATTACTCAATAGTAAGGGTTTGCTTGATGGTAAAAAATAACGTGTAACAATTGTTATATTATAATTTGTCTAAATATGGGCCTACACAGGTAAAATGGTCTCTTTCGAAAAAACAAACTGATGGTTTATGTGTGGTTAAAATTACAACTTTAGAATGGTTTAGTGTATATGCTATTGTACTGTACTAATAAATTAGTTGAAAAATAGTAACCACAATTTATGATTAGATATGAGCTATCCCACTTGAGTTGCGGCTAGTTATAACAGAACGACCAGCGCAGAATCATTTTACTGCAAAGAGATGCGCTGGCGCACGTGCGAGTGATGCGAGATGCGACGCGGCCAAGTGCCTGGCTCGCACAGTCGGACAGTCGTCACTGCCGCCGGCCGGTAGTGATGGGGTAGTCGACAAAACTAGTAGTAGTAGCCAAACTAGTCGACTAGTCGCTAGTCGGTTGTTTTTACTAGTCGATGGTGACGAGGTAATCGACTAGTAGACTAGTCGTTTAACCAACTAGTATTGCTAATCTAGTGAACTAGTCGCTTATTTACACTAGTCATATGGTACGACCGACTAGTAGACTAGTTGTTTAACCGACTAGTATTGTATCTACTGTACTATTCGCATGTTTTTACTAGTCGACATTACGTTTACGACTAAAATGAGCAATGATTTAGTGAGATGGGAAATACTGAGACTAGTCGATAGAAAGTTTTATTTCGTGGTAAGTTACTTGCCTCTTGGATCTAGTGTTTCAACTTACTAGTCGAAATTTTCACATCAACAAAAACAGTTAAAAGAAAACTTATTTAACATCACAATTAATTATAAACAATATTTATTTTTAGTGTACTGTCGTTAATTATCTTTTCATTGTTGATTAATACTCTGAATTATTTAAATAATTAAACTGGCCAAATTGTAAACAGTAACATTTTGTCATGAATTTAATTTTTAAGGCTCACGACATTGTAAAACAAGTTGACTATCTAATGTGTACAATAGGCTATTATAATATTTTATTAAACGTCTATTTTTGGTACCAGTATTGTTGAAAAATGTAATTTTTACTGTCACAAAACATACTAGGCCTAGGTAACAAACAATATTTCATGGTTGAGTACAAATGTAGTTATCAATGAAAAACATATTTTTAAAAAACTCGTATTGTTACAAAATGATTCCTAAGTAAAGAATTTCTCAACAGTGATTCGTGTCGGTCAAGTCCCAAACAAAACTAGGGAAATCAAGAAATCCTGTCAAGAGATGAAAGAAATAACGATTTATTTCAAGAGTTGCAGGAGTCCATTCAACTAGTCGACTAGTCGGTTAAACAGCTGCTCAAGTAGACCAAAATCAAATACCCCTGTAGCAGAAAACCTGCATACTCAGCGAATTTACAATGCATATTAATTTATCTTAATACCACATAAAGCCAAATACCAAGTTTCATCAATTACATTCATAAATAAACTATTTATGACATTATAATTATTCTCTATAAGAATAACATGGCGGCTGAGAATGCAGGTTTGCTGCTACGGGAACTATCGGCCAAAAAATGGGTTTTTGTGCAAATATCAATAGACCACAATGAAATGAAGCAATATACCAAGTTTCGTCAGGATAAGTTGATAAATAAGCGAGATATACAATTTTTCTTATCCTCCATTAGAATAACATTGGACAACGTACTGTGTTTAGCACTTTCAATATCTCGGTAACCAATTGACGTAGAGCAATGATTAAAACATCAAATTGTGTGTATTTTTAAGCTGATTCCAATGGGAAAAATAAAATTTTACGTTTTCAAAAATTGCATGTAAAAAACTCAAAAAACCCATTTTTGGGGTACAAAACCCCCTCAAAATACCCCTTCGGATAGCTCGACCCGTCTGGTTTTCGAACTTAGAGTCATAAATGCTACTTTACACGTTTGTACCAAATTTCATCAAAATCGGACCTTTTTTACGAGAGTTATCGCACCCACGGACACATATATACAGTGTGTAAAAAAAGTCCGTCCTCCCCCCTTTAATTTGTTTGTTTGTTAAAACAGACAAATAACCTTTGGGGAACGATACTAACTTAACCCAAAGTATCTTTTGACGTTATCAGAAATTTTGAGTGTCCCCCCCCTCATTTTAAAGAGCTTTTTAAAAATAGGCGAATGGTGGAGGTTGAAGGTCTGTAACGTGTTTCTATCCAAAATGGCAGCTTGTCAATGTTTTGAATACAACTCATTCTTGAAACCTGGTGTCTAAGAATTTTGGAGTTTTAATTTAACTTTTAATGACTTAAAGCTGAAACAACTCTTGAATAAATTCTAATAAATGAAGAAGTGGTCTCTTTTGGTGATATTTAAAATTTTGAGTGTCCCACAAAAATGGGGGATACTTAAAATTTTCAAATGTAAACCCCTTTTGAGTGACCCCTCAATTTAAAGAGCTTTACAAAAGTAGACGAATGGTGGAGGTTGGAGGTCTGTAACATGTTTCTATTCAAAATGGCAGCTTGTCAAAGTTTTGAATACAACTCGTTCTTGAAACCTGGTGTCTAAGACTTTTGGAGTTTTAATTTCACCTTTGGTGACTTAAAACTGGAACGACTCTTCAAGAAATGCTTTTAAATGAAGAAGTGGTCTCTTTTGGCGATATTTAAAATTTTGAGTGTCCCGCAAAAATGGCGGATTTTGGGGGCAAATCAAAATGTTCAAATGTCCCTTTAACTGAGACTTTTTTGTTCAAGAAGTCTTTTTTGATCAAGACTTTTGAAGTTCATAGTTTTAACCCCTCATTGTAAAGAGATTTGTAAACCTAGGTGACAGTTAAAAGTAAATTTAACCCTTTCAAAAGGGGTTTACATTAGGAAATTTTGAGTTGCCCCCAATATCCCCCATTTTGCGGGTATATGTATATATATATATATATATATATATATATATATATATATATATATATATATAATATATATAAACAGTTTCGGACGAATGGTGTTTTTGGGGTCTGGAGACCTCAAATCGAAAAGTTATCATGGTCCCGGGCCTAGGTCTTACCATACCGACTACGGTAATAGCTTCTTCCCTATAGGGGAAATTCGCTAACAAGGAAACTAGTCTACTAGTTTGTACGGCTAGACTAGTCGATGTTTGAAAATAGTCAACTAGTCACTAGTCGATAGTATAAAGTAGTCGATATTTCCATCACTACCGGCCGGCCGCCGCCATCTTGCTACTTCCCCTTCCCCTCCCGCGCCGTTACCTCACATCGCTCCTAGCGCTCATAGCGGCGCGGCGTTAAACAACGTCGTGCGGATCATTCAATCTGAGGTAGGGCGCAATCGTTGGATGATAGTATGTCAATGGCTCTTCGACCAGAGTTGTTTCTGATGCAAAGCCATGCAGTGAGCATGGTGTCAAAACAGAAGAGGACACTTGCAGTTGCGGCGAGTTCGTCCGCTTTTTCATCCATTTAGGTATTATAGTATGTCTCAAACCTTGCATAGAAAAGTGCACCAGTTAAATTTGTATGTGCACTCTGTACACATTTAAATACTGTAGGTAGTCAGATAGGCTATCTTATCAAGGTCAGTGGCGTTTAGGTATATATCAGAGAGGTGGAGAATACCGCTCACCCCCATCCTCTAACAGTTGCGTACATGACCATGTATACATTGTAATTAGTGACAAATAAATGTAGATTGATGGGGTGACTGATGGCGAGCAACCTAAGTGTCATATGCGTTTTTGGGACCATTTGAGGTATCCAATCCGCCATTTGGGACGACCACTTGGGAGGCTTAGGGAGCAGTTCGCAAAGTCCAAAATGTCTGTACCACCATGATCTTGGGGACAAGTAGCCCTCGGGGATCGGGAAAAACGGGAGTTTCCTACCCCCGACAATTCTATGTTGATATGCTTATTCATAAATTATCGGTCTTTATATAATCTCACATATGAGAAATACATTTTAATCATCACAATGCATTAATATACGATTTAATCTAGTACAGACAAATTGTATCGGATTAAAAATATCCCCGTCGCAGCAGACCTGCGTATTCTTCGAATTTCCAAAGCATATTTTTGTCTCTGTACCACATAAAGCCGCTTACCAAGTTTCATAAAAATATACCCACAAATAAGCGATATATGCAATTTTAATTATTCTAGAATAACATTGGGGAAGAGAATACGTAGGTTTGCTGAAACAAGAAACACAAACAATTGGTTTTGATGCAAATATAAATAGAATTCAACTAGGTGAAGCATAAACCCAGGTATAACTAGATGGGATATTTACATAAAAACCCAATTTTTGTGTTCCTTGTTGCAGCAAACCTGCGTACTCAGTCCTAATGTTATTCTTAACGAGAATAAATAAAATGTTATATATTACTTATTTATGAATGTATTGTTATGAATCATGGTAAGTGGATTTATATTTGGTATATAGTGAAACACATTTTAATGCAATGGAAATTCACTGAGCACGCAGGTTTGCCGCTACAGGGGTATTTTAATTTATTTATATAACTTGTTACCACATTTTGGAATAGACCTAGCTATTAGTGCGGACCCCCAAAGCAGAATAAAGCAGAATTCGATCAAATTTTAAAACGAAAGTTAAATCAGAAGGGTTTGTTATAAGCTGTTATAGAAAATACTCCCGTTGCAGCAAACCTTTATACTCAGCGAATTTCAAATGGTACCTCACTACGTCATGAAATCACTTATCAATTTTCATCAAAGCATATTCATAAATAAGCGAGATGACTTTTTATTAGTTCTTCATAAGAAAAATATTAGGACTGAGGACGCAGGTTTGCTGCATCAAGGACCATAGATATCTTGTTTTTATTCAAATGTCAGTGGCCCATAGGTGAGAGGGGTTTACATTTAAACATTTGGAACAAACCCTCCAAAATCTCATTTTTGGGGAGGGGCATATAATATGGCACATGGGCAATATGTGGTAGTATTTTGTTGACATATAAATGTATCGATATGTATGTTGATATGTAATGTATCGCATACATGTATACAAATTTGAACGAATAATGTTTTTGGCATCTGAGGGCTCAAAACGAAAAGTTTGTATAGTCTCGGGCATGAAGCTACGGTAATAGCTCCTTCCCTATAAGGGGAACTCGCTAAAACATAATTGTTGTATTTCCAATATGATTTAATATTTGGAAAATAAAATAAAAATTAAATTTCCATTAAGAACCAATTGGCTGTGTCGCTATACTTATCCCCATTATTTTATGGCTAGTAAAATCGTTACTCATTCGCCTTCTTGACGAGCTATAAACCATAGTTTAGGTGATTTGTTTAATTGTTACTGTATATGCATTACTCACTGGTGGCTGACTGCAATCACATTGGTTAATTGATGAACGAAGTGAATCACTGTAATGATGAAGACATTTCAGTGGCCGTGTGTGGGTGTGTTATCGAAATACTAAATAACTATAAAACATTTCTTAATTAAATTTTGAAGGAGTCATTTGGGATACCAAAGGGATGTTTTAACACAGCATTTGTGTTTTATTTCGGATTATTAATAATTATTAAAACTAATATAATGTTTGATATTCAGTAGTTGAATTGGTTTTCGTAGTAAGCTATTGACTATAGTTGTCTTTAAAATGTCATCTGGGATTTATCTGTGTTTCACTTGAGGGATTTTTATTCCATATGGGATATTTTGACTGCTTGTGGGATAAAATGGGATTGTGGGATAAAGTGGGATATTTTGGAAATCGGCATTACGTCTGCTAGTTTGCTTACAACTTACGATCAGAGCACCTTGGCAGTAGCACTTCTAGTGGATTTTCTCGCCGTACTGGCAGTTGCGGGGTTTCCCATTTTTTAATCTCGCTGTACGCACCTATTATGATTTTATTTATAAACGTCACAGAACGAACACTGAATCATGTCAATGTCGCTGGCCAAGCCATGTTGGAATTAACAAGCAAACTATTTGCCATTATTTAGTACCTATGTGGTACTCTTTAGTACTACCATTAAAAATATTAGTACCTCTCACGTAAATAAATTATTTAATGTAGTTAATTCACCTTATCATTTAGCCTATGTCGCATTGCTCAAAATCCTTTGAGGTACTAAAATGTAAAATACCTATAGGTAATTAGTAGATCTAAATAAGCTCTATCTAACGGTATAAACATTTTACTAATACATTATTCAATAATCATATAATATTTAACATTAATTGTGTTGCAATGTTTAACAAATCAGTGGGAAAGTGTGGGATATGACGAGGGATACTATAAGAGAGAGTCTGGGATAAAGTGGGATTTTTTTGTATCAGTGCGTGGGATATTTTTACCGTAGAGTGGAAACACTGCATATTTGTTTATAAATCACTCAAATGTAAACATATTTCAACTATGGAGTTGGTTATGTTTTGTTCCATCAATTTTTTAATTTTGAAATAATTTAAAATGTGAGTGTTATGTAAATTAATGGTGTTTTTTCGTGTTTAAAACAATGCTTATATCTATTTAGATTTATTATTAGTTTATTTTTTACTGGAAAACTTCGATGTAAAAGCTAAGTGTTTGGACTAGTGATGATAAATTAATACAATAGGTTTTTGAATTACTGGGACAGTATAACGCCGTAACACGGCTGACTGTGATAGATAATCATGAGTGTTGTAGACCTATAGTAGTTTCTTTTCATAGTGAACAAATTAGTCGATGGCAGACTTACTAAACGATCATACTGCAAACTATCTTTATTACAAGTAATGTACCAAATAAGCCCCGCTGTCACCTAATGACATGAGATTAAAGTTTTGTAATCTACTGGTCAGTAAAATAGTCTGGTTACAGTTTATATTTGTTTGCATTTTCTGTGGTTAATATTGGTTTTCATAAACAATCAAGATGTCCAAAACTCCGTAATCCCAACCGTCTACATTTCAACTAATTACGATGTAGACAGATTGCCCTCCTGAAAAATTGTCATTAATGTAAATGTTGGATTTTGCTTTTAAACCTCTCGTGCTGCGATTTCAGTATCTTGTGTATTTAAATTCAAACTAACATATATCAATGATGTAAACATTTTTAAATTTAAGGTATGGAGTTTATAAAATACTGTTATATATATAAATAATTGAACACCTTTTTTACATTAAATGGGTTTAAAACAAGTATATTTCTGTATGTTCAACCCCCTGATTTTGGAGCTGGAAATTAATAGGTCTAATAATAATTGGCAACTTTTCCCTCAGGTGATATATTTAAAACTCGTCGAAAACCATCCGGTGCCAAAAATATATTAAAGTCATTGGCCGAGTCATAAAAAAGAGTGAATGGTCATACTACACAGTTACACAGTATTGAAATTTTCTGCCAAATTTGAGCATCGTTATATTATTAAGATGATCTCTATGTATGTACTGTCAGCACCATGGAGTTTAAATAATTGCGATTGTTAAGTACTTTATATTCTAATAGAAAATTGTATTCAATTAAGATTTGATTTTTTTTAGATAATTCTTAATTTAATTTATGATGTGCATTGATTTTTCAAGGAGAATAATAGTATAGCTAATATTTTATAACATTTATTATCACAAGAAAGTGCATATGTTTGTAAACTGCACTAAACTTGTTATTTTTAGACTAACTTAGGTGTTTAACAATAGGTTTATGCTATCAAAGAATTAAATTGTATCAGGAGTAAATAATTATCATCCAAGTTAGTCAGTGTCCTGGAATCATGTAATATTGAGAAAACTACGCAATTTTAAATTAAAAAGTATATAGCACAGTAAATACTACTGTGCATTATTTGTAAAGGCCTATTGCAGAAAACACGGTGTAAAATCGAATTCCATAGAGAACTGTCAATACATATAATTAGATAACTATATGCATCTGTGTATAGGTTAAACGACTGATATCAGTAATTGGTGAAAATCTGTCGAAATTTTGTACAGACTATTCAATTACTTTGGTCTATTTCACGTCCAATACAGAATAATTTGGAGGATGGCATCTAATTTATAAACTAATCTTAAACATGTACATCTAAAACGTCAGTGCAACATCAGGGGTGCACTTGATAAAAAAGATTATTGCCAAACCCTCCATGTCTGGCTCTACCAGTATTAACTTCCAACCTGTATCCCGTTTTCTCACACTGAATCTCGCATACCTCAGACATAAATTGCAATACAACAAATCACTATATTTTGCACTTATCAACAAAAACTATTTTTTTCTGTGTCCCATGCGATTTTGGAGGGGTTTCCCAAAATTTTCTATTATTCCAAATAAACATGTTGTACCTTTGTTACTGTAAAAATGTATTACAGTAAATCCAGTTAATTTTATTTCAACAAATAAAACAAATATACTTTACCCTTCAAGTGCTGACTATCTATCTCTTTAGTGCTGAGGTATTTTTCACTATCTTGCGTTTAAAAAAATCTATAATCTCTTAATCTCTGTTTAAGACGCCGACGCAACTAGGGTGTAATTTAAGGCGAATATGAATGAATTGAATGATGAGTGTAGAATCGGTGAGATGCCTTGTGTAGCCTTGTTACTTACTAAGATCGACTGATTCTTTATCCAGGATCATTAATTATAGCCCGATGACCAATGGCAGCTAGATCCAGTTTCAAGGCTTCACAAAAATTATGAACAAGAATCTACATTTGTCAACCTTACCTTCGGCCTATTCCTACATTATGTAGGCTTTCTTGCTAATTTTGATTAGCAAGAAAAGGGGAATCTAAAATCTATAACTTGTTAATCACAATATGACAGAAGAACACAATAGGCGCTCACACATCCGAGACGAACTCATAAAAACTCATATATATAACAAAAATACTTTAGATGCCATTAAAACACGTACCGGTCATTTACCATTTAAAAAAAGCCAAAATGAGCTAAGTGTTTGGCAAATTGCAAAATTGTATATTTTGTTAGGATATAAATAATTATTTTCATGAAAAATGGAATAAACCCCGGCGTGCCACACTAAAAAATAGCGTATACCATGGAAAGACGCCAAATGTTGTTGTCGGGTTTTCAGGCGACGCCAGATTTGTTAATTTTAGCGAATTTCCCCTAAAGGAAAGAAACTATTACCGTAGTCGGCATGGTAAGACTTAGGCCCGGGACCTTGATAACTTTTCGTTTTGAGGTCCCCAGATGCCAAAAACACAATCCGTTTAAAATTGTATATATGTGTGTGTGTGTGTGTGTGTGTGTGTGTGTGTGTGTGTGTGTGTGTGTGTGTGTGTGTGTGTGTGTGTGTGTGTGTGTGTGTGTGTCCGTGGGTGCGATAACTCTCATAAAAATGGTCCGATTTTGATGAAATTTGGTATAAACATATAATGCAACATTTATGACTTTAAGTTCGAAAACCAGCCAGATCGCTTTATCCAAAGGGTTTTTGGGGGGGGGGTTTGTACCCCAAAAATGAGTGTTTTACATATAATATTTTAAACAGGATAAATAAAATAGTCTTACAACACTACAAAGTATATTTACAATTAAACTGTACCTACATACAAGACGATAAAATATACACAAAAGATGGTACAAGGCGATCGATTTCAACCAGTTACACCGGTCATCATCAGGCCCAATCAGAGAATGTCAGAATCAGATTCTCTGATTGGACCTGATGACCGGTGTAACTGGTTGAAATCGATCGCCTTGTACCATCTTTTGTGTATATTTTACCGTCTTGTATGTAAGTACAGTATAAGGGTAAATATACTTTGTAGTGTTGTAAGACGTTTTTTATTTATCCTGTTTAGTTATAACAACACGTACCATGCTACTAAACACATTATTTATATCACATTTTAGTAAATCAAATTTTATTTCTCACCATTAAATTCAGCTTTAAAAAACAAACAATTCGGTGTTTTGATCATTGCTCTAAGTCAATTGGTTACAGAGATATTGCACGTGCTAAACACAGGACGTTGTCCCATGTTATTCTTAAGGAGAATAAGAAAAATTGTATATCTCGCTTATTTATCGACTTATCCTGACGAAACTTGGTATATTACTTCATATTGTTGTGGTCTATTGATATCCGCACAAAAAACCATTTTTTTGGCCGATAGTTCCCGTAGCAGCAAACCAGCGTACTCAGCCCCCATGTTATTCTTATGGAGGATAAGTAAAATGTTATCTCCGTTAGTAAAACATAAATTGATAAAACTTGGTATGTGGCTTTACCCAGTTGAGTTATATTTATATTTGTATAAAAACCCATTTTTTGTGTTCCTTGTTTCAGCAAACCTGCATACTCAGCGGCCAGTTATTGTTATTCTTATGGAGAATAATTAAAATGTCATAAATCGTTTATTTATGAATGTATATTGATGAAAATTGGTTTGTGGCTTTATGTGGTACTAAGATGGTATGCATTTTAAATTCGCTGAGTACGCAGGTTTGCTGCTACGGGGGTATTTGTGTTTAAATGATTCGACCTTTTTTTTTTTATTTGCAACGGTAAGTAATTAGTGCTAATAATTAGTGCCGTTTATTTTTCTACAAAAGTAACACTAGTATGTATACAAATAAATACTCTATGCTCTAAAATGTGGCGCAGCGTGATTCATGGGCAATCGCCTGTACTTATCAGAGCAAATAAAGTGCATCCTGAATACGGCTCATTTTGTAAACTTCATGATTCTTTTACTTTTACTGGTACAACTGTTACACGAACTATCGCTCTATAGATGGATTGTTCTTAATTGGAGTGCAGACGTTGTCTGGATCGGGTCACGACAATTGTAATGGCCTACTTAATAATGCTCATAGGGATTTTGTGGTTTTATTGCAATATTTTGTGCTCACGAAGTCAAATTTCGTTTCTATCATAGGCCTAGTTTCATTTGAAACGAACTAAATAATTGATATATTTTCTCAATTAAATAGCACAAACTAGTTCTGCAAGTGGTGTTTTATAACGATATTAATTATAAATTGTTGAATCCTTTATGCGAAGGCGTCGACATTTAGTTTTTACTGGTTTCTGGGAGAAGAACTTAATTTACTGTTTTATATGGTAGCAGCCTTAGTCCCTCCCCAACCAGTGTTAATTATTAGATAAAATATATTAAGAATCACAACTATGTGTGCGTTTACAATATTATGTTATGAGAGTCAAATAATTTTAGTCAAAATAACTTACATGAAGTGGATTTCAGTATTACATCTCTTAACTCCTTGATTTCAGAGGAATCTTGCAGGATCTGTATTGAGAAATTGTAAGTGAACAACGCGATGTTACGATAAAAAACAACCACAGGCGTGGCCGCAGAAAGATAATTGCGATTAAGCAACTAACTAGACGCTGAAAACATTGCAGTTGCACCCGCAATGGCGAGCCCGCGATTTACTAGGTAGAGTATTGCACAAATTGAATATTTCCATTCTCCGTACGTACTAGACAACCCTGCAGTCTGCAGTAGCTTTGATGAAGTTATTTTTCAATGTTATAAACTATATGTAACCTTTTGTGTGCGAAATAATATTTATGAAACTTTATCCCATTACAGTATCTGGTAGAAAATATTATCATTGACTATATATACTGAAGGAGACACCCCATCTATATGGCCCAGCTGTCCCACTTTTAATGCATGCCAGAATTTGAAATGGACGTAGTTACCGACAGATTGTGCTGCTGTAAACTATTTATTTAATTTGTTTACATTAACTTTTAAAATATCTCCACCCCAGAAACCAAGTGATCATCAACTTATGTTTGCCCACAAACAAAAGTCCAGACATTGCCCTTGAACTATGTCCAAGAACCAAGGAACCAAGGGGTTGGTTCCTTGGTCCAGACATACCAACTGTTGTATTATCCTCTCCTTGAAAGGATTAGTAATAGTTGACATTAGTATACTCTGTTGGTGATTAGTGAGAGCTACGTCCTCTTTGAATCCTAGCACACACAAAACTAGGGACAGATTTTACTATCGCAATGAGAAGTCTACTTCAGTATTAATAGTCTATGATATTATATCATATAGGTAATAATAAAAAAATGTTGATGTCATCGCTGTTTTCTGGACGCGCATGGCCTTTTTGAGTCGTGGAAGATTGTTGAAAACGTGTTATGATAATGTTTTAATTTTCAACGAGGAATATTACTTCACTAGCTGTTCCCACAGGCTCGCCCCGCAAATAATCTTAATATATAAAAACTGACAGTTGTGTGTGCTGCATTCTGTATGTTCATCCCATGGAACTACTACGAATTAAGATCAGCTGTTTGTGTTTTCATTAGCTCAACTTAAAAGTGAATATCCATATGAATAACACAGGATTGGAATTTTGACTCTCCTGATTGGACTTTGACTTACCCCTTTCTTAGTGAACACCTAAGACCCAAGAGGAAGGTATATTCCAAATTTCATTGCAATCCGTTCTGTGGTTTTTGAGATTTCGTGATGACAGTGAGTCAGTCAGTGGTATTTGGATTTCATATATTAAGATTAAATATTATTACTTTATTATTATTTGCAAAATATTGTTTGCAACTTCCTCACTGTCAAAGAGTTTTAAATGAATCAACTTCCAATAAATTTGACTATACAAACATTGCACAGTTTCGATAGAACAACCCTAACCCAGTCACACACTCTATGATTTTAGTGTGTTCCTATTTTGTGTTGTTTTTGAATACAAGTTTTAATAACACCCAGTAAAGGTTTGTCTTGCTGAATAGGAATAAAACAAGAATATGACTGTTTGAATCTATAATTGATTTTTAATGTTTAAGGTTTGGTGCACCTTAATGATAATTTCTATCCAAAGACCAAAACCTTCATACTAATCTTATACATTATTTATCTAGCCTGTTTTTCTCTCAGACCGCGAGATCTTCCTTTTTACTTTACCAAATTCCATGATTTACCCCCCATGTTAAAGCTTATCAGTAGTTAGGGCGGGCGCTTGAGCCCCAACATTGGTCTTATGGAGAATAGAATAACATGGACTCTTATGGAGAATAGATTAACATGGACTCTTATGGAGAATAGAATAACATGGGTTCTTATGAGGAATGGAATTAGGGTGTAATAACTACCCTGTGTCTTTCTTTTGCTCCCCTTTGGGGTTGATTATTTATCTTTTGCATCCCTCTTGCAACCTTCTGTGTTTAATTATCTACCATTTTTGGTAATTATTTAACCCTCGCGTCCTTCTGTCTCCTTTACTTCCTTCTGTGTATCTAACTGCAGCTCCTGTTATCTCAGTGTACTGTAGTTGGCGGGTGTAACATTTTAAGTAACCCTGTTGGCTGGCATGTTAATCCGCGTTCTGCTCAAGGCTTGACACACCCACTACAATTTCGCACTACTATCGCCTCCAGGCCTGTCACCCAGACGGCGCTCACTACCTGTCCCCAGCCACTGCCACTGCCCTGTCGCTACCTCCTGTAACAAATAAACATATTGCATCAGCCACCTCCCCACCACTTTCTATTATCTCGCTCTCTCTCTCTCTCTCTCTTTGCTCCCTTCTCCGTTGCGATCTGACGTGTCCCTGCGTTTGCTGCGCTTGGCGAAGATAACCCTACTTTTCCTAACCTCACTTTCGAGTGTTCCCACGCGGGTGTTTTGTTCGTGTTTGACTTGTCTGTGTTAAGTGCGTTTTATGACTTGCTAGTGTACAGTAACATCAGTTTATTGTTTGACTTGGCTACAGTAATGATACGTCTTACGTGCTGACTAACCTCACCTCCAGTAACCTTTGAGAGTTACCATAACCTCACTTCCTTGTGTCAGGGTTGTATCATACTTGTGTGTGTTGACTAACAGTAATATCACTTTCTGTCCTTGTTCTTTATTAAGTAACCTCACCATCTTGTTTTTCTTGGTAGTGCTGTGTTTGTATGTGCTGGCTAACATAACAGTAACCTTAGTTTCTTGTATCAAGAGTAGTGTTTTGCGTTGTATTTCATTGTTTGATTTGGTTAGAGTAGTATTTGTATATGCTGACTAACATGACCTCACTGCCAGTAAACTCAGTTTATTGTGTCAAGAGTAGTGTTGTGTTTGTATGTGCTGACAAACGTAACCCTATGCCCAGTAACCTTAAGTTTCAGAGTTAACTTAACCTTGCTTTTCCTAACCTCAATCTCACGTTATCATGCACTTGTCTTGTTCATGTCTGACTTGTCTATGTTAAGAGCGTTTTATGACTTGCTAGTGTACAGTAACATCAGTTTTGAGAGTTAATATAAACCTCACTTTCTTGTTTCAAGAGCCTTCCTTGAGAGTCTTCCTTGTTATTGGGTGATTATTAGCATTATCTAAATTGCTAAAGTAACCTATTGTTTTCTAACCCCACCCATTACACTCCAAAATGTATAAGCTTACTGTATTATATTAATTTTCCGTGCATGGTGTACTTCATTTTATTTTTGTGATGTATGCGTGTTTATTGTCTTGGCTAAAGTAGTGTTGTGTTTGTATTTAATTGTTCGATTTAGTAGTTTACAGTAAAGAAAGTAAACATACCCTCACTTCCTTGTGGCTAAAGTAGTGTTGTGTTGACTAACATAACCTCACTCTCAGTAACCTAATTTTTTGCCCTGGTTCTTTTGTACAGTAAATTCACCTCAGCAACCTCACTTTCTATTCCTTTTCTTTTATGCAGTTTTGGTTAGAGCAGTTTTTGTATGTATTGACTAACATAACCTCACTTCCTTGTGTCAAGAGTAGTGTTGTGTTTGTATGGGCTGAATAACAGTAATCTCACTTTCCATTCTTGTTCTTGGTTAGAGTAGTGTTTGATACCTTCATTAGAGCTGTTTTCTGGTAACCTGTAGTTCTGGTTTGACTTGTGTAGTTTGTGTGTTAGTGTTTTTCTGACTTGCGTAGTAATGCAGAGGTACTGTGCTCTTTTGTAGATCCTCTGTACCTGTTCTTTTAGAGAACTTGATCGGTGACTTTAAAGTATCAGTTCCAAGAGTTACAGTTACATCATCTATCTTGTTCATTTAATATCAATGAAGACTGCTGCAAAGTAACAGTTCTAAAAGTAACCGTTCCAAAAAAAAGTAACATGTCCAGCACCATCCATTCCCATTCCCACAGTTTTCAAGGTAACAGTTCCAAAAGTATCAGTTTCAGTAGATCAAACAGTGAAAAAGTAACAGTTCCGCTCTCTATATATATCTCTAACAACTGACTCCATTACCTCAGTCTGATTTTAGTCGTGACGCTGATCAGACGTATTTTGTGCTGCTCTTGCGTAAGTATTCTCTTGCACAGATTATTATTGATTCTGCGTAATTCAGTTGTATCCGTGTGAGTTTGACTCTGGTCGGTGTGTTTGCTGTTTTAAGAGTTAACACAGTTCAGCTTGTTTTCAGTATTTAATTCTGTGTTGAAGGATGGACGTTTCTAAAAAGGACCCTCAAAACCCGGTAAATTTAATTAGTAAAGATGAAACCTATGTTAGACACTTTAGGCTTTACGGGACTAACACTGTTTTCAAATTCACTAAACCTCCCAAAGGTATCTCTGAGTTTGATTGGATTCGTAAAGGTTTTAATCAAATTGTAGAGACATCCAAAGCCAATGTTGCACCCACTGATTATCTAGGGTTTAAATTACAGTCTATGAATTTAAAAAGTGCTGAACCGGGATATGTATCGTTGAGACCGGTCTCTGAAGTTAGCGGTGATGTTCTCTGGGATATTTTCGGGGGCATAATTCAATCCAATTCAGAATCAATTACCAGCAGTGACACGTTTAGAGTTGATGTTACGCGGATTAACGTCCCCGTAGGTAAAGGAAGGGCAAGACCCGACTTTTACAATACCTTTGATGAAGAATCTAAAGCGAGACGGGGTATTGTAGTAATTAATAATAAAGACAATTTATGTTTGGCTAGAGCGTTGGTAGTAGGCAAAGCACTCGCAAAAAATGATCCTCAGTACAAAGCAATACGTCAGGACAAGGGGAAAAGACAAACTTTCAGAGCTAATAAGCTCATAGCAAAGGCCCGTGTAGAAATGCCGGAGGAGGGTGCCGGCATCCCTGAGCTTGAAAAATTTCAGTCCCATCTTAAAAAATACAAAATTACCGTCTACAACTACGACAGGAAGGGCCGGGACAATTATTTTGAGGGAGGTAATGAAGACGCTAAATTAAAAATTAACCTTCTCTTTCACAACGGTCATTATAATGTAATTACAAACTTAACTGCTGCTTTCGTATGTTATTATTTCTGTGAAGCCTGTCATATTCCCTACAATAACAAGGGTGAGCACCGTTGCTCTAACAAATGCCCGTCCTGCCATACCATCTCCCCGCCCTGTAAACTAGAACACGGAGGCATTACATGTCGTTTTTGCTGTCGCTTCTTCAAAAACGAGCGGTGTTTAGTAGCCCATCAAGGGCAAGTTTGTAAAACTATAAAGTTCTGCCGCGACTGTAACAAAATGATTCATCCAAAAAAACGTAAGACAACTCATGTATGCGGAGAAGTTTACTGTAAGCCGTGCGAAGCGTTCAAAGACCCCGCGCATCAGTGTTTTATGAGGGTAGATAGGCGAACACCGAAAGACCGTGATTTTTTGTTTATTTTCTTTGACTTGGAAACAAGGCAGGACGAGACTCTCCCCTCTGACCCGCAACAGAAAGTACATAAAGTCAACTTGTGCGTTTCTCAACAGTACTGCTTTAAATGTATTAATGGGGGTGAGTGTGAAACTTGCTCGGAACGGCAAAGGGTATTTGAAAAAGAACCGGTAAAACAGTTTATGGACTATGTAATGGAAATTCGGAAAAAATTTAAAGATGTCTGTGTAATTGCCCACAACGGGCAAGGTTTTGATTTCCAATTCATTCTACAGTACATCATGGAAGAAACTAAATTTACCCCAAAAATAACTCCTCGGGGAACTAAAGCTATTTTGATTGAAGTAGCCAACGTAAGGTTTGTGGACTCACTTAGCTACTTTCCCATGGCTCTCTCTGCGCTCCCTAAAGCCTTTGACCTGCCTCCCGAGAAAAAGAAGGGCTACTTCCCGCATCTTTTCAATACATTGGCAAACCAAAATTATGTAGGCCCGATGCCCGACAAAAAATACTATTGCCCCGAGTCTATGTTTGAAAAGAAACACGATGATTTTGAGATATGGTATGACGAACGAGTCGCTGAAGATTACGTGTTTGATTTTAAAAAGGAAATCCTGGAGTACTGTATCTCTGACGTAGAAATCCTAGCCCAAGCGTGTATAAAATTTAGAGCCTTACTTCTTGAACAGTGTAATGTTGATCCTTTTCTCGAGGCTATCACAATAGCCAGTGCATGCAACTTGGCCTTCCGCCGTAACTTCTTAAAACAAAATACTATTGGACTTATACCAAAATCAGGGTACCGACTTGCAGACAATCAGTCAGCCGTTGCTTTACAGTGGTTAACGTGGGAGGAGGAGCAACGTGGAGTAAAGATTCAACATGCGGGTCGGGGTAAAGAAGTAAAGATTAAAGGAATGAAAGTAGATGGGTTTGACGGTGAGAGAATTTACGAGTTTCACGGGTGCTACTGGCACGGTTGCCCGAAATGTTATCAATACAGCAGAGAAGAACCTCTGCCGGAGGATCCCTCAGACAGTTTGCATCTCCGTTACGAGAGAACCAAGTCCAAAATTTCCAAATTTAATAGCTATGAAGTTGTAGAGATGTGGGAGTGTGAGTTTAAAAAATTGAAGAAGGACAACAAATTAAATCACCTGAACCAATTGTCCATTCTAAACACACTTCCACTTGATCCTAGGGATTCCTTCTTTGGAGGTAGGACGGGTAATACTAAAACGTATTGTAAATGTGAAGAGGGAGAAACAATCCAATATGTAGATGTCTGTTCCCTTTATCCGTATGTAAATAAATATTGTAAGTATCCCGTGGGTCATCCTACTATTTATGTTGGAAATGAGTGCCGAGAGAGGGGTCTTGAGGTAGAGGGCTTGTTAAAATGTAAGATTCTACCTCCTTACAACTTGTATCATCCCGTACTCCCCACTAAAATGAATAATAAATTGATGTTTGTTTTGTGTAGAACTTGCGGGGAGACTTTAAACCAAGGGGAATGTTTTCATGATAGTGAGGAAAGGGCAATGGTAGGAACATGGACCATGGATGAAATTAGAAAAGCTGTAGAAAAAGGCTATGTGATCTTAGACATGTATGAGTTGTGGGAGTATGAAGTCGCCACATACGAGAAAGGTGGACTTTTTACCGATTTTATTAATAAATTCTTGAAAGTAAAGCAGGAAGCTTCAGGGTATCCCGCATGGTGTAAAACAGAGGAGGATAAAGACAAGTATGTTTCTGATTTCTTTGAGCGTGAGGGTATTCAACTGGAGAAAGACAAAATTGCTAAAAATGGAGGACTCAGGTCAGTAGCTAAATTAATGTTAAATTCATTCTGGGGCAAGTTTGGTCAACGCGAAAACATGACAAAAACTTCAATCGTGAGAGACTCTAAAGAATTTTTCAAATCGTTAACTCAACCAGGAACAAAAGTAAAGTTTGTTGAAGTAATTAACCAAGAGGTTTTATTAGTTAATTGGCAGAATGTTGATGATGCCAGTGAGGCTCTAAAAACTGTAAATGTTGTAATTGCGGCCTACACTACTGCCCAGGCGAGACTTAAATTGTATGAACACTTGGATGCTCTTGGAGGCCAAGTCTTGTATTATGACACAGATAGCTGTATATATTTCTACCGGGGAGGATTGTACAGGGTCCCTACGGGAGACTACCTCGGCGAGATGACCGATGAGTTAGTAGACGAGTACGGGCCCGGCTCTTATATCGTAGAGTTTGTTTCTGGAGGACCAAAGACTTACGCATACCTTGTTTGGTCAACCAAAAAACAAAAACTACAAACCATGTGCAAAATCAAGGGCCTCACCCTCAACCTAAAGACCTCCGAAACATTAAATTTTGAACAATTAAAAAAGATGGTCCTTAGTGAAGCTGCTGAAATACTAGAAATTGAAGAGAGTAGAATCAGGAGAACAAAGAGACGAGAAGTCGTTACAGTAAGTGAAATTAAAAAGTTTAAAATTACAGGACCCAAGAGAAAATTTAATGATGATCACGATACCTTGCCTTTCGGCTTTAAAAAACAAAGAGTTGCTTAAAAGAGCTGTCACTCACACGGGTACTGAGTGCATATACCTCTAAAAATCAGCTCTATTACCTCATTCTGCTCTGAGACGCGGTACTGAACAGACGTGCCTGTGCTGTTACTGTTTGTCTCTCCTTGTAGAATGTCTGCTGAAAATAATACACTCCCTATTCAAGGGGTGTTTTTGAAGTTTATATCTAAAAGAAAGTTAAATGAAAATTCTAAATTTCGCATTACATGCTCAGAGTATGAGTTCTTTCTTACTGGGCCAATAGACTATTAGAATGGCCCTTGACGTTTTCGGAGTACATAGTAGATAAAATAACGGAGAACTCCCTATCAACTGCCTACATCGGAGTATCAATAAAGCACGCTGATACTTCAGGAAATATACCATTCATGCCTTTAGCAAAACTAACACCGACAGTTTTTGATGATCACTTTGAACAAATATTTTGTAACGTTGAGAAAGTATCTGGTGTTTTACGTCTTGAGGTATCACTTGTCTCAATTCCAAGTGGCTACCTTCAATGAAGGTAATACCTTTTACCTACGTAGTAGTGTTACGGCAGGTCTCATGTATATACCTCTTGTCACTAGTACAGTTACATCATTCTGCTCCAAGACGTGGTACTGATCAGACGTTCTTCTGCGCTCCTTTTGTCTTTACTATTTGAGTAAATTGTGACATGGCTGCCAAGTTCTATACATTTAATAACAAACCGGTATTGGTTCTGTTTGATAATGAAGGAAAACCATGGTTTAAAGCTAAGGACGTAGCGTCTGCTCTTAAGCATGTCAATTGCTGGAGTGCAGTTCGGAAACATGTAGATGACAGTGATAAATTAACTGTTGGGAGTTTTTCTGACGCTCAAAAACAGGGCGTTGGACCGATTGAGAAAACAACGGTTTTCATAAACGAAGCCGGATTATGTTCTTTGATGTTAAAATCAAATACTCCTGAAGCAAGACTGTTAGTAAGAAGTCTGTTGTCGGAGAAGTTTTACCTTACTTACACAAATATGAAAGATGAAAGTTCACTTTAAATGTAAATTTTTCTTTAACATCACAAGTTCCCACTGTATGTGCGTGTGTGTGTGTGTGAATGAAGGTCACTGGCGCGGGTGACGAAAAGCCCCGTAAACCTGAATGATGGTCCCTGGCGCGGGTGACGAAAAGCCCCGTAAACCTGAATGAAGGGCTTAGTAGATTGAGGTGCCGGGCTAACACCCCGGCTACTCTTTCGAACAACCCGGTGTGAATGAAGGACTATGTACATTGAGGTGCCTAGCTAACACCCAGGCTACTCCTTGGAACAGTCCGTACGGTGGGACTTGTAAGAAATAAAATAAATAAAAAAATAAATACAAAAAGTAAAAAAATACAAAATAAAAAACAAAAAATATAAAAAGGAGGTAGCATTTTGTTATGGAGTGGCTACCACAGTGAGAGGCGATGGTTGGGGCCTCTCACCCCAGAGGTTTAGGGCTCCTGGCGATGCTCTGGGTAACCAAAAAGAACGCGCCGACGCTCCTACGGCCTAGCCTAAGGCTTACCGTGGTGTGGAAACGTGAGCGTTCAAAATTATTTCACCGGGGTTAGAAGTGTTTGGCCGGGAAATTCAAGAAGTTTTGGTCAAGTTAAATATAGTTGCTGACCAAGTACTTTCAGCGGAGGCAAGAGTAAATGACCGAGAAATTTAAAACACTACGGTCAAATTAATTGTAGTCCCCGTTAAAGTAACTTCACCGGACTTGGACATAATTGACCGGGAAACTTAAAAAGACACTACAGTAAAGTTAAATGTAATCCCTGGTAAAGTATTTTTTACCGGACTCTAAAGTAAATAGCCGAGGAATTTAAGAATTTTTGGTCAAGTTAAATATAGTTTCCGACCAAGTACGTTCACCGGAGGCAGGAGTAAATGACCGAGAAAGTTAAAACACAACGGTCAAGTAAAATGCAACCCCCGGTAAAGTATTTTCAGCGGACGTGGAGACGTTTGGCCGAGATATTTAAGACGTTACGGTCAAGTTAAATGTAACCCCCGATAAAGTATTTTCAGCGGACGTGGAGACGTTTGGCCGAGATATTTAAAACACTACGGTCAAGTTAAATATAACCCCCGTTAAAGTAACTTCACCGGACTTGGACATAATTGACCGAGAAATCACATGGTGAAAGTACCTCACGGACCCCGGCAAACAGTTTAGCGGGCCTGGAATCCTTTGGCCGAGGGATTTCAGAGTTTCAGTCAATTTATGACACTGCCCTCTTAGAACACCTTCAAGCGGAATTTGAAGTATTTGACGGAGAAATTACACCGTAAAATTACAACAGACCCACCGTTTTACAAAACTTGGACGCATATGACCAAGGAATTACATCGTCAAAGGTAAATGTTGCCCCTGGTTTCATGGGAATCATAAATAAATTACCGAGGAGAAAATACCATATAATTTACCATATTAAAGATCGTATTTCACAGTTGGTCGTCTTCTGATATGTACCCATGGTGTGTAATTTATGGCCAACTCTCCGATATTGGTGTTAGTTACAATCCTTTTACTATTAAATTCAGTAAAATGATATATTTCTTTCTTGTTGGTGTTTCGTAACAGCGTTTTTCAGTAACTGATTTAATAAATACAACTACAACAAAAAGACAACTCTAATCTCTGTATTTTTTTAACTTTACAAAATACCCTACTGTCACCTGTCTCTTTTTTTGTACACATTAGTTTAAATATTCAAACAGTGGACTCGATGTACCACAAGGTCTAACTCTTTGAATCATGATAATTGAGTTGGGACCCATTTTGGGTCCCACCTACTTCCGGTGGAGTGGGGGTATAGTTTTCTTGTCTGTCCATTTCTGCTAGTTTTTACAAGCCTCTTCTCTCTTTTCAGTTAATATTACCTTGAGACTTCTAAACAGTTCAATACATGTAAAGTTGCCCAAAGTAATCCTGCTATCATAAGTATAAAGTTCTAAATATTCCTTTAATTTACATACACTACCCCATGCACAACAACTAAAGCCCAGCTATTGGTCTATTTATCTAATAAACAAGGCAGAAACATACCCCACTAGAACAGATAAAAAGTCAACATATTTTAACAATATTTACTTTAATTGTAACAGCTAAAACTCTGTAAATATACTCTCTGAAGGGGGGTGTATCGATACAGCCCCCTTGATCTTCAGTACTTTCAACACCTTCACTGGTTTATATTCTCGTTGAATAATCAGTCAAAGTATCATTTATTTTGTGTTGGTTTGTAACCAGTTTTCTTGTATGTTTAATATTTTTTAATCACATATATTTGACAGAGACATGGTTTAAAGCCAGGTCTTTATTCACTAATTTTAACACAGAGCTAGTTTTCTTGTATGTGAGTGCTTGTATAAACTGCTCAACCATGTCAGTGGCATGATTAGCTGAGGTATTGGATGATGTAGAGAAAACAATACCGGAAGTGCAGGGGAGCGAAACTCTCCCCCAACCCATATTGAATAAACCAAGCCTTTACTCACTTAATTTTACACAACAAATAGAAGCAAACACCCTGAAAAAACTAGTACAACAGAGCTTGAGATAAATGGTTCTGTCCAGTTTTTGTGATGTTTCTTCTTTACAGAGTTTAAATTGTAGCGAGGGTTAATAATAATTACCAAACTGCATTTCAATCGCCCCAGCAGTTCTCAAGATATTACATTTCAAAGTATATCCCCTTCAACCGTCTTGATACTTATCCACAGTACATAGTTTAGATTTTGGTAAGATATAGAGGAGGAGGAGATGTACATACATTCCAAGTTTCATGTAAGTCGGTCCTGCCGTTCTCAATAAATTACATTTCAAAGTAGAGCTCATGCAATTGTTTCATGCTTACCTGCAGTACAGGGTTTAGGTTTTTAATGTAGAGGAGTTTAACAGGTACCTATATGCCGAGTTTCGTAAAAATCGGCTTAGCCGTTCGTAAGATATTCAATTGTAAATTACTGCCCCTTCATTTATTTTGATACTTGTCCGCAGTACAGAGTTTAAGTTTTTTAAATCGTAGCAGAGGTTAACAGGGACATACATACCAAATTTCATTAAAATCGGCCAAGCCGTTCTTGAGATATTGATTTTCTAAATTTTCACCCTCCATCATCCCCTAAACAACCCCTTTTCCACCCTCCAACAAAATTTAAAGTTAGAGGATGTTAACAAGTACCTACATACCAAGTTTCGTAAAAATCGGCTCAGCCGTTCTCGAGATATTAAAGTTTCTAGTTTTGGCGGCCATCTTGGATCCGCCATTTTGGTTTATATTTTAGTCATATGGGCAGATGTCCCTCGCGCGCGCCTACACTACGTAGTAGGCGGATTCTGTTATCAGAATTGCTCTAGGACTTACCGTTTTCGAGATATTAGCGATTTTAGGAATATTTTTACTAAAAAGAGAAGAATAAGAAGAAAATTCGGTGATGGAAGGGTAAGGCGGAGGAAGGAAGATGAGAGGGAGTCAACATAACATAGAAGAAGAAAACCAGAACACATAACAGGCAGAAGGAGGAGTGAGGGAGAGGAAGGAAGGTGAGAACAACAGAGATCACAAGTGATAACAAGTGGAGTAGGGGTGACGGTGATATAGCTGGCCAATCTTTTTTTGCAGTCCTTTGTATTTTAAATGTCTGTGACTTTTTGAATTTCCATGACTTTCTTCATTAACTGTCCATGAGCGTGACATAATGGCTCCATTATTCATAAATCAATGACTTTCTTTGGTTACGCTCTTTGGTGTAACCGTCCATGACGTAACGAGAATTTGGCGGGAAACATGGGCGCCACCATCTTGGAATGACGTCACAAGTCACGTGACCAAAATGCTGGCTTCTGATTGGCTTGCTATATCGGGGCCACCCCTACTCCACTTGTGATCTCTGTTGTTCTCACCTTCCTTCCTCTCCCTCACTCCTCCTTCTGCCTGTTATGTGTTCTGGTTTTCTTCTTCTATGTTATGTTGACTCCCTCTCACCTTCCTTCCTCCGCCTTACCCTTCCATCACCGAATTTTCTTCTTATTCTTCTCTTTTTAGTAAAAATATTCCTAAAATCGCTAATATCTCGAAAACGGTAAGTCCTAGAGCAATTCTGATAACAGAATCCGCCTACTACGTAGTGTAGGCGCGCGCGAGGGACATCTGCCCATATGACTAAAATATAAACCAAAATGGCGGATCCAAGATGGCCGCCAAAACTAGAAACTTTAATATCTCGAGAACGGCTGAGCCGATTTTTACGAAACTTGGTATGTAGGTACTTGTTAACATCCTCTAACTTTAAATTTTGTTGGAGGGTGGAAAAGGGGTTGTTTAGGGGATGATGGAGGGTGAAAATTTAAAAAATCAATATCTCAAGAACGGCTTGGCCGATTTTAATGAAATTTGGTATGTATGTCCCTGTTAACCTCTGCTACGATTTAAAAAACTCAAACTCTGTACTGCGGACAAGTATCAAAATAAATGAAGGGGCAGTAATTTACAATTGAATATCTTACGAACGGCTAAGCCGATTTTTACGAAACTCGGCATATAGGTACCTGTTAAACTCCTCTACATTAAAAACCTAAACCCTGTACTGCAGGTAAGCATGAAACAATTGCATGAGCTCTACTTTGAAATGTAATTTATTGAGAACGGCAGGACCGACTTACATGAAACTTGGAATGTATGTACATCTCCTCCTCCTCTACATCTTACCAAAATCTAAACTCTGTACTGTGGATAAGTATCAAGACGGTTGAAGGGGATATACTTTGAAATGTAATATCTTGAGAACTGCTTGGGCGATTGAAATGCAGTTTGGTAATTATTATTAACCCTCGCTACAATTTAAACTCTGTAAAGAAGAAACATCACAAAAACTGGACAGAACCATTTATCTCAAGCTCTGTTGTACTAGTTTTTTCAGGGTGTTTGCTTCTATTTGTTGTGTAAAATTACGTGAGTAAAGGCTTGGTTTATTCAATATGGGTTGGGGGAGAGTTTCGCTCCCCTGCACTTCCGGTATTGTTTTCTCTACATCATCCAATACCTCAGCTAATCATGCCACTGACATGGTTGAGCAGTTTATACAAGCACTCACATACAAGAAAACTAGCTCTGTGTTAAAATTAGTGAATAAAGACCTGGCTTTAAACCATGTCTCTGTCAAATATATGTGATTAAAAAATATTAAACATACAAGAAAACTGGTTACAAACCAACACAAAATAAATGATACTTTGACTGATTATTCAACGAGAATATAAACCAGTGAAGGTGTTGAAAGTACTGAAGATCAAGGGGGCTGTATCGATACACCCCCCTTCAGAGAGTATATTTACAGAGTTTTAGCTGTTACAATTAAAGTAAATATTGTTAAAATATGTTGACTTTTTATCTGTTCTAGTGGGGTATGTTTCTGCCTTGTTTATTAGATAAATAGACCAATAGCTGGGCTTTAGTTGTTGTGCATGGGGTAGTGTATGTAAATTAAAGGAATATTTAGAACTTTATACTTATGATAGCAGGATTACTTTGGGCAACTTTACATGTATTGAACTGTTTAGAAGTCTCAAGGTAATATTAACTGAAAAGAGAGAAGAGGCTTGTAAAAACTAGCAGAAATGGACAGACAAGAAAACTATACCCCCACTCCACCGGAAGTAGGTGGGACCCAAAATGGTTCCCAACTCAATTATCATGATTCAAAGA
Source organism: Allygus modestus (assembly GCA_963675035.1). Taxonomy (NCBI): domain Eukaryota; kingdom Metazoa; phylum Arthropoda; class Insecta; order Hemiptera; family Cicadellidae; genus Allygus; species Allygus modestus. The sequence goes on from OY776112.1 coordinate 238,300,662, forward strand.
GTTAGACCTTGTGGTACATCGAGTCCACTGTTTGAATATTTAAACTAATGTGTACAAAAAAAGAGACAGGTGACAGTAGGGTATTTTGTAAAGTTAAACAAATACAGAGATTAGAGTTGTCTTTGTGTTGTATATGTATTTATTAAATCAGTTACTGAAAAACGCTGTTACGAAACACCAACAAGAAAGAAATATATCATTTTACTGAATTTAATAGTAAAAGGATTGTAACTAACACCAATATCGGAGAGTTGGCCATAAATTACACACCATGGGTACATATCAGAAGACGACCAACTGTGAAATACGATCTTTAATATGGTAAATTATATGGTATTTTCTCCTCGGTAATTTATTTATGATTCCCATGAAACCAGGGGCAACATTTACCTTTGACGATGTAATTCCTTGGTCATATGCGTCCAAGTTTTGTAAAACGGTGGGTCTGTTGTAATTTTACGGTGTAATTTCTCCGTCAAATACTTCAAATTCCGCTTGAAGGTGTTCTAAGAGGGCAGTGTCATAAATTGACTGAAACTCTGAAATCCCTCGGCCAAAGGATTCCAGGCCCGCTAAACTGTTTGCCGGGGTCCGTGAGGTACTTTCACCATGTGATTTCTCGGTCAATTATGTCCAAGTCCGGTGAAGTTACTTTAACGGGGGTTATATTTAACTTGACCGTAGTGTTTTAAATATCTCGGCCAAACGTCTCCACGTCCGCTGAAAATACTTTATCGGGGGTTACATTTAACTTGACCGTAACGTCTTAAATATCTCGGCCAAACGTCTCCACGTCCGCTGAAAATACTTTACCGGGGGTTGCATTTTACTTGACCGTTGTGTTTTAACTTTCTCGGTCATTTACTCCTGCCTCCGGTGAACGTACTTGGTCGGAAACTATATTTAACTTGACCAAAAATTCTTAAATTCCTCGGCTATTTACTTTAGAGTCCGGTAAAAAATACTTTACCAGGGATTACATTTAACTTTACTGTAGTGTCTTTTTAAGTTTCCCGGTCAATTATGTCCAAGTCCGGTGAAGTTACTTTAACGGGGACTACAATTAATTTGACCGTAGTGTTTTAAATTTCTCGGTCATTTACTCTTGCCTCCGCTGAAAGTACTTGGTCAGCAACTATATTTAACTTGACCAAAACTTCTTGAATTTCCCGGCCAAACACTTCTAACCCCGGTGAAATAATTTTGAACGCTCACGTTTCCACACCACGGTAAGCCTTAGGCTAGGCCGTAGGAGCGTCGGCGCGTTCTTTTTGGTTACCCAGAGCATCGCCAGGAGCCCTAAACCTCTGGGGTGAGAGGCCCCAACCATCGCCTCTCACTGTGGTAGCCACTCCATAACAAAATGCTACCTCCTTTTTATATTTTTTGTTTTTTATTTTGTATTTTTTTACTTTTTGTATTTATTTTTTTATTTATTTTATTTCTTACAAGTCCCACCGTACGGACTGTTCCAAGGAGTAGCCTGGGTGTTAGCTAGGCACCTCAATGTACATAGTCCTTCATTCACACCGGGTTGTTCGAAAGAGTAGCCGGGGTGTTAGCCCGGCACCTCAATCTACTAAGCCCTTCATTCAGGTTTACGGGGCTTTTCGTCACCCGCGCCAGGGACCATCATTCAGGTTTACGGGGCTTTTCGTCACCCGCGCCAGTGACCTTCATTCACACACACACACACGCACATACAGTGGGTACTTGTGATGTTAAAGAAAAATTTACATTTAAAGTGAACTTTCATCTTTCATATTTGTGTAAGTAAGGTAAAACTTCTCCGGCAACAGACTTCTTACTAACAGTCTTGCTTCAGGAGTATTTGATTTTAACATCAAAGAACATAATCCGGCTTCGTTTATGAAAACCGTTGTTTTCTCAATCGGTCCAACGCCCTGTTTTTGAGCGTCAGAAAAACTCCCAACAGTTAATTTATCACTGTCATCTACATGTTTCCGAACTGCACTCCAGCAATTGACATGCTTAAGAGCAGACGCTACGTCCTTAGCTTTAAACCATGGTTTTCCTTCATTATCAAACCGAACCAATACCGGTTTGTTATTAAATGTATAGAACTTGGCAGCCATGTCACAATTTACTCAAATAGTAAAGACAAAAGGAGCGCAGAAGAACGTCTGATCAGTACCACGTCTTGGAGCAGAATGATGTAACTGTACTAGTGACAAGAGGTATATACATGAGACCTGCCGTAACACTACTACGTAGGTAAAAGGTATTACCTTCATTGAAGGTAGCCACTTGGAATTGAGACAAGTGATACCTCAAGACGTAAAACACCAGATACTTTCTCAACGTTACAAAATATTTGTTCAAAGTGATCATCAAAAACTGTCGGTGTTAGTTTTGCTAAAGGCATGAATGGTATATTTCCTGAAGTATCAGCGTGCTTTATTGATACTCCGATGTAGGCAGTTGATAGGGAGTTCTCCGTTATTTTATCTACTATGTACTCCGAAAACGTCAAGGGCCATTCTAATACGTCTATTGGCCCAGTAAGAAAGAACTCATACTCTGAGCATGTAATGCGAAATTTAGAATTTTCATTTAACTTTCTTTTAGATATAAACTTCAAAAACACCCCTTGAATAGGGAGTGTATTATTTTCAGCAGACATTCTACAAGGAGAGACAAACAGTAACAGCACAGGCACGTCTGTTCAGTACCGCGTCTCAGAGCAGAATGAGGTAATAGAGCTGATTTTTAGAGGTATATGCACTCAGTACCCGTGTGAGTGACAGCTCTTTTAAGCAACTCTTTGTTTTTTAAAGCCGAAAGGCAAGGTATCGTGATCATCATTAAATTTTCTCTTGGGTCCTGTAATTTTAAACTTTTTAATTTCACTTACTGTAACGACTTCTCGTCTCTTTGTTCTCCTGATTCTACTCTCTTCAATTTCTAGTATTTCAGCAGCTTCACTAAGGACCATCTTTTTTAATTGTTCAAAATTTAATGTTTCGGAGGTCTTTAGGTTGAGGGTGAGGCCCTTGATTTTGCACATGGTTTGTAGTTTTTGTTTTTTGGTTGACCAAACAAGGTATGCGTAAGTCTTTGGTCCTCCAGAAACAAACTCTACGATATAAGAGCCGGGCCCGTACTCGTCTACTAACTCATCGGTCATCTCGCCGAGGTAGTCTCCCGTAGGGACCCTGTACAATCCTCCCCGGTAGAAATATATACAGCTATCTGTGTCATAATACAAGACTTGGCCTCCAAGAGCATCCAAGTGTTCATACAATTTAAGTCTCGCCTGGGCAGTAGTGTAGGCCGCAATTACAACATTTACAGTTTTTAGAGCCTCACTGGCATCATCAACATTCTGCCAATTAACTAATAAAACCTCTTGGTTAATTACTTCAACAAACTTTACTTTTGTTCCTGGTTGAGTTAACGATTTGAAAAATTCTTTAGAGTCTCTCACGATTGAAGTTTTTGTCATGTTTTCGCGTTGACCAAACTTGCCCCAGAATGAATTTAACATTAATTTAGCTACTGACCTGAGTCCTCCATTTTTAGCAATTTTGTCTTTCTCCAGTTGAATACCCTCACGCTCAAAGAAATCAGAAACATACTTGTCTTTATCCTCCTCTGTTTTACACCATGCGGGATACCCTGAAGCTTCCTGCTTTACTTTCAAGAATTTATTAATAAAATCGGTAAAAAGTCCACCTTTCTCGTATGTGGCGACTTCATACTCCCACAACTCATACATGTCTAAGATCACATAGCCTTTTTCTACAGCTTTTCTAATTTCATCCATGGTCCATGTTCCTACCATTGCCCTTTCCTCACTATCATGAAAACATTCCCCTTGGTTTAAAGTCTCCCCGCAAGTTCTACACAAAACAAACATCAATTTATTATTCATTTTAGTGGGGAGTACGGGATGATACAAGTTGTAAGGAGGTAGAATCTTACATTTTAACAAGCCCTCTACCTCAAGACCCCTCTCTCGGCACTCATTTCCAACATAAATAGTAGGATGACCCACGGGATACTTACAATATTTATTTACATACGGATAAAGGGAACAGACATCTACATATTGGATTGTTTCTCCCTCTTCACATTTACAATACGTTTTAGTATTACCCGTCCTACCTCCAAAGAAGGAATCCCTAGGATCAAGTGGAAGTGTGTTTAGAATGGACAATTGGTTCAGGTGATTTAATTTGTTGTCCTTCTTCAATTTTTTAAACTCACACTCCCACATCTCTACAACTTCATAGCTATTAAATTTGGAAATTTTGGACTTGGTTCTCTCGTAACGGAGATGCAAACTGTCTGAGGGATCCTCCGGCAGAGGTTCTTCTCTGCTGTATTGATAACATTTCGGGCAACCGTGCCAGTAGCACCCGTGAAACTCGTAAATTCTCTCACCGTCAAACCCATCTACTTTCATTCCTTTAATCTTTACTTCTTTACCCCGACCCGCATGTTGAATCTTTACTCCACGTTGCTCCTCCTCCCACGTTAACCACTGTAAAGCAACGGCTGACTGATTGTCTGCAAGTCGGTACCCTGATTTTGGTATAAGTCCAATAGTATTTTCTTTTAAGAAGTTACGGCGGAAGGCCAAGTTGCATGCACTGGCTATTGTGATAGCCTCGAGAAAAGGATCAACATTACACTGTTCAAGAAGTAAGGCTCTAAATTTTATACACGCTTGGGCTAGGATTTCTACGTCAGAGATACAGTACTCCAGGATTTCCTTTTTAAAATCAAACACGTAATCTTCAGCGACTCGTTCGTCATACCATATCTCAAAATCATCGTGTTTCTTTTCAAACATAGACTCGGGGCAATAGTATTTTTTGTCGGGCATCGGGCCTACATAATTTTGGTTTGCCAATGTATTGAAAAGATGCGGGAAGTAGCCCTTCTTTTTCTCGGGAGGCAGGTCAAAGGCTTTAGGGAGCGCAGAGAGAGCCATGGGAAAGTAGCTAAGTGAGTCCACAAACCTTACGTTGGCTACTTCAATCAAAATAGCTTTAGTTCCCCGAGGAGTTATTTTTGGGGTAAATTTAGTTTCTTCCATGATGTACTGTAGAATGAATTGGAAATCAAAACCTTGCCCGTTGTGGGCAATTACACAGACATCTTTAAATTTTTTCCGAATTTCCATTACATAGTCCATAAACTGTTTTACCGGTTCTTTTTCAAATACCCTTTGCCGTTCCGAGCAAGTTTCACACTCACCCCCATTAATACATTTAAAGCAGTACTGTTGAGAAACGCACAAGTTGACTTTATGTACTTTCTGTTGCGGGTCAGAGGGGAGAGTCTCGTCCTGCCTTGTTTCCAAGTCAAAGAAAATAAACAAAAAATCACGGTCTTTCGGTGTTCGCCTATCTACCCTCATAAAACACTGATGCGCGGGGTCTTTGAACGCTTCGCACGGCTTACAGTAAACTTCTCCGCATACATGAGTTGTCTTACGTTTTTTTGGATGAATCATTTTGTTACAGTCGCGGCAGAACTTTATAGTTTTACAAACTTGCCCTTGATGGGCTACTAAACACCGCTCGTTTTTGAAGAAGCGACAGCAAAAACGACATGTAATGCCTCCGTGTTCTAGTTTACAGGGCGGGGAGATGGTATGGCAGGACGGGCATTTGTTAGAGCAACGGTGCTCACCCTTGTTATTGTAGGGAATATGACAGGCTTCACAGAAATAATAACATACGAAAGCAGCAGTTAAGTTTGTAATTACATTATAATGACCGTTGTGAAAGAGAAGGTTAATTTTTAATTTAGCGTCTTCATTACCTCCCTCAAAATAAACGTCCCGGCCTTTCCTGTCGTAGTTGTAGACGGTAATTTTGTATTTTTTAAGATGGGACTGAAATTTTTCAAGCTCAGGGATGCCGGCACCCTCCTCCGGCATTTCTACACGGGCCTTTGCTATGAGCTTATTATCTCTGAAAGTTTGTCTTTTCCCCTTGTCCTGACGTATTGCTTTGTACTGAGGATCATTTTTTGCGAGTGCTTTGCCTACTACCAACGCTCTAGCCAAACATAAATTGTCTTTATTATTAATTACTACAATACCCCGTCTCGCTTTAGATTCTTCATCAAAGGTATTGTAAAAGTCGGGTCTTGCCCTTCCTTTACCTACGGGGACGTTAATCCGCGTAACATCAACTCTAAACGTGTCACTGCTGGTAATTGATTCTGAATTGGATTGAATTATGCCCCCGAAAATATCCCAGAGAACATCACCGCTAACTTCAGAGACCGGTCTCAACGATACATATCCCGGTTCAGCACTTTTTAAATTCATAGACTGTAATTTAAACCCTAGATAATCAGTGGGTGCAACATTGGCTTTGGATGTCTCTACAATTTGATTAAAACCTTTACGAATCCAATCAAACTCAGAGATACCTTTGGGAGGTTTAGTGAATTTGAAAACAGTGTTAGTCCCGTAAAGCCTAAAGTGTCTAACATAGGTTTCATCTTTACTAATTAAATTTACCGGGTTTTGAGGGTCCTTTTTAGAAACGTCCATCCTTCAACACAGAATTAAATACTGAAAACAAGCTGAACTGTGTTAACTCTTAAAACAGCAAACACACCGACCAGAGTCAAACTCACACGGATACAACTGAATTACGCAGAATCAATAATAATCTGTGCAAGAGAATACTTACGCAAGAGCAGCACAAAATACGTCTGATCAGCGTCACGACTAAAATCAGACTGAGGTAATGGAGTCAGTTGTTAGAGATATATATAGAGAGCGGAACTGTTACTTTTTCACTGTTTGATCTACTGAAACTGATACTTTTGGAACTGTTACCTTGAAAACTGTGGGAATGGGAATGGATGGTGCTGGACATGTTACTTTTTTTTGGAACGGTTACTTTTAGAACTGTTACTTTGCAGCAGTCTTCATTGATATTAAATGAACAAGATAGATGATGTAACTGTAACTCTTGGAACTGATACTTTAAAGTCACCGATCAAGTTCTCTAAAAGAACAGGTACAGAGGATCTACAAAAGAGCACAGTACCTCTGCATTACTACGCAAGTCAGAAAAACACTAACACACAAACTACACAAGTCAAACCAGAACTACAGGTTACCAGAAAACAGCTCTAATGAAGGTATCAAACACTACTCTAACCAAGAACAAGAATGGAAAGTGAGATTACTGTTATTCAGCCCATACAAACACAACACTACTCTTGACACAAGGAAGTGAGGTTATGTTAGTCAATACATACAAAAACTGCTCTAACCAAAACTGCATAAAAGAAAAGGAATAGAAAGTGAGGTTGCTGAGGTGAATTTACTGTACAAAAGAACCAGGGCAAAAAATTAGGTTACTGAGAGTGAGGTTATGTTAGTCAACACAACACTACTTTAGCCACAAGGAAGTGAGGGTATGTTTACTTTCTTTACTGTAAACTACTAAATCGAACAATTAAATACAAACACAACACTACTTTAGCCAAGACAATAAACACGCATACATCACAAAAATAAAATGAAGTACACCATGCACGGAAAATTAATATAATACAGTAAGCTTATACATTTTGGAGTGTAATGGGTGGGGTTAGAAAACAATAGGTTACTTTAGCAATTTAGATAATGCTAATAATCACCCAATAACAAGGAAGACTCTCAAGGAAGGCTCTTGAAACAAGAAAGTGAGGTTTATATTAACTCTCAAAACTGATGTTACTGTACACTAGCAAGTCATAAAACGCTCTTAACATAGACAAGTCAGACATGAACAAGACAAGTGCATGATAACGTGAGATTGAGGTTAGGAAAAGCAAGGTTAAGTTAACTCTGAAACTTAAGGTTACTGGGCATAGGGTTACGTTTGTCAGCACATACAAACACAACACTACTCTTGACACAATAAACTGAGTTTACTGGCAGTGAGGTCATGTTAGTCAGCATATACAAATACTACTCTAACCAAATCAAACAATGAAATACAACGCAAAACACTACTCTTGATACAAGAAACTAAGGTTACTGTTATGTTAGCCAGCACATACAAACACAGCACTACCAAGAAAAACAAGATGGTGAGGTTACTTAATAAAGAACAAGGACAGAAAGTGATATTACTGTTAGTCAACACACACAAGTATGATACAACCCTGACACAAGGAAGTGAGGTTATGGTAACTCTCAAAGGTTACTGGAGGTGAGGTTAGTCAGCACGTAAGACGTATCATTACTGTAGCCAAGTCAAACAATAAACTGATGTTACTGTACACTAGCAAGTCATAAAACGCACTTAACACAGACAAGTCAAACACGAACAAAACACCCGCGTGGGAACACTCGAAAGTGAGGTTAGGAAAAGTAGGGTTATCTTCGCCAAGCGCAGCAAACGCAGGGACACGTCAGATCGCAACGGAGAAGGGAGCAAAGAGAGAGAGAGAGAGAGAGCGAGATAATAGAAAGTGGTGGGGAGGTGGCTGATGCAATATGTTTATTTGTTACAGGAGGTAGCGACAGGGCAGTGGCAGTGGCTGGGGACAGGTAGTGAGCGCCGTCTGGGTGACAGGCCTGGAGGCGATAGTAGTGCGAAATTGTAGTGGGTGTGTCAAGCCTTGAGCAGAACGCGGATTAACATGCCAGCCAACAGGGTTACTTAAAATGTTACACCCGCCAACTACAGTACACTGAGATAACAGGAGCTGCAGTTAGATACACAGAAGGAAGTGAAGGAGACAGAAGGACGCGAGGGTTAAATAATTACCAAAAATGGTAGATAATTAAACACAGAAGGTTGCAAGAGGGATGCAAAAGATAAATAATCAACCCCAAAGGGGAGCAAAAGAAAGACACAGGGTAGTTATTACACCCTAATTCCATTCCTCATAAGAACCCATGTTATTCTATTCTCCATAAGAGTCCATGTTAATCTATTCTCCATAAGAGTCCATGTTATTCTATTCTCCATAAGACCAATGTTGGGGCTCAAGCGCCCGCCCTAACTACTCTTATCGTGCCGGCTATTGACGAAAAATAGACCCACGGTCTAAAAATGTTCCGCTTCTTGGAAATTTGAATATTATGAAAGATAAATAAAGGGAATAGTTTGTTTTGACAGGAGCGAAAATGTAAACAAAAGACAGGAGCGAAAATGTAAACAAAAAAAATCTGATCAGCTGGCAAGATTTGGTTCGCAGTGCGGAATTCCGCACGGGTCAACTTGTTTAACCATTTAAAAATACCAATTTTATACTCCAATTCACAGGTTAATAAAATTACAAGTAAGGAACGAGACCAGCTCTATGTCTACGCCAATGGGTTAATAAGTTATACTTATCATAACTGAGCTCAGTATCAGCATTAAAAGAGTTAAGATTGACAATTATCTTAAAAAGAATTAGTTACACTGTGCCATCAACGGTGACAACAATGGTCTTGGATTATGGTTCAAAAATAGTACGCATTAGACTTTCCTATTCTACAGCTTTGTGTGGACTCATAGTTGCCTACAACGGCCGTTAGCCGCGATTTCCTTGCTAACGGTGACTCTGGAGTCTGATGTCTATAATGGATGTCCGAGTGTAATTAGTTGGGGCTGTCGTGATAAGGCATGATCAGATAATCTCGGCAATAATTACCGTTTAATTTACCGTCGTATGGCAGGCAACGGTTTGAAGAACGCTACGATTTTGCCAGGGGGCATTAAACTCCTCGACTCATTTCTATGAAGGGGAAATTAAACTCTTCCTCGTTCCTTGTTGACTCAAAATGAAAATATATTACAAAAATATAAATTCACATTAAACAGCCCATTTATGTATCTGGGAAAACTACACAATTGGAAATTTTTTCAAAACTACTTTTGAAATGGCGCTCTAATGATACGTTCAGGATGTCTACCATGCATGGAAATCCTGGAATAGTCTGGGAGTCGTTTGACCTGACCTGGGGTAGTCAATGGAGGTAGGGGAATTTTGGGAACTGTCAGGGAATTGTGATAAAAAACTGAAAAAGTTATAAATTACAAATATTTTGAGCATTCTAAATTAAACGGAATTTGATATAAGCTACGGTATTTCAAACCAAGTTAGTACTGATACAAAGTTTAAGATCGCAACAGAATTAAACTAATTGAGGTAATCTTAATTGTTGAGGTAGTATGAACAGTTTATTTTTTGTAAAGCTAAGTAAAAGTACTTGGTTGAACTTAGAGTTTAAAATAAACAAATACCTTGAATTTCTTGCTATAACGACTAAAAAAATTAAAAATGAGGGAATTAATCAATTGGGTTTATTAAATATTATTATGTTTTTTTACATTAAAACTTAAAACTTAAGCGGTCACATTTAATGTCCAATTTTTTCAAACATGACCGCGCCTTTGACTTAAAAGTAGTTGCCAAAGCTATTTACGTTAAATAATCAAAACTCAAAACTCCTGTCTAATCCTTTACTCTAATACGAGCAATGTCTGCCTGTTTGTTTGTTTGCAAAATGCATCTCGGAATCCATCGAAAGGATTTTGCTTAAAATTTGCAATTAGGGACCTAAAAAGCCGATTGGTGAAAACGACAACCCCAGGAAAATTCTTATTTTGTTAAAAAAATCATTTGAAAGTTAGAAATTTTAACAATGGGCTTATGCAGTTTCAAATCAAAACAAAAGAATCCTAACATCTGAGAATAAATAACCAGTGAACTTTCAAAGAAGCACTTAAGCATAGCAAAGTACCAATAATAGATTTTTATTGAAACAGTGACTAGAACCATTGTATAAAGATTGCACATATACATCTTTTTTACCACTAAACGAATCAAATATCAAAGAGCATGACTCCCCGATAGACTACTTTTGGATTTATCAAAACAATTTTTTATGTGTTTGGAAAAAAGAAACAAATATCCCCTTAGTGGAATATAATACCCCCGTAGCAGCAAACTGCATACTAAGCGAATTTCCAATGCATATACCAAATTGTGCGTCATTTTACATATACAGTTTTGAACGAATGGTATTTTTGGCATCTGGGGACCTCAAAACGAAAAGTTATCATGTTCCCGAGCCTAGGTCTTACCATGCCGACTACGGTAATAGCTTCTTCCCTAAGGGAAATTCGCTAATAAAACAATGGTTGAATAATTTAAACACAAATACCCCCATAGCAGCAAACCTGCGTACTCAACGAATTTACAATCCCTATATGTGTATCTTAATACCACATAAAGCCACATACCAAGTTTCATCAATGTACAATAATAAATAAACGATTTATGACATTTTAATTATTCTCCATAAGAATAACATGGCGGTTGAGTACGCAGGTTTGCTGCAACAAGGAACGAAAAAATGGGTGTTTAGGCAAATATCAATATAACCCAACTAGGTGAAGTCATACACAAGGTTTTATTAATTTGTGTTCATAATTAAGGAAGACATAGCATTTTAATTTTTCTCCTTAAAAATAACATGTGGACTGAGTACGCAGGTTTGCTGCTACAGGAACCATTAGCAAAAAATTGTTGATTTGGGCTAATATCAATAGACCACAACCAGATAAAGCCGTATACCAAGTTTCGTCAGTATACGTTCATAAAGAAGCCAGATATGATTTTTTTCTTATTCTCCATACGAATAACATTGGAGAACGTGTACTGTGTTTAGCACTTTCAATATCTCGGTAACCGATTGACGTAGAGGAATGATCAAAATACTAAATTGTGTGTGATTTAAGCTCAATCCAATGGTAAAAACTAAAATTTGACTATTTCGTAAACTATATGTAAAAAGTTCAAAAACCCCGTTTTTGGGGTACAAAAGCCCCACCAAAACACCCCTTTAGATAGAGCGATATGGCTGGTTTTCGTACTTAAAGTCATAAATGTTGGTTTACACGTTTATACAAAATTTCATCAAAATCGGACCTTTTTTACGAGAGTTATCGCACCCACGGACACACACACATATATAATATATATGCAGGGGGTAAATATATATATATATATATATATATATATATATATATATATATATATATAATGTTTCGAACGAATGGTGTTTTTGGGGTCTGGGGACCTCAAAACGAAAAGTTATCATGGTCGCAGGCCTAGGTCTTACCATGCCAACTACGGTAATAGCTTCTTTCCTATAGGGTAAATTCGCTAAAAGCGTATAACAATACTCCCGTCGCAGCAAACCTGCGTACTCAGCGAATTTCCAATGCAAAATATATGTCTCAATATCACATAAAGCCGCATACCAAGATTCATAAAAATATATTCACAAATAAGCGATACATCAAATTTTAATTATTCTCCATAAGAATAACATTGGGAATGAGTACGCAGGTTTGCTGCAACAAGGAACACAAAAAATGGGTTTTTATGCTAATATCAATATAACTCAACTAGGTAAAGTCGTATACCAGTTTTTAGCGAATTTCCCCTATAGGGAAGAAGCTATTACCGTAGGTCTCATGGTAAGACTTAAGCCCGAGACCATGATAACTTTTCATTTTGAGGTCCCCAGATGCCAAAAACACCATTCGTTCAAATTTTTATATATGTATATATATATATATATATATATATATATATATATATATATATATATATATATGTGTGTCCGTAAGCACGATAACTCTCGTAAAAAAGGTCCGATCTTAATGAAATTTGGTACAAATGTATAAAGTACCATTTATTTGAACGAGTTCGAAAACCAGACGAATCGCACTATCCGAAGGGGGGTTTTTGGGGGGTTTTGTACCCCAAAAATGTTTTTTGGGGTTTTCACATGTAATTTTAATTTAAATCAAATTTTAATTTATACCATTAAATTCAGCTTTAAAAAACAAACAATTTGGCATTTTGATCATTGCTCTACGTCAATTTGTTACCGAGATATTGAAAGTGCTAAACACAGTACGTTGTCTAATGTTATTCTTATGGAGAAAAAGAAAAATTGTATATCTCGCTTATTTATGAACATAAACTGGCGAAATTTGGTATAGGGCTTGATCTGGTTGTGGTTTATTGTTGTTTGCACAAAAAAAAATTTTCTCCTATGGTTCCTGTAGCAGCAAACCTAGGTACTAGGTCCCCATGTTGTTCTTATGGAAAATACTTAAAATGTTATATATCAGTTATTTATGAATGTATATGGATGAAACTTGGTATGTGACTTTACTTAGATGAGTTCTAATGATATTTGCATAAAAACCCATTATTTTTTGTTCCTTGTTGCAGCAAACCTGCGTCCTCATCCCCAATGTTATTCTTATGGAGAATAATTAATATTTTTAATAACGTTTGTTTGTGAATATATTTCTTATGAATCCCGTTAAGTGTTAATGTGTTATGTTATATATCCATTGGAAATTCGCTGAGTATGCAGGTTTGCTGCGACGGAGGTATTATTCATTTATGTTCATAATTAAGGGAGACAGAGCATTTAATTATTCTCCATAAGAATAACATGGGGGCTGAGTACGCAGGTTTGCTGCTACGGGAGCCTTTGGCAAAAACTTTTTTGGCAAATATCAATAGACCACAACGAGATGAAGCTGTATACCAAGTTTCGTCAGTATACGTTCACAATTAAGCGAGATATAAAAATTTTCTTTTCCTCCATAAGAATAACATATTAGACAACGTACTGTGTTTAGCACTTTCAATATCTCGGTAACCAATTGATGTAGAGGAATTATCAAAATACTAAATTGTGTGTTTTTTTAAGCTGAATCCAATGGTGAAAACTAAAATTTGACTATTTCAAAAATTATATGTAAAAAATTCAAAAAACCCATTTTTGGGGTACAAAACCCCCGAAAAATACCCCTTAAGGTAAAGCGATATGGATGGTTTTCGAACTTAAAGTCATAAATGTTGCTTTACACGTTTATACCAAATTTCATCAAAATCGGACCTTTTTTACGAGAGTTATCTCACCCACGGACACACATATATATATATATATATATATATATATATATATATATATATATATATATATATATATATATATATATTAGTTGTAAGCATAATTTTAAAAACAGAGTACCCTTTTTGGTTTTAACATAATATGTTTTATTAGACGACTAGTTTCAAACCTTTAGGTCATAGTCATGTCTTACATTATTTTTGTAACCTCACATAGTAACGTCTAATAAAACATATTATGTTAAAACCAAAAAGGGTACTCTGTTTTTAAAATTATGCTTACAACTAACATATTAGTAGCCCTAATCACTCAGTTATTTTTAATATATATATATATATATACAGTTTCGAACGAATGGTGTTTTTGGGGTCTGGGGACCTCAAAACGAAAAGTTATCATGGTCCCGGGCCTAGGTCTTACCATGCCGACTACGGTAATAGCTTCTTCCCTATAGGGAAAATTCGCTAAAATAATGAAGATGCAAACATACATGTAAAATTCAGCTTCAGCTACCATAACTATTTTTGATTTAAAGAACAAATGCATTATTTACACAAAAGACAGTCCATTGTATCACAAAGATTTTATAAGGGAAGAAGATAGTTTTAAAAACGTTGTAGGGTATTATCATTATACCACAACTTACAACACTACAACCAATCATACGTCCCACGTCCAACTGCTCACAGGAGTTACTGCTCTGTAACTGCAGTACTTTGGCGCAGATGCATCAGACCAGTTATTGAAAAATTAGTGTTTCCATAAGTAAATTAATAATTTCTCATATTAACTTATCTTTTACACATCACTACACTATTATATGTTTGTCTGAGGCAATGTTTATTTTCAGCAGGTATATAAGTGTAAATATACCGGGTGTACACAAATTACCTTTACAACTTTAAATGTGTTTGGAAAGTAAAATGAGTGTTATTTGTGATGTTTTATTGTTGGCAAACGTGTACTAAACATATATTTTAAAAAATAATAAATGTAAACTGGCGATGAATTGAGTATCTATTCGAAATATATTGGTTTAAATTGTACAATTAATTGTTTCTCTTAATATAGTTTTAAAGAAGAAGATGAGATTGCCAAAAACAAGAACACCAAAGTCAGAAACATTTAGAAAATAAACGGTATCAGGAAACTGACACATACTTTCTCCCTTTTAGCCAAACTTTAATGACAAAAATATTTGTTATTTACTAAATATAGAATATGAAGTATAGATAAATGTACAGAAAATTGTCTAAAATAGTTGTTTTCAGAAATATCCACCCAAATTGTTTTTTTGGAGGCACTATAGAGTCCGTTGCTACACACAGTAGTTTTGAGAGGGGAAATGCCCCCTTGCCCCCCCCCAGGGTTAAATAGCAACACATTTCGAACATCATCTGTTGGTCAATGCTAACTTGACCTGCATATCAAATGAAATTGATCAGTAAATAAGAGAGAAATAGTTATTTTTGTATTCCCCATAAGAATAACATTGGACAACGTACTGTGTTTACCGCTAAATGACAATTTCAATTTTCTCCGCAACTAGCAATCGTAGAATAGTAATTTAAAATACTAATTTATTTAGTTTTTTGAGCTCTTTTTAATGGTGAATAGTAATCTTTTTTAACATTTATGATTTTTTATGAAAAATCCAAAAAACTGAATTTTTGATGTTTTAAGTCCTGTAATTTCTGAACCCGCATTTTTCCAGAAATGCGGGTGGTGTCATTTTGTTGGAAACCTAAAGTTCTACAAACCACGAAAGTTTAATCAAAATCGTTAGAGCCGTTTTTGAGAAATTTGTATTTTTCATGTTTTTTGGCGGTTTTTGGGGGATAATTACCCTTAAAAATCAAAAATTCAAAAAAATGAAAAAAACGCCTGGAGATATCGTGGATTAGTACCTACTAATCCTAAATATACCTACTAAGTGTACTAAATTTTGTTTGTTTTAAGTTTTCATCATGATATACCGGTACTTAATGCTAAACACTTCACTATCTTATTAGTGAATTTCCTTTGGAAAGTGAACTATTAGCATGACCCGCACGGTAAAACCTAAGCCCGGGACCACCATAGAAGTTCCTAACGTGACCCCCTGAACACGTTTTGGGGGGTCGTTCAAAATCATATATATATATATATATATATATATATATATATATATATATAGTATGTGTTTGCACTCTAGCGGTCGCATTTTTTATCCAATTTACTTCAAATTTGGTAGGGTCGTTCCTTTCTGTAATCAGTTGGATAAGTTCGTTGGGCAAAACGATCGGAAAACTCTAAACCCTTTTTTTGGGGATTAATCTTTAAAATTTCGAGTTTTTGGGCCCAAAAATGGTCAGAAAAGCCCCGGATGTAAAAGTAATGCATGTTAAAAGATGGGAATTAGTGAGGCGAAAGTTTTAAGCCCTCTCTCGTCATTATAGTATAAATATTTACCGAGTTATTAAAGAAAATGTGTTTCGACAAAACACAGTACGTTGTCTTATGTGGGTTTTACATTAGAAAAGCCTGTTATTCCTTTGTTAGAGTACTTTTATCATCCCCAGCAACCTCACGCCTACTTTCAAGCCTGTCTAGGCCTTCTCCTAACATTATAATGCGCAAAATTGTATTCCCAGCTTTGCAGGTAAATGAAACCAGGAGCATCAGAACAGCCAAAAAATCAAAATTTTCAGATTTCAATACAAATTGGAATAAATGTATGTTTTTACACTGATTTTGAGTTTTAATAGTATTTTATGTGGAAATTCATTTCCCTCACGTCAGCGTGCTGCGTGCGAACTCGTTTTTTTTAAAGGCATTTTCTCATAAGGTATGTCTCGATACCACAAGTACGGCTTTGGTGGAATACACTTCCTGTTTCCATGAATTTCTTGTTCAAATGTCGAATGGTGGGCTACAAAGAGGTTCCCTGTTGCACTTTAAAGATTCCAAAATTCCTTCGAACTTCAACATCGGATCTTGTAGTAATAAAACTAAAACACACCTCGCACCTTCATTTCGAAGACAATTTTGTAAGTAATATAGTTATGGAATGAAATAGATAAGTAAAGACAATGCAAATATGAACAAACAAACATTAGAACATTTTTTTGACAAAAAATCAAACCCACCAACAATATTACAATTAATTTACGTTCTACACACATTTAAAGTTGTGAAGATAATTTGTGAGCGGCGCCGGCGGTATTGTTTAGTGCTGTGTGACGTAGTTATTTTGGACGGTGGTATTGTTTAGTGCTGTGTGACGTAGTTATTGTGGACGGCGGTATTGTTTAGTGCTGTGTGACGTAGTTATTGTGGGCGGCGGTATTGTTTAATGCTGTGTGTCGTGGTTATTGTGGACGGCGGTATTGTTTAGTGCTTTGTAACGTGGTTATTGTGGACGGCGGTATTGTTTAGTGCTGTGTGTTGTAGTTATTGTGGACGGCGGTATTGTTTAGTGCTGTGTGACGTAGTTATAGTGGACGGCGGTATTATTTAGTGCTGTGTGTCGTAGTTATTGTGGCGGCGGTATTGTTTAGTGCTGTGTGACGTAGTTATTGCATCCTGATTATTTTGAAGATTGGAATTATGATTTAATTAATTTGCATGAATTTTACTGCATTTTATAAAGAGGCATTTTTTTTAGGCTATTATAAAGAGTTGACCTACCTCTTGAAATAACTGGTGGCCTACACCTCTTAACGTCTTCGACGCATCTCTTTATCAAAACACCAAAGAATATCAAAACCAGTTTGGTTTTTCACTTCCACTCATAATTTTTAGGTGTAGACTACGAGGTCTACATGCCCTCGACTTGTGTAAAAGAATAATTAATTAATTACTACTTTTTAAACATAACCTAGGAAGGAGAAATTACTTAAAATTGAATGTAGTTAGGACCTATAGTTTCGTTTGATATGGCAATCGAACATAATGCAAGTCGTCAGTTATTGACTCTAACAAAGGTCGAGGAAAAAGTTAACGTAACTATAGGCAAATAGTACTTTGACATTTTACATATGTGACGTACAGCAACTTGGAAACTGCCACTGCGAGTACCAAACCCCGCGTTTTTTACTAAAAGTGAAAAATACTAGCCGTTCAAAATATCTTGACTCCGTATTTGAAATTGTATTAATTATATGATTGTCACAATAACTATTTTATTGACACAGATATCCAAAAACATAGCATCCCGAATCTGAGCAAAAGAAAATGTCAAGGTATTGAAGCAGGGTCTATTGAGCGTCCTCAAGAAAAATGTGTACAGCGGCATTTCATTTCACCTTCAGTAAGAACATTAAGAATCTCCTGAAAATAAAATACCCCGTCCCAGCAAACCTGCGTACTCAGTGAATTTCCAATGCGAATATAAAGCCACTTACCAAAAGTTTCATTGGTAAATATTCACGAATGAGCCGTATATAAAATCACAGACAAAGGAATATAAATGGATAATGGAAGACAAATGTAATATGGATTCCTTTATCTGTGATAAAATGTTTCTCCATAAGAATAATTTGGGGGTTGAGTACTCAGGTTTGCTGCAACAAGGAACAGAAAATATTATGTTCTAATGCAAATATCAACACACCACAACCAGGTGTAAGCCACATACCAAGTTTCATCCGTATCCATTAATATATAAGCAATTTATACAAATTTAATTACTCTCCATAATAATAACAACATGGGGGCTGAGTACGCAGGTTTGCTGCTGCGGGAACCATCGGCAAAATATTGTTTTTTTTGTACAATTATCAATAACCACGATATGAAAGCCATAAACCAAGTTTCGTCCGGATACGTTAATTAGTAAGCGAGATATGCAATTTTCTTATTCTACATAAGAATAACATTGGACAACGTACTGTGTTTAGCACTTTCAATATCTCTGTAACCAATTGACGTAGAGGAATGATCAACACACCAAATTGTTTGTTTTTTAAGATGATTCTAATGGAAAAACTAAAATTTGACTTTTTCAAAAATTATATGTAAAAAACTCAAAAACCCATTTTTGGGATACAAACCCCCCCCCCCTCAAATACCCCTTCGGATAGCTCGATCTGTCTGGTTTTCGAACTTAAAGCAGCTACACGTTTATTCCAAATTTCATCAAAATCGGATAATTTTTACAACAGTTATCGTGCTCACAGACACACACACACACACACACACACACACACACACATATATATATACAGTTTCGAACGAATGGTGTTTTTGGGGTCTGGGGACCTCAAATCGAAAAGTTATCATGGTCCCGGGCCTAGGTCTTACCATGCCGACTACGGTAATAGCTTCTACGGTAATAACTATAGGGCAAATTCGCTAAAAATAAAATACCCCGTAGTAGCAAACCTGCGTACTCAGCGAATTTCCAATGCATATATATGTATTTTAATACCACATAAAGCCACATACCAAGTTTCATCAATATACATTCATAAATAAATGATTTATGGCATTTTAATTATTCTCCATAAGAATAACATGGCGGCTGAGTATGCAGGCTTGCTGAAGCAAGGAACCCAAAAAGTGGGGGTTTATACAAATATCAATATAACTCAACTAGGTAAAGCCACAAACCAAATTTTATTAATTTATGTTCATAATTCAGGGAGATAACACTTTACTTATTCTCCTTAAGAATAACATGGGGGCTGAGTACGCAGGTTTGCTGCTACGAGAACTATCGTCCAAAAAATGTTTTTTAGTGCAAATATCAATAGGCCACAACGATATGAAGCAATATACCAAGTTTCATGAGGATAAGTTGATAATCGAGATATACAATTTTTCTTATTCTCCATAAGAATAACATTGGACAACGTTCTGTAACCATTTGACGTAAGAGTAATGATCAAAACACCAAATTGTGCGTCTTTTGCCATTTTGCCTGTAGCCATTTCGGAGGATTTTTGTTACAAAAACTGTGACACGAGAATTGTATATATTAGATATACATATATTTATATATATATATATATATATATATATATATCTTATATATATATAATTCCGTAAGTCAAATTTTTGTAAAGAAATTGTGAGTGACTGGATGGCCGTAGAAGGATGGGAGGGGTATCATTTTAAAGGTCTTGACGTGAATTTTGAGGGAAAACTATTCATTTTTCTTATTTTTTTACCATAAATTCGCAACAGAATAAAACTTTTCCCATTAAAACAACATGGGGTTTAATTTGTTTACATCTTTTGAAATTAAAACAGCTGTGCCACAGAGTTAAATTAGCCTTTGATATTGATACCAGCTGTACTTATTCAGTTTGTTTACTTTTAAACTACAGCAATGTATAGTTGTTTAGGAATGGACATTTTATTAAAAACATAAGACAGTATAATAATATTATATTATAATGCTAGAAAATCAGTGCTTATTTATAAATGACCAATGAAGGTTGATAAAAAATTTATGTATTTTGGTTTTTTAGGGGCTTTTGCCCCTACAAGCCCCTAGTATATATACAGTTTCGAACGAATGGTGTTTTTGGCATTTGGGGACCTCAAAACAAAATGTTATCGTGGTCCCGGGCCTAGGTCTTACCATGCCGACTACGGTAATAGCTTCTTCCCTATAGGGGAAATTCGCTAAAATATATCAAATTACTCCTTGTAAAACTGAGTTGAATGCTATAATTTTGTATAGTAGAACTTAAGCTAAGCGTGCAAATAATATACAATGTTCATTGAGCTGTGATAAAAGTAAAATTGGTATAGAGAGAGAGAGAGAGGAGTGTATAATAATCTAATAACGTATTTTGATGACTAAGAAATGCGCTACTCAACTGAAATGCGAATATAGTTTACTGCGGACGAGTTTAATGTTTTTATAATTGTATCGTATCGGATTTTGATTTGAAATAACTCCAGCAGTTATTACAATTATTCGATGCTGTTGTTTAATTTTTTTTTCCAAAACTCCTTTTCCTTACGACCCACGCAAGGGCGTGCCAAGGATGCCAACATATAGTCGGCCAATAAACTAGTTCACGGTGATGGCCAAGGTCGTGCTCTGTTGACGCTCAACTTCCCTTTATCTTTCTGCAGGTAAGAAGTTTAAATCGACAGTGTACTCAGTTTTATTCACTATATCCCACAACATCATCAGACTAGAATTCATTGGTTGGTGTGTTGTAATTGAAACATGTTTTCACTTATATATACCAGCAGAAATGTTGTTGACTGTAGATTGCAAGGTTTTGTAAACATCACAATCTTTGATTATTGTTTTCATTTAGTAGGACGAGTTTTTGTTTTACAAACATGCCACTAGTCAAAATATGGATACAGAGTACTAGCACTAGCTCGTGACTCAATATAATAACACTTTAACTTAAATATTTTGATAAACTTTTTAACAGTTGAAAAAAATAGTTTGTAAATTTTTAAGTTTCTGAAACTCCTACTATTTAAAGAAAATACTATATCAGAAAAATACCTTGGTGAAATACATATAATATCTGCATTAAAACACCAATGAATAAAACGGGTGTATATAATGCTCTAAGTCCTTTGTGCTGCATTTTGTGATAAACATATATTATAAATATAAATGCTCTTGGTTAATTTACACATACTTTAGTAATCATCCACCTTCAGATAATCTTGGAAATCTTGGAGGCCAATGGGGCAAAGCCCAACTAAAATTTGATAGCCGACTCACACACATGGTATATCGACATTATCTCAAAATAATAAAAATAAAAATATTGTTAGCAGAACAACAACTTAAAAATGTGAGTATCTTGTTTTTATATACATTACAACATTTACCTTCTAGGATAGACACTTTTATCAGATGAAATTACGGTTGACTCATTCAAATTAACGAACATAAAACGAGTGGAAGAAGAAACCCGTTTTCTACATGTATAAAAAGCATGTAGATAAAATCTTTCTATGCTCGAAAATTGGTGGCAGAGTATTAATTTTAGTGAGACTAGAGTTTCACATGAAGCTTTTGATGATAACACAAACATAGTTAGCGATAAATGACTTGAGTTAGTTGCATGGTAAAAGTGACAGGAAAATCTTTATTTGTGTTGGTTTACAGAATTAAAAAAAAATGTTAGAACGTATTAAACCTTTTTGAAAACATAGTGAATAATTAGAAATACAAAAGATAACTTTACAAATGTACTAATCATCAGAGATGTAAATGTCGTCGTGTTAGAAGAATTTTATTCCTACTAATTTGTTGTTGAGGCTCCGAATCACGCAATAATGAAAGAAATAACAAAAAAGGTGTAATTACCTTTTGTTCCGGCAAGGTGATTCAGATGGTAATCTACTGGTTTTAAAGCATTAAGTGCACAAGCTGATGTCATCATAAGTTTCTGTGTAGGCCTAAGTAAAGCGGTCCTACACTTGAATTGCATGTCGAGCAGGCATGGTGTTCCAAAAATTTACGAAACGTGCTAGTGTATGGAGAACAACGTGCTATGCACGGCACGCGGCAATCATATTTTGGCATGCCGTGCCTGGGCAAATGCAAGTGTGTGGGCCTATTCCATGCCACTTGCTTACCTTTAAGTACTCATCCCTCAAAACATTGTGCAGAGGTTAGAAAATCGCATGTCTTCTAATGTACGTCCAGTGGCCAAATAACTCAGTGTACCTACTAATCTTTATTCGGCACTTATAGCTTTTCTTAGCTCATTATCATCTCTTTCAATACAGTACTTATCACTATAAGTGACAGAGCTTATTTCTGCACTAAAGTTGAAAGCCCTGCTAACAAGGGCGGTTCCAGGACTGATTTTCGGGATGAGAGGCCATATTGCTTAAGGTTAAAGTTACTTTCGGTCTTAAGAGTTTGCAAGGATGGTGTTAATGAGCTCATTGAAAAATGCAATAATTACTGCTGTAATTGATATTCAAATTTTATTGAGAGCAGAACCCAAAGTAAGGAGAAGCCCATTGGCCTACCCCGGGAATTATTTTATATTTTATGAAGCAAATATAAAACATCATAATATACTATTTAAAAAATATAGCATATTATTATTTATATGAATCGAATACAAAGTTTGCATGAGGCCTAAGCAGTAAGCCAGTAAATAAAACTAAGAAGTTGTAATATTATAATGTTCTTAATTGTAAACTGGATTCTTGAAAGAAAAATATTGTTGAAGAATCAAGTTTTATTAATATAGCTTACAATAAAATAACTGTTAAACTGTAAGAACTGCCAAATTGTGTCTATACGTCTTTATAAAACAAAGTCAAGTCGTCTGGCACCCTTTTTCGCAAATCTTTATATGATTTGATCTGTGTTCACTTCAAGGGCTCTATGAACGAGAAGCAAGCAAAGACCCGTGAGCCGTGTTTCTGCCATTCTTGCCCATTACCTAAGTCTTAACTCTTCTTTAATGTTGAGAAGGTTAAGCCTAAAAACCATTTTACCAACCATTTCGCGCCTATACTGTGAGTGGAGTACAGACTGGTGAGTGGCGGGAGGCGACCCTTTCGATGCAGGAACAAGGCCTGTGCGCATGCGCCAGAAATGAACGGCTTTTGTTCTTTTGTTTGTGTTCTACAAGTAAAATAACGATTTGTTCAGTTCAAGTTCTAACTACTCACTCACTCACTAATCGCTTCCTTAGAAGGCAAAGAAAGAGTGCTGGTACAGTACAAAACAAGTGGTAAATAAAATTGTTGTTTGAAATTCGGAGATGCATAAAGAAGGAAAATAACAAGTTTATTTGCTCTATCTGTGAAAAAAGGACAAGCTTTAAAAGCAATTTAAACAGTCACGTGACAATTTTCCTGGGAGAAGGAGGGTAAGGTTGTATTGTGTCGATGTACGAGCCAAAGTGAATATCCATATGAATAACACAGGATTGGAATTTTGACTCTCCTGATTGGACTTTGACTTACCCCTTTCTTAGTGAACACCTAAGACCCAAGAGGAAGGTATATTCCAAATTTCATTGCAATCCGTTCTGTGGTTTTTGAGATTTCGTGATGACAGTGAGTCAGTCAGTGGTATTTGGATTTCATATATTAAGATTAAATATTATTACTTTATTATTATTTGCAAAATATTGTTTGCAACTTCCTCACTGTCAAAGAGTTTTAAATGAATCAACTTCCAATAAATTTGACTATACAAACATTGCACAGTTTCGATAGAACAACCCTAACCCAGTCACACACTCTATGATTTTAGTGTGTTCCTATTTTGTGTTGTTTTTGAATACAAGTTTTAATAACACCCAGTAAAGGTTTGTCTTGCTGAATAGGAATAAAACAAGAATATGACTGTTTGAATCTATAATTGATTTTTAATGTTTAAGGTTTGGTGCACCTTAATGATAATTTCTATCCAAAGACCAAAACCTTCATACTAATCTTATACATTATTTATCTAGCCTGTTTTTCTCTCAGACCGCGAGATCTTCCTTTTTACTTTACCAAATTCCATGATTTACCCCCCATGTTAAAGCTTATCAGTAGTTAGGGCGGGCGCTTGAGCCCCAACATTGGTCTTATGGAGAATAGAATAACATGGACTCTTATGGAGAATAGATTAACATGGACTCTTATGGAGAATAGAATAACATGGGTTCTTATGAGGAATGGAATTAGGGTGTAATAACTACCCTGTGTCTTTCTTTTGCTCCCCTTTGGGGTTGATTATTTATCTTTTGCATCCCTCTTGCAACCTTCTGTGTTTAATTATCTACCATTTTTGGTAATTATTTAACCCTCGCGTCCTTCTGTCTCCTTCACTTCCTTCTGTGTATCTAACTGCAGCTCCTGTTATCTCAGTGTACTGTAGTTGGCGGGTGTAACATTTTAAGTAACCCTGTTGGCTGGCATGTTAATCCGCGTTCTGCTCAAGGCTTGACACACCCACTACAATTTCGCACTACTATCGCCTCCAGGCCTGTCACCCAGACGGCGCTCACTACCTGTCCCCAGCCACTGCCACTGCCCTGTCGCTACCTCCTGTAACAAATAAACATATTGCATCAGCCACCTCCCCACCACTTTCTATTATCTCGCTCTCTCTCTCTCTCTCTCTCTTTGCTCCCTTCTCCGTTGCGATCTGACGTGTCCCTGCGTTTGCTGCGCTTGGCGAAGATAACCCTACTTTTCCTAACCTCACTTTCGAGTGTTCCCACGCGGGTGTTTTGTTCGTGTTTGACTTGTCTGTGTTAAGTGCGTTTTATGACTTGCTAGTGTACAGTAACATCAGTTTATTGTTTGACTTGGCTACAGTAATGATACGTCTTACGTGCTGACTAACCTCACCTCCAGTAACCTTTGAGAGTTACCATAACCTCACTTCCTTGTGTCAGGGTTGTATCATACTTGTGTGTGTTGACTAACAGTAATATCACTTTCTGTCCTTGTTCTTTATTAAGTAACCTCACCATCTTGTTTTTCTTGGTAGTGCTGTGTTTGTATGTGCTGGCTAACATAACAGTAACCTTAGTTTCTTGTATCAAGAGTAGTGTTTTGCGTTGTATTTCATTGTTTGATTTGGTTAGAGTAGTATTTGTATATGCTGACTAACATGACCTCACTGCCAGTAAACTCAGTTTATTGTGTCAAGAGTAGTGTTGTGTTTGTATGTGCTGACAAACGTAACCCTATGCCCAGTAACCTTAAGTTTCAGAGTTAACTTAACCTTGCTTTTCCTAACCTCAATCTCACGTTATCATGCACTTGTCTTGTTCATGTCTGACTTGTCTATGTTAAGAGCGTTTTATGACTTGCTAGTGTACAGTAACATCAGTTTTGAGAGTTAATATAAACCTCACTTTCTTGTTTCAAGAGCCTTCCTTGAGAGTCTTCCTTGTTATTGGGTGATTATTAGCATTATCTAAATTGCTAAAGTAACCTATTGTTTTCTAACCCCACCCATTACACTCCAAAATGTATAAGCTTACTGTATTATATTAATTTTCCGTGCATGGTGTACTTCATTTTATTTTTGTGATGTATGCGTGTTTATTGTCTTGGCTAAAGTAGTGTTGTGTTTGTATTTAATTGTTCGATTTAGTAGTTTACAGTAAAGAAAGTAAACATACCCTCACTTCCTTGTGGCTAAAGTAGTGTTGTGTTGACTAACATAACCTCACTCTCAGTAACCTAATTTTTTGCCCTGGTTCTTTTGTACAGTAAATTCACCTCAGCAACCTCACTTTCTATTCCTTTTCTTTTATGCAGTTTTGGTTAGAGCAGTTTTTGTATGTATTGACTAACATAACCTCACTTTTCCTAACCTCACTTCCTTGTGTCAAGAGTAGTGTTGTGTTTGTATGGGCTGAATAACAGTAATCTCACTTTCCATTCTTGTTCTTGGTTAGAGTAGTGTTTGATACCTTCATTAGAGCTGTTTTCTGGTAACCTGTAGTTCTGGTTTGACTTGTGTAGTTTGTGTGTTAGTGTTTTTCTGACTTGCGTAGTAATGCAGAGGTACTGTGCTCTTTTGTAGATCCTCTGTACCTGTTCTTTTAGAGAACTTGATCGGTGACTTTAAAGTATCAGTTCCAAGAGTTACAGTTACATCATCTATCTTGTTCATTTAATATCAATGAAGACTGCTGCAAAGTAACAGTTCTAAAAGTAACCGTTCCAAAAAAAAGTAACATGTCCAGCACCATCCATTCCCATTCCCACAGTTTTCAAGGTAACAGTTCCAAAAGTATCAGTTTCAGTAGATCAAACAGTGAAAAAGTAACAGTTCCGCTCTCTATATATATCTCTAACAACTGACTCCATTACCTCAGTCTGATTTTAGTCGTGACGCTGATCAGACGTATTTTGTGCTGCTCTTGCGTAAGTATTCTCTTGCACAGATTATTATTGATTCTGCGTAATTCAGTTGTATCCGTGTGAGTTTGACTCTGGTCGGTGTGTTTGCTGTTTTAAGAGTTAACACAGTTCAGCTTGTTTTCAGTATTTAATTCTGTGTTGAAGGATGGACGTTTCTAAAAAGGACCCTCAAAACCCGGTAAATTTAATTAGTAAAGATGAAACCTATGTTAGACACTTTAGGCTTTACGGGACTAACACTGTTTTCAAATTCACTAAACCTCCCAAAGGTATCTCTGAGTTTGATTGGATTCGTAAAGGTTTTAATCAAATTGTAGAGACATCCAAAGCCAATGTTGCACCCACTGATTATCTAGGGTTTAAATTACAGTCTATGAATTTAAAAAGTGCTGAACCGGGATATGTATCGTTGAGACCGGTCTCTGAAGTTAGCGGTGATGTTCTCTGGGATATTTTCGGGGGCATAATTCAATCCAATTCAGAATCAATTACCAGCAGTGACACGTTTAGAGTTGATGTTACGCGGATTAACGTCCCCGTAGGTAAAGGAAGGGCAAGACCCGACTTTTACAATACCTTTGATGAAGAATCTAAAGCGAGACGGGGTATTGTAGTAATTAATAATAAAGACAATTTATGTTTGGCTAGAGCGTTGGTAGTAGGCAAAGCACTCGCAAAAAATGATCCTCAGTACAAAGCAATACGTCAGGACAAGGGGAAAAGACAAACTTTCAGAGCTAATAAGCTCATAGCAAAGGCCCGTGTAGAAATGCCGGAGGAGGGTGCCGGCATCCCTGAGCTTGAAAAATTTCAGTCCCATCTTAAAAAATACAAAATTACCGTCTACAACTACGACAGGAAAGGCCGGGACGTTTATTTTGAGGGAGGTAATGAAGACGCTAAATTAAAAATTAACCTTCTCTTTCACAACGGTCATTATAATGTAATTACAAACTTAACTGCTGCTTTCGTATGTTATTATTTCTGTGAAGCCTGTCATATTCCCTACAATAACAAGGGTGAGCACCGTTGCTCTAACAAATGCCCGTCCTGCCATACCATCTCCCCGCCCTGTAAACTAGAACACGGAGGCATTACATGTCGTTTTTGCTGTCGCTTCTTCAAAAACGAGCGGTGTTTAGTAGCCCATCAAGGGCAAGTTTGTAAAACTATAAAGTTCTGCCGCGACTGTAACAAAATGATTCATCCAAAAAAACGTAAGACAACTCATGTATGCGGAGAAGTTTACTGTAAGCCGTGCGAAGCGTTCAAAGACCCCGCGCATCAGTGTTTTATGAGGGTAGATAGGCGAACACCGAAAGACCGTGATTTTTTGTTTATTTTCTTTGACTTGGAAACAAGGCAGGACGAGACTCTCCCCTCTGACCCGCAACAGAAAGTACATAAAGTCAACTTGTGCGTTTCTCAACAGTACTGCTTTAAATGTATTAATGGGGGTGAGTGTGAAACTTGCTCGGAACGGCAAAGGGTATTTGAAAAAGAACCGGTAAAACAGTTTATGGACTATGTAATGGAAATTCGGAAAAAATTTAAAGATGTCTGTGTAATTGCCCACAACGGGCAAGGTTTTGATTTCCAATTCATTCTACAGTACATCATGGAAGAAACTAAATTTACCCCAAAAATAACTCCTCGGGGAACTAAAGCTATTTTGATTGAAGTAGCCGACGTAAGGTTTGTGGACTCACTTAGCTACTTTCCCATGGCTCTCTCTGCGCTCCCTAAAGCCTTTGACCTGCCTCCCGAGAAAAAGAAGGGCTACTTCCCGCATCTTTTCAATACATTGGCAAACCAAAATTATGTAGGCCCGATGCCCGACAAAAAATACTATTGCCCCGAGTCTATGTTTGAAAAGAAACACGATGATTTTGAGATATGGTATGACGAACGAGTCGCTGAAGATTACGTGTTTGATTTTAAAAAGGAAATCCTGGAGTACTGTATCTCTGACGTAGAAATCCTAGCCCAAGCGTGTATAAAATTTAGAGCCTTACTTCTTGAACAGTGTAATGTTGATCCTTTTCTCGAGGCTATCACAATAGCCAGTGCATGCAACTTGGCCTTCCGCCGTAACTTCTTAAAACAAAATACTATTGGACTTATACCAAAATCAGGGTACCGACTTGCAGACAATCAGTCAGCCGTTGCTTTACAGTGGTTAACGTGGGAGGAGGAGCAACGTGGAGTAAAGATTCAACATGCGGGTCGGGGTAAAGAAGTAAAGATTAAAGGAATGAAAGTAGATGGGTTTGACGGTGAGAGAATTTACGAGTTTCACGGGTGCTACTGGCACGGTTGCCCGAAATGTTATCAATACAGCAGAGAAGAACCTCTGCCGGAGGATCCCTCAGACAGTTTGCATCTCCGTTACGAGAGAACCAAGTCCAAAATTTCCAAATTTAATAGCTATGAAGTTGTAGAGATGTGGGAGTGTGAGTTTAAAAAATTGAAGAAGGACAACAAATTAAATCACCTGAACCAATTGTCCATTCTAAACACACTTCCACTTGATCCTAGGGATTCCTTCTTTGGAGGTAGGACGGGTAATACTAAAACGTATTGTAAATGTGAAGAGGGAGAAACAATCCAATATGTAGATGTCTGTTCCCTTTATCCGTATGTAAATAAATATTGTAAGTATCCCGTGGGTCATCCTACTATTTATGTTGGAAATGAGTGCCGAGAGAGGGGTCTTGAGGTAGAGGGCTTGTTAAAATGTAAGATTCTACCTCCTTACAACTTGTATCATCCCGTACTCCCCACTAAAATGAATAATAAATTGATGTTTGTTTTGTGTAGAACTTGCGGGGAGACTTTAAACCAAGGGGAATGTTTTCATGATAGTGAGGAAAGGGCAATGGTAGGAACATGGACCATGGATGAAATTAGAAAAGCTGTAGAAAAAGGCTATGTGATCTTAGACATGTATGAGTTGTGGGAGTATGAAGTCGCCACATACGAGAAAGGTGGACTTTTTACCGATTTTATTAATAAATTCTTGAAAGTAAAGCAGGAAGCTTCAGGGTATCCCGCATGGTGTAAAACAGAGGAGGATAAAGACAAGTATGTTTCTGATTTCTTTGAGCGTGAGGGTATTCAACTGGAGAAAGACAAAATTGCTAAAAATGGAGGACTCAGGTCAGTAGCTAAATTAATGTTAAATTCATTCTGGGGCAAGTTTGGTCAACGCGAAAACATGACAAAAACTTCAATCGTGAGAGACTCTAAAGAATTTTTCAAATCGTTAACTCAACCAGGAACAAAAGTAAAGTTTGTTGAAGTAATTAACCAAGAGGTTTTATTAGTTAATTGGCAGAATGTTGATGATGCCAGTGAGGCTCTAAAAACTGTAAATGTTGTAATTGCGGCCTACACTACTGCCCAGGCGAGACTTAAATTGTATGAACACTTGGATGCTCTTGGAGGCCAAGTCTTGTATTATGACACAGATAGCTGTATATATTTCTACCGGGGAGGATTGTACAGGGTCCCTACGGGAGACTACCTCGGCGAGATGACCGATGAGTTAGTAGACGAGTACGGGCCCGGCTCTTATATCGTAGAGTTTGTTTCTGGAGGACCAAAGACTTACGCATACCTTGTTTGGTCAACCAAAAAACAAAAACTACAAACCATGTGCAAAATCAAGGGCCTCACCCTCAACCTAAAGACCTCCGAAACATTAAATTTTGAACAATTAAAAAAGATGGTCCTTAGTGAAGCTGCTGAAATACTAGAAATTGAAGAGAGTAGAATCAGGAGAACAAAGAGACGAGAAGTCGTTACAGTAAGTGAAATTAAAAAGTTTAAAATTACAGGACCCAAGAGAAAATTTAATGATGATCACGATACCTTGCCTTTCGGCTTTAAAAAACAAAGAGTTGCTTAAAAGAGCTGTCACTCACACGGGTACTGAGTGCATATACCTCTAAAAATCAGCTCTATTACCTCATTCTGCTCTGAGACGCGGTACTGAACAGACGTGCCTGTGCTGTTACTGTTTGTCTCTCCTTGTAGAATGTCTGCTGAAAATAATACACTCCCTATTCAAGGGGTGTTTTTGAAGTTTATATCTAAAAGAAAGTTAAATGAAAATTCTAAATTTCGCATTACATGCTCAGAGTATGAGTTCTTTCTTACTGGGCCAATAGACTATTAGAATGGCCCTTGACGTTTTCGGAGTACATAGTAGATAAAATAACGGAGAACTCCCTATCAACTGCCTACATCGGAGTATCAATAAAGCACGCTGATACTTCAGGAAATATACCATTCATGCCTTTAGCAAAACTAACACCGACAGTTTTTGATGATCACTTTGAACAAATATTTTGTAACGTTGAGAAAGTATCTGGTGTTTTACGTCTTGAGGTATCACTTGTCTCAATTCCAAGTGGCTACCTTCAATGAAGGTAATACCTTTTACCTACGTAGTAGTGTTACGGCAGGTCTCATGTATATACCTCTTGTCACTAGTACAGTTACATCATTCTGCTCCAAGACGTGGTACTGATCAGACGTTCTTCTGCGCTCCTTTTGTCTTTACCATTTGAGTAAATTGTGACATGGCTGCCAAGTTCTATACATTTAATAACAAACCGGTATTGGTTCTGTTTGATAATGAAGGAAAACCATGGTTTAAAGCTAAGGACGTAGCGTCTGCTCTTAAGCATGTCAATTGCTGGAGTGCAGTTCGGAAACATGTAGATGACAGTGATAAATTAACTGTTGGGAGTTTTTCTGACGCTCAAAAACAGGGCGTTGGACCGATTGAGAAAACAACGGTTTTCATAAACGAAGCCGGATTATGTTCTTTGATGTTAAAATCAAATACTCCTGAAGCAAGACTGTTAGTAAGAAGTCTGTTGTCGGAGAAGTTTTACCTTACTTACACAAATATGAAAGATGAAAGTTCACTTTAAATGTAAATTTTTCTTTAACATCACAAGTTCCCACTGTATGTGCGTGTGTGTGTGTGTGAATGAAGGTCACTGGCGCGGGTGACGAAAAGCCCCGTAAACCTGAATGATGGTCCCTGGCGCGGGTGACGAAAAGCCCCATAAACCTGAATGAAGGGCTTAGTAGATTGAGGTGCCGGGCTAACACCCCGGCTACTCTTTCGAACAACCCGGTGTGAATGAAGGACTATGTACATTGAGGTGCCTAGCTAACACCCAGGCTACTCCTTGGAACAGTCCGTACGGTGGGACTTGTAAGAAATAAAATAAATAAAAAAATAAATACAAAAAGTAAAAAAATACAAAATAAAAAACAAAAAATATAAAAAGGAGGTAGCATTTTGTTATGGAGTGGCTACCACAGTGAGAGGCGATGGTTGGGGCCTCTCACCCCAGAGGTTTAGGGCTCCTGGCGATGCTCTGGGTAACCAAAAAGAACGCGCCGACGCTCCTACGGCCTAGCCTAAGGCTTACCGTGGTGTGGAAACGTGAGCGTTCAAAATTATTTCACCGGGGTTAGAAGTGTTTGGCCGGGAAATTCAAGAAGTTTTGGTCAAGTTAAATATAGTTGCTGACCAAGTACTTTCAGCGGAGGCAAGAGTAAATGACCGAGAAATTTAAAACACTACGGTCAAATTAATTGTAGTCCCCGTTAAAGTAACTTCACCGGACTTGGACATAATTGACCGGGAAACTTAAAAAGACACTACAGTAAAGTTAAATGTAATCCCTGGTAAAGTATTTTTTACCGGACTCTAAAGTAAATAGCCGAGGAATTTAAGAATTTTTGGTCAAGTTAAATATAGTTTCCGACCAAGTACGTTCACCGGAGGCAGGAGTAAATGACCGAGAAAGTTAAAACACAACGGTCAAGTAAAATGCAACCCCCGGTAAAGTATTTTCAGCGGACGTGGAGACGTTTGGCCGAGATATTTAAGAAGTTACGGTCAAGTTAAATGTAACCCCCGATAAAGTATTTTCAGCGGACGTGGAGACGTTTGGCCGAGATATTTAAAACACTACGGTCAAGTTAAATATAACCCCCGTTAAAGTAACTTCACCGGACTTGGACATAATTGACCGAGAAATCACATGGTGAAAGTACCTCACGGACCCCGGCAAACAGTTTAGCGGGCCTGGAATCCTTTGGCCGAGGGATTTCAGAGTTTCAGTCAATTTATGACACTGCCCTCTTAGAACACCTTCAAGCGGAATTTGAAGTATTTGACGGAGAAATTACACCGTAAAATTACAACAGAACCACCGTTTTACAAAACTTGGACGCATATGACCAAGGAATTACATCGTCAAAGGTAAATGTTGCCCCTGGTTTCATGGGAATCATAAAGTAATTACCGAGGAGAAAATACCATATAATTTACCATATTAAAGATCGTATTTCACAGTTGGTCGTCTTCTGATATGTACCCATGGTGTGTAATTTATGGCCAACTCTCCGATATTGGTGTTAGTTACAATCCTTTTACTATTAAATTCAGTAAAATGATATATTTCTTTCTTGTTGGTGTTTCGTAACAGCGTTTTTCAGTAACTGATTTAATAAATACAACTACAACAAAAAGACAACTCTAATCTCTGTATTTGTTTAACTTTACAAAATACCCTACTGTCACCTGTCTCTTTTTTTGTACACATTAGTTTAAATATTCAAACAGTGGACTCGATGTACCACAAGGTCTAACTCTTTGAATCATGATAATTGAGTTGGGACCCATTTTGGGTCCCACCTACTTCCGGTGGAGTGGGGGTATAGTTTTCTTGTCTGTCCATTTCTGCTAGTTTTTACAAGCCTCTTCTCTCTTTTCAGTTAATATTACCTTGAGACTTCTAAACAGTTCAATACATGTAAAGTTGCCCAAAGTAATCCTGCTATCATAAGTATAAAGTTCTAAATATTCCTTTAATTTACATACACTACCCCATGCACAACAACTAAAGCCCAGCTATTGGTCTATTTATCTAATAAACAAGGCAGAAACATACCCCACTAGAACAGATAAAAAGTCAACATATTTTAACAATATTTACTTTAATTGTAACAGCTAAAACTCTGTAAATATACTCTCTGAAGGGGGGTGTATCGATACAGCCCCCTTGATCTTCAGTACTTTCAACACCTTCACTGGTTTATATTCTCGTTGAATAATCAGTCAAAGTATCATTTATTTTGTGTTGGTTTGTAACCAGTTTTCTTGTATGTTTAATATTTTTTAATCACATATATTTGACAGAGACATGGTTTAAAGCCAGGTCTTTATTCACTAATTTTAACACAGAGCTAGTTTTCTTGTATGTGAGTGCTTGTATAAACTGCTCAACCATGTCAGTGGCATGATTAGCTGAGGTATTGGATGATGTAGAGAAAACAATACCGGAAGTGCAGGGGAGCGAAACTCTCCCCCAACCCATATTGAATAAACCAAGCCTTTACTCACTTAATTTTACACAACAAATAGAAGCAAACACCCTGAAAAAACTAGTACAACAGAGCTTGAGATAAATGGTTCTGTCCAGTTTTTGTGATGTTTCTTCTTTACAGAGTTTAAATTGTAGCGAGGGTTAATAATAATTACCAAACTGCATTTCAATCGCCCCAGCAGTTCTCAAGATATTACATTTCAAAGTATATCCCCTTCAACCGTCTTGATACTTATCCACAGTACATAGTTTAGATTTTGGTAAGATGTAGAGGAGGAGGAGATGTACATACATTCCAAGTTTCATGTAAGTCGGTCCTGCCGTTCTCAATAAATTACATTTCAAAGTAGAGCTCCTGCAATTGTTTCATGCTTACCTGCAGTACAGGGTTTAGGTTTTTAATGTAGAGGAGTTTAACAGGTACCTATATGCCGAGTTTCGTAAAAATCGGCTTAGCCGTTCGTAAGATATTCAATTGTAAATTACTGCCCCTTCATTTATTTTGATACTTGTCCGCAGTACAGAGTTTAAGTTTTTTAAATCGTAGCAGAGGTTAACAGGGACATACATACCAAATTTCATTAAAATCGGCCAAGCCGTTCTTGAGATATTGATTTTCTAAATTTTCACCCTCCATCATCCCCTAAACAACCCCTTTTCCACCCTCCAACAAAATTTAAAGTTAGAGGATGTTAACAAGTACCTACATACCGAGTTTCGTAAAAATCGGCTCAGCCGTTCTCGAGATATTAAAGTTTCTAGTTTTGGCGGCCATCTTGGATCCGCCATTTTGGTTTATATTTTAGTCATATGGGCAGATGTCCCTCGCGCGCGCCTACACTACGTAGTAGGCGGATTCTGTTATCAGAATTGCTCTAGGACTTACCGTTTTCGAGATATTAGCGATTTTAGGAATATTTTTACTAAAAAGAGAAGAATAAGAAGAAAATTCGGTGATGGAAGGGTAAGGCGGAGGAAGGAAGATGAGAGGGAGTCAACATAACATAGAAGAAGAAAACCAGAACACATAACAGGCAGAAGGAGGAGTGAGGGAGAGGAAGGAAGGTGAGAACAACAGAGATCACAAGTGATAACAAGTGGAGTAGGGGTGACGGTGATATAGCTGGCCAATCTTTTTTTCAGTCCTTTGTATTTTAAATGTCTGTGACTTTTTGAATTTCCATGACTTTCTTCATTAACTGTCCATGAGCGTGACATAATGGCTCCATTATTCATAAATCAATGACTTTCTTTGGTTACGCTCTTTGGTGTAACCGTCCATGACGTAACGAGAATTTGGCGGGAAACATGGGCGCCACCATCTTGGAATGACGTCACAAGTCACGTGACCAAAATGCTGGCTTCTGATTGGCTTGCTATATCGGGGCCACCCCTACTCCACTTGTGATCTCTGTTGTTCTCACCTTCCTTCCTCTCCCTCCATCCTCCTTCTGCCTGTTATGTGTTCTGGTTTTCTTCTTCTATGTTATGTTGACTCCCTCTCACCTTCCTTCCTCCGCCTTACCCTTCCATCACCGAATTTTCTTCTTATTCTTCTCTTTTTAGTAAAAATATTCCTAAAATCGCTAATATCTCGAAAACGGTAAGTCCTAGAGCAATTCTGATAACAGAATCCGCCTACTACGTAGTGTAGGCGCGCGCGAGGGACATCTGCCCATATGACTAAAATATAAACCTAAATGGCGGATCCAAGATGGCCGCCAAAACTAGAAACTTTAATATCTCGAGAA
This sequence comes from Allygus modestus, assembly GCA_963675035.1. NCBI lineage: Eukaryota > Metazoa > Arthropoda > Insecta > Hemiptera > Cicadellidae > Allygus > Allygus modestus. Next base: position 238,336,574 of record OY776112.1, read on the forward strand.
CGGCTGAGCCGATTTTTACGAAACTTGGTATGTAGGTACTTGTTAACATCCTCTAACTTTAAATTTTGTTGGAGGGTGGAAAAGGGGTTGTTTAGGGGATGATGGAGGGTGAAAATTTAAAAAATCAATATCTCAAGAACGGCTTGGCCGATTTTAATGAAATTTGGTATGTATGTCCCTGTTAACCTCTGCTACGATTTAAAAAACTTAAACTCTGTACTGCGGACAAGTATCAAAATAAATGAAGGGGCAGTAATTTACAATTGAATATCTTACGAACGGCTAAGCCGATTTTTACGAAACTCGGCATATAGGTACCTGTTAAACTCCTCTACATTAAAAACCTAAACCCTGTACTGCAGGTAAGCATGAAACAATTGCATGAGCTCTACTTTGAAATGTAATTTATCGAGAACGGCAGGACCGACTTACATGAAACTTGGAATGTATGTACATCTCCTCCTCCTCTACATCTTACCAAAATCTAAACTCTGTACTGTGGATAAGTATCAAGACGGTTGAAGGGGATATACTTTGAAATGTAATATCTTGAGAACTGCTTGGGCGATTGAAATGCAGTTTGGTAATTATTATTAACCCTCGCTACAATTTAAACTCTGTAAAGAAGAAACATCACAAAAACTGGACAGAACCATTTATCTCAAGCTCTGTTGTACTAGTTTTTTCAGGGTGTTTGCTTCTATTTGTTGTGTAAAATTAAGTGAGTAAAGGCTTGGTTTATTCAATATGGGTTGGGGGAGAGTTTCGCTCCCCTGCACTTCCGGTATTGTTTTCTCTACATCATCCAATACCTCAGCTAATCATGCCACTGACATGGTTGAGCAGTTTATACAAGCACTCACATACAAGAAAACTAGCTCTGTGTTAAAATTAGTGAATAAAGACCTGGCTTTAAACCATGTCTCTGTCAAATATATGTGATTAAAAAATATTAAACATACAAGAAAACTGGTTACAAACCAACACAAAATAAATGATACTTTGACTGATTATTCAACGAGAATATAAACCAGTGAAGGTGTTGAAAGTACTGAAGATCAAGGGGGCTGTATCGATACACCCCCCTTCAGAGAGTATATTTACAGAGTTTTAGCTGTTACAATTAAAGTAAATATTGTTAAAATATGTTGACTTTTTATCTGTTCTAGTGGGGTATGTTTCTGCCTTGTTTATTAGATAAATAGACCAATAGCTGGGCTTTAGTTGTTGTGCATGGGGTAGTGTATGTAAATTAAAGGAATATTTAGAACTTTATACTTATGATAGCAGGATTACTTTGGGCAACTTTACATGTATTGAACTGTTTAGAAGTCTCAAGGTAATATTAACTGAAAAGAGAGAAGAGGCTTGTAAAAACTAGCAGAAATGGACAGACAAGAAAACTATACCCCCACTCCACCGGAAGTAGGTGGGACCCAAAATGGGTCCCAACTCAATTATCATGATTCAAAGAGTTAGACCTTGTGGTACATCGAGTCCACTGTTTGAATATTTAAACTAATGTGTACAAAAAAATAGACAGGTGACAGTAGGGTATTTTGTAAAGTTAAACAAATACAGAGATTAGAGTTGTCTTTGTGTTGTAGTTGTATTTATTAAATCAGTTACTGAAAAACGCTGTTACGAAACACCAACAAGAAAGAAATATATCATTTTACTGAATTTAATAGTAAAAGGATTGTAACTAACACCAATATCGGAGAGTTGGCCATAAATTACACACCATGGGTACATATCAGAAGACGACCAACTGTGAAATACGATCTTTAATATGGTAAATTATATGGTATTTTCTCCTCGGTAATTTATTTATGATTCCCATGAAACCAGGGGCAACATTTACCTTTGACGATGTAATTCCTTGGTCATATGCGTCCAAGTTTTGTAAAACGGTGGGTCTGTTGTAATTTTACGGTGTAATTTCTCCGTCAAATACTTCAAATTCCGCTTGAAGGTGTTCTAAGAGGGCAGTGTCATAAATTGACTGAAACTCTGAAATCCCTCGGCCAAAGGATTCCAGGCCCGCTAAACTGTTTGCCGGGGTCCGTGAGGTACTTTCACCATGTGATTTCTCGGTCAATTATGTCCAAGTCCGGTGAAGTTACTTTAACGGGGGTTATATTTAACTTGACCGTAGTGTTTTAAATATCTCGGCCAAACGTCTCCACGTCCGCTGAAAATACTTTATCGGGGGTTACATTTAACTTGACCGTAACGTCTTAAATATCTCGGCCAAACGTCTCCACGTCCGCTGAAAATACTTTACCGGGGGTTGCATTTTACTTGACCGTTGTGTTTTAACTTTCTCGGTCATTTACTCCTGCCTCCGGTGAACGTACTTGGTCGGAAACTATATTTAACTTGACCAAAAATTCTTAAATTCCTCGGCTATTTACTTTAGAGTCCGGTAAAAAATACTTTACCAGGGATTACATTTAACTTTACTGTAGTGTCTTTTTAAGTTTCCCGGTCAATTATGTCCAAGTCCGGTGAAGTTACTTTAACGGGGACTACAATTAATTTGACCGTAGTGTTTTAAATTTCTCGGTCATTTACTCTTGCCTCCGCTGAAAGTACTTGGTCAGCAACTATATTTAACTTGACCAAAACTTCTTGAATTTCCCGGCCAAACACTTCTAACCCCGGTGAAATAATTTTGAACGCTCACGTTTCCACACCACGGTAAGCCTTAGGCTAGGCCGTAGGAGCGTCGGCGCGTTCTTTTTGGTTACCCAGAGCATCGCCAGGAGCCCTAAACCTCTGGGGTGAGAGGCCCCAACCATCGCCTCTCACTGTGGTAGCCACTCCATAACAAAATGCTACCTCCTTTTTATATTTTTTGTTTTTTATTTTGTATTTTTTTACTTTTTGTATTTATTTTTTTATTTATTTTATTTCTTACAAGTCCCACCGTACGGACTGTTCCAAGGAGTAGCCTGGGTGTTAGCTAGGCACCTCAATGTACATAGTCCTTCATTCACACCGGGTTGTTCGAAAGAGTAGCCGGGGTGTTAGCCCGGCACCTCAATCTACTAAGCCCTTCATTCAGGTTTACGGGGCTTTTCGTCACCCGCGCCAGTGACCTTCATTCACACACACACACATGCACATACAGTGGGTACTTGTGATGTTAAAGAAAAATTTACATTTAAAGTGAACTTTCATCTTTCATATTTGTGTAAGTAAGGTAAAACTTCTCCGGCAAAAGACTTCTTACTAACAGTCTTGCTTCAGGAGTATTTGATTTTAACATCAAAGAACATAATCCGGCTTCGTTTATGAAAACCGTTGTTTTCTCAATCGGTCCAACGCCCTGTTTTTGAGCGTCAGAAAAACTCCCAACAGTTAATTTATCACTGTCATCTACATGTTTCCGAACTGCACTCCAGCAATTGACATGCTTAAGAGCAGACGCTACGTCCTTAGCTTTAAACCATGGTTTTCCTTCATTATCAAACAGAACCAATACCGGTTTGTTATTAAATGTATAGAACTTGGCAGCCATGTCACAATTTACTCAAATAGTAAAGACAAAAGGAGCGCAGAAGAACGTCTGATCAGTACCACGTCTTGGAGCAGAATGATGTAACTGTACTAGTGACAAGAGGTATATACATGAGACCTGCCGTAACACTACTACGTAGGTAAAAGGTATTACCTTCATTGAAGGTAGCCACTTGGAATTGAGACAAGTGATACCTCAAGACGTAAAACACCAGATACTTTCTCAACGTTACAAAATATTTGTTCAAAGTGATCATCAAAAACTGTCGGTGTTAGTTTTGCTAAAGGCATGAATGGTATATTTCCTGAAGTATCAGCGTGCTTTATTGATACTCCGATGTAGGCAGTTGATAGGGAGTTCTCCGTTATTTTATCTACTATGTACTCCGAAAACGTCAAGGGCCATTCTAATACGTCTATTGGCCCAGTAAGAAAGAACTCATACTCTGAGCATGTAATGCGAAATTTAGAATTTTCATTTAACTTTCTTTTAGATATAAACTTCAAAAACACCCCTTGAATAGGGAGTGTATTATTTTCAGCAGACATTCTACAAGGAGAGACAAACAGTAACAGCACAAGCACGTCTGTTCAGTACCGCGTCTCAGAGCAGAATGAGGTAATAGAGCTGATTTTTAGAGGTATATGCACTCAGTACCCGTGTGAGTGACAGCTCTTTTAAGCAACTCTTTGTTTTTTAAAGCCGAAAGGCAAGGTATCGTGATCATCATTAAATTTTCTCTTGGGTCCTGTAATTTTAAACTTTTTAATTTCACTTACTGTAACGACTTCTCGTCTCTTTGTTCTCCTGATTCTACTCTCTTCAATTTCTAGTATTTCAGCAGCTTCACTAAGGACCATCTTTTTTAATTGTTAAAAATTTAATGTTTCGGAGGTCTTTAGGTTGAGGGTGAGGCCCTTGATTTTGCACATGGTTTGTAGTTTTTGTTTTTTGGTTGACCAAACAAGGTATGCGTAAGTCTTTGGTCCTCCAGAAACAAACTCTACGATATAAGAGCCGGGCCCGTACTCGTCTACTAACTCATCGGTCATCTCGCCGAGGTAGTCTCCCGTAGGGACCCTGTACAATCCTCCCCGGTAGAAATATATACAGCTATCTGTGTCATAATACAAGACTTGGCCTCCAAGAGCATCCAAGTGTTCATACAATTTAAGTCTCGCCTGGGCAGTAGTGTAGGCCGCAATTACAACATTTACAGTTTTTAGAGCCTCACTGGCATCATCAACATTCTGCCAATTAACTAATAAAACCTCTTGGTTAATTACTTCAACAAACTTTACTTTTGTTCCTGGTTGAGTTAACGATTTGAAAAATTCTTTAGAGTCTCTCACGATTGAAGTTTTTGTCATGTTTTCGCGTTGACCAAACTTGCCCCAGAATGAATTTAACATTAATTTAGCTACTGACCTGAGTCCTCCATTTTTAGCAACTTTGTCTTTCTCCAGTTGAATACCCTCACGCTCAAAGAAATCAGAAACATACTTGTCTTTATCCTCCTCTGTTTTACACCATGCGGGATACCCTGAAGCTTCCTGCTTTACTTTCAAGAATTTATTAATAAAATCGGTAAAAAGTCCACCTTTCTCGTATGTGGCGACTTCATACTCCCACAACTCATACATGTCTAAGATCACATAGCCTTTTTCTACAGCTTTTCTAATTTCATCCATGGTCCATGTTCCTACCATTGCCCTTTCCTCACTATCATGAAAACATTCCCCTTGGTTTAAAGTCTCCCCGCAAGTTCTACACAAAACAAACATCAATTTATTATTCATTTTAGTGGGGAGTACGGGATGATACAAGTTGTAAGGAGGTAGAATCTTACATTTTAACAAGCCCTCTACCTCAAGACCCCTCTCTCGGCACTCATTTCCAACATAAATAGTAGGATGACCCACGGGATACTTACAATATTTATTTACATACGGATAAAGGGAACAGACATCTACATATTGGATTGTTCCTCCCTCTTCACATTTACAATACGTTTTAGTATTACCCGTCCTACCTCCAAAGAAGGAATCCCTAGGATCAAGTGGAAGTGTGTTTAGAATGGACAATTGGTTCAGGTGATTTAATTTGTTGTCCTTCTTCAATTTTTTAAACTCACACTCCCACATCTCTACAACTTCATAGCTATTAAATTTGGAAATTTTGGACTTGGTTCTCTCGTAACGGAGATGCAAACTGTCTGAGGGATCCTCCGGCAGAGGTTCTTCTCTGCTGTATTGATAACATTTCGGGCAACCGTGCCAGTAGCACCCGTGAAACTCGTAAATTCTCTCACCGTCAAACCCATCTACTTTCATTCCTTTAATCTTTACTTCTTTACCCCGACCCGCATGTTGAATCTTTACTCCACGTTGCTCCTCCTCCCACGTTAACCACTGTAAAGCAACGGCTGACTGATTGTCTGCAAGTCGGTACCCTGATTTTGGTATAAGTCCAATAGTATTTTCTTTTAAGAAGTTACGGCGGAAGGCCAAGTTGCATGCACTGGCTATTGTGATAGCCTCGAGAAAAGGATCAACATTACACTGTTCAAGAAGTAAGGCTCTAAATTTTATACACGCTTGGGCTAGGATTTCTACGTCAGAGATACAGTACTCCAGGATTTCCTTTTTAAAATCAAACACGTAATCTTCAGCGACTCGTTCGTCATACCATATCTCAAAATCATCGTGTTTCTTTTCAAACATAGACTCGGGGCAATAGTATTTTTTGTCGGGCATCGGGCCTACATAATTTTGGTTTGCCAATGTATTTAAAAGATGCGGGAAGTAGCCCTTCTTTTTCTCGGGAGGCAGGTCAAAGGCTTTAGGGAGCGCAGAGAGAGCCATGGGAAAGTAGCTAAGTGAGTCCACAAACCTTACGTCGGCTACTTCAATCAAAATAGCTTTAGTTCCCCGAGGAGTTATTTTTGGGGTAAATTTAGTTTCTTCCATGATGTACTGTAGAATGAATTGGAAATCAAAACCTTGCCCGTTGTGGGCAATTACACAGACATCTTTAAATTTTTTCCGAATTTCCATTACATAGTCCATAAACTGTTTTACCGGTTCTTTTTCAAATACCCTTTGCCGTTCCGAGCAAGTTTCACACTCACCCCCATTAATACATTTAAAGCAGTACTGTTGAGAAACGCACAAGTTGACTTTATGTACTTTCTGTTGCGGGTCAGAGGGGAGAGTCTCGTCCTGCCTTGTTTCCAAGTCAAAGAAAATAAACAAAAAATCACGGTCTTTCGGTGTTCGCCTATCTACCCTCATAAAACACTGATGCGCGGGGTCTTTGAACGCTTCGCACGGCTTACAGTAAACTTCTCCGCATACATGAGTTGTCTTACGTTTTTTTGGATGAATCATTTTGTTACAGTCGCGGCAGAACTTTATAGTTTTACAAACTTGCCCTTGATGGGCTACTAAACACCGCTCGTTTTTGAAGAAGCGACAGCAAAAACGACATGTAATGCCTCCGTGTTCTAGTTTACAGGGCGGGGAGATGGTATGGCAGGACGGGCATTTGTTAGAGCAACGGTGCTCACCCTTGTTATTGTAGGGAATATGACAGGCTTCACAGAAATAATAACATACGAAAGCAGCAGTTAAGTTTGTAATTACATTATAATGACCGTTGTGAAAGAGAAGGTTAATTTTTAATTTAGCGTCTTCATTACCTCCCTCAAAATAAACGTCCCGGCCTTTCCTGTCGTAGTTGTAGACGGTAATTTTGTATTTTTTAAGATGGGACTGAAATTTTTCAAGCTCAGGGATGCCGGCACCCTCCTCCGGCATTTCTACACGGGCCTTTGCTATGAGCTTATTAGCTCTGAAAGTTTGTCTTTTCCCCTTGTCCTGACGTATTGCTTTGTACTGAGGATCATTTTTTGCGAGTGCTTTGCCTACTACCAACGCTCTAGCCAAACATAAATTGTCTTTATTATTAATTACTACAATACCCCGTCTCGCTTTAGATTCTTCATCAAAGGTATTGTAAAAGTCGGGTCTTGCCCTTCCTTTACCTACGGGGACGTTAATCCGCGTAACATCAACTCTAAACGTGTCACTGCTGGTAATTGATTCTGAATTGGATTGAATTATGCCCCCGAAAATATCCCAGAGAACATCACCGCTAACTTCAGAGACCGGTCTCAACGATACATATCCCGGTTCAGCACTTTTTAAATTCATAGACTGTAATTTAAACCCTAGATAATCAGTGGGTGCAACATTGGCTTTGGATGTCTCTACAATTTGATTAAAACCTTTACGAATCCAATCAAACTCAGAGATACCTTTGGGAGGTTTAGTGAATTTGAAAACAGTGTTAGTCCCGTAAAGCCTAAAGTGTCTAACATAGGTTTCATCTTTACTAATTAAATTTACCGGGTTTTGAGGGTCCTTTTTAGAAACGTCCATCCTTCAACACAGAATTAAATACTGAAAACAAGCTGAACTGTGTTAACTCTTAAAACAGCAAACACACCGACCAGAGTCAAACTCACACGGATACAACTGAATTACGCAGAATCAATAATAATCTGTGCAAGAGAATACTTACGCAAGAGCAGCACAAAATACGTCTGATCAGCGTCACGACTAAAATCAGACTGAGGTAATGGAGTCAGTTGTTAGAGATATATATAGAGAGCGGAACTGTTACTTTTTCACTGTTTGATCTACTGAAACTGATACTTTTGGAACTGTTACCTTGAAAACTGTGGGAATGGGAATGGATGGTGCTGGACATGTTACTTTTTTTTGGAACGGTTACTTTTAGAACTGTTACTTTGCAGCAGTCTTCATTGATATTAAATGAACAAGATAGATGATGTAACTGTAACTCTTGGAACTGATACTTTAAAGTCACCGATCAAGTTCTCTAAAAGAACAGGTACAGAGGATCTACAAAAGAGCACAGTACCTCTGCATTACTACGCAAGTCAGAAAAACACTAACACACAAACTACACAAGTCAAACCAGAACTACAGGTTACCAGAAAACAGCTCTAATGAAGGTATCAAACACTACTCTAACCAAGAACAAGAATGGAAAGTGAGATTACTGTTATTCAGCCCATACAAACACAACACTACTCTTGACACAAGGAAGTGAGGTTATGTTAGTCAATACATACAAAAACTGCTCTAACCAAAACTGCATAAAAGAAAAGGAATAGAAAGTGAGGTTGCTGAGGTGAATTTACTGTACAAAAGAACCAGGGCAAAAAATTAGGTTACTGAGAGTGAGGTTATGTTAGTCAACACAACACTACTTTAGCCACAAGGAAGTGAGGGTATGTTTACTTTCTTTACTGTAAACTACTAAATCGAACAATTAAATACAAACACAACACTACTTTAGCCAAGACAATAAACACGCATACATCACAAAAATAAATTGAAGTACACCATGCACGGAAAATTAATATAATACAGTAAGCTTATACATTTTGGAGTGTAATGGGTGGGGTTAGAAAACAATAGGTTACTTTAGCAATTTAGATAATGCTAATAATCACCCAATAACAAGGAAGACTCTCAAGGAAGGCTCTTGAAACAAGAAAGTGAGGTTTATATTAACTCTCAAAACTGATGTTACTGTACACTAGCAAGTCATAAAACGCTCTTAACATAGACAAGTCAGACATGAACAAGACAAGTGCATGATAACGTGAGATTGAGGTTAGGAAAAGCAAGGTTAAGTTAACTCTGAAACTTAAGGTTACTGGGCATAGGGTTACGTTTGTCAGCACATACAAACACAACACTACTCTTGACACAATAAACTGAGTTTACTGGCAGTGAGGTCATGTTAGTCAGCATATACAAATACTACTCTAACCAAATCAAACAATGAAATACAACGCAAAACACTACTCTTGATACAAGAAACTAAGGTTACTGTTATGTTAGCCAGCACATACAAACACAGCACTACCAAGAAAAACAAGATGGTGAGGTTACTTAATAAAGAACAAGGACAGAAAGTGATATTACTGTTAGTCAACACACACAAGTATGATACAACCCTGACACAAGGAAGTGAGGTTATGGTAACTCTCAAAGGTTACTGGAGGTGAGGTTAGTCAGCACGTAAGACGTATCATTACTGTAGCCAAGTCAAACAATAAACTGATGTTACTGTACACTAGCAAGTCATAAAACGCACTTAACACAGACAAGTCAAACACGAACAAAACACCCGCGTGGGAACACTCGAAAGTGAGGTTAGGAAAAGTAGGGTTATCTTCGCCAAGCGCAGCAAACGCAGGGACACGTCAGATCGCAACGGAGAAGGGAGCAAAGAGAGAGAGAGAGAGAGAGCGAGATAATAGAAAGTGGTGGGGAGGTGGCTGATGCAATATGTTTATTTGTTACAGGAGGTAGCGACAGGGCAGTGGCAGTGGCTGGGGACAGGTAGTGAGCGCCGTCTGGGTGACAGGCCTGGAGGCGATAGTAGTGCGAAATTGTAGTGGGTGTGTCAAGCCTTGAGCAGAACGCGGATTAACATGCCAGCCAACAGGGTTACTTAAAATGTTACACCCGCCAACTACAGTACACTGAGATAACAGGAGCTGCAGTTAGATACACAGAAGGAAGTGAAGGAGACAGAAGGACGCGAGGGTTAAATAATTACCAAAAATGGTAGATAATTAAACACAGAAGGTTGCAAGAGGGATGCAAAAGATAAATAATCAACCCCAAAGGGGAGCAAAAGAAAGACACAGGGTAGTTATTACACCCTAATTCCATTCCTCATAAGAACCCATGTTATTCTATTCTCCATAAGAGTCCATGTTAATCTATTCTCCATAAGAGTCCATGTTATTCTATTCTCCATAAGACCAATGTTGGGGCTCAAGCGCCCGCCCTAACTACTCTTATCGTGCCGGCTATTGACGAAAAATAGACCCACGGTCTAAAAATGTTCCGCTTCTCGGAAATTTGAATATTATGAAAGATAAATAAAGGGAATAGTTTGTTTTGACAGGAGCGAAAATGTAAACAAAAGACAGGAGCGAAAATGTAAACAAAAAAAATCTGATCAGCTGGCAAGATTTGGTTCGCAGTGCGGAATTCCGCACGGGTCAACTTGTTTAACCATTTAAAAATACCAATTTTATACTCCAATTCACAGGTTAATAAAATTACAAGTAAGGAACGAGACCAGCTCTATGTCTACGCCAATGGGTTAATAAGTTATACTTATCATAACTGAGCTCAGTATCAGCATTAAAAGAGTTAAGATTGACAATTATCTTAAAAAGAATTAGTTACACTGTGCCATCAACGGTGACAACAATGGTCTTGGATTATGGTTCAAAAATAGTACGCATTAGACTTTCCTATTCTACAGCTTTGTGTGGACTCATAGTTGCCTACAACGGCCGTTAGCCGCGATTTCCTTGCTAACGGTGACTCTGGAGTCTGATGTCTATAATGGATGTCCGAGTGTAATTAGTTGGGGCTGTCGTGATAAGGCATGATCAGATAATCTCGGCAATAATTACCGTTTAATTTACCGTCGTATGGCAGGCAACGGTTTGAAGAACGCTACGATTTTGCCAGGGGGCATTAAACTCCTCGACTCATTTCTATGAAGGGGAAATTAAACTCTTCCTCGTTCCTTGTTGACTCAAAATGAAAATATATTACAAAAATATAAATTCACATTAAACAGCCCATTTATGTATCTGGGAAAACTACACAATTGGAAATTTTTTCAAAACTACTTTTGAAATGGCGCTCTAATGATACGTTCAGGATGTCTACCATGCATGGAAATCCTGGAATAGTCTGGGAGTCGTTTGACCTGACCTGGGGTAGTCAATGGAGGTAGGGGAATTTTGGGAACTGTCAGGGAATTGTGATAAAAAACTGAAAAAGTTATAAATTACAAATATTTTGAGCATTCTAAATTAAACGGAATTTGATATAAGCTACGGTATTTCAAACCAAGTTAGTACTGATACAAAGTTTAAGATCGCAACAGAATTAAACTAATTGAGGTAATCTTAATTGTTGAGGTAGTATGAACAGTTTATTTTTTGTAAAGCTAAGTAAAAGTACTTGGTTGAACTTAGAGTTTAAAATAAACAAATACCTTGAATTTCTTGCTATAACGACTAAAAAAATTAAAAATGAGGGAATTAATCAATTGGGTTTATTAAATATTATTATGTTTTTTTACATTAAAACTTAAAACTTAAGCGGTCACATTTAATGTCCAATTTTTTCAAACATGACCGCGCCTTTGACTTAAAAGTAGTTGCCAAAGCTATTTACGTTAAATAATCAAAACTCAAAACTCCTGTCTAATCCTTTACTCTAATACGAGCAATGTCTGCCTGTTTGTTTGTTTGCAAAATGCATCTCGGAATCCATCGAAAGGATTTTGCTTAAAATTTGCAATTAGGGACCTAAAAAGCCGATTGGTGAAAACGACAACCCCAGGAAAATTCTTATTTTGTTAAAAAAATCATTTGAAAGTTAGAAATTTTAACAATGGGCTTATGCAGTTTCAAATCAAAACAAAAGAATCCTAACATCTGAGAATAAATAACCAGTGAACTTTCAAAGAAGCACTTAAGCATAGCAAAGTACCAATAATAGATTTTTATTGAAACAGTGACTAGAACCATTGTATAAAGATTGCACATATACATCTTTTTTACCACTAAACGAATCAAATATCAAAGAGCATGACTCCCCGATAGACTACTTTTGGATTTATCAAAACAATTTTTTATGTGTTTGGAAAAAAGAAACAAATATCCCCTTAGTGGAATATAATACCCCCGTAGCAGCAAACTGCATACTAAGCGAATTTCCAATGCATATACCAAATTGTGCGTCATTTTACATATACAGTTTTGAACGAATGGTATTTTTGGCATCTGGGGACCTCAAAACGAAAAGTTATCATGTTCCCGAGCCTAGGTCTTACCATGCCGACTACGGTAATAGCTTCTTCCCTAAGGGAAATTCGCTAATAAAACAATGGTTGAATAATTTAAACACAAATACCCCCATAGCAGCAAACCTGCGTACTCAACGAATTTACAATCCCTATATGTGTATCTTAATACCACATAAAGCCACATACCAAGTTTCATCAATGTACAATAATAAATAAACGATTTATGACATTTTAATTATTCTCCATAAGAATAACATGGCGGTTGAGTACGCAGGTTTGCTGCAACAAGGAACGAAAAAATGGGTGTTTAGGCAAATATCAATATAACCCAACTAGGTGAAGTCATACACAAGGTTTTATTAATTTGTGTTCATAATTAAGGAAGACATAGCATTTTAATTTTTCTCCTTAAAAATAACATGTGGACTGAGTACGCAGGTTTGCTGCTACAGGAACCATTAGCAAAAAATTGTTGATTTGGGCTAATATCAATAGACCACAACCAGATAAAGCCGTATACCAAGTTTCGTCAGTATACGTTCATAAAGAAGCCAGATATGATTTTTTTCTTATTCTCCATACGAATAACATTGGAGAACGTGTACTGTGTTTAGCACTTTCAATATCTCGGTAACCGATTGACGTAGAGGAATGATCAAAATACTAAATTGTGTGTGATTTAAGCTCAATCCAATGGTAAAAACTAAAATTTGACTATTTCGTAAACTATATGTAAAAAGTTCAAAAACCCCGTTTTTGGGGTACAAAAGCCCCACCAAAACACCCCTTTAGATAGAGCGATATGGCTGGTTTTCGTACTTAAAGTCATAAATGTTGGTTTACACGTTTATACAAAATTTCATCAAAATCGGACCTTTTTTACGAGAGTTATCGCACCCACGGACACACACACATATATAATATATATGCAGGGGGTAAATATATATATATATATATATATATAATGTTTCGAACGAATGGTGTTTTTGGGGTCTGGGGACCTCAAAACGAAAAGTTATCATGGTCGCAGGCCTAGGTCTTACCATGCCAACTACGGTAATAGCTTCTTTCCTATAGGGTAAATTCGCTAAAAGCGTATAACAATACTCCCGTCGCAGCAAACCTGCGTACTCAGCGAATTTCCAATGCAAAATATCTGTCTCAATATCACATAAAGCCGCATACCAAGATTCATAAAAATATATTCACAAATAAGCGATACATCAAATTTTAATTATTCTCCATAAGAATAACATTGGGAATGAGTACGCAGGTTTGCTGCAACAAGGAACACAAAAAATGGGTTTTTATGCTAATATCAATATAACTCAACTAGGTAAAGTCGTATACCAGTTTTTAGCGAATTTCCCCTATAGGGAAGAAGCTATTACCGTAGGTCTCATGGTAAGACTTAAGCCCGAGACCATGATAACTTTTCATTTTGAGGTCCCCAGATGCCAAAAACACCATTCGTTCAAATTTTTATATATGTATATATATATATATATATATATATATATATATATATATATATATATGTGTCCGTAAGCACGATAACTCTCGTAAAAAAGGTCCGATCTTAATGAAATTTGGTACAAATGTATAAAGTACCATTTATTTGAACGAGTTCGAAAACCAGACGAATCGCACTATCCGAAGGGGGGTTTTTGGGGGGTTTTGTACCCCAAAAATGTTTTTTGGGGTTTTCACATGTAATTTTAATTTAAATCAAATTTTAATTTATACCATTAAATTCAGCTTTAAAAAACAAACAATTTGGCATTTTGATCATTGCTCTACGTCAATTTGTTACCGAGATATTGAAAGTGCTAAACACAGTACGTTGTCTAATGTTATTCTTATGGAGAAAAAGAAAAATTTATATCTCGCTTATTTATGAACATAAACTGGCGAAATTTGGTATAGGGCTTGATCTGGTTGTGGTTTATTGTTGTTTGCACAAAAAAAATTGTTCTCCTATGGTTCCTGTAGCAGCAAACCTAGGTACTAGGTCCCCATGTTGTTCTTATGGAAAATACTTAAAATGTTATATATCAGTTATTTATGAATGTATATGGATGAAACTTGGTATGTGACTTTACTTAGATGAGTTCTAATGATATTTGCATAAAAACCCATTATTTTTTGTTCCTTGTTGCAGCAAACCTGCGTCCTCATCCCCAATGTTATTCTTATGGAGAATAATTAATATTTTTAATAACGTTTGTTTGTGAATATATTTCTTATGAATCCCGTTAAGTGTTAATGTGTTATGTTATATATCCATTGGAAATTCGCTGAGTATGCAGGTTTGCTGCGACGGAGGTATTATTCATTTATGTTCATAATTAAGGGAGACAGAGCATTTAATTATTCTCCATAAGAATAACATGGGGGCTGAGTACGCAGGTTTGCTGCTACGGGAGCCTTTGGCAAAAACTTTTTTGGCAAATATCAATAGACCACAACGAGATGAAGCTGTATACCAAGTTTCGTCAGTATACGTTCACAATTAAGCGAGATATAAAAATTTTCTTTTCCTCCATAAGAATAACATATTAGACAACGTACTGTGTTTAGCACTTTCAATATCTCGGTAACCAATTGATGTAGAGGAATTATCAAAATACTAAATTGTGTGTTTTTTTAAGCTGAATCCAATGGTGAAAACTAAAATTTGACTATTTCAAAAATTATATGTAAAAAATTAAAAAAAACCATTTTTGGGGTACAAAACCCCCGAAAAATACCCCTTAAGGTAAAGCGATATGGATGGTTTTCGAACTTAAAGTCATAAATGTTGCTTTACACGTTTATACCAAATTTCATCAAAATCGGACCTTTTTTACGAGAGTTATCTCACCCACGGA
The DNA here is from genome assembly GCA_963675035.1 of Allygus modestus. Classification (NCBI taxonomy): domain Eukaryota; kingdom Metazoa; phylum Arthropoda; class Insecta; order Hemiptera; family Cicadellidae; genus Allygus; species Allygus modestus. Next base: position 238,351,916 of record OY776112.1, read on the forward strand.
CACATATATATATATATATATATATATATTAGTTGTAAGCATAATTTTAAAAACAGAGTACCCTTTTTGGTTTTAACATAATATGTTTTATTAGACGACTAGTTTCAAACCTTTAGGTCATAGTCATGTCTTACATTATTTTTGTAACCTCACATAGTAACGTCTAATAAAACATATTATGTTAAAACCAAAAAGGGTACTCTGTTTTTAAAATTATGCTTACAACTAACATATTAGTAGCCCTAATCACTCAGTTATTTTTAATATATATATATATATATATATATATATATATATATATATATATATATATACAGTTTCGAACGAATGGTGTTTTTGGGGTCTGGGGACCTCAAAACGAAAAGTTATCATGGTCCCGGGCCTAGGTCTTACCATGCCGACTACGGTAATAGCTTCTTCCCTATAGGGAAAATTCGCTAAAATAATGAAGATGCAAACATACATGTAAAATTCAGCTTCAGCTACCATAACTATTTTTGATTTAAAGAACAAATGCATTATTTACACAAAAGACAGTCCATTGTATCACAAAGATTTTATAAGGGAAGAAGATAGTTTTAAAAACGTTGTAGGGTATTATCATTATACCACAACTTACAACACTACAACCAATCATACGTCCCACGTCCAACTGCTCACAGGAGTTACTGCTCTGTAACTGCAGTACTTTGGCGCAGATGCATCAGACCAGTTATTGAAAAATTAGTGTTTCCATAAGTAAATTAATAATTTCTCATATTAACTTATCTTTTACACATCACTACACTATTATATGTTTGTCTGAGGCAATGTTTATTTTCAGCAGGTATATAAGTGTAAATATACCGGGTGTACACAAATTACCTTTACAACTTTAAATGTGTTTGGGAAGTAAAATGAGTGTTATTTGTGATGTTTTATTGTTGGCAAACGTGTACTAAACATATATTTAAAAAAATAATAAATGTAAACTGGCGATGAATTGAGTATCTATTCGAAATATATTGGTTTAAATTGTACAATTAATTGTTTCTCTTAATATAGTTTTAAAGAAGAAGATGAGATTGCCAAAAACAAGAACACCAAAGTCAGAAACATTTAGAAAATAAACGGTATCAGGAAACTGACACATACTTTCTCCCTTTTAGCCAAACTTTAATGACAAAAATATTTGTTATTTACTAAATATAGAATATGAAGTATAGATAAATGTACAGAAAATTGTCTAAAATAGTTGTTTTCAGAAATATCCACCCAAATTGTTTTTTTGGAGGCACTATAGAGTCCGTTGCTACACACAGTAGTTTTGAGAGGGGAAATGCCCCCTTGCCCCCCCCCAGGGTTAAATAGCAACACATTTCGAACATCATCTGTTGGTCAATGCTAACTTGACCTGCATATCAAATGAAATTGATCAGTAAATAAGAGAGAAATAGTTATTTTTGTATTCCCCATAAGAATAACATTGGACAACGTACTGTGTTTACCGCTAAATGAAAATTTCAATTTTCTCCGCAACTAGCAATCGTAGAATAGTAATTTAAAATACTAATTTATTTAGTTTTTTGAGCTCTTTTTAATGGTGAATAGTAATCTTTTTTAACATTTATGATTTTTTATGAAAAATCCAAAAAACTGAATTTTTGATGTTTTAAGTCCTGTAATTTCTGAACCCGCATTTTTCCAGAAATGCGGGTGGTGTCATTTTGTTGGAAACCTAAAGTTCTACAAACCACGAAAGTTTAATCAAAATCGTTAGAGCCGTTTTTGAGAAATTTGTATTTTTCATGTTTTTTGGCGGTTTTTGGGGGATAATTACCCTTAAAAATCAAAAATTCAAAAAAATGAAAAAAACGCCTGGAGATATCGTGGATTAGTACCTACACGCCAAATTTCATAAAAATCGGCCCATAGGTTAGGGCTCTAGCTCTGTACACATCCACACAGACACACACACACACACACGGACACACACACACACACACACACACAGACAGACATCACGTAAAAACCACTTTTTTGGGTTCAGGGAGCACCAAAACGAATATTTCCACTGACAACTCAAATTCGAAAATTTTTACGAAAACAATACTTTCTCCATATACTATGTATAGGGGGAGAAAGTAAAAGTGTACTAAATTTTGTTTGTTTTAAGTTTTCATCATGATATACCGGTACTTAATGCTAAACACTTCACTATCTTATTAGTGAATTTCCTTTGGAAAGTGAACTATTAGCATGACCCGCACGGTAAAACCTAAGCCCGGGACCACCATAGAAGTTCCTAACGTGACCCCCTGAACACGTTTTGGGGGGTCGTTCAAAATCATATATATATATATATATATATATAGTATGTGTTTGCACTCTAGCGGTCGCATTTTTTATCCAATTTACTTCAAATTTGGTAGGGTCGTTCCTTTCTGTAATCAGTTGGATAAGTTCGTTGGGCAAAACGATCGGAAAACTCTAAACCCTTTTTTTGGGGATTAATCTTTAAAATTTCGAGTTTTTGGGCCCAAAAATGGTCAGAAAAGCCCCGGATGTAAAAGTAATGCATGTTAAAAGATGGGAATTAGTGAGGCGAAAGTTTTAAGCCCTCTCTCGTCATTATAGTATAAATATTTACCGAGTTATTAAAGAAAATGTGTTTCGACAAAACACAGTACGTTGTCTTATGTGGGTTTTACATTAGAAAAGCCTGTTATTCCTTTGTTAGAGTACTTTTATCATCCCCAGCAACCTCACGCCTACTTTCAAGCCTGTCTAGGCCTTCTCCTAACATTATAATGCGCAAAATTGTATTCCCAGCTTTGCAGGTAAATGAAACCAGGAGCATCAGAACAGCCAAAAAATCAAAATTTTCAGATTTCAATACAAATTGGAATAAATGTATGTTTTTACACTGATTTTGAGTTTTAATAGTATTTTATGTGGAAATTCATTTCCCTCACGTCAGCGTGCTGCGTGCGAACTCGTTTTTTTTAAAGGCATTTTCTCATAAGGTATGTCTCGATACCACAAGTACGGCTTTGGTGGAATACACTTCCTGTTTCCATGAATTTCTTGTTCAAATGTCGAATGGTGGGCTACAAAGAGGTTCCCTGTTGCACTTTAAAGATTCCAAAATTCCTTCGAACTTCAACATCGGATCTTGTAGTAATAAAACTAAAACACACCTCGCACCTTCATTTCGAAGACAATTTTGTAAGTAATATAGTTATGGAATGAAATAGATAAGTAAAGACAATGCAAATATGAACAAACAAACATTAGAACATTTTTTTGACAAAAAATCAAACCCACCAACAATATTACAATTAATTTACGTTCTACACACATTTAAAGTTGTGAAGATAATTTGTGAGCGGCGCCGGCGGTATTGTTTAGTGCTGTGTGACGTAGTTATTTTGGACGGTGGTATTGTTTAGTGCTGTGTGACGTAGTTATTGTGGACGGCGGTATTGTTTAGTGCTGTGTGACGTAGTTATTGTGGGCGGCGGTATTGTTTAATGCTGTGTGTCGTGGTTATTGTGGACGGCGGTATTGTTTAGTGCTTTGTGACGTGGTTATTGTGGACGGCGGTATTGTTTAGTGCTGTGTGTTGTAGTTATTGTGGACGGCGGTATTGTTTAGTGCTGTGTGACGTAGTTATAGTGGACGGCGGTATTATTTAGTGCTGTGTGTCGTAGTTATTGTGGCGGCGGTATTGTTTAGTGCTGTGTGACGTAGTTATTGCATCCTGATTATTTTGAAGATTGGAATTATGATTTAATTAATTTGCATGAATTTTACTGCATTTTATAAAGAGGCATTTTTTTTAGGCTATTATAAAGAGTTGACCTACCTCTTGAAATAACTGGTGGCCTACACCTCTTAACGTCTTCGACGCATCTCTTTATCAAGACACCAAAGAATATCAAAACCAGTTTGGTTTTTCACTTCCACTCATAATTTTTAGGTGTAGACTACGAGGTCTACATGCCCTCGACTTGTGTAAAAGAATAATTAATTAATTACTACTTTTTAAACATAACCTAGGAAGGAGAAATTACTTAAAATTGAATGTAGTTAGGACCTATAGTTTCGTTTGATATGGCAATCGAACATAATGCAAGTCGTCAGTTATTGACTCTAACAAAGGTCGAGGAAAAAGTTAACGTAACTATAGGCAAATAGTACTTTGACATTTTACATATGTGACGTACAGCAACTTGGAAACTGCCACTGCGAGTACCAAACCCCGCGTTTTTTACTAAAAGTGAAAAATACTAGCCGTTCAAAATATCTTGACTCCGTATTTGAAATTGTATTAATTATATGATTGTCACAATAACTATTTTATTGACACAGATATCCAAAAACATAGCATCCCGAATCTGAGCAAAAGAAAATGTCAAGGTATTGAAGCAGGGTCTATTGAGCGTCCTCAAGAAAAATGTGTACAGCGGCATTTCATTTCACCTTCAGTAAGAACATTAAGAATCTCCTGAAAATAAAATACCCCGTCCCAGCAAACCTGCGTACTCAGTGAATTTCCAATGCGAATATAAAGCCACTTACCAAAAGTTTCATTGGTAAATATTCACGAATGAGCCGTATATAAAATCACAGACAAAGGAATATAAATGGATAATGGAAGACAAATGTAATATGGATTCCTTTATCTGTGATAAAATGTTTCTCCATAAGAATAATTTGGGGGTTGAGTACTCAGGTTTGCTGCAACAAGGAACAGAAAATATTATGTTCTAATGCAAATATCAACACACCACAACCAGGTGTAAGCCACATACCAAGTTTCATCCGTATCCATTAATATATAAGCAATTTATACAAATTTAATTACTCTCCATAATAATAACAACATGGGGGCTGAGTACGCAGGTTTGCTGCTGCGGGAACCATCGGCAAAATATTGTTTTTTTTGTACAATTATCAATAACCACGATATGAAAGCCATAAACCAAGTTTCGTCCGGATACGTTAATTAGTAAGCGAGATATGCAATTTTCTTATTCTACATAAGAATAACATTGGACAACGTACTGTGTTTAGCACTTTCAATATCTCTGTAACCAATTGACGTAGAGGAATGATCAACACACCAAATTGTTTGTTTTTTAAGATGATTCTAATGGAAAAACTAAAATTTGACTTTTTCAAAAATTATATGTAAAAAACTCAAAAACCCATTTTTGGGATACAAACCCCCCCCCTCAAATACCCCTTCGGATAGCTCGATCTGTCTGGTTTTCGAACTTAAAGCAGCTACACGTTTATTCCAAATTTCATCAAAATCGGATAATTTTTCCAACAGTTATCGTGCTCACAGACACACACACACACACACACACACACACACACACACATATATATATACAGTTTCGAACGAATGGTGTTTTTGGGGTCTGGGGACCTCAAATCGAAAAGTTATCATGGTCCCGGGCCTAGGTCTTACCATGCCGACTACGGTAATAGCTTCTACGGTAATAACTATAGGGCAAATTCGCTAAAAATAAAATACCCCGTAGTAGCAAACCTGCGTACTCAGCGAATTTCCAATGCATATATATGTATTTTAATACCACATAAAGCCACATACCAAGTTTCATCAATATACATTCATAAATAAATGATTTATGGCATTTTAATTATTCTCCATAAGAATAACATGGCAGCTGAGTATGCAGGCTTGCTGAAGCAAGGAACCCAAAAAGTGGGGGTTTATACAAATATCAATATAACTCAACTAGGTAAAGCCACAAACCAAATTTTATTAATTTATGTTCATAATTCAGGGAGATAACACTTTACTTATTCTCCTTAAGAATAACATGGGGGCTGAGTACGCAGGTTTGCTGCTACGAGAACTATCGTCCAAAAAATGTTTTTTAGTGCAAATATCAATAGGCCACAACGATATGAAGCAATATACCAAGTTTCATGAGGATAAGTTGATAATCGAGATATACAATTTTTCTTATTCTCCATAAGAATAACATTGGACAACGTTCTGTAACCATTTGACGTAAGAGTAATGATCAAAACACCAAATTGTGCGTCTTTTGCCATTTTGCCTGTAGCCATTTCGGAGGATTTTTGTTACAAAAACTGTGACACGAGAATTGTATATATTAGATATACATATATTTATATATATATATAAATAATTCCGTAAGTCAAATTTTTGTAAAGAAATTGTGAGTGACTGGATGGCCGTAGAAGGATGGGAGGGGTATCATTTTAAAGGTCTTGACGTGAATTTTGAGGGAAAACTATTCATTTTTCTTATTTTTTTACCATAAATTCGCAACAGAATAAAACTTTTCCCATTAAAACAACATGGGGTTTAATTTGTTTACATCTTTTGAAATTAAAACAGCTGTGCCACAGAGTTAAATTAGCCTTTGATATTGATACCAGCTGTACTTATTCAGTTTGTTTACTTTTAAACTACAGCAATGTATAGTTGTTTAGGAATGGACATTTTATTAAAAACATAAGACAGTATAATAATATTATATTATAATGCTAGAAAATCAGTGCTTATTTATAAATGACCAATGAAGGTTGATAAAAAATTTATGTATTTTGGTTTTTTAGGGGCTTTTGCCCCTACAAGCCCCTAGTATATATACAGTTTCGAACGAATGGTGTTTTTGGCATTTGGGGACCTCAAAACAAAATGTTATCGTGGTCCCGGGCCTAGGTCTTACCATGCCGACTACGGTAATAGCTTCTTCCCTATAGGGGAAATTCGCTAAAATATATCAAATTACTCCTTGTAAAACTGAGTTGAATGCTATAATTTTGTATAGTAGAACTTAAGCTAAGCGTGCAAATAATATACAATGTTCATTGAGCTGTGATAAAAGTAAAATTGGTATAGAGAGAGAGAGAGGAGTGTATAACAATCTAATAACGTATTTTGATGACTAAGAAATGCGCTACTCAACTGAAATGCGAATATAGTTTACTGCGGACGAGTTTAATGTTTTAGCGAATTTCCCCTATAGGGAAGAAGCTATTACCGTAGGTCTCATGGTAAGACTTAAGCCCGAGACCATGATAACTTTTTGTTTTGATGTCCCCAGATGTCCAAAACACTATTCGTTCAAATTTATATATATGTATATATATATCTATATATATATATATATATATATATATCTATATATATATCTATATATATATATATAGATATATATATGTGTCCGTGAATGCGATAACTTGAGTAAAAAACGTCCGATTTCGATGAAATTTGGCTCAAATGTGTAAACTGACATTTATGACTTTAAGTTCGAAAACCAGAAAAATCGGACCATGGGAAGGGGGGTTTATGGGGGTTTTAAATTTTCCAAAAATCAGTTTTTTGCATTTTTTACCCTAAAATTTTTAAAACACTTAATTTTGGTTTAGACCATGTTATAGAGCTTAAAAAAACAAATAATATGGTATTTTGAATTATTAACCTAGGTTAAGTGGTTGCGGAAAAAATCCAAAAAACATGCTCATAAAATCTCCCATGTTAATCTTATGGGAAAACAGTTTTTGGCTTTTCCTCAGTTAATTTTACTTTAAACTTCACATTTTCTTTTACCAATCACTTCAGCTCCACAAAACAATCATTTTGGTGTTTAAATTGTGATTCTACGTCAAACCGTTGCAGAGATATTCAAAGTGCTAAACACAGTACGTTGTCCAATGTTATCCTTATGGAGAATAAATAAAATTTGATATCTTGATTATTTATGAATGTATATTGATGAAATTTGGTATGTGGCTTCATGTTGTACTGGTATATTGATAATTGCACAAAAAATAAACATTTTGTTGATTGTCCCCGTAGCAGCTAACCTGCATACTCAGCCCTAATGTTATTCTTATGGAGAATAAGTAAAGTTTTATATCTCCCTTAATTATGAACATAAATTAATAAAACATGGTAAGTAGCTTCACCTGGTTCAGTTATATTGATAATTGCATAAAAACTCATTTCTTATCTTCCTCGTTGCAGCAAACCTGCGTACTCAGTCCTAATGTTATTCTTATGGGGAATAAATAAAATGTAATAAATCACTAATTTATGAATGTATTTTTGTCAAAATTGGTGAGTGGCTTTATGTACTAGTGAGAAACATATCAATGCATTGGAAATTCGCTGAGTACGCAGGTTTGCTGCGACGGGGGGTATTTATAATTGTATCGTATCGGATTTTGATTTGAAATCACTCCAGCAGTTATTACAATTATTCGATGCTGTTGTTTAATTTTTTTTTCCAAAACTCCTTTTCCTTACGACCCACGCAAGGGCGTGCCAAGGATGCCAACATATAGTCGGCCAATAAACTAGTTCACGGTGATGGCCAAGGTCGTGCTCTGTTGACGCTCAACTTCCTTTATCTTTCTGCAGGTAAGAAGTTTAAATCGACAGTGTACTCAGTTTTATTCACTATATCCCACAACATCATCAGACTAGAATTCATTGGTTGGTGTGTTGTAATTGAAACATGTTTTCACTTATATATACCAGCAGAAATGTTGTTGACTGTAGATTGCAAGGTTTTGTAAACATCACAATCTTTGATTATTGTTTTCATTTAGTAGGACGAGTTTTTGTTTTACAAACATGCCACTAGTCAAAATATGGATACAGAGTACTAGCACTAGCTCGTGACTCAATATAATAACACTTTAACTTAAATATTTTGATAAACTTTTTAACAGTTGAAAAAAATAGTTTGTAAATTTTTAAGTTTCTGAAACTCCTACTATTTAAAGAAAATACTATATCAGAAAAATACCTTGGTGAAATACATATAATATCTGCATTAAAACACCAATGAATAAAACGGGTGTATATAATGCTCTAAGTCCTTTGTGCTGCATTTTGTGATAAACATATATTATAAATATAAATGCTCTTGGTTAATTTACACATACTTTAGTAATCATCCACCTTCAGATAATCTTGGAAATCTTGGAGGCCAATGGGGCAAAGCCCAACTAAAATTTGATAGCCGACTCACACACATGGTATATCGACATTATCTCAAAATAATAAAAATAAAAATATTGTTAGCAGAACAACAACTTAAAAATGTGAGTATCTTGTTTTTATATACATTACAACATTTACCTTCTAGGATAGACACTTTTATCAGATGAAATTACGGTTGACTCATTCAAATTAACGAACATAAAACGAGTGGAAGAAGAAACCCGTTTTCTACATGTATAAAAAGCATGTAGATAAAATCTTTCTATGCTCGAAAATTGGTGGCAGAGTATTAATTTTAGTGAGACTAGAGTTTCACATGAAGCTTTTGATGATAACACAAACATAGTTAGCGATAAATGACTTGAGTTAGTTGCATGGTAAAAGTGACAGGAAAATCTTTATTTGTGTTGGTTTACAGAATTAAAAAAAAATGTTAGAACGTATTAAACCTTTTTGAAAACATAGTGAATAATTAGAAATACAAAAGATAACTTTACAAATGTACTAATCATCAGAGATGTACGACATTTACATGTAAATGTCGTCGTGTTAGAAGAATTTTATTCCTACTAATTTGTTGTTGAGGCTCCGAATCACGCAATAATGAAAGAAATAACAAAAAAGGTGTAATTACCTTTTGTTCCGGCAAGGTGATTCAGATGGTAATCTACTGGTTTTAAAGCATTAAGTGCACAAGCTGATGTCATCATAAGTTTCTGTGTAGGCCTAAGTAAAGCGGTCCTACACTTGAATTGCATGTCGAGCAGGCATGGTGTTCCAAAAATTTACGAAACGTGCTAGTGTATGGAGAACAACGTGCTATGCACGGCACGCGGCAATCATATTTTGGCATGCCGTGCCTAGGCAAATGCAAGTGTGTGGGCCTATTCCATGCCACTTGCTTACCTTTAAGTACTCATCCCTCAAAACATTGTGCAGAGGTTAGAAAATCGCATGTCTTCTAATGTACGTCCAGTGGCCAAATAACTCAGTGTACCTACTAATCTTTATTCGGCACTTATAGCTTTTCTTAGCTCATTATCATCTCTTTCAATACAGTACTTATCACTATAAGTGACAGAGCTTATTTCTGCACTAAAGTTGAAAGCCCTGCTAACAAGGGCGGTTCCAGGACTGATTTTCGGGATGAGAGGCCATATTGCTTAAGGTTAAAGTTACTTTCGGTCTTAAGAGTTTGCAAGGATGGTGTTAATGAGCTCATTGAAAAATGCAATAATTACTGCTGTAATTGATATTCAAATTTTATTGAGAGCAGAACCCAAAGTAAGGAGAAGCCCATTGGCCTACCCCGGGAATTATTTTATATTTTATGAAGCAAATATAAAACATCATAATATACTATTTAAAAAATATAGCATATTATTATTTATATGAATCGAATACAAAGTTTGCATGAGGCCTAAGCAGTAAGCCAGTAAATAAAACTAAGAAGTTGTAATATTATAATGTTCTTAATTGTAAACTGGATTCTTGAAAGAAAAATATTGTTGAAGAATCAAGTTTTATTAATATAGCTTACAATAAAATAACTGTTAAACTGTAAGAACTGCCAAATTGTGTCTATACGTCTTTATAAAACAAAGTCAAGTCGTCTGGCACCCTTTTTCGCAAATCTTTATATGATTTGATCTGTGTTCACTTCAAGGGCTCTATGAACGAGAAGCAAGCAAAGACCCGTGAGCCGTGTTTCTGCCATTCTTGCCCATTACCTAAGTCTTAACTCTTCTTTAATGTTGAGAAGGTTAAGCCTAAAAACCATTTTACCAACCATTTCGCGCCTATACTGTGAGTGGAGTACAGACTGGTGAGTGGCGGGAGGCGACCCTTTCGATGCAGGAACAAGGCCTGTGCGCATGCGCCAGAAATGAACGGCTTTTGTTCTTTTGTTTGTGTTCTACAAGTAAAATAACGATTTGTTCAGTTCAAGTTCTAACTACTCACTCACTCACTAATCGCTTCCTTAGAAGGCAAAGAAAGAGTGCTGGTACAGTACAAAACAAGTGGTAAATAAAATTGTTGTTTGAAATTCGGAGATGCATAAAGAAGGAAAATAACAAGTTTATTTGCTCTATCTGTGAAAAAAAGACAAGCTTTAAAAGCAATTTAAACAGTCACGTGACAATTTTCCTGGGAGAAGGAGGGTAAGGTTGTATTGTGTCGATGTACGAGCGTTCCGACACCTTGCTTTATAGTTATGTGAAACCTGATATGATAATTGCTGTGGTTTATGCCTTAAAATTAATTGGATGAATGATGGGGTGGTCAAATTCGTTAACTGGCCTATCCACTTACACCGTTTCCGTATAGTGGCCCTTTCAAATTGGTAAAATAATATAACTCCTTTACTGTATGTCCGATTAAAAATCTGATTGAACCGTCGGATTCCTCGCAAAACTTTACTTAAGAAAATATGTTAACCACCTTTTTACGACCCTCCGTTGTATCATCATTAATAATATAAATTCTGGTCCTTTATATAAATTTTGGTGTTGTCTATCAAGTATCAGGAGAGCATATATTATTAGGTTCTTTATTAGGTTTATTTCACGAACGATGAGTTACATCATAAATAACCAAATTATTTTTTGCCAGTGTTTGTCTAAGTAATTTAACGTAGGAAATTTTGTTACCATTTCAGCGGGATTCGGTACAAATCTCTTTGTATTATTTAAATATTTTGTTCGGTTTTGCGCTTATTCATTTTACATATTCTCTTTGGCAGTCCTTTGAAATTGATTACAGAATATAACTCTGTTACCGTTGACAACATTTTAATTGTGATCAAATATTGGAGTTATCGGTACTTTTATGCCACTCTGACCATGTTATAACAAATTGTAATTACAATGAATGTATTAACATTTGTAATCACTTACATGGATTATATTGCAAGTCAAATATGTATTGTAGGATATTATTTGTAAATCAAATCTTTGTTCATCCTCTTAAGTGAAGAATGAGCGTTCACCTGCAGTTAATTTTACAATGTCCAGTGCATGTTGCAATGCTTGACAACTAATAAATATTTCTTGCTTATTAACAGATTACAAAATATCAAAATATAACTATTATTAAAATGGCATAGCCATACAGATTCATGTTTTGAAAGACATAGGCCTATTTACTGCCAAAGAAATTTAAAATAAGTCATCAATCAATGTTCTCTATAAAATAAAAATTGAAGCTAAACGAACAAAATAATTATACTTTCGTTTAATAACTTCCTAAATTTGTGTATGCATCTGTGGTGCACCTATATTAAAATGTGTGGGAATGGTACTATTGAGTTGAGTGTTGGTTGGTGTTGCATTATTATGGGTCCAGTTCGAGCTCAAATCATTCACGAATCAGTAATCTGACTTATAGAACAGAATCAAAGGAACAAGAGTCGTTCATTTTTGGCGCATGCGCAAAGGCCTAGTCCGTGTTCCTGTGACGAAAGGGTCGCGACGGGCGAGAGAGAGAGGAGAATTTCAAGATGGAGGAATAGACACTGCCAGTGTTTCCAATCATCTTTGTCAATACATTAGTGGTTCTGATATGATTGAGTTCTGGCATTGAGAGCTGGCTAAATACTTTGTTGCTTGCAAAATGCTGTTTTGTTTTCATAGGAAATGATCGCTAGTTCATAAAAGTTGTATTAGTCCACTTAATTTCAGTTAGAAAAAAATATATTTTCCAAATGGGGGGCCATGGCCCCCCATTCTCTGGAACCGCCCTTGCCTGCTAAAAGGATGGCGACTCAAAATAATTATGTAATTATCGACCTAAATAACGTTTGTATGTGTAATTTAACAAAGTGTATTTGTTTTAGTCATAGAACTCTATTAATACACCTGGAATGCTAGCGCAGTGGAGTTTTTGATGCGAAAAACAGTCCTTCCCCCTCCACTTCTTGGGCAACTTCGTCAACTGAGCGATTTCTGCCGGCAAATATTTTAATGCGCGCACTCATTAACACGCTCCTCCATCGCACAGGGATCATCCGATTCTAATGAAACTTATATATTTATTATCTGGAAGAACTGAGGATTCTAACGGAGTAAACAACTTACAGATAAGTCAGTTAACAGAATTATAAAAATACAAAATATAATTAGCTAAACAAATTGGAACATAAAAAAGTTAGTAAGCGTAAACTTTTTTATTTTTGGGGTAGAAACAAACTTCAAGCGAGAAAAATGTTAAAAATGAGTTGAATAACAACTTCTATTTGAAACATTTGTTTATACAGTCTGTAGTTTTCTTACATTTAAAGGCTAAACGCGCGCTTTCAACATCGCCACCGCCGCCGTCGTGTCGTGTCACTGTCCCGCGCCGGAAACATCCTTTATTCCATGATATCCGTTCCCATGTTTTTAAGTTGAGGAATATTTTTTGCTTATATCTCAGTATGTCTCAAACTCTAGAAGGTGGTTGACGACTATGTATTTATAAGTGATGCTGTTATTTTATCATGCCAACAAGCTGTGTAGCATTCAACTGCAGCAATCGTGCGAAGAAAGGGAGCGGGGTTAAGTCAACTATTTTACAACTAACTTATATTATTTCCAGTTCGTAGACTTACATATTAAAAATATCATCACTTAATTTTAAAATGTAATTTCCAATGTAAGTAAATCGTGCGGAATTCATGCATTTGTAAACAGTGCAATAAATTACTTTGGTGGCAACATTTTTTGTTCCTATCCGATCACCTCCCCTGACGATGATCGGCATGAGTTACAGCTTGTAAAAAATATTTGCTATTTGTTTTTTAAAGTACGATGCCATGATTTAGCTCGGACTCGATCCATGGAAGAAAATAAAGCATCAATGGGCCTAAGGCAGAAACTGAACAAGTTAATTTTATTTAATCAAACTAAGATCTCTAAGAGCAACTGTATAATCTTATTTGTATTGTAATAAAATATCTTTAAAATTGGGTTTCAAATTAATTTTGAATGTTAACCTGTTCCCTGTGTGATTTTACATGCTACCGTATATGTTGGTTCCACTTGTGATTCAGTTTATTTAATACAAAACAGCGGTAATGAAACAAATATCTATTTCCAAAATAAAAACAAGAGTGGCTACCATAGACCACTTACTGCCTGTAAAATAATAAGTCATAGTTCAGCTTGTTAATACAATCAAATTCGTGTTGTATAGCAAAGTGTCGCGTCAGTTAGCTGGAATGAGTGCGGCGCGAATCGGTTTGAGCGCGGGAAACGTTAATACCTTCTTTTCAGATCAAATAAATCAACCTATGAAAAAAAGTTAGGGATAAAAATTGTGGATCAACTAATTATCTACAACTTTTCCGATGGAATTTTCTTTTCAACCCCAAAACAAAAAAAGTTTACGCTTACAGACTTTTTCGTGTCACACTTTTAAAACACTAAATAGTTTTCATTACTACAAATAAATTAAATTACCAAACTACAAGAAGTTTATACCGTTAGATTCTGTAGTTCATGCAGATCAATAATATATACACTTTATTGTAATTACATGAATATGGCGAGGCGCAAAAGCGTGTAAACGATAGGGCGCACAATGCTGAAATCCACTGAGCGGCCGTGAGTGCCTAAGAAGGGGTGGGGGTAAAGACCGATTTCTTGACACAGCCCGAGCGTTCCAGGTGTATTAATAGAGTTCTATGGTTTTAGTATATACTATAAATTAGCCAACGATTAATTATTTATTATGCTATGTGCATGTGCATGCATTAATTATTCAATAATTATTTTAAGTTGTTAATTTCCAATTGTATTTTGCAGTCAGGTTATTATTTGTTATCCAACCATTGATATTTCTTCTTTTAGCGAATTTCCCCTATAGGGAAGAAGCTATTACCGTAGGTCTCATGATAAGATTTAAGCCCGAGACCATGACAAATTTTTTTTAGGTCCCCAGATGACTAAAACACTATTCGTTCAAATTTATATATATATATATATATATGTGTGTGTGTGTGTCCGTGAATGCGATAACTTGAGTAAAAAACGTCCGATTTAGATGAAATTTGGCTCAAATGTGTAAAGTGACATTTATGACTTTAAGTTCGAAAACCAGAAAAATCGGGCCATGGGAAGGGGGGTTTATGGGGGTTTTAAATTTTCCAAAAATCAGTTTTTTGCATTTTTTACCCTAAAATGTTTAAAACACTTAATTTTGGTTTAGACCATTTTATAGAGCTTAAAAAAACAAATAATATAGTATTTTGAATTATTAAGCTAGGTTAAGTGGTTGCGGAGAAAATCCAAAAAAACCTGCTCATAAAATCTCCTATGTTGATATTATGGGAAAAAGGTTTTTGGCTTTTACTAAGTTAATTTTAATGTAAACTTCACATTTGCTTTTACCAATCAACTCAGCTCCACAAAACAATCATTTTGGTGTTTAAATTGTGATTCTACGTTCAACCGTTGCAGAGATATTCAAAGTGCTAAACACAGTACGTTGTCCAATGTTATCCTTATGGAGAATAAATAAAATTTGATATCTCCATTATTAATGAATGTATATTGATGAAACTTGGCACGTGGGGTCACGTAGTACTGGTATATTGATATTTGCACAAAAAATTGATTTTTTGTTGATTATCCCCGTAGCAGCGAACCTGCGTACTCAGCCCCCATGTTATTCTTATGGAGAATAAGTAAAATGTAATGACTCCCTTAATTATGAACATAAATTAATAAAACTTGGTACGTGGCTTCACCTTGTTGAGTTATATTGATATTTGCATAAAAACCCATTTTTTTAGTTCCTTGTTGCAGCAAACCTGCTTACTCATCTCCCATGTTATTCTTATGGAGAATAATTAAAATGTTATATAGAGCTTACATATGATTGAATATTGATTAAACTTGGTATGTGGCTTCACCTAGTTAAATTATATTTATATTTGCATAAAAACCAATTGTTTGTGTTCCTTGTTTCAGCAAACCTATGTACTCATCACCAATGCTATTCTTATGGAGAATAATTAAAATTGTATATATCGCTTATATATAAATATATTTTTATGAAACTTGGGATGCGGCTTTATATGGTATTAAGACATATATAATGCATTGGAAATTCGCTGAGTATGCAGGTTTGCTGCGACGGGGGTATTTTTTCTTTAATTGTGATTATAGTGTATTTTTGTCCTAAGTGAGTGCTGACAGACTCTTTCCCTACGTACTGGCATCTGCCCATGTGGGGAAATAATTCAGTGACTTTGTATTTATTTTTATACCAATGTACGTAATGATTTCAATTTTATTTCAATTTCAATCTCGACAGAAAATTTATGAATGGAAAGAGATGTCAGAGAAAGATTGGGAAGAAGTGTAGATCAGTTAATATTCTCCACTGGCACAATTGTCATACAAATATACTAATATACTTGCTAGTTGTGTATCTTCCCTGTTTATCTACACTTCTTCCCACTGGGTAAGTCCTCTGTCATTTATTTCCTTTGATAATCTCTTTATATCATATGGCCTAGAGCCACCCTAACCTAAAACCTGACCTATATATTTACTATCTTATTTTTCAAAAATTAAATATTGTTGCGACAGGGCCGTACTCAGCTTTCACGGGCCCCTGGGCAGGCCTCGTTGCCGTCCAAGTTGGTGACAGTTTTTTAGACAGTTGTTCCCCCTGCACCCCCTGAGTACGGCCCTGAATTTGCGACCATAAACATCGCTCTAAAATAATACAAGAGAGAACATGGTTTCGGAGAAGGAAAATCTGTGATTAACGCTGGAGCTGAATTTTGTGAATCAGTCATTGATCCCATAGATAAATACCCACCCGCAGCAAACCTGCATATTCAGCAAATTTGAAATTTAAATATATAAACCTAATCACCACATAAAGCCACGTACCAACTTTTATAAAAAAATTATTCATAAATACCAAAGTGAAATTTAATCAATTTTTATTGTAGGAATTCTTATAATCCTTATAAAGCTGTTAAATAGTGTCTCTCATGATTTTTGTTACTATCTTGTATTGGTTTTAAAGAGATAGCACTGCTTTGGTTTGTGTTATACCTTAAGAGTCTTCATCACCCTCGCGAAAAAAGCTAAAAACATGCTTTCGTAGTACCCTGTTTCTGACACCATTTTTCAACCGATTTTCTCATAAATACTCTTAAACTTATCACGAAGAGTGTGTCTCTTTTTATATAACCTCATAATATTGAAAAATATATAATTTAGCATCAAGAAAATCTATCAAAATTAGCCAAAAAAACTTGATTTTCATAATTATTTAAAAATACTTCCATTAATAATTTTGAAATTTTTAGGTTATAGAAAGAAGCAGTAAGATTCGAAATGTACGCAAAAATTTATCCCATCAACAATTGTTTGTAAATTGCGACGGAAACAGGGTACTACGAGAGCGTGTTTTAGGCAAAAACGGGGCCGGCGAACAAAGCCGTCTATGGCGCTACTAGCCTTTCCACAAACATTGTCATTTTCACTCACACAAGCACACAAAGATTGATTTAAACATCCTACACGCGTTCGAAATCTCTGAGATCCATTGTCCGTGTTCCAAAGTTGGATATGAGGATTACAAATCTGCGTCAGTGCTATGGTTGCGATTCATCTTACGTAAGAAATGTATTATTTTATTAATTTTTAAATAAAATCTTTATTTTATTCATTTTAATTATTTAGAAACCAGTAATTAATTAAAAACGTTGTTTTATTTCAAATATCTCACCTATAAAATAATGTGCAAAGAGATTTTGCTTTAGTTCCAAACCAGACATGTAGGCTAGAAGGCTACCATAGAAAAAATGTCTATAACAGGCTAGTTCTTATGTTTTAAAGAATATATAAGTCTGACAGGTTTGGGTAAACGTTCCGTCTGGATCTTCCTGCTCATTAAATCGCTCTGCTACATTTCATAGACAGTGATTGTCGTGATATAAGTATACTTCCTAATACCTCACCGACAAATCTATCGAGGGCTGCTTTTACACAATGCCACGGGGCGCGCTACAGTAGTTTCCCGCTCCCGCCTTTTAGCGAATTTCCCCTATGGGGAAGAAGCTATTACCGTAGGTCTCATGGTAAGACTTAAGCCCGAGACCATGATAAATATTTGTTTTGAGGTCCCCAGATGCCAAAAACACTATTCGTTCAAATTTATATATATGTGTATATATATATATATATATATATATATATATATATATATATATATATATATATGTGTGTGTGTCCGTGAATGCGATAACTTGAGTAAAAAACGTCCGATTTCGATGAAATTTGGCTCAAATGTGTAAAGTGACATTCATGACTTTAAGTTCGAAAACCAGAAATATCGGACCACGGGAAGGGGGGTTTATGGGGGTTTTAAATTGTCCAAAAATCAGCTTTTTGCATTTTTCACCCTAAAATTTTTAAAAAACTTAATTTTGGTTTCGACCATGTTATAGAGCTTAAAAAAACAAATAATATGGTATTTTGAATTATTAACCTAGGTTAAGTGGTTGCGGAGAAAATCCAAAAAAACCTGCTCATAAAATCTCCCATGTTAATCTTATGGGAAAAGGTTTTTGGCTTTTCCTCAGTTCATTTCAATGTAAACTTCACATTTGCTTTTACCAATCAGTTTAGCTCTACAAAACAATCATTTTAGTGTTTAAATTATGATTCTACGTCCAACCGTTGCCGAGATATTCAAAGTGCTAAACACAGTACGTTGTCCAATGTTATCCTTATGGAGAATAAATAAAATTTAATATCTCGATTATTTATGAATGTATATTAATGAAACTTGGTATGTGGCTTCACCTAGTACTGGTATATTGATATTTGCACAAAAAATTGATTTTTTGTTGATTACCTTCTTAGCAGCAAACCTGCATACTCATCCCTAATGTTATTCTTATGGAGAATACGTAACGCTTTATATCTCCCTTATGAACATAAATCATTAAAACTTGGTATGTAGCTTCACCTGGTTGAGTTATATTGATAATTGCAAAAAAACCATATTTTTATCGTCCTTGTTGCAGCAAACCTGCGTTCTCAATCCTAATGTTATTCTTATGGAGAATAAATAAAATGCTATATATCAGTTATTTATTTAAGTATTTTTATGAAACTTAGTAAGTGGCTTTATGTGGTAGTAAGAAATATATTCATGCATAGGAAATTCGCTGAGTACGCAGGTTTGCTGCGACGGGGGTATTTCCTTTTGTGCCGTGGATAACGTGCAGTCTGAAGTGTACTCAGTTCGCAGATCTTCAGTTTTATTTTATTTCCTGTAGTTTTTGTCAATGTGAAGCATGGGAAGGAGACGGTCAAAAAAGGGTGGGTTGTTTTTAAACGCCAAGCGTAAACAAATAATTATAAATGTTGGTATTGTGAAATGGCGCCAACAACAACGTACGAGGTGAGTGTATTTTAGTTTTTTACTCAATACATTTATAAATTCAGCAGAACGAGTAATTTTAGAAATAAAAGTGTAATCAGAGGGTTTCACCCCAAACTGTTGAGATCATCCCTTAAATACTTAAATACTGTCTGATTACAATACTTTTCATCGTTTAGGTTAGGGGCCATGCATAAATTACGTCACGCTATAAACAGCCCGTTTCGACCTCCTAACCCTCCTTTGAGACGCTCTGACATCTTTTTGGGGAACACCTAAAGTTCAAGAATAGCGGCGGGGCTCGTGACGGCGCCGGACCGATCTTTCATTGATCTTTCGTCAAAAAACCGCCTCGAGAGCGCTCGTTGCTCGGTCTGATATCTGGTCCGATGTCTTGTTCCGGAAAAGTCCAGTAGTGTGTGGCCGTCTATAAGGTTCAATTTAGTTAGTGTTTCGAAACAACACATGAAATTTCAGCACAATATCTTTTTGGAACTTCATATTGATTATAGAAAAGAATCATCAAAATCGGTTAAGTATTAACTTCAGGAAGTGAGTGAACAAAAATCAGGAATTTTTTAAAATATGTAGATATATACAGGGTGTCTCTGAACCGTCTACAACCTTTTCAGGGATTATTCCTGGACCATAGACAAGCCAAAATATCATATTCAAAATTTCGAAAACTCAAAAGTTACTCGTATAGCCGCCATTTTAGCGAATTTCCCCTATAGGGAAGAAGCTATTACCGTAGGTCTCATGGTAAGACTTAAGCCCGAGACCATGATAACTTTTTGTTTTGAGATCCCCAGATGTCCAAAACACTATTCGTTCAAATTTATATATATGTATATATATATCTATATATATATATATATATATATATATATATATATATATATATATATATATATCTATATATGTGTCCGTGAATGCGATAACTTGAGTAAAAAACGTCCGATTTCGATGAAATTTGGCTCAAATGTGTAAACTGACATTTATGACTTTAAGTTCGAAAACCAGAAAAATCGGACTATGGGAAGGGGGGTTTATGGGGGTTTTAAATTTTCCAAAAATCAGTTTTTTGCATTTTTTACCCTAAAATTTTTAAAACACTTAATTTAGGTTTAGACCATGTTATAGAGCTTAAAAAAACAAATAATATGGTATTTTGAATTATTAACCTAGGTTAAGTGGTTGCGGAAAAAATCCAAAAAACATGCTCATAAAATCTCCCATGTTAATCTTATGGGAAAAAGGTTTTTGGCTTTTCCTCAGTTAATTTTACTTTAAACTTCACATTTTCTTTTACCAATCACTTCAGCTCCACAAAACAATCATTTTGGTGTTTAAATTGTGATTCTACGTCAAACCGTTGCAGAGATATTCAAAGTGCTAAAAACAGTACGTTGTCCAATGTTATCCTTATGGAGAATAAATAAAATTTGATATCTTGATTATTTATGAATGTATATTGATGAAATTTGGTATGTGGCTTCATGTTGTACTGGTATATTGATAATTGCACAAAAAATAAATGTTTTGTTGACTGTCCCCGTAGCAGCTAACCTGCATACTCAGCCCTAATGTTATTCTTATGGAGAATAAGTAAAGTTTTATATCTCCCTTAATTATGAACATAAATTAATAAAACATGGTAAGTAGCTTCACCTGGTTCAGTTATATTGATAATTGCATAAAAACTCATTTCTTATCTTCCTCGTTGCAGCAAACCTGCGTACTCAGTCCTAATGTTATTCTTATGGGGAATAAATAAAATGTAATAAATCACTTATTTATGAATGTATTTTTGTCAAACTTGGTGAGTGGCTTTATGTACTAGTGAGAAACATATCAATGCATTGGAAATTCGCTGAGTACGCAGGTTTGCTGCGACGGGGGGTATTTTTCACATAGGAAATTTTAATTCGAGAACGGCTAGTTATAATTAAATGAAATTAATTAATTCGCGGTGTCGTGGCCTCCGCGATTACGTGATCTTTCTCCCCTAGATTTCTACGTTTGGGGGAGAATGAAGGAACTTGTTTATTCAACACCTGTGGAAAATGAACTTGACCTGATCGGTAGAATTGTAGAGGCGGCTGTGGTCATCCAAGAGAAAAATGAATTTGAAGCTGTCCGGCAATCCATGTCATCGAGGTTCACGATGTGCAATCGACTTGGCGGTGGGTATATTGAACATCGTTTGTAAATACTGTAGAATTGTAGTTATATCTCATGTAAATAAATCCATTTTTTGTAATTTTAACGCATTTTTTATATTTTATGTTTTATTTGAAGCATTAGTGAACCCTGGGAATCATAAGGGTATCAATCAGGTGATTGGTGCAAATGAACTTAATAACAGCTGGTTAATGTTTTAATCAGCTGTTTGGTGGAATTATACTTGAAACAGCTGATCGACGTGGCTCACTAGCAGCGATGTCACATGATAACAGTTGATATTGACAAGAATGCAATATCTTAAAAATGGATTTTCTCCGTTATTTATGAACCGAAATTTTGTGTCATTAGATTTGCAATTAAATTCTCTAAATAAAACGTAACTAACTAATTACTATGAGTTATTTACTAATTGAATATGAGTAATAACGTAAGATATTTACGTTTGACATTTTTAGGCAGCCGCCATTTTGAAATTAATGATTGTAAAAAAATAATTTTTTTCTGTAATTAGGCATTTAGGGAATAAAGCTAAATACCAAATTTCATTTAATTATAACTAGCCGTTCTCGAATTAAAATTTCCTATGAGAAAAAAACAAAATGGCGGCTATACGAGTAACTTTTGAGTTTTCGAAATTTTGAATATGATATTTTGGCTTGTCTATGGTCTAGGAATAATACCTGAAAAGGTTGGTAGACAGTTCAGAGATACCCTGTATATATCTTGGTTTTAGCATACTTTCTTAAACCGAATATCCTTTTTGGGTAAAATAAATAAATAAATGAGTTAAATGAGGTTTACGGCGCGAGGAATCTTTTATTTTAAAATGGTTTTCGGAATCATATCACAGGGTAAATTCTTTAGCTTTTGGTACTAAATTCAAATGTATTTAACCTCTGATTATGACATAAAAACACGTGTAGTTTTCAATATTAGTATAAATATCTCGATATTAGTGACAGAAAACAATTGGTTATAATGGGTCATACAGGGTGGTCATTAAAGAATGTCACAAACTTCGTGGGCCAGTAGTACTCATCAATTTGAACAAAAAATGTCCTAACATATGTCGAAAAATCCTTCGTTTAGCCGCTAGCCACCATTTTGTATTTTTTACAAAAAAAATTATATGAAAAAACAACTTTAGCTAAAATAACCAAACCTTGCACGGACGTTTATTAAACATCAAAGAAAATTTAGAAAATTTTTGTTTGATTTGCATTTTTATTTTCACAATGGCGGCCATTTAAAGTTTTTAAAGTCAAATAATAAAAAAAACTGTACATTTTTCAAAACTTTACCTTATAACAAAAAAAAAAACATTTTAATACTAAATCCAACGGTATTTTGTTTATCAAAATCGGACGACAAATAAGCGAGAAAATCCACTTTTTCGGTAAGCCCGCAGAAGCTCCGGTCCCACCAGCAGCCCCAAGTAGCGTGGGCGGCGGCGCGCGGTCCGGCGCAACAATGAAAATCGTATCCAAACTCAACATTTGAATGGTGAGTAACAAATACTTCACCAACAAATGCTCTGCAAGTTAACATAATCAACCTATCAGTTTGAATAAGAGAATCAGAATTATTTACCGTGTGGTTAATAAATTTCACTATTCTAATTACATCTGATGACACCCTTACTAATTTGTGGTCTTTCAGGCGACGAATGCGTTGTGCGTCCGGTGGGACCGTGGGCGCGACGCGACGTACCTGATAATATTTGCTGCGCTTATTTGCAAGCGATTTGTGGACAAACCAAACATCTGACTGAAAAATGTTTGAAATAAAATATGTAGATCAACTAATGTTCTACAACTTTGCCGCTGGAAGTTTCTTTCTACCTTAAAAATAAAAAAAGTTTACGCTTTACTACTTTTTCTTGTCCCGATTAAAAAAATCGAAGTATTTGTTATTGTATAAATTCCGAACATTTACCAAACTGGAAGATATTTATACTGTTAGTTGCAACATATTACGCAGATTACAAATATATAAAATTTGTCCTATTTAAATAATCCTAGTACTGTGCAGAAGCTTGTAATTGAAAGCTCGTCCAACGCTAAAAATTGCTCGGCGGCCCTCTATACGCCTATGTGGTGGGGGAAACGGACCGAAAATCACTCACCTACGGCTACTCGGCGAGCGATCCATATGGTTTAAATATCGATGGTTGGCCTTTACTGTAAATTGCTGTTTGGGTATAAACTGATGCGGTTATTTTTGGCCGATAAACTATGTTCACTTGTCGTTTTCGGTCTAAAAATTACGGCGACCATGGAATGCGGTCAAATTGCCAAGGTCAAAATGTCAAGCATTTTTCGTATCAACGGTTTTTATTTACTTTAAAATTAGATTCAACAAAAAATTAAAACAATTGTAAACAACACAAATCTGATTATACTAGTATTTAACAAATTGTATACCATAAATGTTTATAACAAGTTTAATATAACATTGAATCATCAGTATTATTTGTAAGAATATTCTTATTTATTCTAATTAATAATATTTGTATATATAAAACGATTAGTCAAAAAACTTTTTACATTTGGAAATTATTTAGATGAGAATCACATAAATAAGTTTGAATAGCAAACTCTTTATTAGTGAATTTCCTATGGAAAGTGAACTATTAGCATGACCTGCACGGTGAAACTTAAGCCCGGGACCACCATAGAAGTTCCTAACGTGACCCCCTGAACACGTTTTGGGGGGTCGTTCAAAATTTTATATATATATATATATATATATATATATATATATATATATATATATGTGTGTGTGTGTGTGTGTGTGTGTGTTTGCACTCTAGCGGTCGCAATTTTTGTCCGATTTACTTCAAATTTGGTAGGGACGTTCCTTTCTGTAATCAGTTGGACAAGTTCGTTGGGCAAAACAATCGGAAAACTCTAAACCCATTTTTTGGGGGATTAATCTTTCAAATTTCGAGTTTTTGGGCCCAAAAATGGTCATAAAAGCCCCAGATGTAAAATAAATGCATGAAAAAAGATGGGAATTAGAGAGGCGAAAGTTTTAAGCCCTCTCTCGTCATTCTAGCATAAATATTTACCGAGTTATTAAAGAAAATGTGTATTGACTAAACACAGTACGTTGTCTTATGGGGGTTTTACACGAGAAAAGCCTGTTATTCCTTTGTTAGAGTATTTTTATCATCCCCAGCAACCTCACACCTACTTTCAAGCCTGTCTGGACCTTCTCCTAACCGTATATTGGGCAAAATTGTATTCCCAGCTTTGCAAGTAAATGAAACCAGGAGTATCAGAACAGCCAAAAAATCAGTGTTTTCAGATTTCAATAAAAATTGGACAAATGTATGTTTTTACACTGATTTTGAGTTTTAAAAGTTTTTATTTGGAAATTCACTTCCCTCACGTCAGCGTGCTGCGTGCGAACTCGTTTATTTTTAAAGTAGTTCACCGTTTATCAATCATTATGTTTGGTGTTGGTAATACAATTGGTAACAATGAAAGGGCTTTATAATAATAGCACCAATATTAGTAACCGTTAGTAAAATATTTAAATCAAAGACGAAAAGCTTGCAATGAGCGAGTCAGCCCAGCCCAGCCCCAGCCGGCCGCCCAGCCAACGCAAGGTAAAAGGTATGCCTCGATGACAAACACGGTGAGAGGGGGAGAGAGAGAGAGAGAAGGAGCAGAAGGAGCCAGTGCCTCTCTCCCTACCCCCAGCCAACCCACACAAGCACACTCATGCCCGCATCAGCTGAATTGACGTCCTAGCGGTGTGCGCGGCAATATGCGGAACTACTGCTCCTCGCCGCCAGACTAGCCTGGCGGATGCACAACCTTAAGAGAAATGCACTACTGTCCGCGAGAGGAAAGTTGTCTCCTGGTTTTCTGGCCTATTCTAGAAATGAAGGCGCTATTCGATACGCTGCTGAATGCCACTTCCCCCTTGCACAGGTGGGAGCGCCTACAATTACCGCGCGGCAACGTGCGTTCTTTGCTGTATTTCGAGACTTCTTTTTTCAGGAGACATCGTTACTCTCGCGGATAGTACGTGAATTACAATGAAAACGTTTAATAAAATACAAAATTGAAAGGATAAAAGGTAATTATTATTTACAAGATACAAACTAGAACTTTGCACAATCAGAACAATTTTATTATTTAATTAATTTAATAAACAAATTTGTTTACATTAAAAGACAGACCTTCTACCAAACATTCACAATAACTGGCTTTTAAATTGATTAAAAATAGATACTAACATGACATGACTAAAAAAGCATAAGAGCATAAACAAATATCCCCTTTTTAGGTTTACAACATGTGCTCTACGTGCCCCCCATTCATCCGAATACAACATCCCAGGCGTCTTACAAAAGACGAGCGCACTCGCTCAAAAATCCCAGGCAGTTTTCTTATTTATTGGCAACAAATAAAAACTCTTTCACGTAGCTGATCAACACTCTCGATTGGAACACTGTAGACTTTGCTTTTAAGATGCCCCCAAAGGTAATAATCCAAAGGATTTAAATCTGGGGACCGAGCGGTTGTATCCCACTTGCGGTCAGTCCTATTTGCGGTCAAGGGCAAAATCGTCCAGTTTGCGGTCACCCCAAAAATGTAGTGGGCTAATCAAATTATATTTGTCCAATTTGCGGTCACATATTTGAACACCATATAGTGAGCCTCACAACAAGGGATCCAGAGGGATGACGCATACAACAGGTATGTACACATGTAGGGGTAAGTGACTAGAAACCATGTCCCGCAGAACAAGAGGGCCAGGGGGATGGGGGGATGACGCATACAGCAGATATGTACACCTGAATAGGGGTGGGTGACTCGACACCATGCCCCCCCTGTTTACTGGCAAAACAACCCCTTATGCAAAACTAGTTTTCCCCAAAACGTAACCAAGATTCCACTGTCCACTGTAATAAGCGGCCATTTATAATATTATCAGACTTGATTTGTAAGTTGAGAAAAATCTGTCTGATAATATAAAAGTGGCTTTGTAGACAACTACGAACTTGAAGATATGAGTCTCAGAATTTATACAACATTTAGAATCCTTGCTGCTCTATAGACTTGATTTGTTATTATGGTAAAATCATTCTGTTATATATTTAGTGGTTAGGTATTCTAAGAACGGGAAGAAGAAGTAATTAACTATCTCTCAAGATGTGACCGCAAACTGGAAACCCTTCCACCTCCAGAAATTTGATCATCCCTTATAAAATTACACTTGACCGCAAATAGGACTGACCGCAAATAGGACCGACCGCAAGTAGGAGGACACCGACCGAGCAGGCCAAGGAACGGCCCCCCACGGCCGATCCAATTTTCTTGGAATTTTCTGGTCAGTTCGGCCCTTACATTTAGTTCAAAATGTGCAGGAGCACCGTCGTGCATGAACCACATCCTCGTTCGGTCTTCAAGTGGGATTTCCTCCAAAAACTCCGGCAACGTTTCCCTAATGAACTGAAGATAACTGGCTCCAGAGAGTCTACTTGGAAGAACCAAAGACTTAAAACTACTGGACCGCTCGCACCCGTGGTGAAGCGAACCAAATTTCGGTCCGGCCGCGTTCGAGGTCGCGCCGCAAATGGTGGGCTACCGCGGCAGCGCTTAGCATGGGGGATATAGGGAAAAACACGACGCGCGCTCACTTGAATTGAATTTGCAGCCAGGGAACATTTTTTATGGTTGAATGGCCTTCTGATCCGTATTCCTGAATAGTTTCTCGAATTTTTAATACCGAAACTAACTATATTTGACCAGGGTTAGTTGCGTAAAAATAACAGAAAGTTGGGAGTTTTGTAAAATAATCTCCTCGATGGCTGATTTTTTCATATTTCCAGTCATATAAATTTATGTACGATCTACTAGGCTTTAGGTGTTGTTCAATAATGATGTTTTGAATTTTTTGGTACTGGAATGAATTTTTTATGAGCAGTAATATCGTTCTTTGGACTAATGAAACTTTGAATTTTAGCATATAAACTTCGTCGTTCGCCAAAAGTTGTAGATTGTATGAAAGTTAATTGGCCTATTTCATAAAATTTTGTTGATGAATGAATACCAAGACAAATACTTTTTAATAGCAAATGTATTCTTAATAAACATTAATTACCAACATGGTTCGTTCACCCGTCCACGTAGAGTAGTAAGAACGATTACATAATGTTGCATTAATACAACATTTCGCTATTGAATAACAAAATACCCCCGTAGCAGCAAACCTGCGTACTCAGCGAATTTCCAATGCATATATATGTATCTTAACACCACATAAAGCCACATACCAAGTTTTATCATTATACATTCATAAATAAACGATTTATGACATTTTAATTATTCTCCATAACAATAACATGGCGGCTGAGTATGCAGGTTTGCTGAAGGAAGGAACACAAAAAATGGGGTTTTATACAAATATCAATATAACTCATTTAGGTAAAGCCACATACCAAATTTCATTAATTTATTTTCATAATTAAGGGAGATAACACGTTACTTATTCTCCATAAGAATAACATGGGGCTGAGTACGCAGGTTTGCTGCTAAGGGAGCCTTTGGTAAACAAATGTTTTTTTGAGCAAATATCAATGGTCCACAACCAGATGAAGCCGTATACCAAGTTTCGTCAGTATACGTTCATAAATAAGCGAGATATAAAATTTTTCTTTTCCTCCATAAGAATAACATTAGACAACGTACTGTGTTTAGCACTTTCAATATCTCGGTAACCAACTGACGTAGAGAAATGATCAAAATACCAAATTGTGTATTTTTTTAAGCTGAATCGAATGGTAAAAACTAAAATTTGACTATTTCCAAAATTATATATAAAAAATTCAAAAAACCCATTTTTGGGGTACAAAACCCCCCCAAAATACCCCTTCGGATAGAGCGATTTGGCTGGTTTTCGAACTTAAAGTCATAAATGTTGCTTTACACGTGTATACCAAATTTCATCAAAATCGGATAATTTTTACGAGAGTTATCGTGCTCACGGACACACACATATATATATATATATATATATATATATATATATACAGTATCGAACGAATGGTGTTTTTGGGGTCTGGGGACCTCAAAACGAAAAGTTATCATGGTCCCGGGCCTAGGTCTTACCATGCCGACTACGGTAATAGCTTCTTCCCTATAGGGGAAATTCGCTAAAATTATCTTCAGTGTATGATAACAATCGATTATGATTTATTTAAGAGTCGATACAAGTACAGTATAATAATAATGGGGTATAGTATAAATGTTTCCGTAGCATTAGTCAGTTTTAAGAGTATTTTGGAAGGCATAGGATTAAATGAAATGATTTTTCTCAAAATTAATTTTTATTTACTGATTAACACATTACAGTTGCATTGTAGAATGTTGTAAGATTACTTAGCAAAAGACGACTAAAACAAAAGTCGTATAACTATGTATTTTATCAAAGAACTAGGCCATGTTGTAACACAGCATCACTGAGTTGAATTTAACAGCGTGGCACGTCTTGGATAGAGCGCGGCGAAAAGTTTCAGCATCTTTCCAAACGATTTGTAGGCAAACCAACAACTTTACCGAAAAATGATTGAAATAAAGGTTTTAGAGAAACTAATTGTCTACAACTTTCCCGCTGGAAGTTTGTTTCTAACCTAAAAATAAAAAACTTTCTCGCTGAGTAACTTTTTCATGTCCCTCTTTAATAACACGTAAGATTTTTAATTATTACAAATATTAAAACACGGTAAAATAAAACAATATTTATACTTTCGGATTCCTTAGTTCACGTACACAAAGAATATATAAACTTCATTACAATTCAAACATGGCAGTGAAGTCCAGGAGCGTGTAAACGACAGCGCGTTCAACGCCAGAAACAGCTCTGAGCACACAGTGGCCCACCATTTCTGTTCCGCACAGTCCCACGCGGACCGTTTTTAGCTCACTTAGCGATCTCTCCAGTAGTTTTACCTCGATGGGAAGAACATAAGGCCCAATCAGTCTGTCAGCGAAAATTCCCGCCCAAACATTCACAGAAAATCGTTGTTGGTGACGGCTCTCAAACGTTGCATGAGGGTTTTCATCCGCCCGCCCAAACATGGTTATTGTGGAAATTGTTAATTCCATCCCTGGTAAATGATGCTTCGTCCGTGAACAAAACCTTTGGAAGAAAATCCTGGTTGTTTCGCATTTTGTTCTGGAACCAAGCACACATTTCAACTCTTCTTTCATTATCCCCTGGCAGTAGGGCCTGTACCCTTTGGATGTGATAGGGGTAAAGTTGTTGGGAATGCAATATTCTCAAAACCGTTGCATGCGATCTTACTCCTATTTGTCTCGCGATTCTTCTAGAAGAGACTGTAGGATTTTCTTCGACCAAGTACTCTTTCTTCTAATTGTGGAGTTGCAACAACAGAAGGCCTACCTTGGCCATTTAAATTCGGTTTAAAACTTCCATTTTCACTTAAAGAGCATGCAATCTCCCAAATATTTTAAAACTGGGCTGTGGTCGGTTAGGAAATGCCTCCTGATAAAGATGCTGAGCTTCCCTACCATTCCCATTTGCTATACCGTAGAAAAAATGCATGTCAGTAAGATCCCTGTTTGAGTATTCAACTATAGTCTCCTTTTTTCAAAGCATCAATAACAAAATACCCCCGTAGCAGCAAACCTGCGTACTCAGCGAATTTCCAATTCATATATATGTATCTTAATACAACATAAAGCCACATACCAAGTTTCATCAATATATATTCATAAACAAACAATTTATGACATTTTAATTATTCTCCATAAGAATAACATGGCGGCTGAGTATGCAGGTTTGCTGAAGCAAGGAACACAAAAAATGGGGTTTTATACAAATATCAATATAACTCATGTAGGTAAAGCCACATACCAAATTTCATTAATTTATTTTCATAATGAAGGGAGATAACACGTTACTTATTCTCTATAAGAATAACATGGGACTGAGTACGCAGGTTTCCTGCTACGGGAGCCTTTGGTAAAAATTTGTTTTTTTGAGCAAATATCAATGGTCCACAACCAGATGAAGCCGTATACCAAGTTTCGTCAGTATACGTTCATAAATAAGCGACATATAAAATTTGTATTTTCCTCCATAAGAATAACAATAGACAACGTACTGTGTTTAGCACTTTCAATATCTCGGTAACCAATTGACGTAGAGAAATGATCAAAATACCAAATTGTGTGTTTTTTAAGCTGAATTCAATGGGAAAAACTAAAATTTGACTATTTCCAAAATTATATGTAAAGAATTCGAAAAACCCATTTTTGGGGTACAAAACCCCCCCAAAATACCCCTTCGGATAAAGCGATCTCGCTGGTTTTTGAACTTAAAGTCATAAATGTTGCTTTACACGTTTATACCAAATTTCATCAAAATCGGATAATTTTTATGAGAGTTATCGTGCTCACGGACACACACGTATAAACGACAGTTTCGAACGAATGGTGTTTTTGGGGTCTGGGGACCTCAAAACGAAAAGTTATCATGGTCCCGGGCCTAGGTCTTACCATGCCGACTACGGTAATAGCTTCTTCCCTTTAGGGGAAATTCGCTAAAAAGCGTTTTGAAACTAAATCTGGTAACTGCACAACCAAATCAAAACATTCTTACTTCAATTGATTGTTTACATGCAATTTAGGTTGAAGAAACATCAGCTGGTTTCCAGTTTTACCGTTTCCGGTACATTTCCCATTGTTGCGCCGCGCGCCTCGCCGCGCCGGCCGGACATCGCCGCCGCGCCATGGAGTAAACAATAAAAAGTCGCGCCGCGCGACTGTCAGCTGATAGTGATACTGGAGCTTCTGCGGGCTAACCGAAAATGTGAATTTTCTCGCTTATTTGTGGTCCAATTTTGATAAACAAAATACCGTTGGATTTAGTATTAAAATTTTTTTGTTAAAAGGTAAAGTTTTGAAAAATGTACAGTTTTTTTATTATTTGACTTTAAAAACTTTAAATGGCCGCCATTGTGAAAATAAAAATGCAAATCAAACAAAAATTCTCTAAATTTTCTTTTATGTTTAATAAACGTCCGTGCAAGGTTTGGTTATTTTAGCTATAGTTTTTTAGATTTTTTTTGTAAAAAATACAAAATGGCGGCTAGCGGCTAAACGAAGGATTTTTCGACATATGTTAGGAGGACATTTTTTGTTCAAATTGATGAGTACTATCATAGATTAAGCATACCCCTAAGGAGTACGCTTAATCTATGGTACTATCATAGATAGGGGTATGCTTAATCTATGGTACTATTGACCCACGAAGTTTGTGACATTCTTTAATGACCACCCTGTATACATCATATACATCACATACCAATTCACAGCAAAATAATGGCCAATCTTCAATTAAATACCCCCGTAGCAGCAAACCTGCATACTCAGCGAATTTCCAATGAATATATACGTATCTTAATACCACATAAAGCCACATACCAATTTTCATCAATATACATTCATAAATAAACGATTTATGACATTTTAATTATTCTCCATAAGAATAACATGGCGGCTGAGTATGCAGGTTTGCTGAAGGAAGGAAAACAAAAAATGGGGTTTTTTACAAATATCAATACAACTCATTTAGGTAAAGCCACATACCAAATTTCATTAATTTATTTTCATAATTAAGGGAGATAACACGTTATTTATTCTCCATAAGAATAACATGGGGCTGAGTACGCAGGTTTGCTGCTACGGGAGCCTTTGGCAAAAAATGGTTTTTTTGAGCAAATATCAGTGGTCCACAACCAGATGAAGCCGTATACCAAGTTTCGTCAGTATACGTTCATAAATAAGCGAGATGTAAAATTTTTCTTTTCCTCCTTAAGAATAACATTAGACAACGTACTGTGTTTAGCACTTTCAATATCTCGGTAACCAATTGACGTAGAGAAATGATCAAAATACCAAATTGTGTGTTTTTTTAAGCTGAATCCAATGGTAAAAACTAAAATTTGACTATTTCAAAAATTATATGTAAAAAATTCAAAAAACCCATTTTTGGGGTACAAAACCCCCCCCAAAATACCCCTTCGGATAAAGCGATCTGGCTGGTTTTCGAACTTAAAGTCATAAATGTTGCTTTACACATTTATACCAAATTTCATCGAAATCTGATAATTTTTACGAGAGTTATCGTGCTCACGGACACATATATATATATATATATATATATATATATATATACAGTTTTGAACGAATGGTGTTTTTGGGGTCTGGGGACCTCAAAACGAAAAGTTATCATGGTCCCGGGCCTAGGTCTTACCATGCCGACTACGGTAATAGCTTCTTCCCTATAGGGGAAATTCGCTAAAACATAACACAATGCTTGTTCTTGTCATTTGTGTTGGTATTAGGAGGTCCTCAGGCATCTATATTGGGAGCACACTATTAATAAATATTATTAGGCAAGCACAAAACTGTCCCTCCTTATTTCTCAGCGTGTGTATTATAGGAGAAATTCAAGCATACCATTTGAAAGGTATTGTCTTGTAGATGTGCAGAAACGCCAGAAACCCCTTATAATTTGCATCGGCCCTCATGGCTACGCCCCAAAAGCTTTCAAAGTGTCAATTCTTAGCCAAAGCTTTCAAAGTGGAAGAACATTAGTCGATTGAATTGTATACTTGACAGAGCTGTTTATATAACAATAAATCCTATACTCTAATATGAGTAAGGTTTGCTTGCTTGCTTGCGACACTGATCTCAAAAACGGCTACAACGATTTCCTTCAAATGTTGGAAATAACTAATTTCTGGGATAAAAATAAGTTCTAGACAGGCCTCATCCCCAGGAAAAATCAAATAATGTAAAAATACCCCCGTAGCAGCAAACCTGCATACTCAGCGAATTTCCAATGCATATACAGTAGAGCGTCGAAAATCCGAACG
The DNA here is from genome assembly GCA_963675035.1 of Allygus modestus. Lineage (NCBI taxonomy): Eukaryota > Metazoa > Arthropoda > Insecta > Hemiptera > Cicadellidae > Allygus > Allygus modestus. Next base: position 238,385,422 of record OY776112.1, read on the forward strand.
TCAAAAATCCGAAACGTCAAAAATCCGAACCTCTCCTGAGGATGTTATTAATACTGTACTGTATTGAATTAGCACGGAAACGACATATGTTTTAAAATTTCGCGCCAAACTGCCGGCGCCCGGCGGGGAATGAGTGAGCGCGCCGAGCCAGGTAAATGACCTTGGGCGTGTCTATTTTTAACCAACTACAGTTATGTACATAATATACGAAGTACAAAAAACTATTGTTTTTGTTTCATTTACTATAGCCTAGAACTGCATATTTAATAGTGTAGGCCTAATTATGTGTCTAAGAGGCATTTCTAGGTTATGTTTGAAAATCCGAACAAATCGGTAATCTGAACCACCTACGGTCCCAATTGGTTCGGATTTTTGACGCTCTACTGTATATGTATCTTAATACCACATAAAGCCACATACCAAGTTTCATCAATATACATTCATAAATAAACGATTTGTGACATTTTAATTATTCTCCATAAGATTAACATGGCGGCTGAGTATGCAGGTTTGCTGAAGGAAGGAAAACAAAAAATGGGGTTTTATACAAATATCAATATAACTCCTTTAGGTAAAGCCACATACCAAATTTCATTAATTTATTTTCATAATTAAGGGAGATAACACGTTACTTATTCTCCATAAGAATAACATGGGGCTGAGTACGCAGGTTTGCTGCTACGGGAGCCTTTGGCAAAAAATTGTTTTTTTGAGCAAATATCAATGGTCCACAACCAGATGAAGCCGTATACCAAGTTTTGTCTGTATACGTTCATAAATAAGCGAGATATAAAATTTTTCTTTTCCTCCATAAGAATAACATTAGACAACGTACTGTGTTTAGCACTTTCAATATCTCGGTAACCAATTGACGTAGAGAAATGATCAAAATACCAAATTGTGTGTTTTTTTAAGCTGAATCCAATGGTAAAAACTAAAATTTGACTATTTCCAAAATTATATGTATACCCCCGTAGCAGCAAACCTGCGTACTCAGCGAATTTCCAATGCATATATATGTATCTTAACACCACATAAAGCCACATACCAAGTTTTATCATTATACATTCATAAATAAACGATTTATGACATTTTAATTATTCTCCATAACAATAACATGGCGGCTGAGTATGCAGGTTTGCTGAAGGAAGGAACACAAAAAATGGGGTTTTATACAAATATCAATATAACTCATTTAGGTAAAGCCACATACCAAATTTCATTAATTTATTTTCATAATTAAGGGAGATAACACGTTACTTATTCTCCATAAGAATAACATGGGGCTGAGTACGCAGGTTTGCTGCTAAGGGAGCCTTTGGTAAACAAATGTTTTTTTGAGCAAATATCAATGGTCCACAACCAGATGAAGCCGTATACCAAGTTTCGTCAGTATACGTTCATAAATAAGCGAGATATAAAATTTTTCTTTTCCTCCATAAGAATAACATTAGACAACGTACTGTGTTTAGCACTTTCAATATCTCGGTAACCAACTGACGTAGAGAAATGATCAAAATACCAAATTGTGTATTTTTTTAAGCTGAATCGAATGGTAAAAACTAAAATTTGACTATTTCCAAAATTATATATAAAAAATTCAAAAAACCCATTTTTGGGGTACAAAACCCCCCCAAAATACCCCTTCGGATAGAGCGATTTGGCTGGTTTTCGAACTTAAAGTCATATATGTTGCTTTACACGTGTATACCAAATTTCATCAAAATCGGATAATTTTTACGAGAGTTATCGTGCTCACGGACACACATATATATATATATATATATAGATATATATATATATATATACAGTATCGAACGAATGGTGTTTTTGGGGTCTGGGGACCTCAAAACGAAAAGTTATCATGGTCCCGGGCCTAGGTCTTACCATGCCGACTACGGTAATAGCTTCTTCCCTATAGGGGAAATTCGCTAAAATTATCTTCAGTGTATGATAACAATCGATTATGATTTATTTAAGAGTCGATACAAGTACAGTATAATAATAATGGGGTATAGTATAAATGTTTCCGTAGCATTAGTCAGTTTTAAGAGTATTTTGGAAGGCATAGGATTAAATGAAATGATTTTTCTCAAAATTAATTTTTATTTACTGATTAACACATTACAGTTGCATTGTAGAATGTTGTAAGATTACTTAGCAAAAGACGACTAAAACAAAAGTCGTATAACTATGTATTTTATCAAAGAACTAGGCCATGTTGTAACACAGCATCACTGAGTTGAATTTAACAGCGTGGCACGTCTTGGATAGAGCGCGGCGAAAAGTTTCAGCATCTTTCCAAACGATTTGTAGGCAAACCAACAACTTTACCGAAAAATGATTGAAATAAAGGTTTTAGAGAAACTAATTGTCTACAACTTTCCCGCTGGAAGTTTGTTTCTAACCTAAAAATAAAAAACTTTCTCGCTGAGTAACTTTTTCATGTCCCTCTTTAATAACACGTAAGATTTTTAATTATTACAAATATTAAAACACGGTAAAATAAAACAATATTTATACTTTCGGATTCCTTAGTTCACGTACACAAAGAATATATAAACTTCATTACAATTCAAACATGGCAGTGAAGTCCAGGAGCGTGTAAACGACAGCGCGTTCAACGCCAGAAACAGCTCTGAGCACACAGTGGCCCACCATTTCTGTTCCGCACAGTCCCACGCGGACCGTTTTTAGCTCACTTAGCGATCTCTCCAGTAGTTTTACCTCGATGGGAAGAACATAAGGCCCAATCAGTCTGTCAGCGAAAATTCCCGCCCAAACATTCACAGAAAATCGTTGTTGGTGACGGCTCTCAAACGTTGCATGAGGGTTTTCATCCGCCCGCCCAAACATGGTTATTGTGGAAATTGTTAATTCCATCCCTGGTAAATGATGCTTCGTCCGTGAACAAAACCTTTGGAAGAAAATCCTGGTTGTTTCGCATTTTGTTCTGGAACCAAGCACACATTTCAACTCTTCTTTCATTATCCCCTGGCAGTAGGGCCTGTACCCTTTGGATGTGATAGGGGTAAAGTTGTTGGGAATGCAATATTCTCAAAACCGTTGCATGCGATCTTACTCCTATTTGTCTCGCGATTCTTCTAGAAGAGACTGTAGGATTTTCTTCGACCAAGTACTCTTTCTTCTAATTGTGGAGTTGCAACAACAGAAGGCCTACCTTGGCCATTTAAATTCGGTTTAAAACTTCCATTTTCACTTAAAGAGCATGCAATCTCCCAAATATTTTAAAACTGGGCTGTGGTCGGTTAGGAAATGCCTCCTGATAAAGAAGCTGAGCTTCCCTACCATTCCCATTTGCTATACCGTAGAAAAAATGCATGTCAGTAAGATCCCTGTTTGAGTATTCAACCATAGTCTCCTTTTATCAAAGCATCAATAACAAAATACCCCCGTAGCAGCAAACCTGCGTACTCAGCGAATTTCCAATTCATATATATGTATCTTAATACAACATAAAGCCACATACCAAGTTTCATCAATATATATTCATAAACAAACAATTTATGACATTTTAATTATTCTCCATAAGAATAACATGGCGGCTGAGTATGCAGGTTTGCTGAAGCAAGGAACACAAAAAATGGGGTTTTATACAAATATCAATATAACTCATGTAGGTAAAGCCACATACCAAATTTCATTAATTTATTTTCATAATGAAGGGAGATAACACGTTACTTATTCTCTATAAGAATAACATGGGACTGAGTACGCAGGTTTCCTGCTACGGGAGCCTTTGGTAAAAATTTGTTTTTTGAGCAAATATCAATGGTCCACAACCAGATGAAGCCGTATACCAAGTTTCGTCAGTATACGTTCATAAATAAGCGACATATAAAATTTGTATTTTCCTCCATAAGAATAACAATAGACAACGTACTGTGTTTAGCACTTTCAATATCTCGGTAACCAATTGACGTAGAGAAATGATCAAAATACCAAATTGTGTGTTTTTTAAGCTGAATTCAATGGGAAAAACTAAAATTTGACTATTTCCAAAATTATATGTAAAGAATTCGAAAAACCCATTTTTGGGGTACAAAACCCCCCCAAAATACCCCTTCGGATAAAGCGATCTCGCTGGTTTTTGAACTTAAAGTCATAAATGTTGCTTTACACGTTTATACCAAATTTCATCAAAATCGGATAATTTTTATGAGAGTTATCGTGCTCACGGACACACACGTATAAACGACAGTTTCGAACGAATGGTGTTTTTGGGGTCTGGGGACCTCAAAACGAAAAGTTATCATGGTCCCGGGCCTAGGTCTTACCATGCCGACTACGGTAATAGCTTCTTCCCTTTAGGGGAAATTCGCTAAAAAGCGTTTTGAAACTAAATCTGGTAACTGCACAACCAAATCAAAACATTCTTACTTCAATTGATTGTTTACATGCAATTTAGGTTGAAGAAACATCAGCTGGTTTCCAGTTTTACCGTTTCCGGTACATTTCCCATTGTTGCGCCGCGCGCCTCGCCGCGCCGGCCGGACATCGCCGCCGCGCCATGGAGTAAACAATAAAAAGTCGCGCCGCGCGACTGTCAGCTGATAGTGATACTGGAGCTTCTGCGGGCTAACCGAAAATGTGAATTTTCTCGCTTATTTGTGGTCCAATTTTGATAAACAAAATACCGTTGGATTTAGTATTAAAATTTTTTTGTTAAAAGGTAAAGTTTTGAAAAATGTACAGTTTTTTTATTATTTGACTTTAAAAACTTTAAATGGCCGCCATTGTGAAAATAAAAATGCAAATCAAACAAAAATTCTCTAAATTTTCTTTTATGTTTAATAAACGTCCGTGCAAGGTTTGGTTATTTTAGCTATAGTTTTTTAGATTTTTTTGTAAAAAATACAAAATGGCGGCTAGCGGCTAAACGAAGGATTTTTTGACATATGTTAGGAGGACATTTTTTGTTCAAATTGATGAGTACTATCATAGATTAAGCATACCCCTAAGGAGTACGCTTAATCTATGGTACTATCATAGATAGGGGTATGCTTAATCTATGGTACTATTGACCCACGAAGTTTGTGACATTCTTTAATGACCACCCTGTATACATCATATACATCACATACCAATTCACAGCAAAATAATGGCCAATCTTCAATTAAAAACATAACACAATGCTTGTTCTTGTCATTTGTGTTGGTATTAGGAGGTCCTCAGGCATCTATATTGGGAGCACACTATTAATAAATATTATTAGGCAAGCACAAAACTGTCCCTCCTTATTTCTCAGCGTGTGTATTATAGGAGAAATTCAAGCATACCATTTGAAAGGTATTGTCTTGTAGATGTGCAGAAACGCCAGAAACCCCTTATAATTTGCATCGGCCCTCATGGCTACGCCCCAAAAGCTTTCAAAGTGTCAATTCTTAGCCAAAGCTTTCAAAGTGGAAGAACATTAGTCGATTGAATTGTATACTTGACAGAGCTGTTTATATAACAATAAATCCTATACTCTAATATGAGTAAGGTTTGCTTGCTTGCTTGCGACACTGATCTCAAAAACGGCTACAACGATTTCCTTCAAATGTTGGAAATAACTAATTTCTGGGATAAAAATAAGTTCTAGACAGGCCTCATCCCCAGGAAAAATCAAATAATGTAAAAATACCCCCGTAGCAGCAAACCTGCATACTCAGCGAATTTCCAATGCATATATATGTATCTTAATACCACATAAAGCCACATACCAAGTTTCATCAATATACATTCATAAATAAACGATTTGTGACATTTTAATTATTCTCCATAAGATTAACATGGCGGCTGAGTATGCAGGTTTGCTGAAGGAAGGAAAACAAAAAATGGGGTTTTATACAAATATCAATATAACTCCTTTAGGTAAAGCCACATACCAAATTTCATTAATTTATTTTCATAATTAAGGGAGATAACACTTACTTATTCTCCATAAGAATAACATGGGGCTGAGTACGCAGGTTTGCTGCTACGGGAGCCTTTGGCAAAAAATTGTTTTTTTGAGCAAATATCAATGGTCCACAACCAGATGAAGCCGTATACCAAGTTTTGTCTGTATACGTTCATAAATAAGCGAGATATAAAATTTTTCTTTTCCTCCATAAGAATAACATTAGACAACGTACTGTGTTTAGCACTTTCAATATCTCGGTAACCAATTGACGTAGAGAAATGATCAAAATACCAAATTGTGTGTTTTTTTAAGCTGAATCCAATGGTAAAAACTAAAATTTGACTATTTCCAAAATTATATGTAAAAAATTCAAAAAACCCATTTTTGGGGTACAAAACCCCCCCAAAATACCCTTTCGGATAAAGCGATCTGGCTGGTTTTCGAACTTAAAGTCATAAATGTTGCTTTACACGTTTATACCAAATTTCATCAAAATCGGATAATTTTTACGAGAGTTATCGTGCTCACGGACACATATATATATATATATATATATATATATATATATATATATATATATATATACAGTTTCGAACGAATGGTGTTTTTGGGGTCTGGGGACCTCAAAACGAAAAGTTATCTTGGTCCCGGGCCTAGGTCTTACCATGCCGACTACGGTAATAGCTTCTTCCCTATAGGGGAAATTCGCTAAAACTAAAATACCCCCGTAGCAGCAAACCTGCGTACTCAGCGAATTTCCAATGCATATATATGTATATTAATACCACATAAAGCCACATACCAAGTTTCATCAATATACATTCATAAATAAACGATTTATGACATTTTAATTTTTCTCCATAAGAATAACATGGCAGCTGAGTATGCAGGTTTGCTGAAGCAAGGAACACAAAAAATGGGGTTTTATACAAATATCAATACAACTCATCTAGGTAAAGCGACATACCAAATTTCATTAATTTATTTTCATAATGAAGGCAGATAACACGTTGCTTATTCTCCATAAGAATAACATGGGGCTGAGTACGCAGGTTTGCTGCTACGGGAGCCTTGGGTAAAAAATTGTCTTTTTGAGCAAATATCAATGGTCCACAACCAGATGAAGCCGTATACCAAGTTTCGTCAGTATACGTTGATAAATAGGCGAGATATAAAATTTTTCTTTTCCTCCATAAGAATAACATTAGACAACGTACTGTGTTTAGCACTTTCAATATCTCGGTAACCAATTGACGTAGAGAAATGATCAAAATACCAAATTGTGTGTTTTTTTAAGCTGAATCCAATGGTGAAAACTAAAATTTGAATATTTCAAAAATGATATGTGAAAAATTCGAAAAACCCATTTTTGGGGTACAAAACCCCCCCAAAATACCCCTTCGGGTAGAGCGATCTGGCTGGTTTTCGAACTTAAAGTCATAAATGTTGCTTTACACGTTTATACCAAATTTCATCAAAATCGGATCATTTTTACGAGAGTTATCGTGCTCACGGACACATATATATATATATATATAGATATATATATATATATATATATATATATATATATACAGTATCGAACGAATGGTGTTTTTGGGGTCTGGGGACCTCAAAACGAAAAGTTATCATGGTCCCGGGCCTAGGTCTTACCATGCCGACTACGGTAATAGCTTCTTCCCTATAGGGGAAATTCGCTAAAAGTTAAAAAAATAACATTGGGCTTATGGAGTTTCAAATCAAAACAAAAGAATTGTAACAGCTGTTCATAATCAACCAGGGAACTGTCAAAAACTCATGTTTTATATGATGATTATTAACATGTGGTTTCCTGAGAGCAGAGATTAAAAGATTTGAGTGAACGTTACATATATAGAGTAGTAAAATAAATCAAAGGGACATTGAGCTATAAATAACAACTGGAGTGACCTTAGAAATGTAGAAAAGAGGCAAATGAGTTATACAGATCTGATTATCAGTAGGGGGGAGTGGTGAAATATTACGCCAAGTCATCTAAACAAACTGACTGGCTTTCCCCGAGCAAAGCTCGGCCCCCCAGGTACTGCTAGCAAAACAGCAAGAACTGATGTTTCGGAACTAATGTAAATAATAGTTACTACTGACTACTGGAATGGTAACACACTTCTGTAATCTGTTTTGACTCCACATTAAACCAAAATTAAGCTTGGGTAGAGAGTGGGAGGGGGAGAGGAAGTGAGAGAGAGGTTATTCATGAAGTTCAGCATAAAGACACTGGTTCAAATATTTGTATTTACCATCTCACGCAGGATGTGGCAAAACCAGGGAGGTTTGTTGTATAACTGGAAGTAATACTGCTTAACGATTTTGGTCAAAAACGCGAGCCGGTGATTTTGTCAGGTTAGTACACTTGGTGGGGCAAATTGATCGTTCTTTGAACTATCCTAATTGACTGTTTTATTCCTATAAGTGAATCTACTCAAGCAAACCACTGGAATAAAAGTTATAAAATTTGGAGTAAATTCATTTTTTCGTTTGGTTTATGTATCTAATCTTTCCGTGAAATAGCTCCACAATTATTTATTTGCTTGTCTTAAAACTGTTTTACGTTCACTATATTTTACCAAGGGCTCAGTGGGAATATTTTCAGGCTTTTTCAACTAACGGAGGAAAAAACATAAATTTAATTCTTCATAAATTAACTAGTTTGTCAAACATATTTAATTTGTATATTTATATTTTGTTAAAGTGAGTATCCACTGGAAGTTAATAAATTTAACTAACAATATCAAACATTTTTCAACCACATTAAGCCACTCATCCCCAATCCATGCCAACATATTTATATTAAGTAATGGGATTATATTTATTATTTACTTAAATAATTTATACACTAACATTGACTTTGATCTAACCATTGGTAATCAAACAAATCATGAGATTTTAAATCCAGGTCGCTACCGTATTAAATAGCAGTTAACTATGTGAAAATTTATTTGTTTTTAAATTCAATGCATTTAACTACATCTAAATTTGCAAAATGCGGACTAATGGGTAATCACAAAATAAAGGGATCAAATTAATTCATTTTTACTTTCTCCCCCTTATATATTTCTCCCCCGTATATGGAGAAAGTATTGTTTTCGTCAGAATTTTCGAATTTGAGTTGTTAGTGGAAATATTCGTTTTGGTGCTCCCTGAACCCAAAAAAGTGGTTTTTACGTGATGGCTGTCTGTGTGTGTGTGTGTCCGTGTGTGTGTGTGTGTGTGTGTGTGTGTGTGTGTGTGTGTGTGTGTGTGTGTGTGTGTGTGTGTGTGTGTGTGTGTGTGTGTCTGTGTGGATGTTTACAGAGCTAGAGCCCTAACCAATGGGCCGATTTTGATGAAATTTGGTATGTAGGTACTAATCCACGATATCTCCAGGCGTTTTTTTCATTTTTTTGAATTTTTGATTTTTAAGGGTAATTATCCCCCAAAAACCGCCAAAAAACATGAAAAATCCAAATTTCTCAAAAACGGCTCTAACGATTTTGATTAAACTTTTGTGGTTTGTAGAACTTTAGGTTTCCAACAAAATGACACCACCCGCATTTCTGGAAAAATTCGGGTTCAGAAATTACAGGTCTTAAAACATCAAAAATTCAGTTTTTTGGATTTTTCATAAAAAATCATAAATGTTAAAAAAGATTACTATTCACCATTAAAAAGAGCTCAAAACCCTAAATAAATTAGTATTTTAAATTACTATTCTACGATTGCTAGTTGCGGAGAAAATTGAAATTTTCATTTAGCGGTAAACACAGTACGTTGTCCAATGTTATTCTTATGGGGAATACAAAAATAACTATTTCTCTCTTATTTACTGATCAATTTCAATAAAATTTGATATGCAGGTCAAGTTAGCATTGACCAACAGATGATGTTCGAAATGTGTTGCTATTTAACCCTGGGGGGGGGGCAAGGGGGCATTTCCCCTCTCAAAACTACTGTGTGTAGCAACGGACTCTATAGTGCCTCCAAAAAAGCAATTTGGGTGGATATTTCTGAAAACAACTATTTTAGACAATTTTATGTACATTTATCTATACTTCATATTCTATATTTAGTAAATAACAAATATTTTTGTCATTAAAGTTTGGCTAAAAGGGAAAAAGTATGTGTCAGTTTCCTGATACCGTTTATTTCATGATAAGTGGAGAGCAAGCAAATAATCAGTTCAGTACTGAAAATTGCTTGTTATATATCGGGAAATTAGTAGTATTATTAGTACACTAAAGTTTTAATTGCCATTGTTAGTTTGTTTTACAAGCAAAGTTATAAGAAGAGATATCCCCAAACCAGGCATTACATTGACTCAGAGTTAATTACAGACCTCAAAACCTCATTCACTTAACCTTACAAAATAGTTTTGCTACTACAAACACAGGCTATTTAATTATTATCCTGTTAAAAATAAATAGCCAGAGCAGACAACCGCGTTTTTAAGCAGGTGACGCAAAAACTTCGGGCTCCTCTTGCACTCGTGTATCTCCGTCTCTCTTCGTTAAGCCCGTCAGGGACGAGAGAGACAAACCACGCCTCCTCCCGCCGTGAGGGACGGGAGAGGGTGTTTTAGGTTTAGTTGCAAACTACCATTATTGGTACGTACCATTTAGGGTTAACCTAAAATTATTTTTGGTCGAATTTCGGCCTCCGGGCGGTTGCTAGCTTCATATATAAAACTTGATTTACTTTAATTATAAATCAACCTCTCAATATTTGTTTCTTTGCAAATTACATAAATTTTAAAATATCAGAATATTCTAAATTTTATATAGAAATTCCCTCTTTTATTAATTACCTTGCTCTCTAATGCTGTTCAGTATTTCAATAACTACACTTACTGCCAAATACAGATAAGTATGCCAAATTTTCATCTTCAAAACTGTTTAGAAAATGCCAAACTTCAAGGATGAATACCCCCAGCAGCACACATCGTTGGGCCATCATCGGCATTGTAGGATATGGTAGGGAAATGGTCGGTTGGCATTAACGCGGTTGGGCCAACGAACCAATCGTTGGCCAGCCCACGTTGGCAAATCCTAGTATATATATATATATATATATATATATATATATATATATATATATATATATACACGAATATATAATTAATAATAATATAATGGTAGGATTCGCCAACAATAGCATTTGATGGCCCAACGTCGGCTATGGTTGGATTTGCCAACGTGAGCTGGACAGCGATTGGTTCATAGGCCCAATGCCAACAGACCATTTCCCTACCATATCCTACAATGCCGACGATGGCCCAACGATTTGTGATGATGGACCAACCTTGCGCCAACCGTTGGCCTACTATTTTCCTACGTTGGCCCTATCAATGAACATTATATTTTTATTATTATAATTATATTAAATATCTATTAATTTGCTCGTAGTTTTTCATATTTCATAGATACTTAAATCAAATTAACTTGTTCCGACTTTTATTACAGTGATTTTTGCACGAGTAGATTCACATAGAAGAATAAAACGAGTACCATCCAATCTTAGAATAAAACATAATAGTATATAGGCTAGTACAAGTCGTGCAGGTAAAGACTATTGGTAATTTCTATATCTCAGTCCATCCTCCAATTTTCGTAAGTCAGATTGACCGTGGGGGTTAAGGAGAGTGTTCAGTAACGGAAAGGTTGTAGATTCGAGACCCGACCATGACTCGATATTTTTGCAACTTAATTCCTTTTTAGCGAATTTCCCCTATAGGGAAGAAGCTATTACCGTAGGTCTCATGGTAAGACTTAAGCCCGAGACCATGATAACTTTTCATTTTGAGGTCCCCAGATGCCAAAAACACCATTCGTTCAAATTTGTATATATGTATATATATATATATATATATATATTTATATATATATATATTTATATATATATATATGTGTCCGTCAGCACGATAACTCTCGTAAAAAAGGTCCGATCTTAATGAAATTTGGTACAAATGTGTAAAGTACCATTTATTTGAACGAGTTCGAAAACCAGATGAATCGCACCATCCGAAGGGGGTTTTTTGGGGGGTTTTGTACCCCAAAAATGTGTTTTCTGAGGTTTTCACATTTAATTTTAATTTAAATCAAATTTTAACTTATACCATTGAATTCAGCTTAAAAAAACAAACAATTTGGTATTTTGATCATTGCTCTACGTCAATTGGTTACCGAGATATTGCAAGTGCTAAACACAGTACGTTGTCTAATGTTATTTTTATGGAGAAAAAGAAAAATTGTATATCTCGCTTATTTATGAACATAAACTGGCGAAATTTGGTATATGGCTTGATCTGGTTGTGGTTCATTGTTGTTTGCACAAAAAAAAAATTTTTCACCTATGGTTCCTGTAGCAGCAAACCTTGGTCCCAATGTTATTCTTATGGAAAATACTTAAAATGTTATATATCGCTTAATTATGAATGTATATGGATGAAACTTGGTATGTGACTTCACTAAGACGAGTTCTATTGATATTTGCATAAAAACCCAATATTTTGTGTGCCTTGTTGCAGCAAACCTGCGTACTCATCCCCAATGTTATTCTTATGGAGAATAATTAATATTTTAAATATCGCCTGTTTGTGAATACATTTCTTATGAATCCTGTTAAGTTTTTTAATGTGTTATGTTATATATTCATTGGAAATTCGCTGAGTATGCAGGTTTTCTGCGACGGGGGTGTATTTTAAATTTCTATAATTGGTTTAAAAAACAATTCATTTAGATAAATGATGATTTTTTAAATTAAAATAAGCATATAAATCAAAAATTATAACTGTTGACATTTGGTTGGGTATTGGTTGGCATTTTTGGATAATGGTTGATTAATCCATCGATGTGCTAACCTTGCGCCTCACGACATGCCCACCGTTGGCCAACGTTGGCCCAACGATTTGTGCTGATGGGGACTCGCTATATGAAGTTATTTACACCATATAACTTTTAGGATTGAATAAAGAAAGCTGATTTAGCTGGGACTGTCATGTTAATTTGGTTTGTAAACAAATCTTCTAGCCTCTATGCAATATGGCAGATGTCTAAACCAACGAGGTATATATCTATACATGATGTAAGACATCATGAGATCTACAGAGGTCTTGTCTATGGTAGAAAACTGTGCCAACATGCTCTCCGCCATTTTGACCCTCTATACCGTCCGGTCTCCATGGCAACAAATATGTTAACTATTCAAATGCTCCCTTTACAAGTTATGTTAGTCTTTCTTTCTCTTTGACCAGATGTTTTGTTTACAAAAAAATCCTCCAGCTTCACTTTTTTAACACGAGACAAGAGCTCTATATTTATTCTACCTCGTTGGTCTAAACTAGTTATTTATTTTTAAACACTGACAATAACTTAACATAGGCTACTTTAATTGAATGGCATTTTAATTGCCTATATGGTGCACATCAAATAAATAATTATAATACCCCCGTCGCAGCAAACCTGCATACTCAGCGAATTTCCAATAAATATATAACATAACATATTAACACTTAACAGGATTCATAAGAAATATATTCACAAACAAGCGATATTAAAAATATTAATTATTCTCCATAAGAATAACATTGGGGATGAGTACGCAGGTTTGCTGCAACAAGGAACACAAAATAATAGGTTTTTATGCAAATATCAATAGAACTCAGCTAAGTGAAGTCACATACCAAGTTTCATCCATATACATTCATAAATAAGCTATATATAACATTTTAATTATTTTCCATAAGAATAACATGGGGACCGAGTACCTAGGTTTGCTGCTACAGGAACCATAGGCGAAAAATTGTTTTTTTGTGCAAACAACAATAAACCACAACCAGATGAAGCCATATACCAAATTTTGTCAATTTATGTTCATAAATAAGCGAGATATACAATTTTTATTTTTCTCCATAAGAATAACATTAGACAACGTACTGTGTTTAGCACTTTCAATATCTCAGTAACCAATTGACGTAGAGCAATGATCAAGATACCAAATTGTTTGTTTTTTATGCTGAATTCAATGGTGAAAATTAAAATTTGATTTTAATAAAAGTTACATGTGGAAACCCCAAAAACCCATTTTTGGGGTACAAAACCCCCAAAATTTGGATGGTGCGATTCGTCTGGTTTTCGAACTCGTTCAAATAAATGGTACTTTACACGTTTGTACCAAATTTCATTAAGATCGAACCTTTTTTACGAGAGTTATCGTGCTTACGGACACATATGTATATATATATATGTACATATATAAAAATTTGAACGAATGACGTTTTTGGCATCTGGGGACCTCAAAATGAAAAGTTATCATGGTCTCGGGCTTAAGTCTTACCATGAGACCTACGGTAATAGCTTCTTCCCTATAGGGGAAATTCGCTAATAATTACTATAATAATAATTTTAATAGAATATTTGTACTGCGGAAAACCCCCTTTGTACTGTGTTTAGGAGTGAAAGAATCTGTAAAGAGCACTTTAACAAAACAGAAATCATGACAGTTCACATGTTTTCCAAATTACTAAACACGTTAAATCAAATTTATAAAAATTGCCAACATTGAATTTATACTATAAAAAGGAAAGAAGAAAAGGATAAAAACCTGGCATACAATAAGCTATAATTTTCACAGAAACCTTCCTTTAGAGATCACCTAACCAGCCAATAATAAAGGACTAATTGTTATAAATACATTCAAAAAGCACCTCAAATTATTCCTAGTAATTAAGACATTGTAAAATGTTGACAAACTTTGACAAAATAGGCTGGTTAGTACTCGTGTGTATTTTAAATGCTATTAGACGAACAAATGAAGATAAGACAACTATATTTAAGTTTTATTCTTGTTTTTTATTTATTACACCAACTGTGCTTGCCTATATTCCTTATAAATAAAGTTATTCTTATTCTTATTTTGACTAATTGACCGCAATACCTATTTTTTTATATTTCCAGTGTGATGTGGCCGTGCTGTTTGAGTCACACTGTCCCGACAGCAGGAACTTCATCCATCAGCGTCTTGTCCCCTCATGGAACAAACTGGAGCCTCACTGCAGTCTGGACTTGGTGCCCTTCGGGAAAGCCAGGGTGAGTGTCCCTCGGGGCTAACACAGCCAAGAAAATAAGCTGCTGTTCTCTAGTGTCCGGTTGGCTGTAGATCTCATGGCTTTGCGCTTAATTAGGAAGAATTTTGATCGATTCAAATTCACTAGAAGTATTCTACTACTAATGGTTTGAATGATCATTGTAATCTTCTAATCTTTGGATCTAACTGTTAGATCCAACATTGATGACCCAACAGTTTAAACTAATTACAATTATTTAGAGGTGTTTGATATATTTTCATTACAAAAACTCAAGGAACCTAGAACAAAAAAAAAGGTAAGGGTCACGTAAACAAAACTGATGACGTGTTCGGTGCACTGCTGTTTTTGTTTGCCTACTGCAGACACCAAACTGTCAAAACCCTCTTCATGTTTTGATGTTTGTTCTTAACCTAGATCTTTTTTTGAACGAAAGGTGGGAATGAATTTCGCGCACCCCCGCTCCTGCGGGGGTTTAGTGTGACTCCTCCAAGAAACTACCCACTAAACCCACCTCCCTTAAAACATATATACAAATGAATCATAAAAACGACCTATTGTCATTTGTTTAAAGATGTAAGTGTTAATGAGCTGATTTTGTTTAATTTCGGTATATATTATGTTCTCTATATTATTGTCTAAAATTGATTAACTTTTTTTGAGAAAACTACATTCTTTAAGTACAACAAAACCATTTTTGTACTATTATATAAACTATTAAACTAATATTTCATGCAATTAATGAAAAACAAAAGCAGTCTTAATAAAACAAAAATTGTTTTCAATAACAACAAAAGACAAACATGAAAAATAACTAATTAAATTTGTTTATCATTTTGCAGAGTTTCCTTCCTCTGTCAGTGGACCCGCTATCTAACGATTTCCTTTTAGTTGATTTACTTTTGTTTATATTCTTCATTCTGATGAAAGTTCTCGTCCTCACATAGCAAATTATTGTAAATTCGTCTATGTTTTCATTAACTTTGTGCTTTATTTTTTCAGCCAATATCTTTTTAATGTTTTTGCAATCATTAATACTGTTTTGTCCATGGAATTTTAGGAATTCATTTTCCATTATACATACGGCTTCCATCCATTGCTCCATTGGCATAATTAGCCCACCTTTTGATATTGTACTTAGCCAATCTTTAGAAGTGCTTGGATGTTGTTTCGTGTGATGACCGTATTCAAACGAGGATGAGATTTGTTTCTTCTTCACTCTAAAGGCCACATATCCAGCAATAATTTTAAGGACGTCTTCGTTTTCTTCATCAAAGTTCATGTTATCGTTTGATCCATCATCTTCATTGTGATCTTCATGTTTTTCTTTCAGTTGTGATAGAATGCTGTTATCATCGCTTTCTATTACCTCTGCACTTAGAGTTGTGCTACAATCATTTATACAATCAGTTGACTGATTTTACCAGGCATGATGCGTTTTTTGTTAAAAGAATGGATTTTATTCGCTGGCTGACTGAGGTGGGCAGGGGATGGTCATAAAACCAACCTAGACCACGCACCAAGGAAAAGAATGATTCAAGCGCATCTTGATTGCACTTAGCAGCCATCAAGTAGGAGTAGCCATCATTTACCAGTTGTATAGACCAGACCCTGCAGACTACGGATGGATATAATTAAACCCTTTTGGAAAGGAAGCAGACTACGTTTCTTTGAAGCTCTCATTGAACTACATAGGTCAAACAGTTTTTCTAAGGCTTGATCTTGTTCTTCGAGATGGGTTCCATAGGCGCTCTTCAAGATATTTGAATCGTTCGGTACTCGAGAGTTTAGAATGTCGAACCCGTCATTAACTACCTTTAAAAAGTATGCAACATGTTGGGATTCTGGGAAAAGGTATGAATTGCCGAGGCAACTGTCCCAGATAATAATTCTGCAGCTTTTCGGACATTTTGTCTCTCTGGATTGCTCATTTTTAAGTGATTTAGGGTAACTTTCTAAGTGTACTTCAGATATTTTTTCTGAGATTCAGTAAGTTTCTCAAAAACATCCCTTTCAACAGTCTGAGCAGAACTCAGTTTGTACCCATCGTCCAATAGATGACTTCTCAGTAATTTAAGCATGTGTGGTACATCGCAAAAACACCAAATGTGGCGACCGTCAGCAGTAGGATGCATTTATGCATGGCAAATCGGAAGTCACCTTAAGATCTGAAATTAGTTTATGGTTTGATGGACCCAAATCGCTTACGAACCCGCGCACTTTGAACCCAGTAGATTCCACAAAGTTCACAGTTTGATATTCAGTTTGATTGCTCTTTGTCAACAGGTTTATCGAACCCGTCATATACAGGCTGCTCCCACTTACCAATCAACCCGCGAATGGCGATTACTTGGGTACTATTATATGGTCCCATTATTTGGTCATCTATCGGATCATAGCAGAGGTGGGATTTCACTTTCATTTCATCAAAACAAATCATAACGTCTTTTTCTAAGTCTGTGAACACTTTGCTATGAGCACTTAAAATTGTTTCACTTAGCTCAATGAATCCAGGTTTTATTTGTATTCCACTTAGTTTTCTTTTTATCGTAGAGTCACTGGGTAGTGGATAGTTCAGGGTATTGCGCAAATAATTGATTGCCTTACTGGAAAGACATCTTTAAGGTAATCTCTTTTGACACGTCTTCTGCTGACCACTTTGAGCATGAACCGGACTCAACCACCTAAAAAAAATTACATCAGTTAAATATAGTCGTTATATTTTGATATACAGTCAATCAAATATGATGATGAAAATGAGTTACTTAGTATTATATCAATGAATTTGAAGTAAGGTATTGTAGGGTTACTTGACCACATCGTGCGTGGCGGGTACTTTTATAGTTTGGAATCATTCACTATGGCGGTTGGTATCTTATGGAGTTTAATACTGTTTTCAACGCTGAGCACTGTATATTTTCAGCGCTGGTAATATAGCCAAGGATATAGATTCTTTGAGTTAAATCGTTGTTTTGAGTAAACCTAATACTTTGTACTCATACTGTTTGGGTTCGTACAGTACCTATCCCACTTTTGAAATTCATCTCAAACAAAATACCAATATTAATACCGGTAGTTAAATTGAATATTTACTTCATTTAGACTACTATTTATACTTAATTATTGTTATTAAAATCATTATTAAATCAACAATAATCTTACCTTTTGATGACATTTTGAGTACAGTGATTCGTATCTTGATAGTATGGCTCTTAGAGGATATTTCCCGATTCCAAGCTTTTTGCTCTTTCAGCTAAAATTTCGTTTTTCTCCCATAATTGTACATTTTCTTCCTTTAATTTCCTCTGGATTTCCTCTTGGTTGTCCTCATTCATGGCTCCTGATTCATTATTTCCGTTAGTATTACTTTCCTTGCAGCTACTGTTTTCTACAGTTGAATCAAACTCGTTGACAAGTGTGTGTGCATTTACTTCGTCCATTTCATCACTTTTACTTGCAATAATTGTTCTGAGGGTTACAGCTTGGGACGGAATTTTAAGTGTGGGTAGTGCAGTTATTTTCAGAGTTCTTCTCGGTTTTAAACACAAGAGTTCTGCTCTTAAATCACGTTCGTAGACTGTGTCACTGAAATGACAAGAGCATACCCGCACATTATCAATAATTAATTCATCTTTTATGTCACACGCAGCTTTCCATTTTTGTCTCATATCTAAATTTGTTGGAAAACGGTGAAATGAAATGCCATTGTTTTTTTTAATTTCTCTCATTATAATTAAAATTTAAAACACAACAACCGGGCATATTTAAATATCAAAAAAACCTAATATAAAGATAAATACGACCAATTTGTTTGTTTACAATTACTTAAAACAAAAAATGACGACAACGGAGCACTAAGGCCAGCTGTTTGGCACGCAATTTTTTAATGACCCTTACCTTTTTTTGTTCTAGGTTCCTTGACAAAAACTGTTAAATTGTGTTCTGGAACGATTGTTTTTGTTTTTATTCGTGTTTGTGACGTGTCCGTGTTTTATGAAAGTTCCAAAACAACAAAAATTAGGCGAGTGAAGCCCAATATTGTGTCCAACAGCAACAATGGAACACACCTCACCCACAAACATGTACATTCAGAAATAAAAACTGTTAATTTATAATCCACCTCAAAATCGGAAGGAGTGTGTGTTGCCACTTAACTAGTGATACGGCGATGTAAAAAATGCATAACTCATCCTGCTTTCAACCTCTCACAGTGTAATATGAGGGTTGTGATTGCAGAGCACAGACGATGGGTTTATTTGTCAACACGGGGAGAAGGAATGTCGAGGCAACATGGTGCTGTCATGCGCTCTGGCGCGACTGGCCCCAGGCCGACAACAGCTCGACTTCGCCAGCTGCTTCATGGACGACCCAGACTTCGGAGGACCTGAGGTGAATAAACCAATCTTAATAGATTCAGAATATCTAACCTCAAATTATGTATAACAATCTAATTGTTATATATTATTTCCCAAGGGTATTCTTGTTGGTATGCCATATCACTTTTAATATTCCATAAAAACTAATAACTGAGCCATAATATTGACGATTACCTTCATTGCTAATGACAAAATAAACAAACAGTTCAAAATTGTATAGTACTGTTTCTTTAAAAATTGTACTTAAAAACAAGATTTTCATGCCTGGAAAGTTACTGAGGGGTTCATAAATGATAAAAAATGAAAACAGCTGAAACGTCAATGTTAAATGTCAAAAACAACAAAAGGCAATATTTAATAAAATTGAATTAATGATGTAATAATCGACTCAATAAATATCAAAATGTATTCATTTTATTACAGTTCTCATCGTTACAGTTTATTAGTTTATTATAGTTCTTATTACAATCAATAAATTAAGACATAGAATAATTATTATTAAGCTATGTTGTTTATCAACAACACCCGCAGTGAAAGTGTTCATGTAATTTCATTACCTGAGTTGGATTTACATAAAAACATTATTGAAGTGCTTTTAGTTGCCTTAACCCTTTGAGTGCTAAGCTTATGAAAGGAGTAGTTGAATCCGTGATGTTTTGTTAATTTTTTAAATGTCTTAGACGCCTGAACAGTTAAAATGAATAAAAACGTGCTTCCGCTGGACACACACACAGTAAAGGATAGGTAAAAAGTAGCAAAACACCTGATCAGATGTGCAATTCACAAAGAATCCACCCATCCCGTCAGCTTGGACCCGAGCCGTCCACAGTTTGCTTAAAGTCCGCCCTCCCCTTCAACTCTGCCACAGACAGGTGAACTCTCCATGAGTTGCACATAAAAACCACCGACTGTGACGGGATTCGAACCCTCGATCCAAGTGTTACCCCCGGCCGGGAAGGTAACGCCTTAGACCGCACAGCCACTGATTAGACTAGCAGCTGTAGCGGACCAGGCGGTATTAGAGCCTAGGCACTGGACGAGGTAGTTCAGTTTGTGTCTACCAGGTTTCACTACATGACAGACTCAGACTACAGACTGAGCGCCTAACGGTACAATCGCTAACAGTGTTTATTGATAACAGATTCAAAAGACGATATATCGGTCCATAGCACTGAAAGGGTTAACATTAATCTAACATATTGTTCCCTAGTGCTCAGAGAAGAGTGGGCTGAACTGGGGAGAGATCAAGAGCTGCATGAGTTCTGAAGAGGGAACTCGCCTGCAGAAGGAGGCTGAGACCAAGAGCTACAGCATCAGAATGTCTCGCTTCGTGCCTACCATCATAATAAACAAGGTTTGTACTAAATTTGTCTTCTTAGAGTTCAAGCATTGATTTTGAATACAGAATAGATGAACCGAGCTTATGGCCCATCTGTAACCCAAAAAATACACCATGAAACTAGTGCTACACCATCTCAAAGGAGGCGCTGGCAACCAATGTTTCAATTTGCGGGATATTAACCCCTTTTCCGGGATTTTCGAGCACTCCATGGGATTAAAAATGGATGCGGGAAAAACACCAATATTACCTTCCTTGTTCGTCCCGCATCACAGGTTAGAAAAATTTCCTATATTTAAAAATATAAACATACACGGTACAGTTAAAAGAGAGCAGCTGGTAAAATTAAATAGAAAACTATTTGATTCTGCAATCTAGCGGAAAACATATCAATGATCTCAGATTAAAAGGGATGACAAGGTATTTTTTAAAGTGATTTAAAGGGATAAAACGGGATTTTTTGTATGAAAAACAGGTTTGTTATTTTTGTTTCGTACGCAGCTGATATTCTTGTTTGATTTGTGGACCAGCTGGTCCATTTTCCTGGCTTCAAAAATTAACCAGTCTTGGGATATCTATTCTGTATTCAAAGTTAATGGTTCTAAGCCATTGTGATATCTTATACTGTATATTTTATGGCATTTTGCAACAGGAGATCCCTAATTCAGGGTTATTTTTTCCTAGCTGTGCATTTCCAATGCATACACAATGCATTTAAATTTATACTGCTAACTAATTTAATAAGATCATCTGATTTAGAATCCATCACCACTATTGGTGCAAAACGGGCTACTAGTGCTATTGGTGGCAGAATAACTATTTACAGAGCGGCACAAATCACTAGCTGTTTTTACGGCACTAGGGTGAAGAAGTATCACTTTCGGTACTCACAGCTGATATCGAAAACAGCTACTTTTGGCAGTGTGATGAAAACGTTTTTGTTACAACAAATTCAAAATTCAATAACCATCTATTAAACCACAGAACTATTTATTTTGTGATACAACTATAATCATTTAGCCACTAAGCTAAACAACAATATTGTTTTCATTATAGTTCTGATGATACCGGAACGTTGTTCTTTATCATTTCCATCACTGACTGACTCTTGTTTATAAGAGGAAGAACCAAGTATAGGCCAGAGCTACCATGCTTCGCAATATGTCTTATTGTACTATTGAGAACAGCTATCTAGACAATAAAAACAAAAGACTTGTTCGATCATAAAATATCACTTTTAGAGTACATTTTTGATAGCATTTTAATGATCACATTACTGCTGTTAATTTTCTGTAAACATTTTAATTTTACATAAAAAAAGTTAAGTTTGTTATGGACATTTCGGCGTTCTTACAAAGTTATCACATGTACAACTGCTCACACCTGTTTTTTGTTGTCTTGGTGACAAATGTTATGTCGGCTAAGGAATATTGTATAGCTATTATTTAAATTTTGTTTGAGTATTGTAAACCTGCTAACTCACGTTACAGGAATTTTTGTAACCCCTTCTGACAGGTAAGGTTTGTGAGCGGGAATGTGTGAGCAGTTTGTGATTTGAGAATCCGTGTGGCAGGTAATGTTTATTGCTGGTAATATCTGCTTATAGACGCTATTGGTCGACAATTTTGGAGGTGGATTAATACACTGTAGGGCAGGACCAAGGTCAATACATACTTTATACAGGTTTGCTGAGTCGATCTATTTAAGGTTTTCTAATCAACCGGAAGAGACCTCGTAAAAACAGCTGGAAGGTCACGTGATCACCAAACCAATCTGCAGTGTTGCTGGAAACACAATATTTATCGTACGAGTACCATATTTTCCTCATCAGTGTAATTAGAATTAACATTGTTTAACTGCATACATTCTATGATAAGCTGTTATTTTATGAAACTAATATATTGTTTTGATTTATTTGTATTATTAGATTAATCGATTAAGGGTTTAAATTTTCGACATGTTCGGTGACAATTTAAAAATAGCTGTACCATTATTATACCTTTAAGGTAGGCAACACATTATGGTATGTTGTTGATTTATGAATCAACTGGACGCCCTCCTAAGACATCTTTGCTACGAACATTACTCTTATGTAAATAAGCACACCTGGTCTGAAAGCACTATGAACTTTGGGGCAGGACAAGCGGGGATAGCAGGAAACAGGTGTGCCAACTGAAATCTACGATAACAAAAATTCCTTTTTTGAGCGAGTTTTTGTGTTTATTACACACATATTTTGAACTCTGTCCGAGGATTATAAGCAGGACATATTGGTTTTGATATGATAAATCTATAGTATATTCATATACTGACTTAGTTCAAGCATGTAAATGTTTAAGAACAATAAATACTTTAATTTCAAAAAATAAACCCACACCTAAGCTATACATTCAAAAACACTTAAATGAAAGTGAATTAAACACACTATGAAAACTAAAACTCCTAACCTAATCTTAAAGTAAATCAGTCCCTTTGATAAGAAAAACAACAAAAAACTTAAATCCGGAACCTTGTCAGACATAAATGTTGGGTAATTTGTATTATTTTGAGGGAATATATGCAACCAGGTTATAGGGGTGGGCGAGTAGTGTTTTTTTTAAATCGAGTCGAGTATTGAACCAAACTACTCGAGTATCGAGTCGAGTAGTTCTTAAAAAAATAAAAAAAATTTTATTTTTGTATTGAAAACAATGTTTTTTACATATTAAACTTTAATTATAAGCATAACATTTTACTGAATTATTAATGTTATTATTTATATTATTTTAACCTTTATTTTACCATGAATGAATGATTTAAATTAAAAAAAATATATATATATATATATATATATAGGCTATACTGTTTTCAACAACCATAACAAACAAAAGACAAGTATTACAAATATATATCCATACAAATATTTTGGGTTGGTTTATCAAAACCAGAACATTTTAACAAGAAAGTGATTTTTTTACCTCGACCCAAACACTCCTTGTGCCTCTCTCTTACTGATCTTAACTCATAGGTATTTATAAATAACACACCTGTCAATGTCTCCTGTCATATGAGCAAAAAATAGATTTTAAGCTTACTTTTCTTTATTTCAGTCACTTATTTTGTTAAACATTGGTTAGCGCCGTAAACGTGGGTAACCGGCGGGTTAACTACGATATTTTCAACTTTCTGGGGTAAACGGCGGGAGTAGTCAACTACTCGACTCAAATTTTCGAGTAGTCTCTAATGCTCGCTCGGCCTTCCGAGTATTAGAAAATACTCGACAGGTACTCGAAAACTCGAGTACTCGCCCACCCCTACTAGGTTGAGCAAAGTAGTAGCTGCGGGGGACGTTGATCCTGCTGCCTGAAGTGCTTCCCCAGGAGCCTGCGCCTCCTTCTCTGAGTCTGGCGGGGAAGGCAGGAAGGGGCGATACTAGTGTGGGAAATGTTGAAGTCTGGGAGTAATGGGCGGGTGGCCCTAACATTACCAGTCCATATCTGTCAGGGCAAATAATTTCTTGGAGTAGCAATGGAATGACTGCAGTGACATGATTAGCTCAAGGAGTGGTGTTGGTGTAGCACCACTGTTTTTACAACCCACCAAATCAGTATAAAAAAAAACAGAATCAATTATTGAAACCTTTTGATTATGCCATTTGCTCAATCACACATATAAATTATAATGCAATGCCCTAGTTGAGAATCTGTGGTAAACAATACTAAACAAGTGTGTCTACAATACTACGACAGTAGCGCTGCTTAGCAGATTTTCTCCTCCACAGCATGTGAAAACTTGTCTCTATTTTTAATAATATTCATTAATATGTCAGACCAGCCTATATGTAATCTTAATGGCAGGCGCGGATACAGGGGGGAGGTCATGGGGGTCGTGACCCCCCCAAAACCACAGACCTTCACGTATATTACCCATTTTTCACTGTAAAAGTTATGGTATTTTGACAATTTGTATATTTTTTCACTCATGAGCCCCCTAAAACGATAGTCTGTAAGATGCAATTATGCTCAGCTAACAAATCAGTACCAGTTTACTTGTGCCCTGTGCCCTGAATGGTTTAGGAGATTGCACTTATTCTAGTCTCAGATTAGGTTTTAACCATATTACTCTCTTGTTATTTAAATACATGTAATTCTTATTGTTCTGTTTTATTTTCAGAACTACAAACATGCAGATCAAAACCAAGCAGTAAGAGGCAACTTTGAGGGCCTAATGTGTCAATATCTGGACAACTCAGAAATGTGCAGTTAGTTGCAGTAAAAAACTAGATTAATAACTCGGAAGGATGATATACATTTGCACCGATACAGTATTCTTTATTACAAATAAACCAAACGCTATCCTTGTTTTGCAATGAGTATATTTTTGCCTGTACTAAATCTGTCTTTCCTTACATTACAAACTCTTATAATAATTATGAGAAAAATAAATTCTGCCTACACTAGGGCATTTAAATTGAGTACAATTCGTGGCACGATCTTCACGAAATAATCTCACAAGTTATAAAAACACAGGTGGTATGAAAAAGTTGCAAAATACTGTTGCACATGAGAAAAGGTGCATTTAAACAGAGTTGTCAACATTCTCCAGCCACACAAATTTGTTGATAACCTTTATTTGGTCTTACCCCATTAAAATCAGTGGTGACAGAATTTGTAGACAACTCTGGTTTAAATGTGCCTTAACCCTTTTAATCCTGGCATTAAACAAAAATTCCCATCCAGAAGTGTTGGGTGTATTCACTGAGGTATGTCTTAGAATAATTGTCTGACTGTTTCTGGTGATTATGCAATTAAAAATACAAATTTACTTTTGATAATCAATAATTAATGATCAAATAATCATTAAATATCGCGACTTTCTATTTTATATTTTCCACTTTGAGTAAATTAAATTATAAATTGATATGAGAAAATTTTCATGAGTTTGAAGTGATCTATATGTCACTGTTATGGAGACCAAACACACTTTGGAGAGTTATATGTTTCTTTCCTCCTAATTTAGACACTTAGGTCATATTCTTTGTCTAATATATGAGAAAAGTCTGATACATACCACATTGTCCTCTTCTTATTGAATAATAAAATCATCTTTATGATTATCTTCATATTTTTCTATATGAAAGCAATATTCTTAATTAAATCAATTTCTCAGTAAATAATATTTAGTGAGAAATTTATTTAACTTTTTTCATATACCTTTTCAATAATTCTATCATACAGCTTCTTTGGGAATTTCAAAAGTCAAACTAAGGGACGGGGCCCGAATGAATTTGTGGAACGCGTGAGTAGGATTACGACTATTCCAGCGGGTAAGAGAGTTCACTTTTGGGCTCCAGCCAATAATATGGCTCTACGCTGTCACTTTTGCCATGGTTACCATATAAAGATATCACTCGAGTGTTATTCCAATCAGCTGGTGTGCAATTTGGCAATGCAGCACATCTGCTATGACTGGTCTTGGTTGATTGGCCTGTAAACCAAGCCCTTTACTATCATCTCTCTTACTCGAGGGAATAACTGTGGTTTTGTTAAGGCGCGTCCACAATAGGCTCAGGAGCACCTTAAGAGAGGTTCGCGAGCCGTGTGGACCGCTCGTTCAAGGCTCGCACCGCTCTGCCAAGTCAGTCCGAGGGGCGAGCACAAAGGGATTCGCAGTGCCAGCCTGGACGCCTAGCCACTAATCCTGCGCTCGCAAGCCTATCTCTGTGTTCGCGGACCTTGCAAGTGTTGTATTGTTTTGTTTAGTTGCATAGTTATTGTAAGCTGTTAGTCTTCTTGTTAGGGGAGCAGTTATTAAGTTTATACATTCTTAAGGTTTTTTTTAGTTGCATAGATATTGTAAGCTGTTAGTCTTCTTGTTAGGGGAGCAGTTATGTTTGAAATTAAGTTTATACATTATTAAGTTTTTAATTCATCATGATCGAGTGATCTGACGATGATACACAACTTATTGAAGTATATCGATCAAAAACTACTATGCAACCCAAAACCTTAACAAAATTAATGGAAGATTCCTGGAAGGAAATGGCAAATGAATTAACCAAATATAGTTATAATAGTTATCGTCTGCCATTGCACGGCAGTAACTACGACCGACTACCTTGTGCTCATCACTGGCTCGTGCTCGCCTACGGATGGCAGGTAGAACAATGCCACCGAGTGGACTGCAAGCTGCAAACAAGCCACTCGCTAACTAGTGTGGATGCGCTTTTACACAAATTGTTGTATTCTTACCTAATTTTGTAGGTAAAATAGGTGATGCATAATGGTTAGGGTCCAGTGTGGCAGAGCCGAAATTAATTCATAAGCCTAATTTTATTATGGTATGTTATTTTTCTTCTTATTAAGTTGTGGCTCAATTGGTTTTTTATACATTTGATTAACATAACAACCTAAAAGGATGGTGGGGCAGAGCCCCCAAAATGCAGGGCTGCCTCGAGGCAATTGGGGGCCTCGGACCAAATTTCTGTGGGAGGCCCCAGAGACCCTTATTTTACCATCTTAGAATTTTTTTCTTTTGGCCGGGGGCACCTCAAATTTGGAGGCAAGGGGCAAAGTGCCCCCGATTGCCTTCCCCTAGTGGCGGCCCTGCCTAAATGTTTTACAGAATAGTATAGATAGCAGTAGCGGCTCTAGGGCAGTGCGAGCCGTGCTCCAGCACGGGGCGCGGCGCTTTTGGGGGGGCGGCGCTCGGCGCTTATGACGGGTAGTGGGACGGGGGGCGTAAGCTGCAGCTCTAAAATAAAGTATTTGTAAATATATAAACACCTGACTGATTTTGTAAATTTGGTGTATATTAGTAAGTTGTTGAAAGACATTATTAGAAAGTTGTGTATTCACCATATTGCACCTTCATTATACTTAAACATTAAATTTACAGATAAGATATTTTCCGCTCCCCTCTATTCCAAATTGAGAACTTGTTTTCACCACTATCGTTTTGTGATAACTTCAGGGCTTTCTTATTGGTATTGAGAGTGTGAATAAAATTCGCAATATGATGCAAGAATATTGCGAAGTTAAAATATAAAGTTACACGATGTAATAACTTATTGTTTCAATCCGCCCTCTTCAATTATTTTAAACTACTTCCTAGATATGGTTTGAGGATAAGAGAGGATTAAATATGGATTTCAATTATTTCATATTTAATTGAAGCTACAACGAATCGAGTTTAATATTGTTATTTTATGTAATAAGGCGGAAAATATGATACACCCCCTTCGATCGTTACTTGTAAGGTTTCCTCCTTTAGTTTACTTTGAAAATATCGTTTATCGTTCCGTCTGTTTAGTACTATTTCAATCAAGTTCTTATTTTTTAACTGAGTCATTTTGGAGCATTGGAGAAGAAGTAGGAAATGTTAACTATTAAAATACTGCTCGTCATTACAGATTACTGTACTTGCGCTCTGGTCGTAATTAATCGACTAATCATCTGTATTTCTTCCAAAGTTGCAGTACTTAAAATTAGTTGCGGCAGCATATCACAGTTTTGTACTAACGAAAAAAAATATGTTTTCACCCAACTTGAGTTTTTAGAGTCACTGGTATTAAATTTAAGTGATACAAACACTTTTATAAGATAATACTAAATATATTAGAGAATCAAACAAATTAAGCTATATAGCTACACAAAACCTTTAAGATTAAATACGCGAAAATAGAGTCTGTATAACTCAAAAATGTGTAATACATTAGACACAATTGGGCACAATAAACCGAAATTATATTTAGAAAATATTAGTTTTGACGAAAATAAAAATAACTCTTAACAACAAACATTGCTGTTGTCATTGTAAACTAAGTCTAAATTCCCAGAACCGTCAAAATCTTGGTCGATATTGATGATTGTTTTGTTTCCCCTGCACGAAATCTTTCCCACGCTTAGAACAGGTGTTCTGTTATCAGTATGCACTTCCCCCTTCCTACTCAGTTTTGAGGTTTGTTTTCATTGTAATTTTCTTAAAGAAGCACATCGTTCTCTGTTGATAAGCAGTGTATTGTGATACGTTGACTTCAAGTGTGCGAGTCTATCGTTTTTAAATTTTTAGATTATTTTAATTATTTAAGATTTTGAGTTATTTGTTATTTTTAAATGTCAAAAAAGTTTAGTGGCGCGGAATATCGGAAACGGAAGAAGGTAAAAGAAGAAACGGAACAAAATCTGTTAAAAAGTGTCAAAAAGGTTTCCGAATATCAACTAAAAGACCTGCAGATTCCTGTAGAAAATATGAGAGGTCAAGGCTATGACAACAGAGCCAATATGAAAGGAAAACGTGTTGGTGTTCAAAAAAGGATAATGGATATAAACCCTAGAGCTTTCTTTGTGCCATGTAGTGCACACTCGTTAAATCTAGTTGTTAATGACGCCGCTTCATCTTGTGTTGAGGTCGTTTCGTTTTTTGGTACCATACAGGAAACCTACAACTTTTTTTCTGGATCGCCACATCGTTGGAATGTTCTTAAAAGCCATATAACTAGCTTGACTGTCAAACCTTTGAGCCAAACACGGTGGGAGAGCAGGATTGAGGCCATCAATCCTTTCCGTTACCAGTTAGGTGAACTATATGATGCATTATTTGAGTCATCTCAGGACCCTAGGTTAGATGCATTTGGTAAAAACAATGCTTTAGGTCTTGCCAAAAAGCTAAAGTCATACACGTTTATTTGCTGCCTAGTCTTATGGCACTTGATCCTTTTTCGCATTAATTTAATTAGTAAAATCCTACAGGAATAACAGGTGAACATCGCCAGGGCAGTGGAATTGATTGTCAAGGTTAAAACATATTTCAACGATATCAGAACGAGTGAAGGACTGGAAAAATGTTAGTTGATGCTCGGGAATTAGCAGACACTACGGAAGTTGAACATTCATTTGATCAGGAACGCCAAGTACGTCCCCGCAGAGTAAAAAAGCAGTTCAGTTACGAGTCGTCTGATAACCCTCCCAACGACCCAAAAGATGCATTTAGGAACAATGTATATTTCTATGTCCTAGACCAAGCAATATCGTCCTTAAATGAGAGGTTTGAGCAACTCACCAAATACAGTGATATGTTTATTTTCGTGCATAACCCAACTAGCTATGAGGAGGATGAGCTCCTAAAACATTGCAAGGATTTACAGCTCTCCTTAAGTGACGGTGATCATAGCAATTTAGATGGGATGCAGTTATACCAAGAGCTGGAGATTTTTAAAACTATTATACCTGATGAAGAAAGGAAGAATATGAAAACCCCCATAGACATTCTAAAGTTTATAAGTTTGAACAAATTTATTGAAAACTTTCCCAATTTAACTATAGCGCTGATAGTCATGCTGACTCTGCCAGTTACTGTGGCATCTGGAGAAAGATCGTTCTCTAAACTTAAAATCATAAAGAACTATTTGAGGTCAACAATGTCGCAAGAACGCTTAGTTGGTCTGGCAATCATGTCGATTGAGTTTGAAGAACTCAATAATTTAGATATAAATTTTATTATTTCAGAGTTTGCAGAGAAAAAAGCAAGGAGAATTCATTTTTCACAGGAGTAGAAACAAATCAAAAATGTATTGTAACATGTAAGCACTTTCCGATATTTAGCCTGTAATAAATACGTTTTTGTTTATACGGACAAAATGTTATCAATGATTTCCTCTTCTACATTTTTAAAAGCAATGGACAATAGTTCTTTATTCAATATCTATTATGACTAATAATTTTAATTTTACTTTGGCAGAGTATTTACAACTTCCAAAGAAATTAAATAAATCCAAATCAAATCAAACTTTCTTTTGATCAGAAAAAATGATTTAGTACTATTGATTCCTATGTGTTTGTATACCTTGTACAGAATATCATGCTCATGGCGATAGGCTACCTCCCTACGAGCGAATCTAGTAGGCGAGTCACATTGCATGAGGGCGGCCGGGACTCGGGAGCTAATTCCCAGTCTACCCTTGTGTCAGTGTGAGGGAACCGAGTGATCGTAGCAGGTAGCCTACTGCCGCGTCGCGCGCCGCTCCATGACATGAGATCGTCCTGTACAGGGTATATTGTAGTCGTAGCAACACATAAACGAGTTCGCACGCAGCACGCTGACGTGAGGGAAGTGAATTTCCACATAAAAACCTTTAAAACTCAAAATCAGTGTAAAAAAATACATTTGTCCAATTTTTATCGAAATCTGAAAACTTTGATTTTTTGGCTGTTCTGATACTCCTGGTTTCATTTATTTGCAAAGCTGGGAATACAATTTTGCGCATTTTAAGGTTAGGAGAAGGTCCAGACAGGCTTGAAAGTAGGCGTGAGGTTGCTGGGGGTAATAAAAGTACTCTAACAAAGGAATAACAGGCTTTTCTAGTGTAAAACCCCCATAAGACAACGTACTGTGTTTAGCCGATACACATTGTCTTGTACGTTGTCTTATGGGGGTTTTACACTAGAAAAGCCTGTTATTCCTTTGTTAGAGTACTTTTATCATCCCCAGCAACCTCACGCCTACTTTAAAGCTTGACTGGACCTTCTCCTAACCTTATAATGAGCAAAATTGTATTCCCAGCATTGCAGGTAAATAGAACCAGGAGCATCAGAACAGCCAAAAATCAATATTTTCAGATTTGAATAAAAATTGGAATAATTGTATATTTTTAACTGATTTTGAGTTGTTATAGTTTTTTATGTGGAAATTCACTTCCCTCTCGTCAGCGTGCTGTGTGCGAACTCGTTTGTTTATAGTGTGTGACCCGACATAAATAAATAGTCGTCACACATAAGTTAGTGCAGACCCGGCCGTTTTTGTTAAATTTGCTTAATTGTTTCCCTCTGTTTTAATTCCAGGTTTTTCAGAACAGCAATTCAGATATGACTGTTGTAACAATTTATATATTATCGAAACTCAGCATTTCCTGGGCGGTAATATGAAATCAATATTTTAATTTACACAAGTCTCTGAACTGAATGTGTTCCATAGCTTGTCATTTCAGGTGATCAGTATCGCACGGAACCAGTAACAACGCAAACGTAACAAAGCGAGGCGCACACTTGTCAGTCTTATCTTAGAGCTATGAGGGAGGGAGGGTTTCGATGATGGGGAGGGGGGGAGGGTTCCGACGATGGGATGGAGGGCGGGGGGCGGCAAGTTTGGTCTTTGCACGGGCGCTGAAAAACTGACGGGCCGCCCCTGATAGGCCTATGTTCGTTTCGGACGTATAAGCTATCTTCCTCCTAAATTTCTGCTCAATCCAGCTTTATTGATCCACAATACACAGAAACATTCATATTTATAATATTATTAGGATTTTAGGGAAACTTCATTGGCAATCATTGATGTAAACCATACAGTCAATTCTGTAGCTTCAGAATAATGTTTCAGCAACCCCTGTTTGTTGGTGAATTTCCTATGGAAAAGTGAACTATTATTAAGACTGCACCGTGAAATTTAAGCCCAGGACCACCAAAGAAGTTCCTAACACGATTCCCCCTGAACACGTTTTGGGGGGTCGTTCAAAGTTATATATATACCTGTAATCATGTTTGCACTCTAGCGATCACTTTTTTTGTCAGATTTACTTCAAATTTGGTAGAGACATTCCTTTCTACAATCAATTGGACAAGTTCATTGGGCAAAACCAATGGAAAACTCTAACCCCCTTTTTTGGGGATTAACCTTTAAAATTTTGAGTTATTGGGCCCAAAAAAGATCAGAAAAGCCCCGGCTGTAAAAATATGGGTACTAGTGAGGGGAAAGTTTTAAGCTCTCTCTCATCATTCTAGCACAGATATTTACCGAGTTATTAAATAAAATGTATATCAATTATACATAGTACGTTGTCTTATGGGGGTTTTACATTGGAAAAACCTGTTATTCATTTCTTGGTGTATTTTTAACATCCCCAGCAACCTCACCCCTACTTTCAATCCTGACTGAACCTTATCTTAACCTTGTAATGTGCAATATCGTATTCCCATCATTGCAGGCAAATATAGAACCAGGAGTATCAGAACAGCCAAAAAAATAAATGTTTTCCGATATCAATAAAAGTTTGAATAAATATATGTTTTAACACTAATTTTGATTTTTTAAAGGTGTTTATGTGGAAATTCACCTCCCTCATGTCAGTGTGCTGTGTGCAAACTCTTTTTTTAATTGAAACATTAATTTGTGTGAAATAAATTAAATATTATGAAATATGACATGAATTAAGTTTGATAGGAATTTAACTAAACTAACCAAAGTTTGATCAGTTTCAGTAAATTTGTTCATGATTTTTGTCTTACATCAGTTAAACAAGCAAAAAACTTGCCCAAAACGTTCTTATTAATTTTTATTGTTTTGTACAATTTACTTAGTTTTCAAATGGGTTTGACATCATTTGTTCCAATTCTTAGATATAACTTCATACGGTATCAAGAATTTTGGAAGATTAAAGCTATACTTATTTTGCCTTATTCATTGAGGTAAAAAGTACGGTAAGCTTATTCTTAAATCAAGTGTTGTTCCATTGTTTGATTCACCTGCTTCTTACACAAATTTAATAGCGTAAACTAGACAAGAAAATCATGTCTGTGTGGCCTGTATAGGTGAGTGAGGTTACAAGCTGTCAGTCGATAATTGATAGGGGTTAGAATTTGCTATATAAGTTGTGCTTTGTGTCAGGCCCCCCAGAGGGGAGGGGCAAGGCGGGCAATTTCCCAGGGGCCCGGTCTCTTTAGGGGCCCTGAGCGGGTGGTTGATTTTTAAAACTACAATATACTTTGGTTATCAGCGAGGCCTGAAGAACAAGGAAAAATCTGACTATTGAAACAAACATACTTACAGAAACACTCACACCATATTTATAATTCAAAATATTGAACCTTATATATTGGAAGGGGTAAAAGGGGCCCTTATTCTCATTTTCCCAGGGGCCCGAAATTTCTCTGGGCTGATATGTTGCTTTGTGTATTAGACAAGAATATTATGAACAATTCAGAGGCCCTAAAAGGCCCTCAGACTATAGGCTGCACTAGTTTGGAGGTCAACATTTGGGTGCAACAAAAGAAGCTGTCACGATATTTATAAGTCCTTTTGACTTTAGTGTGACCAGCTTCCTTTTTACCTTGGTACCTCCTTGTTTCTGCAGGGGCTAATTTCTTAAAATCTGAGATTCCAGTCTGAGCCTGGATACCCATTTAAGTCAGAGCCCTTGGAGGAAATAATGGCAATTTAATATAATTGTTGTACATCAAATTGGTGCCATTTGCGGTATAAATACCTTGATGGTAATTCAATCTTGACAAGCTTACGTTTTTGTTAAACTAACCGATGCCACCTGGGGGATGCCTGGGGGGAGTGCTCTCACCCGACAAACTCTTAAATCCTTTCAGGCTAGGTGGTGAACCTTTTCCACCCACCCCTCCAGCCCCTTCCATCAGGCACCCCAAAGGGAGGTGCCAAGTCGGCTAATGCTAGGACATCATAGTACCTCAAATCTGACACCTAGATTGATCCAAGCTGAGTTGTAAAATTGTTAGGGATGTGTCGGTTGTCGGTTTTTTACAAAAAAACCGAAACCGAGAACCAATGGTCAAATGTCGGTTTCGGTTTTTCACTGTCAGTAAGTGCTCGTATTGGAAATGAGCAATATAATTTTGTACAAATATCACTTAAACTCCCAACCCAGTCAATGATATACATCAGTGAAAGTCTAATGACATGATATGTCAAAAATGATACGATAAAAGAGATACGCGTATAGCGATACATAAGCACAATACTCAAATGACTTGTAATACATGTCATCTCGCTTTGTTATAACAACCAGTGCAGCGTTTATGGTACTGCTTATCTAACAAATGTATTCGATATTGTAATTTCATAAGTATTGCCATATCATATCGAGGCACTGAATCATATCTGTGTTGTTAAAAAATTATGCCTTTGGAATATCGTATTCAAAATTACTGATTTCTAAGTTAACATACGATTTAAACTTAAAACAGAAGAACATATGTAATGAGTTAACCTTAATACAAATTAAAAAGAACGCCAGATTTGAGAAATTAAATACTAATCTACTGCAGTTCGGACTTAAGTCTGCTAGTGACAGTGATCATCATATGCATCGTAACATATCTTTCGCGATATTTCAATACGTTGCATATCGAATACGCACATCACAACTATAAGTTACATTAATGAATTTAACGCCCGGATCAAGAGCGTCTCAGCTCTTGTGGTGAGAATACAAAATAAAACCAATACAAGAACGGCAAGAAGCACAAGATTTTACCTCCAACCGCCAGTATCACCAGTGTTTTTGACTCCAGACACCAGGATCGTCAGTGTTTTCAGGTGACAACTCACATTTAAACTTTGCGAGTGTATTTGTCTGTATCAGATTGTGCATATCACATGACTCACTAGACGACGACGAGGCGACGTCTAAAAGGGTCATCGGGATTACTGTAAATTTTACTGTTTATTTAATAAAGTCGGACATTTTTACTAAGAAAGCTTGTTAATATCGTCAAGAATGCCAGAAGAAGAATTAGTTGACGATCTAACATTTAGCCTTATAGGCATTGCTAATAACCCCAACCCCGGAGGTTGTTCTAGTCCTACAGTTTCCGTAAGTATAAATCCTACTGTATTTATGGTTTTAAGCCTAGGTGGTTAATTATTTTTTTAATGGCCCATAATATTTAATTTAAATTCATTTGATTTGTCTTTGATTACTTGTGCCTTTTTAATCAACTCTCCTGTGTAGTATTTCTGCAGCAGTGTTTAATGTAAACCAGTGAAACAAAGTCTGAAATAAAAGTTATTTAAAGTAATACTAGCTGTTACCTGCAGCTTCGCTCACGTCAAAAAAATACATTCAAAATATTATCCTGACCAGCACTATCAAATCTTGTTTAGTTTTACCATCTGACTTCCTTTGCCCTTACTGACAAACAACTACAGATGGTAATTTTATAAATGATATTCTCCAATAAGATTTGCATTGTAACTTATAGGACCCGGGGGGGGGGGAGAGGGGGGAGTCCTAAACTTGGAGTCCTATGTGGACATTATCAGGTCTATATGTTAATGTGATATGTAAGCTAGGTTCATTCAAAAGTTTAGCTTAAAAAGCAGTCTAGTAGTTTATGCGTGATGGAACTCCAAACATCCATACATACATCCAAACTTTCATATTTATAATATTAGTAGGATAATCAATTAAAGTTTGGTAAAAATGTTACTTGTGAGTTGCTAATGACCCTGTGATAAGATAGGCAGAATTTCAGAATCTAGGTAGAAACTTTAATTTAACGTATGGATAAGACAGTTATGATAAGTTTTTAAAAATAACTGAAAGCAACAACAGTTTTTTGTAAAAAAACCGAACCGATAACAAATGCAACCCCATTCCTAAAAACCCATGGACCCATTCCTAAAAATAGTGTTCATATAGTTTTCAGCTTTTCTTAAAACTACCCATTTCGATATATACACTTATGCTAGTTTTAGTTATAATTAAGTTCTCAGAACGTCCGACATCCGCTTCCACAGATGCCCATTTTTAAGTTCAGAATTGGTGTGCAATATGGATGGAACTGTAGAAAAACTAAGTTACAAAACTCTCGCTTCTTCCTCCCTTTTACTTATTTTTGGCATGAAAGTTGTTTTGTAACACATTGTGTTTTTTCTGTGTACAAAAAATACTGAAGGTGTTTGTGCCCAAAAACATTGAGCTCCTGTCATAACCACTGAAAAACCACAACAATAAGAGAAAAACTCTGGCTGAAATGAAACACTCTGGTAAAGACAAGTAGCTTTATTGGACAAGTGAGATTTTTTTATAGTTTACTTTACAAGACGAATCACAATAAAACAGTCATTCATAAGCTAAACAGCATCTTGCAATAATTTTGTAGTCGAATTTTCATTTTTTAAGATTAATTTGTATCAATCAATATACAAAAAGATAACATAAAACTACACAATTGTTTACTATATGCACAATAGACAAAGGGTTACCACGAAATACATCGGACTATAAACGTGGTAACTGCAATGTCGTTCAGGTGTGATGGCAGCAAATATGTTAGAGTGTTTGATCTCTTCCACACCTACCACATCCGTGTCCACATCACTTCCTGTTTCGGTTCAAGCAAATTAAACGGGCAAACTCAAGCGTTCTTTATTTGCCACAGGAACAAAATCACTTTGAAAGCAGCCCACAACGTGTCAATGACAAAAAGAAGAGGACACTCATATACAAACTTCATGTTTTGCAATAGATAGAAACAGCCCAAGACGAGGCAAATCCGTGACGATTTGCCTGGCCTTATTCGTATTGTACAATAATACAAATGTCTTCCTTTCCTCAACACGGATCGGAGGGATAACGCTCCGGCCCGCCCGGGATGGTTTCCAAAGCTTTGGGCGGCAAACAGTGCTCGTAGAATACACCTACTTCCAAGCCTTTTTTTCCGTGATATGCCATTCGCTTACAAGAGGTGGGTTTTAATTTTGCTGGGTTACGTGTAAAAAGACCCTGAGCCCTTACATCGAATTTGTTATCCTGTTAAATTCGATGTACCTGATTTTTTTACACTCAAACCCATGAGCACTGCCTATGGTGCTGCCTGCGGTCACTCGCCGGGGAGCCCAAAGTTTTGAAACGAGTTTTACATCCACACAAACTAAGAGGGAGCGGGAGATGTCCGTGATACGACCTAGTGATCATTCGTACTCCCGGACGATTATATTAATGGTACGTTACACACATTAAACTCTAAACCTAAACTCATTCTTACAAAGGAAAATGACGGTAATACAGTTAGTTGAAATGTCGCAAATAGACACACTATCGCGTGCGCTTCTCCCTCCGCATTCACACTGTTTTTACAGACCTCGGATCTAGGCTAATGCGCAGTCACAAAGCTAAAGAAACCGTTCTGGCCGAATCACATCACAGGAATAAATAAGTAAATGTCCATTAAAAAAGTAAAATATTCGAAAGCCACACGTCTTGTTGTTAGTAAATATTCCATAGATATACAAAAAGGGTTTCTACGCCAGGTCAATACCTGGGGGGAGGGGGATATCTAAACGATCACTTCGATAATAATTATAGTATATGTATTATTTTTTTCTCAAAATCTATTGTGATGAAATTTGTAATAGTACACATATTATCCTATAAGTCTCACCCACAACATGTTTATAAGCAAATGGCAGTATATTACATACTCATTCATGATTTTCTACTTATATAAGATAAAGCACTCATGAAATACAGTAGGTTACGGATCACATCCCGTGCTAACAGACAGTTTTATCATAGAAATCAGAGATAAAATCCATTATAATTGTTGCCCCCTTTGTAACTGGTCCCTGTACAAATAGGTATGTTGCTCGAGGTAAGACTGCGTATGACTAGAAAAATCCCCTCCAACGGAATATAATACATCGTAAATGCAGAAAATATATTCGGTGGTTGATAAACACTAAATCTTAAAACGAGTCCACGAGTAAAATCCAATTTATTAAAAATAATTGTGCCGTTACAAGATTTGTACAATGCCGGAAAAGTCTAAGCTTATTTTTTTGTAAAAAATGTTCTGATCGCGACAATCTACTAAGAGAATACCGTGTGCGAAGTAACGATCGGATGCTTAACACGATCATGAGTGTACAATGTGCGTTATGCTGTGATCGTCGAATGTAACACTGTTTCAACATAAATAAAATAATAAATACCACCTCGAATCTTAACAAACGAATTACATATGTAGGAGATAATAAGTAATTTTAAAAAATATATTACGATAATAATAACAATAAATACAGTAGAACCCTCAGGGTAGAGCGAGTGACGTATCGGGGTGAGTATATCGTATATACCGAGACATGACCGTGACCCCACTCTCTGCTTGCGCAGAATTTCTACAATTTCTCTTATTAAATCCCATAAAAACTGGAAGACGGGGGTCACCGAGGTGGGTTCTACTGTAGTGTTTCATATAGTTTGTTATTCATGATGCTTGTTGTTGATGGTTTAGTTCCAGATTCGCAGAAAGCTGTCCCAAGATCCTGTAGCGACGGCCATGCCATCCTCCGTCACTCCCAGGCAGCTCACTCGATTGTCGTGGCCCGCGAGGATACCTGCAACACACACACACCACAATCAATTTACAAAACCAGAGATGACTCGAGAGTAGGTAGGGAGTAGTAAGGTTAGCATGTTGACTCTCACTGTTCAATTACTTACACTCCCCAGAAGCACATGTTGATACCTCCCTAATCAATGTACATTTTAATATTGGACAAAGTGGGTACCTATTTTTCCCCTGATAAAACTTAAATGTGAACGATGCCTGTGATAGAAAACTGTAAGCTCTTAATCAAAACATTAGGAAAGAACTCCTCTACTAAAGTTAGTATTTTTGGAGAAAACCCACAAGAGGTTAGGATTTTAAAAATAAAATTAGCTTGCCTTGAATGTGAAAACTAAAAAATTAGGAAACTGAAGTCCAACTTTCAAACTGTACCACAACCGACAGTTTTGTATTCTCTTCTTCCTTGGTATGGTAAAGGTTCAAATGAACCAATAAATTGTGAGTTTTGTTTCCCACTGTTTTGTGTTTCTGTGATGGCCTACACACCTTCAATATAAGTGCCACTGTATTATTTTAACCTTTAAAAATGATCATAGTTAAGTTAATTTTAGGCTAGGTTTGAGCCTATACCCTTTCATAATAACTAGGAGTGCAAGTACTCAAAAATTTAAATTTTGGTACAGTTTTTTATACCTGAAGTTTTAAAAATTATTCAAAAATTGAGAGAGTAATTCCCACTGATCCACAGAGGATTGCTAACGAATTAAAACTGCCGATAATGTAGTATTGGCCATAAAAACAACCGGGGCCTAGAAAAATAAGACGAAAATGACAATGCGAAACTTAAATCCATCATAAGCAACATCCAAACTGGGTAACATTAGCTGTAAATGATGACTGGGTCATGTAATATAACTTAAGAAGTTTTAACCCTGTAATATCAGTCGAATATGAATTTTAGTCGCGTAATATCAGTTTTAAATGACAGCCAGACCGTGACCAATGTGATAGGGCCTGTTGTAAATAACGAGCTGACCATGTCACATTGACCACACAAAATGACTAGACCGTAAAACAGGGTTCCCACTCAAACTTAATAACCAAATTCACGGGTTTTTCACGGTTTTCAAGGTCTAAAAATTGTTAATTTCGCAGTCGAAATGTTAAAAAACATAACATATACCGGTCGCAAAACAACAACGCAGACGCGGCGCAGCGGTCAAATACTAGTTAAAACTTTCCATCCTTCCAATTACGATGCCACAGAACCATAAATTCATAACATACATCCCAAGTGAACCTTTTAAAAAATAAGAACTATTTTAGAGTTTCTTATTGTTTTATTGTCGTCATGAGTCATGTCATCAGTCTATCGATTATCAGTTGCTGGCAGTGTTGCCACCAGGTAGGTGAAGTTTTACCCTAAACGTGTGGTTAAATTACCCTAAGAGTTGATTTTCTTCTATAAAAGCTCAAAATACACTCGAGATTGGTTTTAAAACATGATTAAGGCATACAAAGTAAGGTAACATAGCATTTATTACTTGTCTTTGGTACTATATCACACATAAAACGAAATATGTATTAAACAATTCAAATAAATAATCTGTTGTAATATTTTTATTCAGCGCTATATACTTAATGTGCTGGTATCGCTGATAACAGAAACTTGCTGATAAATGTTATTAACAGGTGTTGGGACTGGGAGGACTTAGTACTTTATTGTTTTATAAACTTTTTCAGTTGTACAAATTTGTTAATGTTATTGTTTGTAAAAAATAATGTTTGTCATCTTATTACTATTTGATTAGATCAATAGGTTTCATTGCAATACAACACCACATCACCCAAATTCACACATGTTATGCCTTGTTGTAATGTTTGTATGTGCGCTCACCTGGCTCACCCATGGGCTCACCATGGGGATTTCACAGCCGTAAAATACAATTTAGCTCCTTCATAAAAATATGTGTCAAAATAGAGACAATCTTCACAGCAAACATATTTTCTAAAACAGCGCTGTAAATCTAACAACATATATTTAACCAAATTAACCCGATATATTTTTACTGTTTAGGGTATTCTATATTATGTTGCGCCCAATTTTGGGCACATAACATGTACCTCGATTTTATCGGTTTGAAAATTAAACTTTGTGTCCTTTGTGATTACATGAATCTCTAGTCTAATAGTCAATAGGATAGACGATGTACATGCTAGTTATATCTCTTTTATAGTTCTTTTAATTTACCCAGCACTTAATGTAAATGTTTTAATTCCTGGAAAAACCATTTTACATTGCCAAAACATCTAAATTTGAATTATAAGGGGCTCTAGATTTTACCCTAAAATTACCCTAAAAACTCCATTACCCTAGAATTACCCTAAGACCAGTAAAATTACCCTAAAAGTGGCAACACTGGTTGCTGGTGATTTCTACTTCGCTCGCTCAGTGTTGCCAATCACTTTTTCCCAAATTACCTTCGATCCTTGTAAAAATTACCCTCAAAATCTAAACTCCTGTATTTGAGTAAGGATTGCAAATTAAATAAAGGAAATGTACTTGAAATTTAATAGATCTGAGGAGCCGCCTATAGATGTCACTGATGTCTAATTAATTAAGTTTAGAATAAAGAATGAAAATAGAAGTTGCACACGCCAGCCAGTTTTTGTCTCAATTTTTTCATGAGAGATATAACGGATTTTTCTCAGAATTTATTTTACTGCTTAACAAATCACAGTATATAAATGACTGACAGCTGATGAAATTCTGTTTACAGCCATAAACGACAATTATAAAACAGCTAACGATGTCTATCTTTCAGTCTATGAACTGCTAGGATTAGGTAGGCGGAGACAGGTGACAATAATCCCCATTTTCTATTTCCGTTATTTATTGTCTGGTTGACGTTAAAACTTGCAGACATTACTGCAACTTAGCGGACTTCTTGTCGTCCTGGCACTTGTGGCTCTTCCACGTTTTTAACATGAGACAATCACTCTACATGTAATCCTTACTCAAGCTTGATTTCTGTCATGGAGTTTGTGAGTATTCGTCTGAGTAACGAAAGTCGGAAGGGTCGATAAAGTAGAGAAATGTAGTAGGCCTAATTTAATCATAAATAAACATCAATGAATGTAATAATAAGTATATAACAGAGTATAATTTAAATTTGCATATTTTTAAAGGCTTTAGTAAAATTACCCCTTTTTACCCTCGAAGTTCAAAATTATCACCGGCAAGGGTAATTTCTCTCGAATTGGTAACGCTGACTACGCACCGTGTAAACGGAATGGGCGAGTAACTGACGCGACAGTTGTATAGTTAACAGTCTAGCTACAGTAGCTGTCTACTGTCACCAACTAAACCAAAACAATAGGCAAATGACATACAGTAAAGATGACACTTAAACGATCTTACACAAGTGTCAGTCAGCAGTCAGTTGACAGTGAAAAAAACACCAGCAACTTAACAACTGTTGCCCGAGTCGGCCCGAGTTCCGCACCGTGGAAACCAGAACCAGTCCTAAATCATCTGCACAGCTGCAATCTGCAAGTAGGCAGACGACGCGGTATCAGGGTTCCCACTCTAACTTAACAATCATATTCACGGGTTTTTCACGGTTTTCAAGGTCTAAAAATTGTCAATTTCACGGTCGAAATATTAAAAAAAACATAACCTATACTGGTCGCAAAACAACAACGCAGACGCGGCACAGCGATCAAATACTAGTTAAAACTTTCCCACATTCCAATTACGATGTCACAGAACCATAAAACCATACCATACATCCCAAGTGAACCTTTTAAAAAATAAAAACTGTTTTAGAGTTTCTGATTGTTTTATTGTCGTCGTGAGTAATCAAGGTTCGTAGAGCTTTCAGACCAGGTGTGCTGAGTCGATCTATTTAAGGTTTTCTACTTAACCGGAAGAGACCTCGTAAAAAAGGCTGGAAGGTCATGTGATCACCAATCCAATCTGCAGTGTTGCTGGAAACACGATATTTATCGTACGAGTGCCATATTTTTCCTCATCAGTATAATTAGAATTAACATTGTTTAACTGCTTAAATTCTATGATATGCTGATACTTTATGAAACTAATATATTGTTTTGATGTATTTATATTACTGGATAATCGATTAAGGGTTTAAATTTTCTTTCTGCATGTCCAGTGACAATTTAAAAATAGCTGTACCATTATTATACTCTTAAGGTTGGCAATACTTTATGGTATGTTGTTGATTTATGAATCAGCTGGACGCCCTCGTAAGACATCTTTGCTGCGAACATTACTCTTATGTAAATAAGCACACCTGGTCTGAAAGCTCTACGAACCTTGGTGAGTCATGACATTAATCATTAGTCTATCGGTTATCGTTTGCTGGTGATTTCTACTTCGTTCAGTGTTGCCAATCACTTTTTCCCAAATTACCCACAATCCTCGTCAAAATTACCTTCAAAATCTAAACTCCTGTATTTGAGTAAAGAGTGATAATGAAATACAGGAAATGTGCTTGAAATTTGATAAGTTTGAGGGAGCCGCCTATAGATGTCACTGATTTATAATTAATGTTAAAGTTTAGAATAAAGAATGAAAATAGAAGTTGCACACGCCAGCCAGTTTTTTGTCTCAATTTTTTCATGCGAGATATAACAGATTTTTCTCAGAATTTATTTTACTGCTTAACAAATCACAGTATATAAATGACTGACAGCTGATGAAATTTTGTTAACATCCATAAACACCAATTATAAAACAGCTAACGCTGTCTATCTTTAAGTCTATCAACTGCTAGGATTAGGTAAGCGGAGACGGGTGACAATAATCCCCCCCATTTTATATTTTCATTATTTATTGTCTGGTTGACGTTAAAACTTAGACATTACTGCAACTTAGCAGACTTCTTGTCGCCCTGGCACTCGTGGCTCTTCCACATTTTTAACATGAGATGATCACTCTACATGTAATCCTTACTCAAGATTCATTTCTGTCATGGAGTTCGTGAGTATTCGTCAGAGTAACGAAAATCGGAAGGGTCGATAAAGTAGAGAAATGTAGTAGGCCTAATTTAATCATAAATAAACATCGATGAATGTAATCTATAATATTATAAAGAAGAGGTGGTTTCTGTCTGTCTGTCTGTCTGTCTGATGTTCCGGGTGAACACAAAAACTACTGAACCGACTGGGCTGAAACTTTACACATAGGTAGATCTTGAACCCACACAACACATAGGCCTATTCACTTCCTTAAAATCCCCTCGGGCTACGCCCCATGAACGTCCCAAGTTTCAATGTTTACATTTCAGAAGAAAGTAAACATTCAGAAACTGTAATGCGAACAGCTGAGGGCACTTACATTTGACAGCTTAAAGAGCAGAAGCAAGAACAACAGCTGTTTCAAGCTAACTAAAATGAAATTTGCATTGACTATAGAACGGGTAAGGAAAACCCCTGTGCGAAGAACGTGTACATCAAGTATATATATTTATTTCAATATACCGTATAATTAATCTATATAAATAAAATTAGAGTTTTGTCTGTACATTGCTTGGAATTATGAAATTTTTGCATATTTTCACGTTTTACTCCCTAGGGAAACCAAAAGAAATCTTATCTCAATTTATGTCTGTCTGTCTGACGGTAACGCTAAAGGACGGGTTTTTGTTCGCTTTTCACTGGAAAACGGGTGCAGTGACATTAATGAAACTTTGTTTCTTTGTTCTATATATGCGTGAGAAGGTTTTAGGGCACTATAAACTGGCATACGCCTTTTTAAAAAATAATGGCGGCCGCTCAAAAACGTGATTTTGTGCGGTTTTGGTCATGTTTTGTTCGCTTTTCACAGGAAAACGGGTGCACCGACTTTTATGCAACTTTTTTCTATGTTCTATATGTGCGTTAGAAGGTTTTAGGCTAATTGGATTGTTTTAAATTACCTTAGGACACTGCCCCATAGGGTTTTTAAGATCCTATGCTATTCTTATGGACAAAGCATTTATTTATATTGAACCAGATGATGGCATAGTTATTCTATAAATAGGTTTATTAGTTCTTTTTTAAAACGTTGAGTGAAGATTGGTAATAAATAACATAAATGGA
Source organism: Allygus modestus (assembly GCA_963675035.1). Classification (NCBI taxonomy): domain Eukaryota; kingdom Metazoa; phylum Arthropoda; class Insecta; order Hemiptera; family Cicadellidae; genus Allygus; species Allygus modestus. Next base: position 238,430,315 of record OY776112.1, read on the forward strand.
TATATGATCTAAATCTATATTTGTCAGACTCATGTACTCACTGACATAGTGATCACTTTATCTAAGAAACGACAATGTCTATTGAAGATAAAATTTTGTATGGTGGTTCCCCTTATGCTGCAGATTCACAATAAGAATACGTTTAAAAAAGTCCTATAGGGTTCTTCGCTAATTTACTTTTATCGCAATTGTATGAGTATTAGTACTTTCTGGACCTTTGTAAGTTACATTTCGGTAGGAACATAACTAATTCATCAGATAAAAACGCAGCCTATTCCTGTTACGAAAATGTTTATGTGCTTCGCCCCCCGGAATTTCAAAATACAATATTTTAACAATCTTGCACATACTCTTGGACTGATGGATCTGAAATTTGGTAGGAATGTAGCTGATAGGTCAGTGCAGACATTTACCTACTCCAGACACAAATATACTCAAGGACTCTGGCCCAATGGCCTTTAATATAAGCGCGTTAGTCGTAACACACAAACTACTCAACCAGTAGAGCTGAAATTTGATGCCTTAAAGGAAATAAGAAACAACATCATGGGGAGTCACGGTGTTGTTCTCTGGAGATTTCACACAGACCCTTTGTCGTAAGTGAGACATGAGTGGACGAGTCTACGCCTCTCTAAAAATATATTTTATGTAGCCGACCACTGAGCGTCTGAACTTAACAGTAAATATGAAAATGTATTTTTGAGAAGATTAAGGGGTTGATCAGTTTTCTTATGCGCTTTTAAAAGTTGAGATTGGGACATTGAAAAACAAATTAAGGTCTCAGAAACATCTATCCTTCACTCGGCACTATCAATGAATCACAGGATTTATTGATTAACAGTTTGTTACACCGAGGTTCATAAACAGTTTAATCTGGAAAGTGACTGGCTCTGTGATTGTGCCATCCTCACGTCCACCAATGAACAAGAAACGGAGATAAACACAAATTTAGGTCTATTCCAAAGGGAGGAACGAACATATACAATATTTAATACCGTTCATTTAACCATGACCACTGTTAGAACAGTTCGTATATATTGATTTACATTTATTTAAATCAAATCAAGTAGTCATATGTTTTTAAAACATATGATTTTTCCAAGTTTAAATTGTTTATTTACAATTATATTGAAAACAGGACCTGGCAAGAATGGTGATTTTAAAAGTGGTTTGTCAATGTTTTTAAAGTTTAATGTTTCGTTACCTTACTATTAGTTTATTGGAATGTAAAGATTAATGTATCAAAGTATTTAAAATGTTAAATTAACCCTTTGAGTGCTAAGCTTCTGAAAGGAGTAGTTGAATCTGTGATGTTTTGTTGATTTTTTTAATATATTGAACGCCTGAACAGTTAAAATTAATAAAAACGTGCTTCCGCTGGACACACACAGTAAAGGATAGGTAAAAAGTAGCAAAACACCTGATCAGATGTGCAACTCACAAAGAATCCACCCATCCCGTCAGCTTGGACCCGAGCCGTCCACCGTTTGCTTAAGGTCCGCCCTCCCCTTCAACTCTGCCACAGACAGGTGAACTCTCCATGAGTTGCACATAAAAACCACCGACTGTGACGGGATTCGAACCCTCGATCCAAGTGTTACCCCCGGCCGGGAAGGTAACGCCTTAGACCGCACAGCCACTGGTCAGGCTAGCAGCTGCAGTGGATCAGTTGGTATTATAGAGACTAGGCACTGGACGAGGTAGTTCAATTCGTGTCTACCAGGTTTCACCACATGTCAGACTCAGACTGCAGACTGAGCGCCTAACGGTACAATCGCTTATGAAGCAGTAACAGTGTTTATTGATAACAGATTCAAAAGACGATATATCGGCTCATAGCACTGAAAGGGTTAAACAGGGTTAATATTTTTTGTAGGTACTTGAGTTCTTTTATTTCTAAAATCGAATCCAAAGTGTTACGTGTACCGATTTGGAGTAGCAAAAACCACACCGTTCACTACCCGACAGAGTTCCTCGACTTGGCAGCAGTACCCGAACTATCTGCCGTAGTATATTTCGTTAACTTTAATTCTATTTTAAAAGTGTAAAATGTAATTTTAATATTGTAAAATTATGTGGGTTGTTAATATTTTTAGTTAATCTGCCATTTATGTACAACCTGTACGAAGGACGGGTACATCAGCTAGTAATAAGTATATAACAGAGTATAATATCAATTTGTATATTTCTAAAGGCTTTAGTAAAATTACTCCTTTTTACCCTCGAAGTTCTAAATTATCACCGACAAGGGTAATTTCCCTCGAATTGGCAATGCTGACTACGCACTGTGTACATGGAATGGGCGAGTTACTGACGCGACAGTTGTATAGTTACAGTAGCTGTCTACTGCCGCTTGTTTACACCGACTAATACAAAACAATAGGCAACTGACATACAGTAAAGAAGACGTATAAACGGTCTTACACAAGTGTCAGTCATCAGTCAGTTGACAGTGAAAAAAACACCAGCAACTTAACAACTGTCGCCCGAGTTCCTTTGCACCGTGAAAACCAGAACCAGCATCCGCACAGCTGCAATCTGCATGTAGGCAGATGACGCGGTATTCACCGTATTAACAACGTACTAAATAATTCTGTTGTACATTCCCCTATCTGAAAACAAATGTGATATTTTCTGATGAGATATTTTTTTATTGTTTTTCAAGTTTGATATATTTTTAAGGTTCCATATCAAAATTCACGGCTTATTCCAGGTTTTTTCACGGTATTCAAAATTCACGGCTTATTCAAGGTTTCACGGTTGGGTGGGGACCCTAGGTATTCACCATATTAACAGCGTACTAAATAATTCTGTTGTACATTTCCCTTTTTGAAAACAAATTTTGATATTTTCTGATAAGATATTTTTTATTGTTTTTCAAGTTTGATATATTTTTAAGGTTTGATATCAAAATTCACGGCTTATTCAAGGTTTCACGGTTGGGTGGGAGACCTTGGTAAAAGTAAGTAAATGTGATATTCATATTTATCGGCCAAAAATGGGGGCCAAACCACTTTTACCTAGCAGATTACATTAACCAATTGTCTAATCAAAGATAGAAATTTGGACTGCTACTAATACAAATATTAATACATTTTTGCTATAGAATATTGGTTGCATAATCCTACTCACAACAAGAATATACAATTATATCTGGAGTGGTTAGTTATTCCATGCCACTACACCTTACAAAAAAAAAAAAAAAAAATTAGAAAAATTATTTTCTATTAGTGCTGGTAGAAAATACTCTCTCGATAAAACTCAAAACTCAAGAATAATTGGTAAAGCTCGACTCGACACAACTCAATAAAAAAATAAGTACTCACACACCAATAATAATATCTTCTTGATACCCAAAAAAATTCCAAAAACCATTGGCGGGTGAGCGATGCGCAAGACGTTGATATTTACCCGCACGCTCCGTCTTCATGGAGTCCCAGACGTTGCAGTTGAAGTCATCGTAGCCGGCGAGCAGCAGCCGGCCAGACTTGGAGAAAGCCACGGACGTGATTCCGCAGATGATGTTGTCGTGAGAGTACATCGCCAGCTCCTGGTCCGACCGGATGTCAAACAGGCGACACGTCGCATCGTCCGACCCCGTCGCAAACGCATAGCCGTTGGGGAAGAACTGCAAATGTTACATAATAAGTCGTGCAATTGTCAGTCATCAATCACATGACTGATGAATACAATACTTTAAGAGAACACCAGCTTTAAAATTATCCTTATTAAAGTTAATGTAAGGTTTTAGGTACAAAACATTAACTTGTAAATTATAAAGCGTATGAACTAAAATAGTCTAAAAATATAAGTTAACCCTTTCCGGGCTTTTGACGGATATATCCAACTAGTTTTCTTTCCGTTCTGGGTCAGAGACGGATATATCTGTCTCGTTTTCTTTCTGTTCTGGGCCAAAGACAGATATATCCCTCAGATTACCTAACACCAAAACAATATTTATTTATTATTTGTATGAGCATGTCAATTGGTGAACCTATAATTATTTGTTTAACACATTTGCTGCGCGCCACTTACCAGTGAGTGCTCAAGTTCCTTACCGGCGTCGCTTAAGGCGGTCCCACACTTCTCCCAAACACGCCTGAACATTCGGCCGAACATTCTCCCGAATGTTCACTGAACATCCCGTTCAGTGGGTCCCAGTATGTATTAAAAAGTTCGTGCAGCTCTCACACTTCTCGCGAACATTCGGAGTTCCGTGTTCGCGAGAAGTGTGGGACCGCCTTTACTTTCCATTCAGTTTCTATGCAATAGCACACCAGTAAGAATGGGTATTTTTATGTCTGTGTTTAGCTAGGAATGCGAACTTTACTGTGGTGTTGGTTGGTAGTAAATTTCCCAAATATCCCAGCTGTCACGGGACATCCCCTCATTCATTTTCGTCCAACTTAATCCCTCTAGATGGCAACCCTGGTTGACTTCTGCTATCTGGATTATGCTGCTACCTGTTGGTGTTTTGTAGAATTAATTCCAGTTGTGTTGTAATGCAGTACAGCACCGTAGGGCGTGTCATTCGTTGACCGAGAATTCAAAATGTGACTACGCCAATCGGAGCAGTTGCAGGCGTGCCCCGCAGCGAACTTGTTAAAACATTTGCTTTCAATTTGGGTATTTTAGTGCTAGGAGTTAGCAACAGTACTTTCAGAGTATCTTTACGGACGAAAGACAGATATATTTGTCTACTTTCTTTGCTAAAAAACCTATTTAAGGAAAAAAAGCTGTCTTTACATAACCTATGACCTTTTTAAAAACAGAAAGTATTTAAAACAAAAAGCTCATATTGCAAACTTTAAAACTATTATGTCCTACATCACAGTTAAATTCAGCCCTGGAAGGGTTTATAGAACGTGGACGGAAAACATGTTTCATTTATATCAATAAAAAAATATTTTGGTAATTTTGAAAATAGCTTCAAAGTATTTAGGTGATACTTTTTAAAATTAAAACTGAAAAAAAAGATATCACTTTTGCTTGTGGATTTCAGTACATATCTTGTCAGGGTCCATGGTGTGTAGGAGAGGTAGAGAGAGAGGTGGTGAACACCCTCCCGGTTACCTTCCGACGGTTGAGTACAGTCGGTTTATATGTTCTGACAAATAAAAATAGATCAGTTAGGTGACTGTAAGAATACACAAGAAAAGGTAGTCATGACCATGCATGTACAAACCAGGTTCTACACACTTTGAAATTACCTGTATAATAAGTATTACATCATAAATTATGAGCATAAAGTTCAAACACTTACTGTTACTGCGTTTATATCAGATTCGTGACCTGGGAAAGTTTGTTTGCACGAGCCTTCTCGGATGTCCCATAGCTGAAAAGAAAACGTGATTATATTAGAATCGGTAATGTACGTATGTTAGTTTTAAGCATAATTTTCCCCAGAGAGTACCCTTTTTGGTTTCAACATAATATATTTACTAATATATTACTAATTAGTACCTAACAACTAATCAAAAAATTGTAATGGGAATAGATGTATTAAAATTAAACACTATCAGAAAATTATCAATCCTAATTGAGTGAATGAACAGAACCTAGGGAACCCTAGTGTGAAAGGTGAAAGTGGTGAGTATGAGGACGTAATAAGTTTGTGCCAAAACGGCTCCACTGACCACCCTCAAATTTTGCACACACATTTCTATCACATTAAAAATTACAAGTTTGAATATGATAAAAAATAATTTATTAGGGCTTTGTTCCATTCGTTTGCAACATTTCAATAAATTTTACGGTAACGTATTTTCAATATTTTCAGCCAGCTACCACTACTTGATCTACGCAAACCACTGTTAAAAGAAAAATATAATTTTACATAGTATGAAGATGGATAGGAAACATAATTCTATAGAGTGGACATAACACTATCTTAAAATATTAGTTATAGTCAACGTAGTATAATATAAACAGTGAATTATTAATGAAAGTATTGATGATGCGGAAAGGTAATATAATTGTTTGTTTTAGGGATCCAAATACTTTAAAGCAAGGATGACAAATAAAGTGGTGATATTTTCATTTATTTATTGTGTTCTGCCAACAAAGTAGAAATATGTTAGTTGCGAGGTTGATGTCAGTATGACTTAGGAGTGTGCGAGTACTCAAAACTTGAGTTTTCGGCCGAGTATTTTAATACTCGAACTTGACTCGAAGTTTTGAAAACTAGTCGAAACCTCGAGCGAGTATTTCCTGCCGATTTCTGGACGATCGCGACTGGCCAAAATGCGTAGTAACGGCCGCAAAAGGCAATTGCATTGCGTAAAATCGGCCGAAAATGACGACTATAAACGATTGCGACCGGCCAAAACGCATAGTAAAGGCCGCAAAAGGCAATCGCATCACGTAAAATCGGCCGTAAATCACAAACGCGATCTATTGTGACCAGCCAAAACGCATAGTAACGGCCGCAAAAGGCAATCATATCATGTAAAATCAGCCGAAAATGACGACCGTGAGCTATTGCGACTGGCCAAAACGTATAGTAACGGCCGCAAAAGGCGATCGCATCATAAAGGCCGAAAATGACGATCGGACCGCGAAATTTCGGCCGTAACTAACGATTTCATCATTTAATATTGATTATAAGCGATGTCTGGACCAGGTGAAATTAGCCAAATGACAACCGGGCCCTGTTTCATCGGCCGGAAACGAATGTCAAACCATATTTTGTTTGTCAATACGTAATCCAGTTTGAATGTACTTGCCAAAACTTTGTATTGCTACTAATGTATTAGTAGAAACCATGTTTAGATAATCAAATCTAGGATGGTATCCCATAACACTATTTTAAACTACCAACTGATGGCAAATACTCGCTCGAAAATACTCGAAATTCAAAAATAATTGGCACTAATCGACTCGATTAAAAAAATAATTGGCACTACTCGACTCGATTAAAAAAATCACTACTCGCACACCCCTAGTATGATTTCTGTTAGAAATGGAGCTGGCAACAAAAGTTCATCCTTCGTTTTCAGTAAAGATGCCAACTAGGCACAACCTCTTTTTATCGGGTCCATTTCACAACATCACGGTACAGAACGTAAAGTTCCTTTCAAAACAATGTGAGATTTTAGAGTATCAAGTCTCAGTTTTGTTTATATGTATCACAGCAGAATTTGGCCTAGCATTTGTTCTTGTGTACGAATACGAAAATCTCGCTTCTAAATTCACACATTTGATTAAAATTAGCTACTTGGCTGCAGAAAATATCACCCTATATCTTCTATCTTCTTTAGTCCTATCTTCTTCATTACATTGTCCTTTAAAAGTGGGTTTACAAAGGAGTAACATTGATAAATTTATGGTTTAAACAATGGCAAACTAACTAATAGTCTCTTGATTTGAATAGAAATTTGTTTTAAAAATAACTAATATTGCTCACTTTGGATAGGATCATCAACTAATCACATTAACTGACCGCACCCCCTCATTGAGCTACCCTCGGGAACTGTCTCCAACAGTTTGAAAACCGCTAGGTTAGTATATGGTCGTAAAAATCAAATATTTCAACAAGGATATTACATTTGATAATCTCCTCGTTTGCAGGTAGTTAAAAAGGATTTAGCTACTTACAGGACAAATGTAAAATTATTCATAGTTTGAAATTATTATATTTTACAACCAATATCTTTCTTCTACATTGCTGTCACTTACGAGAAATGAGCACCTATGAGTTGATTAGTTGTCACTGGTCAGAGGGTGTAGTCTGATACACGAAGCTGTTGCAGGGGGGGGGGGAGCGGCTGTAAATTCTGCCGAGAAACAGTAAGAACTGAGCAAGTTTCATACTGAGGCAGTTCCATTTGGAGCCAATTCCGTGCTCCCATTTAGAAAAGGATTTGTTTTAACATAACTTAATTCACTTCAAACACATCACAGGTACTTGTGCTGATAGAACGAAAGTGTCAAACAATTGTGATTTTGACACGCACCATCTAAGAAATGTAGACTATAACACCGATTCCCATGACAGATTGCAAATGTGTTCAATTTGTAAACATTTTAAACTAATGGTTTCAAAATTCCCTTTAGCTCTAATGTTTAATGACAATTCTTATCCACACATGCATAAAAATTCTCATACAAATACAACTTATTTCAAGTTCTAGACAAGAATTACACAACATAATTACCGTAATTGTGATAAAAGCCAATCCACTTCATGATGTTACTCAAATGACAATCACATAGTAAATTGCACACAATAAAATTTAAAGTAAATTTTCATTTGCCTTTAAGATACAACATTTTTCACAAGAATACAAAATGCAAAATTATAAATTTTACATACTTAATTTATAAATAATGGTCATAGAAAGATGTTAAATAAGTACTGATAAAATCATTTTAAGACAAAGCCTATTAACCTGTAGAGAAATTAAATGAGACTTATTTATACTGGCCACTCGCATCTGCTGACAACTTGACAGATCTATACAGACAGTAATAAAACTTTACATCGTTCCCAGAGTTTGAACTATTTGCATAGGCCTACACAGCATGCATTACCATAAAGAAACACCTATTTGCAGATCTCAAAAAGGTTGTATAAACCTGGAAGTAAATAAAAGCCGTTAGCTAAGATAAAATATTAGAGGGACAATGATTTTCTTTAGTGACTTATGCTTTAAACAGAACTATTTTAGCCAAGCAAAGGTGGTTGTAATGAAGGAGGAGAAAATAAGCTTACTTTGAACATACTAAAAAGTACTTACAAGCTAAACTTAAAGAATTGTTTACTTTCAACCAATAATCATTATCGGGGGAACCGAGTTGACTGTATGATATGGTATTGATATACTGACTTTGGCAGAAGCGTCACAGGCGCCAGAGACGAAGGTACGCATGTCGGGAGCGAGGGATAGAGACATGACGTCTCCGGTGTGCCCGATGAACGACGTGCACTGCTGTCCCGTCTCTATGTCCCACAGCGCACTGAAACATCGGCACAATAAACGTTTGGCTGGCCAGCGTCCGAGTGTGTGCACGCTACCACTTCATAGGCTTCGTAATGTCTTCAGACCCGAAGCAGAACAATGGAGCAGTGCTGTGGCATTATTGCAGAAAGAAAATGAGAGCTACAGAAATATCAACCATAACGTCTGGTTTCCATGGTGAAGCCTTTAACAGATGCAGACATTTTCTATTTTTGTTATTTTTTCCAGAAAAATCAAACAATTACAATATGTTTATGTGCATGCTGCAAAAGCCAAAGTAGGCCTGTCTGCAGCTCTTAAGTAACGCACATACTTTTTCTCCACTCTTTTTGTCTACCAGTCGGTCTTAAAGGATCAGTCTTCTTTCCTCCTGAACATATTCATGGGCAATAACAAATTATGCACTGTTTAAACGGAACATACAAGTTACCGTTGAGCCAGTTGTATACCTAGTGACGGTAGCTTACTCCTGGAGCTTTAGAGAATGTTTTAAAAAGAAAAGAGTCGTAATACTTTTAATGTTTGTTACTGGTTTAATCGTCTCAAAAACTAGTACGACAAATATGAAACAACTGTAAGCAAAATGAGGACTTTACATTAAGTTTATAAAAAGTAATTTTGTTTATCCAATACACAAACTGCAGAATATTATTTGTTTTCACCAAAAATCCTTACTATATTAAAAAAAAACATATCAATAACAATAAAGACGAGCTAATTGACAATTACGTTCAGTAACAATACTTACCATGACATATCTCCTGAACTTGTGACTATTTGGTTATCGTCGAGAAACCGACAACAGGACAAATAACCTGTATGACCGGGAAGTTCCCGACTAACTCGCACGTTACCTTCTCTCGTTTTCAAACTGCAACAAACAAATACACAGCATAAGACTCAGTATACGTTTTACAAAATCCTTAGGAATTTTTTTTAATCCATTGAGTGACTTTGACAGGGCATTTTTGTCAAGCCACAAGAACATGATAGAAATCGTGGATAGAAGATATCCGTCATGAGTAATTGTTCGTGTTTCAAAATTGTCCACCAGATTGGACCACCACCTTCTCAGGCAATATTTGTTTTTGTTTTTTCGATGATCCATATTTTCTTTATGTTAGCAACTTCTATCTAGTCCCGGGCCACACTCCCCCGGTCTCACTATTGGGGTCGTGCTAATAGCTCACTATTCCATAGGAAATTTGCCAACAAACCACCTAGAAGTCTTGCCTTGGGATTGTGTTTGGATTAGCACCAACGTATAAAACAATACTACTTAAATATATATTTTTTAAACTATTGAAAATTAAACAAAGGGAATGAGACTACATCGGGAGATTGCCTGTACGTAGACCCAGCCGCTATATTACAACCTATGGTTGAATTTAATTTAGAGCAAATTATTGTAATAATACAACGGTAGAATTATGTCAAAACTATATTTTATTTTAGGAAAAGGAAAAAAGCTTGTTTATGCTCAGGGTTTAACCCTTTCCGCTCGTATGTCGCCGCTGCTGCGACATTCAATTCCGTCGGTTCCGCTCGTAAGTCGCGGCTGCCGCGACACTTTTTGTATCGACTTATTAGTTAATCTGTTCACGTTATATAGACCCTAAATGCGTTTACATGATGTTATATACTTAATCAATGGTCTCTCTGTTTATTTTAGCTGTCTTTGATCGCAAGAAAAACAACTGTAAGCTATTTAGTCAGCTGTGAATTTAGCTCCGTTTTGGAGTTAGGTTAATTGGTTTAGCGTTTGTTATGTTCCGTCTCGGTTTGTTTACGAGATGACTAATAGTATATTTTCGCTTTTACTATTGCGTTTTATAAGTTTGTTTGTACATATTTATATTAATTAAGTTTACTGGAACATTATTTATAATACAAGTGTCTTCTTTCATACAGTGTTGTGTTTATTATGTGAAAAAGAAAGTGGCAACGATTGCCATGGAAATCAAAATTGCCAAGAAACAAGAAATATATGAAATTCATTATTTATGTCATGAATATTGGTAACCTTTGATGTAATGAGTGATTTAAGTTTGCAAATAAATAAGGAATGGAAATAAAATTTTTTTTAAATCTAAAAAAAATATTTTATTTTTTATAAGCCCAAAAACACAGATTTCGTTATTGGTTTTTTGTTTTATTGTACATAAATATCATAAAAAATTGTGTTAACATTGTTTTTAAATTAAATTTTCATTTTATTGTGTGTAGAATATAGTGCTGAATAGTAATTAATAACTCAGATAAAATAACTACATTATATTAGCAGGTGATATACGAAAAACTAAATACATGGTATTTTCCATTTACAAAAATGCAAGTGTAAGGGACAACAGGTGTTCAGAATATCCGAGTGGAAAGGGTTAAGGATATAAAACAAAGTATTCGCCAGAAATGTTGATGGATTTGAAGCAGAAATCATGAGTCAAAATATAATCACGAGTCAATAAAACGAAGTATTCGCCAGAAATGTTGATGGATTTGAAGCAGGAATCATGAGTCAAAATATAATCACGAGTCATAAGTCAGAGTCCAAGCGGAGCGGAAGTATTGTGGTTAGCTTATCTTATCAGTGATCCCCTTCTACAGTGATCTAAAGTTTGGTGTGCTTGTTTTGTAAAATTAAATATTTATTTATCTTTCACACATATTGCGACTATTTTTTTATTTTAATATTTTTTGCACTTATAATTCTCAGTATAGAATCTAGCTGCAAAAGCTGTCTTGTGACTATAAAGAAAAATCAACTTAAGTTGTCTTATGCGGAGTGTCAGGGGGAATTTAACGGAAAATGTGTGAGAATGAGTCAGACAGGTGTAAACTGCTTAGAAGAGCTGAACACAGTATATGGAGGTGTGATCCATGCAGTGCTGACTGCAGGAAACTCACGCTGTAGGTACTCCGATCCGAAGGTTTTTTCGATATTCGATAAGGTCTGGTATAAATCCGACTTATTCGGATAGACTGTATATCTGGGGATAAAAGATCAGAAACTAAACGATAAATACGTTTGAACCATTACTAAACGCTTTGACTCTGACGACGTCACATCGTTCAACATAACGTGACGCAATGCCTGTCGTTTTGTTTTTCGGTTTCGGTAATCGGTACGTATCAATGCATCGATACATTAGTTGTGTATATTCGCGATACACGACAGAATTGTACATCATTGAAGCAAACAAAGAATTACTAGGGTCTATAAAGAGAAATGTGCGATAGCGAACGTTTTTGATGTAAACAATCGCAAATTTAAACAACATTGCAACTCGATGATTCACGGGATGGACGCAGACGAGACAACAGTAGTGGATTACTGGCGAAGTGGCGAATAAGTCAATATTTTACAGTCGATATTCAATATCCGATTGTATCAACATCTCGCGATTTAAGGAGCAAGCTCTCATAGAGTAAGTTGTTACTCCAAAGTTCCATTATGCAAACAGAAATGTTAGTGTATGAAATTTAAAATTGCTGCAACTAATATTTTTTCCATTCAATATCCTTAAAACACTGAGTAAAATATTACTGACTTGCGCAAAACGAGTTACATAGCTTTCTCTACTAGGAAGTTTCCCGGTATGATCAACGAGCATAATCCATCTAGCGCTTTCACACTCTAAGAAAAGACTTCACTTTTTTACCCCCGGACAAGACCTCTATATTAAGCTCGTTGTGTAATACGACGATGTGAAGCAGCGATGCATCACTAAGCGGCGCGGATTCACGAAACCATCGCTTAGTTATCTATTAATTATTTATACAGGTTTCATCGTTCGGTTATTATTTGATTTTGTTAAATTAATTTTTTAAAATGGAACCGAAAAAGAATAGCATTATATAAAAATTCTTTAAAAAGAATGAAGCCGATAGTGAAGTTGCTGAATGTCTGAAATGCAAGCTTTAAGGTTATGTTGTATGTTTACATTTCGGTGACAAACTAAACAAGGTTTCTATTTTTTAGTAAAGAACAAAAGTTCAAACTAGTTAGTAAAATTATAAAACAAAGGAAATTCTTTGGTCATGGATGTTTTTGGATAACTCATACAGCCAAGGCCAACTGAGTCATTGTTTCATTGCCTATAAGTCGTGCTAGGCCTAATAGTATGTTATGATTTCTGCTACTTTTTAACATCGATGATTTCGGTCTTTTAATAATTAGGCTGTCATCATATTAAAACGTTTCCTTGTTTTTTTCTCTTGTCTGACCATATGATTTCACCGAGGAAAAGGTGTGTGCCATTAATGAGGTCAACTGCAAACAACAGATTGGGGGGAAGGAGTGTGGTGTGCATGCTCTACACAACTTGGAAATAGTTTGCTCATGTATAACTGCAAGTGCATCTATAACAAATAACAAATTATGGAACTGTGATTTTTCTATTGATGACTATTATAAACGAATAAAACTTGACTTAAATATTCCGACACGCCTGGTCTCTCCACAAAATTATCTCCCTGAAGTAATGAAGAAGAATATTTTGATCTTAGCAGATAGCCATGGGAGACATCTAGCTTCAAACTTGAAATCTATGTTGCCTAATAATGAATATAACATCACTACAATTTTCAAACCAAATGCAAGTATGTCAGAAGTGGTAAAAGACATAAAAGGATTAGTAAAATCCTTTTCAAAAAATGCCACTTTAGTAGTGATAGGCAATTCTAATGATGAGATGGGTCATGCTGAAAAAAACTTTCCAGGTTTATTTAAAAAATTGCTTAGTGATACCAAACACACAAATGTTATTGTTTCAAGTCTTCCTTACAGACATCACAAACCAGGTATAAATAATAGGATAAGTTACCTCAATATAGATTTGGAACAAATTGTACTGAGCCATGAACATGCAACCATCCTACCAATCAGCAATTTACACCGCCACTTCTACACGCGGCATGGTTTGCATTTTAACCGACAAGGAAAATGGAAAATTGCTGACATGTTGAAAGAAATGTTTCATCCGAAATACTGCAAGACGTCGGAACTTGCTCTTACTTTTTTAAGACTTGCTCTGGACCAAAGTGAGGATATCAGTGTTATTGAAACTAACATGAGAGATGTCATAAATCAGTACAAATCAGATTCATCGGTTGCATTCTCTCACACTATTTCATCAGACTTTGATGATAAAAGGCCTATGTCGGCGGGAGTAGCTGTAATTTTTAGACAGCAATTTGGAAGACCTAAAACCAAAGAACTTGTTCACGAGAGGCTGACTTACCAGTGTGTACCGGATGGGGCTGCTGTATATAGTCTGGTGACTAAGTCAAAATACTACGGTAAACCTACGGAAGAAGAATACAATGACGCTTTCAAGATCTTTACGGACGACTTTAAAGCAAAAAACCTGAAAACGCTTTTTTGTTCGCCAATGGGTTGCATCCGCGACTTAATCACCCTTGAACATTTTGTGAAAAACATTGTGGAATTCCAAAAAAGTACTCAAGCAAAGGTTGTCATAGTGTCCTACGATCAGCAAAGCTACAGAGAGTTACGAAACGGACTATCTCATCAAGATTTTTTTAAGAAGCTGCAATCCTTGATTCGAGGATATAAAAATCCCTCCAAGGACCCTAACCTCCATAGCCTGGACACATTTCCACCTTTGCCATCTCCAGAAAAAGACAACCAGAAGGCTGTAGAAGTGCCACCCTCAATAGTCTCACTGCCTGGTGGTGTCAGCTATGCAGAGATCACTACAAAAGAATTAAAGACACCATCGGAGAAGCCACTTCACCCTCGAGAGAGCGAAGAAGACAGCCTGATGTCCACTTCAAGTCCTATTCCTCGGACTCCAGTCAGCCCTTCAGCGGTCCCAGACTATCAGGAGTCCAGTGAAGTGGTTACAGTGCAAAAGCAGAGCCAAGTGTTGACCCTGGATTCTCCTACTGAACCTGTGCACTCATCTGTGGCCCTCTGCCCAATTCTGTTGACTTCACCAATTGTCGCTGTGGCTACATCATCTACTCTGCAGCCCCGTTTCCAGTCTGGCAGCCACGGAACCTCTGTCGATGGCTCTTCAGTCGATGAGCAGTTTTCTCGTAGCCTGTGCCCGGTCAACCTTATTACTGATGTACCTGATGTCCATCAAAATAACTATCCAGTGAAGAAGAATCAGTCAGAAACCTAGATATAGAAAATTTGTGTATAGTTTGTAGGTCTAATCATTTTTCTTCCACTAATTGTAACAATAAGCATAAAAAGAAAAAAATAATGTGGCTAATTTGTGATGAAGCTAGACTAAATAATAAATATGCATGGTTAATGCATTAAAACATTCAAGGGGGCATAATTGAAAAAAAGAATGAGTTGGCTTTACTTTTGCACAATTCTAATATATCTGTAGTTAGCTTGAATGAACACTGGCTAAAGACAAATCAGATTAACATTTTAAATAGCTTTGAAAATTATACTGTTGCTGCCCACTTCTGTAGAAAAAATGGTGATCATGGAGGCTCATGTTTACTTATAAAAAATAACTTACAATTTCACGGAAAGAAATGATCTTTGTATTTTTAATGAAGAATTAGTGTTTGAAATGTCGTGCGTTGAAATTATTAGCTTAAATTCTGTTATCATTTCCATTTATAGAATTCCATGTTCCTCAAATTATAAGCTTTTTTTAAAGAAATTAGAAAATTTGTTCATTTTACTTCAGAAAGAAATAAGTTGAAAAAATATTTATATCGTCGGTGACTTCAACATCGACATATTGGATACATGTACCTTTCCACAACAAAGAACTGATTTTTTGAATACATTAGAGATTTTTGGCTTTTGTATTAATATTGAATCGCCAACAAGAATCACGCCAACTAAGAATTCCTGCATAGACAATATAATTACTCTTAAAGTAAAATCCATAGGTACGAAAACATGTATGAATATTGAAACTGGTTTATCTGACCACAGATCTGTGTTTATTTCACTATGTGAAACCGTAGATGATAAGAAAAAGCATTTTAAAACTTCTTTAAAACATAGGATTTTTTCTAAAAAAAATGTAAATAACTTTATCAGTTCCATAAGTAAAGTACAATGGAGTATTAATTACAATAATGACCTTAAGCACAACTGTGATAATTTCTTTGGCTTATTTCAAATGATATTTGAGGAATGTTTTCCTTTTACACCAGTGAAGACCAAAATGAAAATAGCGGAAAAGAAGTGGGTTACGTTAGGAATACAAATATCTAGTCATAGGAAAAGAATTTTAAGTAGATTAGCTAAGGAGTCTGTCGATGTTAATTTTACTAACTATGTCAAATTGTATAACAAATTGTTTCGATCCGTATGCAATCTAGCTAAAAAAAATGTATAACTGTAGCTATATAGAAGAGGCTCCTAATAAGAACAAAGCAGCTTGGTCTGTAGTTAAAGCTGAGCTTGGTTTTAAAAAATCAAACCAATCTTTCCCTGATGTAGTGATCAACAGTGACTCGGTTTCAGACGGTAGATGTATTGTTAACCATTTTAATTCTAAGTTTATTGAGGCGGGAAAAGTTATGGGGGTTAAATTTGATCAGTATAGGGCAATAGAATTTGTAAAGAAATCGATCAAATGCAATTTTTCAAATTTCAACTTTAATTTTGTTACACCCGAGCAAATTGTTAGAATAATTAAGTCATTGAACAATAAGAAAACTGCTGGTTGGGACGGGATTTCTGTTAGTATCATAAAAGAAGTGACTGACTTTGTGGCCGAGCCATTGTCTATAATTGTAAATCAATCTTTTTTAAGTAGCACATTTCCAAAATTCTTAAAGTTTGCTGAAGTAACGCCATTATTTAAAAAGGGTGCAAAACAAAATCCGGATAACTATCGACCTGTTTCCGTTCTCCCTTCGTTTTCCAAAATCTTTGAAAAAGCGGCTTTTAATCAGATATCTTATTTTCTTGAATTAAATAAGGTATTGGTGGATGAACAGTTTGGTTTTAGAAAGGGACGAAGTTCCATTTCCGCTGTGGCTCAATTTGTAGATAAAATAACAGGGGGCTTGGATGGGTCACAGAGCACTCTTGGGGTGTTCTGTGACTTGTCCAAGGCCTTTGATTGTGTAAACCATAAAATTCTTCTAAGTAAATTGTCTTTTTACAATTTTTCGGAGGCAGCTGTCTATTGGCTAGAATCTTATCTAAGTGACCGATATCAAAGAACAGTTATAACAAAAGACAACATTAAATATACTTCTGAATGGGAAAAAATTATAATGGGAGTGCCCCAGGGCTCCATATTGGGGCCCTTACTTTTTTTAATCTACATTAATGATTTATCCAAAAATGTTTCACCTAGTTAATTATTGTATGCTGATGATACTACGGCTATTATTAAATCAAGATACAGTCAGGAACTAACAGTAGCCTTAGATAACGCCCTTCATGATCTTTCAAAATGGTTCAAAATTAACGGGTTAAAAATTAATAAAATCAAAACCCAAATAGTAAAATTTCAAACTGTGCAGTCTAGAGAACATTTTGATGATTTTGTTTGTTTTGATAGTGAAAATATCACTGTAGGTAACACTGCAAAGTTTCTTGGTATTGACATGGACAGTTGTTTTAATTGGAGAAACCATATTCACAATACTTGTAAGAAATTAAATTCTGTGTGTTTCAAAATGATTGTTTTAAGGAATGTAGTAGATTTAAATACAAGACTGATGGTTTACCATGCTTTATTTTCCTCTATTTTGCAATATGGAATTGAGCTATAGGGAGTTACTTCTGATGCTCAGAAACTTTTTAAATTACAAAAAAGGATTCTTAGAATTATGACTTTTAAACCTTCAAGATATTCCTGCAAAAACATTTTTAAAGATTTAAAAATTTTAACTGTCCCTAATCTATATATACTTAAATGTTTGTTATATGTAAAATCCAATTTTCAGAAACTTTTTAGAGAAAATAATCATCACATGTATAATACTAGATTTCGTAATGATTTTCAATATCCTATTCATAGAATCAATCTCTCAGAAAAAACACCTTCTTATATGGGGAAAAAATTATTCAACAATTTGCCGGTGTACTATAAATCACTGATAGAATCAAAATCTTTCAAAGACAAAGTGACTGAATTTTTGTTGATTAAAAACTATTACAGTGTAGATGAGTTTTTGAATGATAGACCGTCTTAACGTGTACTTTTGTTATAATTTAGATTAAGTAATATTGTATCATGACAATATCACCTGTTTTGTCTGGCATAGCCAGAAATTGTAAAATGTTATGTGACAATAAAGATGACTTATGACTTATGTATATGTTTGTTTTTTTACGAGATCCAGATAGGTTAAGGAGTTATATCAAAATGACAAGGATGATAGTCATTGTGACATTAAATGATTGAAGTTGAGTAGGTAGTCTAATCTGGGCCTACTTTTATTAAATTATATAACTTTACCAAAATTATTATTTTTAACTTGTAATTTTTTATTACTTCTAAAGTCAAGTAGTTTGTTATTTGACCTTTATTACCAAGTTTTACAATCACAGTTTGGAAGTTGTGATATTGGCAAACGTATAATCAAATTTGGTTTATTCTTAAACAATTCTTTCTTTTATCATCCAGGCTCCAAAATAATAATATAATGCCATTTGTTTACAACCAGTTAAATTATTTTTATTAGCATACCAGTTTATATTTTATAAGACTATTTAAATTAGAGTAAGAATAATGGCTATTCAAATAAAACATCAAAGACAGTGGGTTTTATTCACTGATCTAATAACAAATGTAATATTGCCAAATTACAAAGGTTTAGTACACAGTCATCCAGTAAACATATTTTTTCTTGTATTTTTCACTGCAGATAATATAGTATCCTATACTCTAATATGAGTAAGGTTTGATTGCTTGCTTGCTTGTTTGCTTGCGACACGGATCTCAAAAACGACTCCACGATTTCCTTCAAATGTTCGAAATAACTAATTTCTGAGATAAAAATAAGTTCTAGACAGGCCTCATCCCCAGGAAAAATCAAATAATGTAAAAAAACTAAAATAAAAAGTTAAAAAATTAACATTGGGCTTATGGAGTTTCAAATCAAAACAAAAGAATTGTAACAGCTATTCATAATCAACTAGGAAACTGTCAAAGTAATACTCATTTTGTATATGATTATTAACATGTGGTTTCCTGAGAACAGAGATTAAAAGATTTGAGTGAAGATTACATAAATAGAGTAGTAAAATAAATCAAAGGGACATTGAGCTATAAATAACAACTCGAGAGACCTTAAAATTGTAGAAAAGAGGCAAATGAGTTATACAAATCTGATTATCAGTAGGGGGAAGTGGTGAAATACTACTCCAAGTCATCTAAACAAACTGACTGGCCTTCCCCCGAGCAAAGCTCGGCCCCCAGGTATTATTATCCTATACTCTAATATGAGTAAGGTTTGCTTGCTTGCTTGCGTGCTTGCTTGCTTGCGACACGGATCTCAAAAACGGCTCCAACGATTTCCTTCAAATGTTCGAAATAACTAATTTCTGGGATAAAAATAAGTTCTACACAGGCCTCATCCCTAGGAAAAATCAAATAATGTAAAAAAACTAAAATGAAAAGTTAAAAAAATTAACATTGGGCTTATGGAGTTTCAAATCAAAACAAAATAATTGTAACAGCTGTTCATAATCAACCAGGGAACTGTCAAAGTAATACTCATGTTTTTATGATTATTAACATGTGGTTTCCTGAGAGTAGAGATTAAAAGATTTGAGTTAAGATTACATATATAGAGTAGTAAAATCAATCAAAGGGGCATTGAGCTATAAATAACAACTGGAGGGACCTTAAAAATGTAGAAAAGAGGCTAATGAGTTATACAAATCTGATTGTCAGTAGAGGGGGGAGTGGTGAAATATTACTACAAGTCATCTAAACAAACTGACTGGCCTTCCCCCGAGCAAAGCTCGGCCCCCAGGTACTTCTTGATAATGTACACAGGTTGGTATATTGCTCCTCCAATTAGACATTGCTGTTTTCTGGTGAGGTCATAATGTATAGTCTTCAATTACTCAGAAAGATCAGTTGTACAAATAATAACCACTTGTTGTGTAGCTATTGAATAAAATTACCTAGCTGAAATATAGTAGGCTATACTCATTCGTATATTTAAAGGGAAACGAAAATGTTAAGTTGCGACTTGAAAATATAGTAATTCTTAAAGATTGATGTAATGTGTGGTACTGACAAAGTAAATATCCGAATCCGAAAATTATCCGATCCGAAACCTTTACTATCCGATCCGTATCGGATCCGAACTTAAGCTATCCGAACCGAAACCGATCCGACCTAAAAATTCATTATCCGCACACCTCTAATGAAAATGTTGTGAAGGTTTGATATTGGATCCATCCAATATCTGGTTTGAACCAGTGTTGCCATCTAGAAGGGCTAAGTGGGACGACAATGAATGGGAGGGGATGTCCTGTGACGGCTGGGATATTGGAGGAAATTTACTACCAACCTACACCAAAATAAAGCTCACATTCTAAGCTACACACTGGCAACAAATCGTCTACCCTGCAAGCCATGCTATTGCACATTGAACCGGTAAGCTTTGTGTTGACACAGCCCGGGCTAGCCTGTAGTACGTGTGGCGGCGACGACTCGAACGCCAAGCAGGCCGTAGTCCGCAGCGAACATGTTAACTTGTAATATATTTATTACAAATTTGGACCATAAACTAATGTACGTAAAAAGGCAATTTAACTCACAGCTATAAACGCAACATAATCTCACAAGTTTTGGTTAGTAATGAATGGTCAAACAGTAACTAAATGCCAGTCGCTTGTGCATGTGCTACTGGCATGACTGTACGGAGGCTCATTCTATTTTGCTGTTTCAATGATATTTCACGCATGCATTAATGTATTGTGGTTGCGTCTGCGAATTAGAAAATGCTAGCTTGGGATAAAAATCACATTTTGATTGTAAATTACAGTTGTTTAATTTTGGGCAACCTCGTCTGGTTAATCCAGGATCTGGATGATTTGGATCCAGATAATCCGAGGTGTCCTGTAATATACAAATGATATATCACATTCTAACCAGTAGATAAGTCAATATTGCATAGGTAGGTAGGACAACCAGATGTCTATATTGCATAGAATCATTCAAAAATCACTAGAAGATTCATAACATTTGATTATAACAAGCAATGAACCATCAAATAATTTTAGTGACAGTATTAATAAAACATCAAATAAAATAAGACTTCCTAGATTAGACCAAATAACAATCAAGAGAACAGTGCTGTCCTACTACCCAATGTTTTAGGGCAAAACAAAACAAATAGCAAGGGTTTTACAGAAATAGAGATTCTTTAATCACATCTGAGATACATCAAAATTGAGACAAATGAATCCTAAAGTAAAATACAAAGTTTGGAAGTGCAACTGTTGTAAAAACTAAATTTGGACATAAATATCACACTTTACCCCTCACGGTCATAAGGGAAGGAATTAGTTTTTAGGGAATGACTTGGAAACGTTGATTACAAACAGAACAATAACAAAAGAGCAACGTTGCCAGATCGTTCCAGGTGACACAGTCTACCCAAAACCTGGTTTATAAGATTGTATTCCTAGTTAGGATTTATAATCTTAATGATGAAAAATTAAGTTTATTCTGATCATATTATGACACATCTCAGTAGCCTGCTGTTGGAGCAAGCCTGAGAACGCATTATTTCCCTGGCAAACCTGTAGCATGAGAAGTTTCAACTGAGAAAATAAACAAATTTTAAACACTCTGGAGTTTCAAACGTAATAACCACATATATCAATAGATTTTCCAACCATAATTGTAAGTAAACCTCGATTGTAATCCTGCCTAACGGATGTTTTGACATAATAATCTATATTTTAGTGATGGTTTTAAGAAGTTTGATGAATTAGCTTTAAAGACAGGAAGTGTAACAAAATTAATCCTGATTTACTGCAGACAAGTTCACAAATATTTTAACTGATTTCTATGTATTGAGCCAACATCTCTTGACTCTCAATCTTTCAACATGAATTTACTAATGAATATTACTTGTAAGGCTACATCATCACACCATATAATAATTGGCATTTGATAAATCCAGTTGATAATTTGATCAAATAATCAATTTGAAACCACAATTTCCTCTAATATCCAGATCCAGAAAATTCTCCGTCTGAAAAACCTAAACTTACAAAATGTAATTTGCCTGACTAATAGTAAGTATCCTGAAAGCCATTCCTGGAAAAATGGCTGTCTACATTATCCTGGAAATCTGTATTGTTATTAAATCAGTTTGATATTAACATTTCCGTGCCAGTTACCTGTATATGGAGCAGATGTTATCGAGTCCACCACAAGCTACGTAGCTTCCTGATGGCGCATAGGCACAGGTCATAACCCAACTTGAACGTAAAGGAATTGCATGAACTTTGTTAGTCGTGTAACTATCCCAAACTATGAGTTTACCATCTTGTGAAGCAGACACTAGATTCCTGAAACAAACATTAATCATTAATATATTGCTGTCACACTACTTTGGCAATTTTTAAAAGTTATTCATCCTTATATTTATAATCAAATGCATAGAATGACATGACAAAACACAAAATTTTTATATTTAACAACAGCAAAGCCGCCTTTAAAGGCGGCTATCAATAGCTAGACAAATTTAAAATCATTTTAGGGATTGAATTAAAAGGTTTTATATTTAGCCTTGCCAATACATTTCAGAATTTTAAAATAATCCATAGGAAATTTGAAGAACCAGAGTTTTATCAATAGTGGTGTTATCCTAAAGTGGAAGTTTAAACTATGTGCTACTGCCAGTGACAAAAAATGTAAACAGAAAATTGTAAAATCAGCCAAAAGGGAAATCAAAGCAAATGCATTGTTTTCCGTCAGTGTCAGAAAATGATTTGCGAAATTAAATTATTTAAACTGGTTGGATATTGATGTATGAAGCAAATTCCTCAGTTCTTAAATTGATTTTTTTAAAGCTCAAAGGGGTTACTCAGAAAACATTGCTTGGGGCCTAAGAAACTGTAAATCCGCCGCTGGCTATTGCAAATCATACAGATTTAATTTGACAAAGGGTGACCAAGAGATTTAATTTAACACGTTCAGAGCGGCGCGCCGGATTTACGGCGGTTGCCAGACAAGGAAACAAATGCAATTATCCTAAATGTACACGATTAACGCAGTGAATGCGTTAAACAGTGCTTTAAGGCAGTGTAGAGACTATTGGGTTTACTTATTCATATGAAAATAACTGTTATTATTCTGAACATATGTTTTAGTTTTCTCTTTGTTTACAGTTTTTAGTTCTTGTAATGTATTAACAACTCAATTTATTAAAGTCAACAGTTCTAAACAAAATAGTTTCTATTAACTTCATTGGTGACCCTCTCCGACAAAATTGATGAAGAACTGGTTCCCACTTCGGAACTAGCTCATATTTCACTGAAAATTCCTCAGTTTTGGAAACCTAATCCTAGAATTTGGTTTACACAAATTGAAGCTCAGTTAGGAGGTCAAGGATAGTTGCTGACCAAGCCAAATTCAACACCGTGGTGTTCTATTGATGCAGATATTTTGTCACATGTTTCTGATATTATCATTGATCCATCTACAGAGGATAAGTACAATGCTATTGAAAATAAACTTATTTCTTTATTTGATGAAAGTGACACTAAAAAGATACAAACTCTTCTTTGGTGTTGAGCTTGGGAACCAAAAACCATCGCAACTTCTGAGTAAAATGAAATCCCTTGGATTCCCCGGATTCTTTGGCGTCGGGATCAAAGGGACAGAACTGAGTCGCCTATTCATTCATGACAAACAATCACTACCTTGATTTCTTATAGACACTGGAACAGATTTTTCTGTAATTCCATCTACCTTTAGGCACAAAAAACATTTGGACAAACTAAATGGAAAGAAAATGAGAGTAACTATAGATCGACTCAAGCCTGATTTCCTACTGAATAAACAATTCCACTGAGTACACTCAAAACGGGGAAGAAAAGAAAATTAAGACCGACGCCGACACACGGCCTCAGGTCTTGAACCCTAAAAGTTACACCACAAGATTCGCTCGAAAAACAAGAAAACTACTACGCTTTCAAGATTAACCACATACACTTTTCTCTGGCATCTCTCTAGTGGGGGGGAGTGTGTAGAGACTATTGGGTTTACTTATTCATATGAAAAGAACTGTTATTATTCTAAACATATGTTTTAGTTTTTCTCTTTGTTTACAGTTTTTGGTTTTTAGTTCTTGTAATATATACTAACAACTCAATTTATTAAAGTTAATAATTGTTCTAAACAAAATAGTTTCTATTAACTTCAGCAGTTACATTAAATGGGGATGTGTTGTAATATATTTAAAACCTGTTAAGATAGGAAAAAAGGTAAAAAACCTTGACCAAATCACCACTGTATAATGTACTATGTGGTGCTCAGTATTAAATGTAAGTAGGCCTACCAATACATACAAATGAATAGTAACAATTTTATACATTTATAACAACCTGATAGGGGGAATTTTAAGAAGGAAAATGAGAATGTACCTAATAAATTCACTATGAAATGCTAAGTTAAAAATTGTTTTATAAATACAATATTTTTAGTATTACCACTGATCAAATTTAATTTACATGTTAGCCTACAGTAAAACTAAGATAAATTGGATCTCAGGAGAACAAAAGCTCGATTGGAGGGGAAGGGGGGGGTTTAAGCACTGAACTTCAGTGTATTACGTATGTTTTTCATGGGTTTTTATTCCTGGAGGATCACAACAATGAAATAAACGATTTGAGCAAAACTGCATTATATGATAGTACAGCCCCTTTCGCAGCAGCTGGCACCTGGTTTGCGCATGTGAACTAATGAATTGGATAATGTCCAAAATGATTTATATCATGTGTTAGTTATTTACATATGTTATTGTTTATTTATTGAAAAGTAAATACACTCTTTTTTATAATCAATGTTCTAAATAAAAATACAAATAAGGTTAACAGTTTTATTAATTAATTGCGCGTGTCATAAAAAGGCCACCATAGTTTTGGCGACTCGGTGAACCAAAAAGACGTGATGAATTCCAGACAGTTCAATAAGTTTATGGAATTTCAAAAAGAAATGATGGGAAACCTTATCGATAAAATCAAGGAAACTTCCCAAACCAATGGGGCAACCACATCTTCAAATGAAGGTATTCCTAAATTTTTGACCAACTTTGAACCTTTTGATCCAAATCAAGAATCATTTTCTAATTACAAACTACGTTTTGAAAATTATCTAGAGATAAAGAATCTATCAAACAATAAGCCACACTGTACTAGACTTTTACTTAATTCTATAGGTGCAAAGAACTTTGCAGGTTAAGAAGATTTCTTGGGATGGTGACATATTATTCTCGTTTCATACATAATATTTCAACAATAACAGCACCTCTTCGTAAACTCCTTAAAACTGACATAGAGTTTAAGTGGACTAATGAACAAGAAACCTCCTTCCTAAAACTGAAATACCCCCGTAGCAGCAAACCTGCGTACTTAGCGAATTTCTAATGCATATATATTTATCTTAATACCACATAAAGCTACATACCAAGTTTCATCAATATACATTCATAAATAAGCAATTTATGACATTTTAATTATTCTCCATAAGAATAACATGGCGGCTGAGTATGCAGGTTTGCTGAAGCAAGGAACACAAAACATGGGGTTTTATGCTAATATCAATATAACTCTGCTAGGTGAAGTCACGTACCAAATATCATTAATTTATTTTCATAATTAAGGGAGATAACACGTTACTCATTCTCCATAAGAATAACATGGGGCTGAGTACGCAGGTTTGCTGCTACGGGAGCCTTTGGCAAAAAATGGGTTTTTTGAGCAAATATCAATGGCCCACAACCAGATGAAGCCGTATACCAAGTTTCGTCAGTATATGTTCATAAATAAGCGAGATATAAAATTGTTATTTTCCTCCATAAGAATAACATTAGACAACGTACTGTGTTTAGCACTTTCAATATCTCGGTAACCAATTGACGTAGAGAAATGATCAAGATCCCAAATTGTGTGTTTTTTTAAGCTGAATCCAATGGGAAAAATTAAAATTTGACTATTTCCAAAATTATATGTAAAAAATTCAAAAAACCCATTTTTGGGGTACAAAACCCCCCAAAATACCCCTTCGGATAGAGCGATCTGGCTGGTTTTCGAACTTAAAGTCATAAATGTTGCTTTACACGTTTATACAAAATTTCATCAAAATCGGATAATTTTTACGAGAGTTATCGTGCTCACGGACACACACATATATATATATATATATACAGTTTTGAACGAATGGTGTTTTTGGGGTCTGGGGACCTCAAAACGAAAAGTTATCATGGTCCCGGGCCTAGGTCTTACCATGCCGACTACGGTAATAGCTTCTTCCCTATAGGGGAAATTCGCTAAAAAGAGATAGCAAGTGACCAAGTTCTCATGCCATTCAATCCGACACTGCCGGTACAGCTTGCATCTGATGCTAGCTCAGATGGGAGTAGCTGGAATATTATCTCATGTCATCAATGGGGATGAGCGTCCAATTGCTTTTGCGTCAAGAGCGTTAACAGTGGCTGAAAAGGGGTACTCCCAATTAGATAGGGAAGCATTAGCCATTGTTTTTGCAGTAAATCATTTTCATCAATACCTATTTGGACGTCAATTTACATTGATTACAGATAATCAACCTTTAGTAAGAATCTTCCATCAAAATTCAAAGATCCCAAAAATGACTTCCGCAAGACTACAGCGATATGCGGCGTTCCTTTCTGGATTTAATTACTCAGTTATCTTCAAAAAAGGAATCGAAAACTCTAATGTTGACTGTCTATCAAGACTGCCTGTCGTAACAGAGAGAACGCCTGAATAAGCTATCAACGAGGAAGTTAAATATTTATGTGAATCTTCAGTATTTCAAATAGGAACCCTTAGTCTGACTTATCAAACACTTAAAGAAGAAACCAGAAAGGACAAATATCTCTATGAAATAATGTTTAAACTCCAGGAAAGTCGTGTTGCTGACTCTGAATTCACAATCGAGGGGAGTATTCTTTTTCGAGGTCAAAGAGTTGTCATACCATCCATGCAAACCGAAGTACTACAAGAATTACATCAAACCCATATTGGTATTACAAAGATGAAACAGTTGGCTCGTCGATATGTATACTGGAAATCCATCGATAAAGACATTGAAAGAGTCGTTCGAGAATGTCAAGCGTGCGCTTCAGTAAGAGGAAACCCACCTAAAGCACCAATTCATCCATGGATGGAACCAGAACAAAATTGGCAGCGTGTTCATGTTGATTACGCTGGACCGTTTCAAGGGTACCATTACCTTGTTATGGTGGATGCCAAGTCAAAATGGGCAGAGATCTTCCCTTGTAAAACATCCCCTACCTCAACAACAACCATCGAGCTTTTACAAGAAGTGTTTTCTCGAAATGGATTCCCGGATGTAATGGTGTCAGACAACTCGAGTATATTCACAAGTGGGGAGAATTCCAAACATTCTGTAAGACTGTAGGCATATTTCAAAAATTCAAAGCGCCTGGACATCCTGCCACAAACGGACTGGCGGAGCGAAATATACAAACTCTCAAACATCGTTTATCAGCCATGTCAAATGAACAAACATCAATGCGCCAGAAAATATAGCAAATTTTGTTTAGATATCGAGCTACCCCTCTACAATGTGGGAGGTCACCAAGTGAGCTGTTCCTTAATCGACAAATAAGGATCACTCTGGATGCCCTAAAACCATTGACTATACCGATTCAACATAATGAATCTCCAAATAAGCCAGCTCGACAATTAAAGTTGGGAGAGAGGGTTCAGGCCAGATATTACTACAACAATAAAGAACTTTGGAAACCTGGTGTTATAATTAACAAATATGGGAAGCTGCATTATAAGGTAGAACTAGACGATGGATTTGTCTTCAAACGACATATCAATCAACTTCGGAAATCCAGTGTTCCTAATATCAAACACTACTTCCAGAATCGAGAGTCTAGCTATCAACATGATGGAGAAAACGCATGTCAACTGCCACTTCGAAGATCTTCACGTCTCCACCAAAAACCTCACTATCTGGAAGATTATGAAATAGGTCTGGCTTCCTAAGTAGCGCTCAGAATAAGCGTGGGAGAACTATAATGTCCAAAATGATTTATATCATGTGTTAGTTATTTACATATGTTATTGTTTACTTATTGAAAAGTAAATACACTCTTTTATAAAATCAATGTTCTAAATAAAAATGCAAATAGGGTTAACAGTTTTATTAATTAATTGCGCGTGTCATAAAAAGGCCACCATAAATTGGTCCCTCCACACGTCTTAAGTACAATCAGCTTTTATGCATCTTTCTGTCAAAACTTATGTTTTAATTAGGCCTATTTTGGTCACTGTTTATATTTGTGATGTTGCACACTACGTAAATTAGTAAGCATAACTACTGCAACGAGGAGAAAGGGATCGGTCAGGTGGCTACTAGCCAACTAACTAACATCGGCTAAACTGTGCGCCATGAAGTTTCTGATCAATCACACTCATACTAATATCATAAACTTAAGCTGACACACATGAGAACAACACTCAACGAAAAACAAGATTTTCACCAGGAATAGATTTCTATAAATATAAATACTCAATCTGCCAAAAGCTTAGAGGCAAAGGCAAAGTGAGAAACTGATAAACACGGGAGGTCATCTATGGCTATCCAACATAATGATTTTCATGGGAAAAGAGAGTGGAGCGGGAGGATTTATTATTGATCCAAAAAAAGTAAGAGGGCGAGTGAACATGACTTGTCACTTTGTCAGGTCTTCCTTTGAACCCTAACGTGTTTAAGAGCGGAAAAAAATTTAAGATGGTAAACAACAATTAATTATTTGGGTTTTGAGAACCCGAAAAAAAGGTAAATTCTGTACGAAATTACTGTTCTCGAAGATTCTGATGTCAGTGTGGTGAGTGGAGAGACAAATAATAATTTTCAACTGACGAAGAAGTGCCTACAACTCTTACTAGAATCTGCTAGAAACTACAAACGTAAATAAACTTTACAGAGCCCTTCTCTAGTGTAAGGAGAATGCTGAAGACCATAGGTTGCAAGAGGAGAAATACGAGAAACAATAGGCAGATTCTCAAGATGTGACATACTGCTTGTGTGTACCAGAAAAAATACCTAGTTATATATGTTTAAACTTTATAGATTATGTTTGGAAAAACTATAGATATTGTTTTCCATTATATTATACTACTAGCTGATAGCCGCAGGCTTTGCCCCGCAAATGATTTATTAAAACTATTACAGTTGTGTGTGCTGCATTCTGTGGTTAGCCTGTGGAACTACTAAGAATCAAGATCATCTGTTTGTATTTTCATCAGCTCAAACAAAATAGAATGTCCATAAGGAATACATCGGAACTTTGTCGGGGTCTCTTGCGGAGCCCTAAGGCCAGATCAGGATGAAAACCATTTAGTTTTCCTATTTTATGCCTAAAGAATCAGTGTACAAAATTTCAGCTCTCTACCTACATGGGAAGGTGGAAAGTTGGTGATGAGTGAGTCAGTAAGTCAGTCAGCCAGGGCTTTGACTTTTATATAATATATAGATAGTATATTGTATTAAAAAACAAGGACAATTTCAGTTTATTTTCATTCAGGACGATAAAGTAATTCGTTTTATAAAAACGAGGATTTTCATTCAGGGCATATGTTAAAAATGCCATGAATATGTTAATTAAAAACGTAGGAAAAACTTAATAAAAACTCTGAAACTAGCCTTTTAAATTTTAAAAAGCCTTAAGTGCTTTAGTAAAAGTCTTAACTCTAACTGAATATCTTAATATATAATACCCCCGTCGCAGCAAACCTGCTTACTCAGCAAATTCCCAATGAATATATAAAATAACACATTAAAACACTTAACACTTAACAGGATTCATAAGAAATATATTCACAAAGAAGCCATATTTAAAATATTAATTATTCCCTATAAGAATAACACTGGGGATGAGTCCGCAGGTTTGCTGTAACAAGGAACACAAATAATGGGTTAATAATAATGGGTTTTTATGCAAATATCAATAGAACTCATCTTAGTGAAGTCACATACCAAGTTTCTCCATATACATTCATAAATAAGCGATATATAACATTTTAATTATTTTCCATAAGAATAACATGGAGACCAAGTACCTAGGTATGCTGCTACGGGAACCATAGGCGACAAATTTTAGTTAGTTCCACCAAACAGCTGTTAACAAGGATTATATATCTAAACACTCTTGAAAGGCATAAACATATGTTAATTATGGAAATAAATACCCCGTAGCAGCAAACCTGCATACTCAGCGAATTTCCAATGCATGTATATGTTTCTCACTACCACATAAAGCCACTCATCAAGTTTCATAAAAAAAACACGAATAAATAAGTGATATAGGCTATAGCATTTTATTTATTCTCCATAAGAATAACATTGAAAGCTGAGTACGCAGGTTTGCTGCAACCAGGAATACAAAATATGTGTTTTTATGCAATTATCAATATAACTTAACCAGTCGAATCTGCATACCAAGTATTATTAATTTATGTTCATAATTAAGGGAGCCATTAAATTTTACTTTTTATCTATAAGAATAACAGGGGGCTGAGTATGCAGGTTTGCTGCCGCGGGGAAAATCAGCAAAAATGATTTTGTTGTGCAAATATCAATATACGAGTCCACATGCCAAGTGAAGCCACATGCCAAGTTTCATCAACATTCATTCATAAATAATCGAAATATCAAATTTTATTTATTCTCCATAAGGATAACATTGGACAACGTACTGTGTTTAGCACTTTGAATATCTCTGCAACAGTTGGACGTAGAATCACAATTTAAACACCAAAATTGTTTTGTAGAGCTGACCTGATTGGTAAAAGCAAATGTGAGGTTTGCATTAAAATGAACTGAGGAAAAGCTAAAAACCTTTTTCCCATAAGATTAACATGGGAGATTTTATGAACATTTTTTTTTGATTTTCTCCGAAACCACTTAACCTTTTCAGTGCTATGGCCCGATATATCGTCTTTTGAATCTGTTATCAATAAACACTGTTACTGCTTCATAAGCGATTGTACCGTTAGGCGCTCAGTCTGCAGTCTGAGTCTGACATGTGATGAAACCTGGTAGACACGAATTGAACTACCTCGTCCAGCGCCTAGTCTCTATAATACCAACTGATCCACTGCAGCTGCTAGCCTGACCAGTGGCTGTGCGGTCTAAGGCATTACCTTCCCGGCCGGGGGTAACACTTGGATCGAGGGTTCGAATCCCATCACAGTCGGTGGTTTTTATGTGCAACTCATGGAGAGTTCACCTGTCTGTGGCAGAGTTGAAGGGGAGGGCGGACCTTAAGCAAACGGTGGACGGCTCGGGTCCAAGCTGACGGGATGGGTGGATTCTTTGTGAGTTGCACATCTAATCAGGTGTTTTGCTACTTTTTACCTATCCTTTACTGTGTGTGTCCAGCGGAAGAATGTTTTTATAAATTTTAACTGTTCAGGCGTTCAATATATTAAAAAAATCAACAAAACATCACGGATTCAACTACTGCTTTCAGAAGCTTAGCACTCAAAGGGTTAACCTAGGTTAATGATTAAAAATATCATGTTATTTGTTTTTTTTTAGCTCTATAAAATGGTCAAAACCAAAATTAAGTATTTTAAAAATGTTATGGTGAAAATGCAAAAAAATGATTTTTGGAAAATTGTAAACCCCCATAAAACCCCCTTCCCATGGTCCGATTTTTCTGGTTTTCGAACTTAAGTCATGAATGTCACTTTACACATTTGAGTCATCGAAATCAGACATTTTTCAATCAAGTTATCGAGTTAACGGACAAATATATATATATATATAAATACATATATATCAATTTGAACGAATAGTGTTTTCGACATCTGGGGACCTCAAAACAAAAATCTGTCATGTTCTCGGACTTAACTCTAACCATGCCACGGTTATAGCTACTTCCCTAAAGGGGAAATTCGCTAAAAACTACTTGAATGGCAACTCAAATTCTTTTTTTCGATAGGCGAGTGAGCGAAGCGAACGAGCTCATCTGGAAAATGTATGAGTATTTGATATAAAACAAATTCAATGACGTTAGGACAGTACGTCTGTCGGGCCAGCTAGTAGGCCTATACTTTTCAGCTGGAATAACATGAGTGGAAGCGAATTTTACATCTACACTCTTGCTCATCTTTGCTCGCCAGAGTGTAGAGGTAGCATAAACAAGAATAGCATTAATACAAATGACCAATCTAATTGTTATCGTCAATTATGTTTTGTTTATATCAGCTTTGTACTATTTCATACTGCTGGTTTAAAAATGTAAATAAAGCAGGCAGCATGTAAACATAGCACTAGTCGTGTCAAAATAACATCAGTTCCTGCACAATTTTTAGCTGACTGTATGCAACCGTCGGAAGGGGAATAGGGGTAAGGGGGTATTGACCACCTCTCTTGCCCTACCTCCCCTACATGTTAAGCACTGCAAAAGGAGTATCATGTAATGTATGTATTAATGTAATATATATATTGGGTGTATTTTGTTAACCTACCCTAATTTGTTATTACTTATCTTATGGTAGCAGCTAAACGTTTATTTAAACAAGAATAAGGAAAATGGTAACGAGAACTCCTACTACCCTAATTAGCATACTTTGGAACATGAAAGGTATTCTTCAGTGAAAATACAACAGAGTTAGAGTAGGAAAGGTTAGACAACAAGGGTTTTATAGTTTAGCTGTAATTGTTCTTTTGACTTTTCCCATTCCTTGTAAATCATGTTTTTTTTTTATTATCACCTGATCAATGACAGAGTTAGAGTAGGAAAGGTTAGACAACAAGGGTTTTATAGTTTAGCTGTAATTGTTCTTTTGACTTTTCCCATTCCTTGTAAATCATGTTTTTTGTTTATTATCACCTGATCGATGTCGATTGAATTAGTACTATCTAATAAAAACTACAAATAACAGTGGATGTCATATGTAACTACATGAACATCACTACACACATGCACGGTCAAAGGTTATGGAAAAACTTAAGATTTGTGAAATGAAATGAAAGAACTCTATCTACGAAGGACAAATATCATCCTATGACGAATACATCAAGGTTTTAACTGTAAAGTTTCCTCTAAGCCAAAAGTGATTTAAAGAGGTTTATTGAATTTAAGGAGTTCTCAGAAAAAAAGAAAAGTAGTTTTTAAATGCATTTTATGAAATGGAAAAATTAAAACCCTTAGGATATTTTAAAAGAAGGAAATGTAAATGAGTGGATTTAAAGCCCTTAGGAATTTGTTAAGAGTAAAATGTAAATAGCCTACATGATTTTTGGCCACCTCATCAGAATTTGTAACGTCTCCTTAGCATCGTTTGACTGGCTATTGATACAAATATTTAACTAATACTACCCAATGATGGAAAATGGCTATTTTTCTGATCATTTACTTTTAGACAGCATATTTTCTATGGGGGAATTTTGGACAATTTATTTCATAACGATAAATTGTGATGAAGAGTCATAATAAGTAAATTGATGTTCCAATATGATTGATGAACAAAATTCAAAGCAGAAGTGACTAAGCATTTAAAAACAAAGTACTTTTATAGTGTCAATGAATACCTTAACAGCCTGTCATTATAGTTATAAATTTTATTTTGGTTTTTAGCATTATTTGTTGATGGGTGACTTTTGTTTGTTTTAATTGTACTGTTTATTTACATTTTGATTGATCATCGAATGTATTGTATATATTGTTAGGTCTATGTATTTTAGTATAAGGAAACTTTGACAATTTCACCTGTCTAAGGGAAATTCCCTATAATAGATGTTATGTGATGTAATAAATAAATAAAAATAAATAAATAAATATTCATTGTAGCACTAATAACAAACGATGCGTGTGCTTGTAATCCAATGCCTGACATTTACTATCTACAGGTTTCTAGCACATGGTGGAACAATTGGGCTGTTATCGTTAAGAGTAATTTACATACACAAATGTTTCCTACAATAACACACTGTAGTGGAGGAGGATTGTCCACATCACAAGTAGGCTATAATTATCACCTACTAAGTTACTATAACTTAATTTATTTTGACACCTGTTTGGCACTGGTATCCTGTTTGTACGGCATTACTCAGAAGGAAAATTAACCGACAACAGCCCTTCTAGAACATAAAAGGTTCACTACCCCTGTTAATATACATCATTATGTTTGGTTTGGTTGTTCTGTAGGGGTGTTTTTTCCGTAACTGTTATTGAAAAGTAATTGATCAGATCTCAGCTATTTAAAGAGAATTTGTGTGACAGTGAAGGAATAACTTAAGCTGTAGTAACATTAATGTTATAAAAAACAAAACATCACATCACTATGAATAGTAGCATGGTCGTCTTTAGTACATAGTAGTAGTGTAGGTAACAATCCCTCTCTCCCACCTCTTCAATTCACATGGCCAGAAGACATGGAGGGGGTCTGCCTTTTCCTCCCCTACATACGCAACAACTTTGCACCATTCAAATTATTCAGCTAGCCTAAGGTTACAACAACTTTGTTGTAAACTTGCCAAAGTGCACACTTATTTTGCTGTAAAATTATAGGCACAATAAATAATTGCATAATTCCAAATACAGGGTTTCCGGATTGTGTAGGCACACTGAAATTCAATTCAGTACCTGATCACCTAAATTGATTTTTACACCACATTGTTTGTGGTCATAGAATTTACACAGCATCTTTGCTAAAAAAACAAACATGATTTTTACAGTTTGGCAACCCAATTAGATGGTATTTCCCACTTATTAAATGTTTTCATAGAGTGGCTAACCTGGAGTCGGAGCCCCAGTGCATGGCATATATCTTGGCCAGGTGGCCGCGGAGGGTTCTCCGAGTGCGCATCTGTATCCTGCCGATGGGCTCCATGTTGCTGGTGGCCTGCACCAGGCTCGTGTCGCAAGCTGCTTTTCTGGCATCCTGCAAAAACACGCCAAACGTCAACACCTCCTCAGCCAAACTTCCAACAACACCCTACCCACACGTCATCAACACCTCCTCGGCAAAACTCCCAGTCTAACAGATTTTTATAAAGACTACAGACTATTCGCATCGCAACAGGTCTCAATCCTCACAAAATACAACATTCACATGTTGCGGGGATTTATTTTTAAACTAAAGTTGAAAATAGTCAGTAAGCAAAATAATTTAACATTTAAAATGTATTCAGCGGGCATAACATTTGGACAAAAATGTTGAGTGAAACTTATTGTTTGTTATGATGCATGTATAGTAAACCTTAATGATGGTTATATGGTAAATGGATTAAAAGGGTAAAATGGTTAGATAATCATGAAATTGGTTAAAAGTTTAATGGTTAAAATTGTCTAGATTGGGAAATAATTTAGTTTACTAACTTTTGAATAAGCAAAGCATTCAAGTCCAGTTTATTCAGGAAAAACAAATAAGGAAGGTAATAATTGTTTTTAAATATTTGTATAGTAGAATATGGTTGTAATGTATATTTCATTTTGCCTTCAAATAAAACATATGCACTTATAGTTATTATATTTTGTAGTGATAATATTATGGTTTTCTTTCACAGTGATTCCTTATCTTAAATTTAATTGCTCATAAACTATTATATTCTCTATAGTTTAACGATTTCTCCATACAACTACCGATTTTTCATCTTGCCATAGCTATCTTTTATTGCCATTGTTGATTTATCAACTTTTTTATATTATTAATATATTTCAGAACTTAAAAACAACTGTTGGCCATGGAAAATTAATAACTCAAATAAGAGAAAGAGTTTACTGTCATGAATAGAAAATTCCAACTAGAAAAGTGCATTAATCTACTGCATAAAGAAAATACAGTTCTCCTAGTAGTATCCTTTTAGTTTGACTATTATTTTATTTTTAATCTAGTTTGATACGTACTTTAGATTTTAATCCTCCCTCAAATCTAAATGTTAACTGAAAAACGTAATTCATCCTTGGTGTAGTTGTTTGAACATGCAAATTTAAGTGTCTTACAAACGAAATAGCCTGATTAGGTTAGTAATAATTTCCTACATCATGGCTGTTTAACGTTCTCTGAAATCAAAATCATCCACCGGAATCGACAACATATCTTACAAACATCTTAAACTATTTGAAGAGGAAATATGCACGCCATTAGCATCTGAATTTATAACTCCCTTATTCATCAAACGTTCTAATATCTGGTTAAAATCAAACTGAAACAGCAATTTCAGAGGATAAACTTACAAAACCATTATCATTATGACTTTTTAATTTTACTATCAATTATTCAACAAATCCAAATCTTACATAAACAACATTTTATCTGCTAGCAAGTTTTTATACATAACTTCCTATACCTATACTAGAAAGACTGAAGACAAGCGTTCAACAAACCTTGGACTGACTAACCTACAATTACTTTTATCAACCTTCAAAGATAAATCAAATTGGGTAACTTAAACTCACACGTTGTGATAAAACTTTCTCTAAACAATCATTTCAAGCTTACCAAGCCAACAATTTAATGCACTGTAAAATATAACAATAAACTTTATTGCGTAAGTTATCATTTTAATTACATTACCACAATGTGAAGATATAAATTTTGATGTAGGCAATTCAGAATTTCAGCCTATACAATTTTGTTTATTTCATAAATTCAATTCACAGTAACAATGTCTTCAAATACCTCTTGAATTTTCCTAATAGAAGCACAATTGTTTTTATGAATATTGGTAATTTATTATATGTGCCTAGTTTTATACTAGATTTTTTTACTGTAGACGCCTACTTTACTGTATGCATCAACGTGATGAAATGACATGTACGTTTTGAAACTGTGATTATTTCATTCAATTTATTTTATTTTATTTTTGTAAGCAATATTACACTGTTTTTACTATTGCTCTTCAATTACGTTGCACCCACAGTGTGTTTCTGGTTGGACATATTTTTTTATAATGACACTTCCAATGACAATTTAAAATGACTGCTTGAGTATATTTACAGTATATCACTTTTATGATATGCTCATTGTTCACAAACCAAAGTACAGTAGTAAAATATGGCAGCTATGTTTATTTTCAGACAAACACCAGTTTTACGCTGCAAACACAGCAGTTT
Source organism: Allygus modestus (assembly GCA_963675035.1). Taxonomy (NCBI): domain Eukaryota; kingdom Metazoa; phylum Arthropoda; class Insecta; order Hemiptera; family Cicadellidae; genus Allygus; species Allygus modestus. The sequence continues at coordinate 238,467,562 of OY776112.1, forward strand.
CACCAACAAAAAACTAACTGTTTTACGCTGCAGACACAAGTTTCAAATAACAAAAATCTAACTTTGCTTAGAGCCATTGGTCATTGGGCAGGCTATTAACTGATTAAACGACTTGGGTGGCTAAAGAATCAGCCAGTCTTTATAGGTCTTGGTCAGCAACGACTACACAAGGCATCTCACCCAGTCTACATTTCACTCATCATTCATTCATATTCACTTCAAAATACGCCCTAGTTGTGTCTAACCACAGAGAAGTGGTCTATTCAGTGCTTCAACTATAGACCAACGGGGTAGAGCTTTGATTCAAGAATGGCTTACAAAAAGGGGGATCTGTTGGGTGAAGATATCATTTTTTAAAAGGGTCAATTTAAGCTAACTGGGCTTATTTTAGCAGGGGGGAGGGGAAGAAGAAGAGGTAAATTCTAACGATTATATAAATTGTTTTGAGGGTAGCACCTCGTGTCCGCGAGATACTCAATTTTGTATAACAACTTTGTAGCATGACAAGGGTATTCTGGACTTTTGGAAATCGTTATCAGATGTAAACAAATGTTTTTTAAGTTGTTTTTAGTGAATTTCCTATGGAAAGTGAACTATTAGCATGACCCGCACGGTGAAACTTAAGCCTGAGCTTAAGAAGTTCCTAACGTGACCCCCTGAACACGTTTTGGGGGGTCGTTAAAAATTATATATATTTATGTATGCACTCTAGCGGTCACATTTTTTGTCCGATTTACTTCAAATTTGGTAGGGACATTCCTTTCTATAATCAGTTGGACAACTTCGTTGAGCAAAACAATCGAATCAGAAAACTCTAAACCCCTTTTTTGGGGATTATTCTTTCAAATTTCGAGTTTTTGGGCCCAAAAAGGGTCAGACAAGCTCCGGATGTAAAAGTAATGCATGTAATAAGATGGGAATTAGTGAAGCGAAAGTTTTAAGCCCTCTCTCGTCATTCTAGCATAAATATTTACCAAGTCATTAAAGAAAATGTATATCGGCTAAACACAGTACGTTGTTGTCTTATGGGTTTTTTACATTAGAAAGCATGTTATTCATTTGTTGGTGTATTTGTATCATCTCCAAAAACATGGCGCCTACTTTAAAGCCTGACTGGACCTTCTCCCAACCTTATAATGCGCAAAATTGTATTCCTAGCACTGCAGGTAAATGAAACCAGGAGCATCAGAACAGCCAAACAATCAATGTTTTTAGATTTCAATAAAATTGGAATAAATGAAAGTTTTTACAATGGTTTTGAGTTTTAAAAGTTTTGTATGTGGAAATTCTTTTTCCTCACGTCCGTGCAAACTCGTTTTTAATCCATGGCATTTCTAAGTTTTAGATTGTCAGATATGAAAATAATTTTTCAGAACCTGATAAACTGGATGTTAAGAAACTAACATCCTTACATTTCTTTAAAAAACAAATGAGAGACATCAGCAAACTACTCACATCGACAAAAATAAAAAATCAAATTGGCCCTCTATATGCTCATATGTGAAAACACATTGTGACAAGTTTGCACAGTGTAAAAAAATTTTATTCCCAGATTATATTTACTTCCCTATAGTTAAAATATTCTATCAAACATAACAATTTACAGTTTAATCTTAGGGCTCTTATAATTCAACAATTAACATTGTATATTCGTAAAAGTATGACATATGCAACAAGAACAAAAGTCCACAAATTATAGTGTAAATATTTCAAATGAATTCGCCTCTGGTGACAAAAACATTGACTTAAAGCAATGGTATTAAATTTGAGATAAATTATGACTTTAAAGAAAGGACCCTGGGTTTGAAAAACGGGAACAACTCGATTGATAACGGGGTCAGTGTTCACCCATGCGAAAGGGTCAAAATTAGGTTTAAGTACAGTCTCGTTCAGAACCACCCCAAAACCTAATGGGACGATTTTCAGAAGAAATGTCCACAATACTCGTCACGCATTTGTTACAGGTTAGGTGAACGGTGAACCGACGACGGCAGACGTAGCAGGCCTAGCTAGCCGTTACCAATCGAGTTGTAGTTAGTTCTGAAACTGATTATATCCCCTTACGCTTGACTGCACTTCGACTTGACCGTTTTACCAATGGACGAGGTACGCCCCGAAAAACATCAAGACATCTGGCGATGAAAATATTGACGTGATGTTATATTTACAAATCAATACTAATTTAAAGAAAATAGTTTTGAGATCTAAATACATCAAAGCATAGTAATAATTATTCCGGGCTTAGTAATTTGATAGCAATTGAAAAATTATTGCAGTACCAAAGTAAAAGGCTGAAACCCACAAAAGAAATTTCGCAATCACATATACTTCGCAAATGTTTTGAACGAATTTCAATAAGAGCATTGATGTTTCCAAGATTTGTTCAAAGACTGTTATTTGTAACGGTTTACTCTGGCATTCGCGACTAATCGGCGATGTCATAAAATCCGTTTAGGAGGTATACGGGATTAGATTAAAGAATACAGTAGTTTGACAGCGTTACACGATATCTGCGTCATCCCGTTCTGATCGAGCCCTCCGCTCAACTTGTTGCACTGCGACTCCACAATGGCCCCTCTACGCGGGCAGCCAGCGGCCGGACCTCTCTCACTTCCTCCGCCAGATCTGCAACTCTGATAACAGCGCAGTGCGGTGCGTGAGGCATACGAGTCATCGGTGACCCGCGTTATCAGTAATTACATAATGGATTGACGGACGGTGGCGGGCGGCGGTGGGGCGGGGGCGCTCTCCTCCCCCCTCCCTCCCCCCGGGCCAACATGGCCGACAGTTTATTGATCGCCGCCCGGCCCCAGCCATCGCCGCCGCCGCTCAGCCCCCAGCCCCTGACCCGACACGAAACCGAAAGTGAGCTCTCGTCACTCGTCACCCTTGCGGTCTCATGTGTGACATGTTCGCTGACGATCTACCGTCGTTAAATGTCAAACTAGAGTGCTGAAAAGAGTATACACATGACTTCTTATAAGCGACTAAATAATGTTGATCTAGAAGAAATAGCAGGGAAAACAAAAACGTTTATTTTCTAGCAGATCATAAATGTAATTCTTAATGGCGAAACGAGATCCAGGTTTAAAAGGTGTCCCAAAATAAACAAAATAAAACAGTGAAGATGCTTTATATAAAAAAAATAAATATAACATCTACTCCATCACTTTTCTGAAACTTTTAATTTACTAGCGAACGAAGTGACACACATCTTTTCCCAAACTTTGAAATGATTTTTGTTTGTTCGAATCACAATTTATTTACAAACAATTATAACAAGAATAACGAATATTTTTTTACAATAACAGTAAAATCTGTTTGTTATGGTGGTTTAAAGAACCGAGCCTTTCCTTTTAAAACCTATGAGTTTCAGAAAAGAACTTGGCTAGAGAAAAACGTATATAATACAACTGGTATTTGATATTTTCTAAGACGTTTATAAGCCACATTTCGTACGATGTTAAATCATACAAAACGATGATCATTTGGAAAAAGTATAAAATGTATAAAGTCATTTAATACTCAGCTCTTTTGCATATGGGGGATATAATGCCACACAAAATTATTATGAAATAAGTTGTAGTTAAAATTATGTAAAACCAGATTTTTAGGGTTGTAATTGTTATACTTAAAAATTCACATTTAAAATTGACTTTTGGAACAAGATTGACTTTGTTTAGAGGGTCAGGGGTGATCTGAATATTACTGATCTAGAGGGAAATAACAATAAATCAACTTTAAGGCTGTGAGCATATGCACAGTGAAAAAACCGTTCTCTATTAAATTTGAATGTGCGAATGTTTGTTTACTGTAGAGCTCTGTTTAGTTAAGAAAACGATAGGATTTTTATCAATGTTAAAAATATTGGCAGTTAGTGAACGTTTTTTAAAACGACTTTCTTACTTCAATATGTACATACGGTGATATGTACTATTTAATTTAGCTTAACTCTCATAGTTGATCAGACCATTTAAGCATGTGATCTAGACCAGTTTATTTAAGCATGTGATCTAGACCTGAATTATAAAACACCTCTACCCCGACAAATACCATGGGTATTAAAACACCGGGAAAACATAAACATTCTTTATAAATGAGTCATTCGGAATGATTTATAAAATATTCCTAAGCAAATAAACAACTGCGTTCTGTCTGTCTGCTTTATCAACAAGGTCACCACTTGAATGCTTTAACAGCAAGACAGCGTGCTTCGTTGTGAAAGAAACATTACCAATTTAAAGTGCCGCATTAAAAATGAAAAATGATTAAAAATGAAATCAGCAAAGCGACTGTGGTTATACTGAAATTAAATCCTAGAAAATTTAGTTCTTACAAAAATCAATAACTAAAACTGAATGTAATTTAAAATGCTTGTTAAACAATGTAAGACAAATATTTTCCTCTTTTATAATTAAATCTAGTACCTTGGCACAACATGCAAGGTTTAACACAGACAGTCAAGGTCAGGTGTGTTTTGTCATGGCCATCACGTAATGCGTTTATGGAAGAATTTGAATAGATAACAAGTATTTTTTAACTATTATCACTAAATAAATCATTCAACCCAGGCCAACCCGTCAGGATTGCATGATTGCGAAAACTTAAAGAAATAATATTTATACACTGCATTAATACGTGTGTATAATACCGGCAGACTATCGAGATATAAATTAAAGGAAAGGCGCCAACCGTGACACAGCACGCTAGTTTCTGGTGCTGCGAGTCGGTTGTGGCAACACGATAACCCAATATCGTTTACTGTGTTTTGTGGTAAGTGTGAAAGCAGCAAAAAGATTACAAACAGTTTTGCAAGTATTGGTAGTTCCGCACAAAACTAATAAATGGCCTACTTAAGAGTTTTGGTTCATTAGTTGACTCGTGATTCATCTTTGAAATTGTTCAGTCAAATAAAGTTGAGTATTTCTGAGGTGGTATCCCTATGATAGATTTTAGCAACAAATTAGTTATTTCCCAAACTTGAAACTATGTTATGAGATAGTTTTTTAATGAAAAACGCGGACAAAGAACAAAACAAATATTGCTTTAGTTGGAGTATGGAATACTAGTAGTAACTTTATCATAATTTGATATAAGTTCATTAGGCTATGTAGTTTTGCTAAAATACTTGGGATCATTTCCTCCCCCCCTTTATTATACATTTCACATGTGGCATTAAATATACGAAATAATTCACTTGTCTCACAGTTTGTTTCAAAATCATTATTTAAAAATACAACAATAAATATCTCAAATTTGTTAACATTAACCGTTGAAATGAATAAATTTCGTTTCGTGAATAAGTCCTTGAGTTCGGATAAAAATGGAAAATCCAAACTCTATTGATACTAGGCCTACTATCCCAATTCGAATCCATAAAGGAACCTAAATCGCCAGACAACAACCAATCAATATTTACTACCACAGGAAACATAACAATAAACGTATAGATGGCGTGTATACTTACTCGGATGGCATTTTTTAATGTTTCTGCTTCCTGTCGTAAACTATCCAATTCATTCATACTTGCTCAGACGCTCTGCTAACCGACAGGAGCTGCAACAGAAAACACGATCGTGTTAAACAGGCGAATGTGCACAATTGGAAGATGTTCAAAACACCGCACAAACATCTTAACGGTAACAAAATGTATGGCAAAAGTTTTCAATAAATTTGCTATCCGTACCTATAAAATTATGGAATAAATTCAATCGGATATACTGTAAATTACTGATTACTGTAAGAGTAATTTCTTAGAAATTGTACATTAGTTTAATAACACCGAACAACGCTGAGGTCGGCATTTCCCCCTCTTATTAAACATTGTAGGGCGCGCTCTCCTTTCCTTATTACACTGACGAACTGAAACAGGGGTTCGCAGAAATCGAATGCACATGCATAGTTCCAGATTGTATTTAGATCAGGTATCTTAAGATCAACGTTTCAATTCAGTTAAAATATGAATTAATTTTTAAATAATTTTTTGTTAATATAACGAGGCAAAAACAAATTTGTTTATTTGAGATTAACTCGAAAATTATATTTGCTTATAGACAAATAAAAGGGGTTGCAAATTACATCCGAATATATGAATGTTCATAAAACTGCAACTTCACACAAATTTTGTAATTTAGTTATTACAAGTACAGATGCACAAGTAATTTTTTAGCTTTGTGATTACGATTATTATTTCAGTTTCAAAGTAATGTTTTCGGACAGGGCACAGTTGAAGTTTACTTAAAAGTCATATAGTAAAACACATATCGCGAGTATAAGTGTTTATTACTTCATAATAATTAGAGCGAGCTCAAATCGACTTTTAATTCAACTTCAATTGTGCCCTGCCTGAAAACATTATTTTGTAACTGTAATAATAATCAGTATCACGAAGCTGACAAACACTTTCCCAAGCAAACCTCCTAGTAATCGATACCCATAACCTTGGGTTTGTTTACTAAACTGTACTCGCAGATCCGCTTTACACCCTCGTGGTTTATTGTTCCGTCCGGTCTAAGGAGGGCGAATAAGTGTTGATCCTGTATCAGATAGAAAGGATATATTTGTATGTTATGAGTATATAATGTAGCCTTTAAACAATATTTTATAGACAAAAATTGTGGATATGATTAATCGATATGTATTAAAGACATACTGGATCGTCATATTACTAATACAAGAACAAACGAACGAACTCTGTGGAGGGGAGGGGGACAAATACTTGGCAAATTTTGAATTCATATCAATAGTAGCTTGATAGCTTGAACTTTATTGTTTTGTTGAAAATTATACCTCGCGCAAAGACTCATGGCGGCTGAGAGCTTAGGACGGTCGGGTAGGTGTCCCTACTCCCTTATCAGCCCTCGCTCGGCCGCTCCGGGTTTTGGCAATGAGTCACCCACTGAGCTCAAGGCACAGTCGGTACATATTCTGCCTTTCGCCATAAATTGTTAAAATAACGTCATTTTTGTAATCTGCATCAAATGCCAAGAACATTAGTCCAAACACGATATAATTGTGACGCTATTGAGTATGGCTTTAGTTACTAAATAAATATTCTTAATCTTGTTCTGTAAACTGTCTTTTATTTTAAAAAGACTTGCTTATGTCATTCGCTGTTAGGGCCTGATGATGATCGGTCTGACTGGTTGAAATCGATCGCCTTGTACCATATTTTTATATTTACCGTCTTGGATGTAAGTACAGTATAAGTGTAAATATATTGTGTAGTATTGTGAGACGTAGTTTTATTTATCCCGTTATTTTAAAATAAAGTGACTCCTTAATATCGTCGCAATTATATCGTGTTTGGACTTAATGTTCTTGTTATTTGACGCAGATTACAAAAATGACGTTATTTTAACATTTTATGGCGAAATGCAAAAAATGTACCGACTGTGCTTTGAGCTCAGTGGGTGACTCATTGACAAAACCCGGAGCGGCCGAGCGAGGGCTGATTAAGGGTATGGACACCTCCATGATCGTCCTAAGATCTCAGCCGCCACGAGTCTTTGCGCGAGGTATATACATTATTCATAGACAAATTAAAACTCATCGATTCTCCAAAAGAAAAACACTGGACAACATACTTCGTTTAGCAAAGATGAAGCTGCGATTTTTTTCCGCAACTGGTTATTACAATTATAATAATTATAGTTGGATTTTCATTAAAGAAAACAAAAATCCTCACTGTGCCAAAACAAAAATCAAGAAAACTATAGTAGGATTCTCATCTGAGTAAATGGTTAAGGAAAACTATAGTTGAAATTGTTCTTCTGACAATTAATTTGTTTATTTATGTTTTCTGATCTCAAATTTTCTCAGACATGTAGGCCATACAATTTTGATAGAGACCTGACACACTATAAAGCACAACATTTAATCGAAATCATTAAAGCGGACTGTTCATGTTTTAAGGTTTAGGGGAACGCCTGGAGATACCGTGGAATTACTCATTCGCCCCAAATTGTATAGCAATCGGACGGTACAGGCTCGAGGTCTGTCCAAACAGACTAGACAGGCACTGACAAAACAACTGTTTTCTTAGGGTCATAAGAATAAATTCTTACACCAAAGGCTCAAGTTCGAAAATTGGTACGGAAACAATACCCTCTACATACAATGTAGAGATAAAGTAAAAATAAACTCTCACTAGGTAATGTGGGCTGGCTTTAGAACAGAACTTAAACTATAATTTTCATTACTATATCACGGGCGTGTCTTAGGAGATGACTTGACGCGAACCGATGTTTAAATCTCCTTATAAAATTAAATGGCCGTTTATCGGTGATTTCTATACTTGTTGACAACGCAAGGCTCATTTTTAAACTCCTTAGCGTTAATTACCTACCAAAGTACAAAAATAACCGTCTTCCACAGTTGTTATGACTTTTTGTGCTAGGAGGCACCTCAGGGCGCCGCCGCGGCGCACACGTTCAAGAGAGATCTTCGCACTGTCCACTTGCCGACATTAGTACTGACACGGGTCATGTACGGGAATCACTAACAAAGCGTCACCACCATGTTCCAACCTAGCCCGCGCTCGCGGTATTGTTGCAGGGCCACCGGCTACCGTGTGACCCCGTCATTCACGCCAGTTCCCAGTTCGCTGATCGCGCGTCTGCGGCAGCATTCTACATTCTGCATTCCACGACCGGTTCCGGCAAGAGCCGCATTCCACGGGAGCCGTCACATCATCACGTCACTCCCACATCACCCTAACTGACATTCGGGATCACTCTTATCGCTCCATTTTGGAGTTATTTACGCGGATAATCTCTAATCGCTTTTCGAAGGGGCGTCCTATCTCCGAGGTAAACATTAAACATATTTTTTCGCGTTCGTAGTTTGATAGACTACTTAGAGTTTGGCATAAAGGCAATTTTCATACGATTTCTATAACCTAGTATATTAGACAATTAATTACAAAATCTGTGGCGATTTTTTGAAATCTGTGATTTTGAAGGGGAAAACATATTTTGAACTGTTAATATATTTTGAATAATTATTTCGAAGTCCTGTTAGATTTTCATTATTGGAGCTATTTGCGAACAATTGGGTTTTGTTAGTGATTGAAAACCTGAAAAATTTAACATCCACGTGCATCAACTATCCCAAGTTCGAGGGTGTTCAACGGCGCTGCACATAGGAAAACTATTCCCTGACCTCGCAAAGGACCCCGCTATATGTAGACCCATACCTCGAGGCGTTATTTAGAGAGCACCAACGTTATCTCTTTAACAAGGCGAAGTATAAAATGTTGTAGTAAACAATTAGGCCAGGGGAGCAGGAATAGTTGGTCAAAATGTAATAGCGTAGAAGTGATTCGGAAAAAACAATGATGGTATATACAGGGTTGGTGAAAAGTCCCGGGACGGCTTAATATTTTTTTACCGTTACAGATGGAGCTATACAAGTTGGTACACTGTTACTGGGCATAAAACACTATTTTACTACAATTTCAATGAGCCGCTACCACCTCAGGGGGACGGCCCACAAGGAGTCGGAAGAAAATCTTAAATAGAAGCATAGGTTGATATGCACATCAAATTAAAGGTCTTTATTATTAGAATACAATGCCGCAAATCCGACTTTAAACGGACAACCGAGCCCAAAATGACAGCTATTAAAAGATGGCTTGAATTTGAAATGTTGATAAGTAGCTGTGTGTAATCTAATGTAACACATTTAAATTTTGCATTAAAATGTAAAATTACATTAATGTAATACATTTCAATTTAATTTGCAAAAATTTACTCTCCTAGCTAATAAATTACTGAACCGATTCAAAACTTCAGCACATCAAAATTTCAAATTCAAGCCATCTTTGAATAGCTGCCATTTTGGGCTCGGTTGTCCGTTTAAAGTCGGATTTGTGGCATTGTATTCTACTAATAAAGACCTTTAATTTGATGTGAATATCAACCTATGCTTCTATTTAAGATTTTCTTCCGACTCCTTGTGAGCCGTCCCCCTGAGGTGGTAGCGGCTCATTGAAATTGTAGTAAAATGGTGTTTTATGCCCAGTAACAGTGTACCAACTTGTATAGCTCCATCTGTAACGGTTAAAAAAATATTAAGCCGTCCCGGGACTTTTCACCAATCCTGTATAAACTAGCCAGAAAGTAATCAAATCTCATTTGTTTGATTTATCTTTCACGTCAACGAGTGTTATCCGTCACTTCCAATCTTCACCGACAACTTGTAATATTATTTCTCGTTTGGAGCGACGTTAAATCCCTAACAAAATGTGTTGCGTTTTTTTTTAGAGATGTAAGTAATTATAAATTATTCCTTTTCATATTAACAGACATATACACGAATAAACAAGTTTTAGGGATATCAACGAAGGATTTAATGACAGGTTTTGTATTTTTTTATCTAATATATATACAGCCGCATGTGTAACTGACTCACTGAGGTATACGAATTCTAACCCACTTCTAGATGAGCTAGAAACTTGAAATTTGGCACGCAGGTAGCTTTTGCCTCGGAACCTCCAGGAAAATTGCCAAATTTCACAATTTTTCATTTTAACACCCCCTAAAAAAATATTTAAATTTCCCCAAAAAAGGATTATTTTAAAATTCCAGTTTTTGAGCTCTAGCGGTTAAACGAATTGTCCTATCAAAAAACGGACACCACCACGTGCCACGGATTTTGCAAGATCTACAACTTTGGTCCTATGAGTTTTTGTCGTATCTTGTCTCCTTCACCCTTAGGTAGCGCTAGGTTTTTCAAATTTCGGCATATTTTCGAAATATTTTGGCCGTTTTTTATTTCCTATCACGTTAATATACTTGATGGAGGCCTAATATTGGGCACGCAGTATGTCTACATCACACTTGGTAAAAAGCAGCAGAAATATGACCAGTTTTTATTAATTAAACCTGTCGAAAAATGAAAAACTCTAAATATCTTTAGATATGACCGTTTTCTTAGTATAAGTAGTGGTGTATTGGGGGTTCTGTGCCAATTTATATTATTGGACATACACGTGACACCAATAATACTTGAGATAGAGACGTGAGATTTGGCGAGCATGTGCCTTGCACCTTTTCTTCCCAAAGCCTACTATTTTTAGTTTGAACTATCTCAACAAAATAAATAATGGTGAATAGAAAAATCAAAATGTAGTATTTTTTATTTGAGCTCTAGCGGCCGAACGGGTTGTCCTATCAAAAAACGAAGACCACCACGTGCCTCGGATTTTAGACGAACTACAACTTTAGTCCTATGACATTTTGCCGTATCTCACCCCCTTCACCCTTAGATAGCGCTAGATTTTTTAAATTTAAACTTTTTTCGTAGATTTGTTCATGGTTTTTAAAGGTTTGTCGCTCTAATATAGAACTTACAGGCCTAATACTTATCACACAGTATTCCTACATTACAATTAGTAATAAGCAATACTCCCACGCCCAGATGAAGTATCTTAAACACCCAAAAAAAATCAAAGTTTTTCAGCTCTTGTAGACTTTTTGTGTGTTTCAGGTACATTTTTTATGGTGCGCTCTGTCGAGGGTGAAATCCCATATAAATCATATTTGTTGCAGAAGGCTTGTAGTTATCCAAAGTCATAGTATTTCAGGTTGTTAACGGTGGTCGTATCCCTTATAAGGTTCAAAATACGCCTTTTAAAGGCTACATTATACATCAGTTAAGGGTATAATTTTTTTCAAGCACTTAGGTAATACATGGAGGCTTAAAATTTAACATACTACGTCTCCATACCAAGTAGTATTCATCAATAGGCATATGGCCAGATTTTATATGTTAAACCCTTAAAAATAATCAAAGCCTTATATTAGTTGTAGAATTTAGGTCTTAAATAGAATTTGGACCAATTTACATTAAATTGTTGCCAAACAGCGACCTGGGGGCGAAGCCCCCCACAGGGGCCTGGGGGCGGAGGCGGAGCGATTTTTAAATTGTTATATACTCTAATATTGTACTGCTAGCCCTAAATTTGTTCACTCAATAAGTGTACTTTATATTTTGAGTATACATAGGACCTCGGATTATTAGCGTAATTAAACCATGTGCCATAGGTACTACGATAGGGACCTGGGGGCAAGCCCCCCACAGGGGTCTGGGGGCGGAGCCCCCAGCGAGCGAAGCGAGTTTGCTACTATACAAGTTGTAATGGAAGGTCTAAGGGTTAAGTAATTGTATACACAACCATCGAACATAAAGATCTAAAATACAAATCCAATTGTAAGAGCATCACGTGTGCCTTAACAGAATTGTTAGAAGGACTAGAAGTACTGTAACTAGAGCCAATTTAGCGATAGAGTAATTACAAGTGAGACTAATGACCTCGAATAACCGGAGATCGATAGTACACCGCCCTTGATATTCGAGTGGCCGTTGGCAGCATATGTATAAGTCTAGGCCGTTCCAATGTTATGTTAACTAGGCAGTAATTAAAATTGCATCATTTACAGCAATAACATGAATTACGCATACACAGTTCGTCACTTATATGATGCGATGCGGCCACGAAAGTAGGATCAGTAACCCATTAGTGGGCCGCGTCAAAGAATGGTCGGCTGCCGTGGAAAAAATGGTACTTAACAGTTTTGAAACAAACAATATTATAAATAACTCCCATGACCTACATAACTTAAAAATTAAGTATCCAAATTCAGCTACGTAAGTAAAACCATGCTATTAATAATCTACGATTACAAACTTTTACAACTTATGAACAAATGTCTAAAAAGGCACTAATGATGGTGGGGAATCACCTGACGTAATCGTGATCAGACGTCCATAAGGACGGGAAAGTACCCAACGGAGTCCGGAGTTTCCACTATATAGCTACGCTATCACCAAGGAGCCAAAGATACAACACTTCCGTTCGAATGAGTATATCGACTTCGACGGACACGGGAGTTTACATCTCAAGTCGAATTCGATAATTGTCTTTATTATTTATAGAATGCACGAAGAAGCTGCGGTAGGAAAATTATATTACAAATAAAATCCCGCCAAATTTCTCACAAAAAAACAACGATTTCGGGTTGAAAACAAAACAATGTGACTGTGCACAGTCAATGAATAAAAACCTATTCAATGGTATTCTTTAGGTGTATTAATTGGTACAGTACACTCTTGATAAACCGGGTCCCAGTTATGCCCGAGATAACCCGAGACTCCGGGTTATCCGAGGCAGCTATTGATAGTATAAAGTAATAATTGTATATACACCGATTGCATGTAACGTATTTATATTTCAGCTTGATCGTAATTGTACAACCGTGTAGTTTTGTAGACATTAAACTAATCTTCTGATTTTTTATCTCATTGAGTTAGTAACAAATTTCAATAACTGGATACGAACATATCAATGTCGTGTTTTAAAATGAAACAGTTTTCAGGAAAAAATAAAACAAAAAACTAGACTTAGCCTTTCTTTATGAAAGATCAACAAGTCTTCTCGCATGGCATGAGTCGTCTGCCTACCGCAAGAATCGCACACACATGCCACACACAGTTCTGTAGTTTTTAAGCCGTCAGTCATGTTGATGCAACACTCCCCGAATCAGGGTCATCGAATATGTAAAATTACTGTATTTTTTATTTATTATTATTGTGTAAAAAACATCGGTTTAATAACGCTTCTGGTTTAATATACAGTAGCCTATGCCTAGTAGCAAAACATTTTGTTAAGAAACTTCCTACCAACATGCCAGCTCACGTTACACACACCTGTAATTAAACACGTATAATGTATCGTGCCAAACTGGTTGTAAACAAAATTGAAAATTGTATGCCTAATGCAAAATGTATTTCAATAGCATGTTTGATTTATACTTTTCCTTTTGAAGATGCATAACCAAATCTGTAAAATCTTAACCGCATAAATGTTAGTTATAGCAATTACATGAATTAACCTAATTGTTCTCAATCCTTCAGCTTAAATCAAACGTAAAGGAAAAAGTTCATAAATGTTAGTTATAGCAATTACATGAATTAACCTAATTGTTCTCAATCCTTCAGCTTAAATCAAACGTAAAGGAAAAAGTTCACTACACAAATAATTCACATTAAATTCAACTTCAATACGTTTAAGGCTTCTATTAGGTAAAACTAGTTGTAGAAGGGTATAATTTTCTTCATTAATGTCGATTTGAAAAACAAACTTTACAGAATTATAATGTCTCAAGATGTAATTCAGGGAAAATCGCAAAAAAATCGTGCATGACATTTTTTCTTGACCGGGTTATAATTACCATAGGCTAATCAAGGAAGTTTTCGCTTGAATCTCTTGTTATTTGTCCATAGGTCAACGTCTTCAATACAATTTTGATGACCCAATTACAAAAGTCAATCATGATTAAAATAACACTAATAAATATTAAAACTCTACCTCAACTCCCGAGATATATTGACGAAAATCTTGAATTTTTGTTTGATTCCGAATAAATGGTAAATGTTTTATTGGAAGATAAACAATATTTTCTGAATATCATAAATTTGTATGCACATATTTGTCTGCCACTACGTGGTGAATCAGACGGAATAGTTGTTTGGTATAATGTTTAAAACATTAAACGTATCTTCTGAGAATTTTCGTTTACCGTACTGTATATGAAGTTTAACCTTTCCCATAGTTAATATTTCCAGTAGCAAAATACTGTAGTTTTAGTTCCTTGACTGACATTAAGAGGAGGCTCCAGTCCTCTGTGTCTGCCTGCCAGTCACTTGGTCTCCCATGAGACCAATGTTAACTTTCAAAGTCCATTCCTCCTCAACGGATAATCTGAAATCGATGAGCAATTTGACTGAGCAGAATGTAGATGTCACAAATAGATCATTCATAAAACAATCGTAAATATTGACTATTTTGACATTTTGTTGAACCATTATTTCCACAAATAAACGGTGTCAGGAAACTGACACATACTTTCTCCCTTTTAGCCCAAATAAATTACTTTTTATTTACTAAATATGGAATAAAAAGCGCGGTCGAATGTACAGAAAATCTTGTAAACAAGTTGTTTTCAAAAACATCCACCCAAATCCCTGTTTTGGAGGCACTACAGAATCAATTGCTACACACGTGGTTTCAAGAGGGGAAATGCCCCCTATTCCCCCCCAGGGTTATTAAGGGGCAACATATTTCGTATTTCCTCTGTTGGTCGATGCTAACTTGACAAGCATATCAAGTTTAAACGAAATTGATCAGTAAATAAGAGACACATAGTAATTTTTGTATTCCCCATACAAATAACATTGGACAACGTACTGCGTTTACCGCAAAACGAAAAATTAATTTTTCTCCGCAACCAGCAATTATTGTAGAATAGTAATTCAAAATACTAAATTGTTTAGTTTTTTTTAGCACTTTTTAATGGTGAATAGAAATAGTTTGTTACATTTAATTTTTATAAAAAATCCCAAAACTAAATTTTTGATGTTTTAAGTCCTGTAATTTCTGAAACCGAATTTTTACAGATACAAATAAATAAATTCCTATACCAGCAGAACACTCTTTCATAAAACACGCTTTAATTTTAATTCTAAAATGTCTAGCATAATTGTAATGGTATTTATTTGTATACTAAGTATAACATTTATCAACTTAAAATACGTGTAGTGTACATGACATTGTATAGAGAACTGTGAATCAAATGCCGGTAAAATGCTCAGACTACAGGCGCACGTTACGTATTTTATGTGTTCCCTTGTTTTTAGCGAATTTCCCCTAAAGTGAAGAAGCTATTACAGTAGTCGGCATGGGAAGACCTAGGCCCGGGACCATGATAACTTTTCGTTTTGAGGTCCCCAGATGCCAAAAACACCATTCGTTCAAAACTGTATATATATACGTGTGTATGTGTGTGTCTGTGGGTGCCATAACTCTCGTAAAAATGGTCCGATTTTGATGAAATTTGGTACAAACATGTAAAGCAACATTTATGACTAAGTTCGAAAACCAGCTAGATCTCTCTATCCAAAGGGGTATTTTTTTTTGGGGGGGGGGTTTGTATCCAAAAAAGTTTTGTAATAAAATAAATAAAATTTGGTATGTGGTTTTACCTATTTGAATTATAAAAAAGTTGCATAAAACCCCATTTTTTGAGTACCTTATTTCAGCAAACCTGCATCCTCAGACTCATGTTATTCTTATGGAGAATAATTCAAATGTCACAAGTCATTTTTTTATGAATGTATATTGATGAAACTTGGTATGTGGCTCTAAGTGGTATTAAGATGCATATATATACACATTGGAAATTCGCTGAGTACGTAGGTTTGCTGCTACAGGGGTATTTTAATCTCACTAACCTATTTGCTACAATACTATTATACAGCTCGCAAAATTCTCAGACTCAAGACTATAGGTACATATTTACTTGTATTCCTTGGCATTTCAGAGCTCTAAAATATCTCCGCTATTTCCAGTCTAATGCTAGTAAAATGGCCAACCTGCTGCTATTTCAGATTTCTCCAATCTCTCCCTTATTTCCAGCCTATGTGGGCAAAATTCTCAGACTCCAGGCATTTGGCATTTTCTGTATTCACTTCAAATCTCACAAATTTCCCCGCTAATCTTTGATCAACCGTGGACCGAACGTCAGACCACGAGCATGATATCACTACACGCTACTGCTGTTAAGTTGCACGTCAACATCAAAGCAGGGCTTGATTTATTCACGTGTAAAGTTGAAGCAAATGACTTTGTTTATTACAATAGGATATATTTTATAAAATACCCCCGTAGCAGCAAACCTGCGTACTCAGCGAATTTCCAATGCATATATATGTATCTTAATACCACATAAAGCCACATACCAAGTTTCATCAATATACATTCATAAATAAACTATTTATGACATTTTAATTATTCTCCATAAGAATAACATGGTGGCTGAGTATGCAGGTTTGCTGAAGCAAGGAACACAAAAAATGGGGTTTTATACAAATATCAATATAACTCATGTAGTTAAAGCCACATACCAAATTTCATTAATTTATTTTCATAATGAAGGGAGATAACACGTTACTTATTCTCCATAAGAATAACATGGGGCTGAGTACGCAGGTTTGCTGCTACGGGAGCCATTGGTAAAAAATTGTTTTTTTGAGCAAATATCAATGGTCCACAACCAGATGAAGTCGTATACCAAGTTTCGTCAGTATACGTTCATAAATAAGCGAGATATAAAATTTTTATTTTCCTCCATAAGAATAACATTAGACAACGTACTGTGTTTAGCACTTTCAATATCTCGGTAACCAATTGACGTAGAGAAATGATCAAAATACCAAATTTTGTGTTTTTTAAGCTGAATCCAATGGCAAAAACTAAAATTTGACTATTTCCAAAATTATATGTAAAAAGTTTGAAAAACCCATTTTTGGGGTACAAAACCCCCCAAAAATACCCCTTCGGATAGAGCGATCTGGCTGGTTTTCGAACTTAAAGTCATAAATGTTGCTTTACACGTTTATACCAAATTTCATCAAAATCGGATCATTTTTACGAGAGTTATCGTGCTCACGGACACATATATATATATATATATATATATACAGTTTCGAACGAATGGTGTTTTTGGGGTCTGGGGACCTCAAAACGAAAAGTTATCATGGTCCCGGGCCTAGGTCTTACCATGCCGACCACGGTAATAGCTTCTTCCCTATAGGGGAAATTCGCTAAAAAAAACGCAAACAGACAAAAATATAATACCCCTAATTCTCCTGCAATTCCCCAGGCCTCACTACCCTGACCAATCGTGGACCGGACGTCAGACCACGAGCGTGACATCACCACAGGTCCCACCAATTCTTAGTCTCACTACCCTGACCAACCGTGGACCGGACGTCAGACCATAAGCGTGACATCACCACAGGTCCCACCAACTCTCCAGGTATCACTACCCTGACCAACCGTGGACCGGACGTCAGACCACGAGCGTGACTTCACCACAGGTCCCACCAATTATCCAGGTCTCACTACCCTGACCAACCGTGAACCGGACGTCAGACCACGAGCGTGACATCACTACAGGTCCAACAAATTCTCCTACAATTCTCCAGGTCTCTCTACCCTGACCAACCGTAGACCGGACGTCAGACCACGTGCGTGATATAACGACAGGTCGGTTAGCGTCACAAGACTGTTATCGACTGCCGTGTCCTTCACACTACGCGCCGCGCATCGCGAGTGTCAACAGTCACAGTACAGTTCTCACACACAATGGCTTTCTAGCTAACGAAGAGAAAGAAGCGGTAGTTAAGAGTAGTCCGATACATAAATAATGACCGTATATCATAAAACACAATATGGCTCCTGCTAGAATGTTTATTCAAATTTCAACGTACAAATAATTTGAAATTGTTTTGCTATGTAAATTTATTCTAGTAATTGAGGGTTTTAAATTTTGCCGTAAAATCATAAAGCGTTAAAACAGTAAAACGTCAAACTGTAGCCTACGTACAAAAATAAGAGAACAAGTTGCACGTCAACATCAAAGCAGGGCTTGATTCCATGTGTAAAGTTGAAACAAATGACTTTGTTATTACGATAGGATATATTAAAAACAAACGCAAACAGGCAAAAATATAAAACGGAGACGCATGCACGTGTTGACGTTGTTCTCCAGCTCTAATGACGTTGAAAATAAGTCACGTCACTTAGCCACACTTTACAGACCTTTTCAATTTTACCAACAACGTCACGGGATCATCTAAATTACTAAAAATGTCCACCCAATAATTCGTTCGCTTCAATTATTTCCTGACTATTGTACTGAACAATGATACTGTATTATGATCGCTCTAGCCCCTCCGTCCATCCGGTCTCCATTAAGGGTTATTTCAAGGATGTGTTTGTTATCTTGACATTTGTTACAGAGCATGTTTATGTGTATCTACTAGACACAATGTGGAAAGCAGCGATAACGTTGCTGATAACGTGAAGACGTGTAAATCTCTTATCAGAATTACAGAAGTGTGCGGCCATCAAGTGAATTAGTTATCTAAATGAGACGAGTGTTTGATTTTAAAAATAGGAAGAGTCAATTTCGAGTGCATTCTTTTAAACCTGAAATGTGACCATATCTGCTAATGAACCTTTGGTATTGGATTAATGAATCACTTATCAAAATATGTCTAGCTCCTCCAAAGTAAATCTATAAAAAAGGGTTGTTGCAATAAAATTGAGTACTAATCAAGTAAACAATATATAGCCCCTAAAATTTTGTTTTTGTGTAAGTGGATAGTTTATTTTAATTTATTGTTTCCATTCTAAAGAAACTAAATCTTTAGGGGAGTATGAACACATGTTAACACACAACAGAAGCAGAAGTTTAAATTACATTTTAACTAACCACAGTGAACATTAGTTCGTTTTGCTTATTAATAAAAACACTATATTAGAACACGTGATACTTGCTTAAGAAAACTATCGAATCTGTGAGGTTTAGTGGGGCGTACTCCAGGTATTTTAGACATTTCTGATATTTTCCCACCGTCAAGCTTTAAAATAAATCGTCATAAACTCATATCTTATCTTCTTCCTAGCTCGATAAATCTCGTTGGGACCGATTCACTTCCAGAATTAAATATTAAGAATATTCAGTTTTGCAAAATCTGGTCTCAAATTGGTCCAAAAAGACATTAAAGCTACATAAATACTAAAAGAATGCAATACACGGTTTAGAATAAAAGTGCGCCTATGAACACCGGTTTATCAGAAACGACAAGTAACAATCCCAAGTAAGGAGGGTTCACTCCCAAGGTTCGTAGAGCTTTCATAACAGGTGAGCTTACTTACATAAGAGCAATGTTCGCAGCAAAGATGTCTTACGAGGGCGTCCAGCTGATTCATAAATCAACAACATACCATAAAGTGTTGCCAATCTTAAGGGTATAATAATGGTACAGCTATTATTAAATTGTCACTGGACATGCAGAAATAAAATTTAAACCCTCAATCGATTAATCCAATAATACAAATACATCGAAACAATATATTAGTTGCATAAAATAACAGCTTATCATAGAATGTAAGCAGTTAAACAATGTTAATTCTAATTACACTGATGAGGAAAATATGGTACTCGTACGATAAATATCGTGTTTCCAGCAACACTGCAGATTGGATCACGTGACCTTCCAGCTATTTTTGCGAGGTCTCTTCCGGTTAAGTAGAAAACCTTAAATAGATCGACTCAGCACACCTGGTCTGAAAGCTCTACGAACCTTGGGTTCACTCCACGGAGGTGAGTCGTGAACAACTGCAGGTCTCGCCGTTCAATTCTTATGAAGCACGCTCAGGTAGTTTACATTGCGTGCGACGCCAAGAGCGGCGATAACTCATTACTTAAAAGCCGGGGGAAATATTACTGCTATAACTTTGTATTATAAAACAATCTTAAAACGACTTTCTTCAACTTTCGTAATTATTATACTTCTTGCCGTGCTTAGAATATTGTTTAAATTAAAACGATAGAATAAACTTTTTACTAATTCATATGGCCTATACGACTTTAATTAGTGACTAAAAATCAGAATACTATAATTCAATAAACGGTATCAGGAAACTGACACATACTTTCTCCCTTTAGCCCAACTTTAATGAATAAATTACTTTTTATTGACTAAATATAGAATACAAAGCACGGTCGAATGTACAGAAAATCTTTTAAACAAGTTGTTTTAAAACACATCCACCCAAATCCCTGCTTTGGAGGCACTACAGAATCCATTGCTGCACTCATGGTTTTAAGAGGGGAAATGCCCCCTATTCCCCCCCAGGGTTATTAAGGGTCAACATATTTCGAATTTCCTCTGTTGGTCAATACTAACTTGATAAGCATATCAAGTTTGAATGAAATTGATCAGTAAATAAGAGAGAAATAGTAATTTTTTATTCCCCATAAGAATAACATGGGTACAACGTACTGGGTTTACCGCAAAATGAAAATTTCAATTTTCTCCGAAACCAGCAATCGTAGAATAGTAATTCAAAATACTAAATTATTTAGTTTTTTGAGCTCTTTTTAATGGTGAATAGTAATATTTTCTTATGTTTATGTCTTTTTATGAAAAATCCAAAAAACTGAATTTTTGATGTTTTAAGTCCTGTAATTTCTGAACCCGAATTTTCACAGGAATGCGGGTGGTGCCATTTTGTTGGAAAACTGAAGTTCTACAAACGACTAAAGTTTAATCAAAATCGTTAGAGCCGTTTTTGAGAAATTTGGATTTTTCATGTTTTTTGGCGGTTTTGGGGGGATAATTACCCTTAAAAATCAAAAATTAAAAAAACGCTTGGAGATATCGTAGATTAGTACCTACATGCCAAATTTCATAAAAATCGGCCCACACACACACACACACACACACACACACACACACACACACACACACACACACACACACACACACACACACACACACAGACATCACGTAAAAACCACTTTTTTGGGTTCAGGGAGCACCAAAACGAATATTTCCACTAACTCAAATTCGAAAATTTTGACGAAAACAATACTTTCTCCATATACTATGTATAAGGGGAGAAAGTAAAAAGGAGAACAAATGCCGATTCTAAGGTGTAGATTACGTATTTCCATCAGACACCGAGTGCGGCAGGAAAACAACATGTGGGCCTTTTGCCTACTTACAGGTCGAGAAGCGAATCTCATTTTGACACCTAAATAAACAAATACACCCACGTAATAACCAACACATATACATATACATTCTGATCATGTATATAATAATTTACCCAGTTCATTTGTTCTTTAAAAAGAACGTTTTCCCTAAAGTGGAGTGAAATAGAATATACATCTTTTAATGAGCAAACGCTTTCTTCTACTCTTGAAGTACTGTGTTTGCCTTTTTCGACGTAGAGTCGAGCATATTTTATTTTTAAACACGAGTAATTGTAAAAATTGAGTTAAAATTGCAAAATACGTTGTTTTTTGTTTGCAGTTGTAAAATATGTTCTAAATTAATGCGACAAATTGGCTACACGAAACATTTTCAGAAACTGAAGACAATTTATTTCTATTGCTTCTACCATAAGTCAAGACCGCACTGAGGTGGGCCTAGGGTAAGTTTTTTTTTTTAAATCCTTCTTAAAAGCGACTTATTAGCGGAAATAGAAATAAACACAACCAATTGTTAGAATGATTTTATTTCAACAATCAACCGTAAATCCCCATAGTTCCAGGAGCAAATACTTTGATCTGTCTGTCGGTGAGTTTGAAGTGATAAACCCTCTTTTCACAGGTGGCCCCAAAAGCTCGCTCAAGGTTGTCGACCACCTCCATGGTGCCCGTGACGTTTGTGGAGAACCCTGTCCTGAGGGGAGACACGGTAACCCGGAGGTCGGCGATGTGGGAGATGAAATCCGCCAACAGTCTGTGATCCTCACAATTCTCGGTCACGTGGGAAGATACAATCAGAGACATGTCTTTGTCATTCTCTTGCAGTTTTCTGCAGCACTGGAGGAAAGTTATCACGTGCGCCAGGCCGATTCTCATGTTCATCAAAATACCCAAGTCATCAATTACGAGACACTTCTTCCCAGACATCGAACCCAGAGTGTTCTTTACGTCTTCAAACATTGTCGTCATTTCCCCGCCAAGAAAATGGTTGTATACCTCAAAATTCTCCTTTGCCGTCCCTCCCGATTTGACAAACTTCTCGCAGAACGCAGCAACAGGCTCAACAACCACAGCGTTTTTATTGTCAATTGCGCTTTTCAAATTGAATCCCAACTTCTTCGTCACATTTTGGTAATGCGCGAGAGAATTGTGAAGTGCGAGCAGAAGAATCGACGTGTTTGACCTCGAAGCGTTCCACATTAAGCTTCCCACCACAAAGCTAGCACTGGTGCCATGTTCTTCCACTACTTGTAGGAGCTTCCCGGACAAATCCTTGTCTATCAGCCTCAAACTTGTACATAGCTCGTTCGCCATTACAACCTGAAACCAAACGGCACCGTTGTAGGCTTCCTTTATGATCAATCTCTCTTGATAAATCAGTAATCAAGCCATCACCATCGGATTAAAGATCCTACTCCATACTACAAGTTATGACATCTATATTATAGGACCACCAGACACAGTGTACGTGATAATGCTTCTGCCAGTTTGTATAACTTGGAACCAGTAGAGTTAAAAGAACGGTACCTCCAATGTTGTTACAAACACAAATAACAACCAATCGCTTCTTTACAAACACTTCTGATTCATGCACCAGGTGATACCACCCTTTTCAAGACATACCAGTTTTTTGCGAATTTCTCAAATAGGGTAGAACCTATTACCGTTGTCGGCAAGATAAGACCTAGGCTCGAGACCATGGTAACTTTTCGTGTTGAGGTCCCCAGATGCCAAAACAACATTAGTTCAAAATCGGATGATGTATACAATATCCAAAAGGTTATTTTGCACCCCAAAACGGGTTTTTAATGTTTATATTTGAACATAAAATAATTAAATTTTTGTTTTCACCAATTAATTTACCTTTAAAAAACAATCAATTTAGAATTTTAATTATTCGTTGAGTATACAGGTTTGATGGGACGGGGAAATTTCAGTTCACGACCTTTTGGATTCTTTGAAACTAACTGGGCAGAGTATGGAGTTTTTCACAAACGCTAATGCTGTCTCTGTAAATGCTGTACAAAATACAGTCACTTCTAAATTATGTCACACCAATATAATTTGTACAACTTTCTCTCTTTCTTCCTAAGGGATAAAAAGTCAACACGGTGCAACTACAGGCGGGAAATGTGGAATGACGTTGCTTTATAGCAGATGTATGATGCTCCCAACCCAGTTGCTAGCAAACAATTACTCGTGTCGATTTTTGGGGCAGATTCATCAAGAGTCGGTTTCCTGGAGAACAGCAGGGAATCGTTGCGGCGACTCGTGGTGCATGCTGCAGAGAATACTCATCAGTCGGTACTCCTGCATGCTCGGTAACTAAAGGTTGCCTCACTATCTTATCCTTTCAGTTGATTTCATCGGTTATTTGGTTCGCCGAATATTAACTATTGGTACATCCCAGAGTTGTTTGTCCACCAACGAGATTTTTCCCTTGTCCAGTAAAACAGCAACAAGATCACTGAAAATAAGATACTATAAAAAACGATGATGCGGTTCGCGTTGAGCTTTAGGTTTCAGGAGCTAGTTTATTTTAAAAAGTTACTGCAAACTTTGACGCCAATAACGATAAAGCGTTGCAGTTTCGTTCAAGTTCGGGATTTCGTGCAACCATGAATGGCCTTAGGGCCCCAAATAATTATAATTATAAAATATATTAATTGTTACCAAATATAATATTATTATATCCGCAGGAAAATTTCCATTTGCAAATAACTCTAATACTTCCAAGTAAAGCCTCTCTAAAAGTTCACTGAAGCCTCCGCTTATAATTTACTTACAGCAATGATTTTCAACAAATGCCCTAAACAAAACTATCTCATCGCAGTATGCTTACAAGACATCGCCTTTATTGTATCTTATACTCTAATATGAGTAAGGTTGCGTGCGTCCGTGCTTGCTTGCTTGCGACTCTGATCTCAAAAACGGCAACAAAGATTTCCTTCAAATGTTGGAAGTAACTAATTTCTGTGATAAAAATAAGTTCTAGACAGATCTCATCCCTAGGAAAAATCAAATAAGTAAAAAACGAAAATGAAAAGTTAAAAAAATAACAATGGGCTTTTGGAGTTTAGAATCAAAACAAAAGAATTGTTACAGATCAACCAGGGAACTGTCAAAGTAATACTCGTGTTGTTAGTGAATTTCCTTTGGAAAGTGAACTATTAGCATGACCCGCACGGTGAAACTTAAGCCCGGGACCACCATAGAAGTTCCTAACGTGACCCCCTGAACACGTTTTGGGGGGTCGTTCAAAATTTTATATATATATATATGTGTGTATGCACTCTAGCGGTCGCATTTTTTGTCCGATTTACTTCAAATTCGGTAGGAACGTTCCTTTCTATAATCTGTTGGACAAGTTCGTTGGGCAAAACAATCGGAAAACTCTAAACCCATTTTTTGGGGATTAATCTTTCAAATTTCGGGTTTTTGGGCCCAAAAAGGGTCAGAAAAGCCCCAGATGTAAAATTAATGCATGTAAAAATATGGGAATTAGTGAGGCAAAACTTTTAAGCCCTCTCTCGTCATTCTAGCATAAATATTTACCGAGTTATTAAAGAAAACGTGTATCGGCTAAACACAGTACGTTGTCTTATGGGGGTTTTACACTAGAAAAGCCTGTTATTCCTTCGTTAGAGTACTTTTATTATCCCCAGCAACCTCACGCCTACTTTCAAGCCTGTCTGGACCTTCTCTTAACCTTATAATGCACAAAATTGTATTCCCAGCTTTGCAAGTAAATGAAACCAGGAGTATCAGAACAGCCAAAAAATCAATGTTTTCAGATTTCAATACAAATTTTACAAATGTATGTTTTTACACTGATTTTGAGTTTTAAAAGTTTTTATGTGAAAATTCACTTCCCTCACGTCAGCGTGCTGCGTGCAAACTCGTTTATAGTTGTTAACATGAGGTTTCCTGAAAGCAGAGGCTAAAGCTTTGAGTGACAATTACATATACTGTACTGAGTAGTAAAATAAAGGAACATTGAATTATAAATAACAACTGGAGTGACCTCAAAAATGTAGAAAAGGGGCAAATGAGCTATACAAATCTTATTATCAGTAAGGGGAAGTGTTGGAATATTACTCAGTCTTCTAATAACAACTAACTGGTCTTCCGCGAGAAAAGCTCGGCCCTCAGGTGCTGATATACATAGGCAGAAAATATGAAGTTATTGGAGACAAAATAATAAGTAAATGATTTGGTTATCTTCTACTTGCCTCAGCACGTCGCCACGCTGGACCCCTCGATCATTAAAACAATAAAATAATCAATGTGAGTCTAGATCCTAAGAATCGTCTAGTCCAAAAAATCATTTTCAAAGGTTTACCTACAAATAATTTGAGAGGATTTTTTTAACCAACTTCATAAAGGAATTTAAATTTATTGTATTTTTCCAATCAAACGAAATTTCGTCTTTACGAATAGGAACTGCAAAGGCGTTGGTAGCCTCTAGCAAGTAGCAAGTGATTCGCACAACGCTCCGGTCAGGTGCTCGTAGTCGTACATTCGGCAACAGCTGTCAAATGGTAGCCTTGACACGAATAAAAAATTGCACGCTACGCTTGTCGCACGTGTGCTCTGCGCTTCCCCATGGTCCTGTCCCCTTGCCGTGTGTAGAAGGCCTTTCAATAATATTTGTGTCGATATGATAATTATTTTCTATTATTACGTCAGCATTATTTATATATTCCTTTTAGCGAATTTCCCATATAGGAAGAAGTTATTACCGTTGTCGGCATGGTAAGACCTAGGTCCGGGACCATGATAACTTTTCGTTTTGAGGCCCCCAGATGCCAAAAACACCATTCGTTCAAATTCATATATATATATATATATATATATCCTATACTCTAATATGAGTAAGGTTTGCATGCTTGCTTGCTTGCGGCACTGATCTCTAAAACGCCTCCAATGATTTCCTTCAAATGTTCGAAATAACTAATTTCTGGGATAAAAATAAGTTGTAGACAGGCCTCATCTCCAGGAAAAATCAAATAATGTAAAAAACTAAAATGAAAAGTTAAAAAAATTAACACTGGGCTTATGGAGTTTCAAATCGAAACAAAAGAATCGTAACAGCTGTTCATAACCAACCAGGGAACTGTCAAAGTAATACTCATGTTGTTTATGATTATTAACATGTGGTTTCCTGAGAGGAGAGAGAGATAAAAAAGATTTGAGTGAATCCAATACTCTAATATGAGTAAGGTTTGCTTGCTTGCTTGCGTGCTTGCTTGCTTGCCTGCTTGCGACACGGATCTCAAAAACGGCTCCAACGATTTCCTTCAAATGTTCTAAATAACTAATTTCTGGGATAAAAATAGTTCTAGACAGGCCTCATCCCCAGGAAAAATCAAATAATGTAAACAACTAAAATGAAAAGTTTAAAAAATTAACATTGAGCTTATGGAGTTTCAAATCAAAACAAAAGAATTTTTACAGCTGTTCATAATCAACCAGGGAACTGTCAAAGTAATACTCAAGTTGTTTATGACTTTTAACATGTGGTTTCCTGAGAGCAGAGATTAAAAGATTTGAGTGAAGATTACATATATAGAGTAGGAAAATAAATCAAAGGGACGTTGAGCTATAAACAATAACTGGAGTGACCTTAAAAATGTAGAAAAGAGGCAAATGAGTTATACAAATCTGATTATCAGTAGGGAGAAGTGGTGAAATATTACTCCAAGTCATCTAAACAAACTGACTGGCCTTCCCCCGAGTAAAGCTCGGCCCCCAGGTACTATTACATAATATAGAGTAGTAAAATAAATCAAAGGGACATCGAGCTATAAATAACAACTGGAGTAACCTTACAAATGTAGAAAAGAGGCAAATGAGTTATACAAATCTGATTATCAGTAGGGGAAAGTGGAGAAATGTTACTCCAAATCATCTAAACAAACTGACTGGCCTTCCCCCGAGCAAAGCTCGGCTCCCAGGTACTATTTATTTATTTATGAATTTTTTCACAAGTAAGTGATACTATTATTAATATAGGTAGTAAATAAGTAACTAAGTAACCTTTTTCTAAAGATTTTTTTAGCGACATGTTTCAACCTAAGGCCAATGATTTAATCATATGGAAAATTTTAATGTTTTGTTTGTACTGTATTAGGTTAGGTATATTTAGCTTGACAATGGCCTTAGGTTGAGACATGTCGCTAATAAAATCTTTAGAAAAAGGGTACTTAGTTACTTATTTACTACCTGTATTATATATATAATGTAAAACCATAACTATATAACTATAGTTATAGTTATATTAAATATAATACTTAGAACAAAGCAAACCCATATCATGTTTGTTGGCAATTTGTGTAATGGCTTAGGGACTTGGGGGTGTGGCGTAGCGTTATGTAGGGGGGTGGGGGTTTGGTGCAACGCTACGTAACTAACACATATTAACCCTAAGAACTGGCGCACTCCCGTATCTATTAATTCTATATAGTAAATACACCCGTCGCAGCAAACCTGCATACTCAGCGAATTTCCAATGAATATATAACATAACACTTAACAGGATTCATAAGAAATGTATTCACAAACAAGCGATATTTAAAATATTAATTATTCTCCATAAGAATAACATTGGGGATGAGTACGCAGGTTTGCTGCAACAAGGCACACAAAATAATGGGTTTTTATGCAAATATGAATAGAACTCATCTTAGTGAAGTCACATACCAAGTTTCATCCATATACATTCATAAATAAGCGATATATAACATTTTAAGTATTTTCCATAAGAATAACATGGAGACCAAGTACCTAGGTTTGCTGCTACAGGAACCATAGGCGAAAAATTGTTTTTTTGTGCAAACAACAATAAACCATAACCAGATCAAGCCATATACCAAATTTTGCCAGTTTATGTTCATAAATAAGCGAGATATACAATTTTTCTTTTTCTCCATAAGAATAACATTAGACAACGTACTGTGTTTAGCACTTTCAATATCTCGGTAACCAATTGACGTAGAGCAATGATCAAAATACCAAATTGTTTGTTTTTTTAAGCTGAATTCAATGGTGTAAATTAAAATTTGATTTAAATTAAAATTACATGTGAAAACCCCAAAAAACACATTTTTGAGGTACAAAACCCCCCAGAAACCCCCCTTCGGATGGTGCGATTCATCTGGTTTTCGAACTTGTTCAAATAAATGGTACTTTACACATTTGTACCAAATTTCATTAAGATCGGACCTTTTTTACGAGAGTTATCGTGCTTACGGACACATATATATATAAATATATATATATAAATATATATATAAATATATATATATATATATATATATATATATATATATATATATATATATATACACATATATAAAAATTTGAACGAATGGTGTTTTTGGCATCTGGGGACCTCAAAATGAAAAGTTATCATGGTCTCGGGCTTAAGTCTTACCATGAGACCTACGGTAATAGCTTCTTCCCTATAGGGGAAATTCGCTAAAAACTTTTGTCAAAACTAAAGAAAGCGACCCTGACCTTATTTCTTAAAGTTTCCATATTTTGTTTTTATAATTATATATATATATATATATGTGTGTGTGTAAATTAAATAAAAACAATAACTAGAGTAACCTCTTTTTTAAAACATTTTTTAAAGGGTACTCTGGTTATTGTTTTTATTTCATTTTAATAATAAAAGTAGCCCTAATTTGTGAACTTCAATTTGAATATATATACATATTTATGTCCGTAGGCACGATAACTTTAGTAAAAATGGTCCGATCTTGATGAAATTTGGTAAAAACGTGTAAGGCAGAATCTATTTTCATGAGTTCGAGAACCAGACAGGTCGCTCTACTTTAAGGGGGGTTTTGGGTTTTTTTTACCCCAAAAATTGGTTTTTAGCATATTTCCCCTATTGGGAAGAAGCTATTACCGTAGTCGGCATGGTAAGACCTAGGCCCGGGACCATGATAACTTTTCGTTTTGAGGTTCCCAGACTCCAAAAACACCATCCGTTCGAAACTGTATATATATTTATTTATTTATATATGTTATGTGTCCGTGGGTGCGATAACTCTTGTAAAAAAAGGTCCAATTTTGATGAAATTTGGTACAAACGTGTAAAGCAGCATTGATAACAATAAATTCGAAAACCAGACAGATCACCACATCCGAAGTGGTATTTTGGGGGGGTTTTGAACACCAAAAATTGTTTTTTTTTAGTTTTTACATGTAATGTTTATTCAAATCAAATTGTAGTTTTCACCATTGGATTCAGCTTTAAAAAACACACAATTTGGTGTTTTGATAATTTCTCTACGTCAATTGGTTACAGATATATTGAAAGTGCTAAACAGTACGTTGTCCAATGTTATTCTTATGGGGAATAAGAAAACATTTATATCTTGCTTATTTATGAAAGTATACTAACGAAGCTTGGTTTACAGCTTCATCTGGTTGTGGTCTATTGTTATTTGCAAAAAAAACAATTTTTAAGGATTACTACCGTAGCAGCAAACCTGCGTACTCAGCCCCCATATTATTCTTATGGAGAATAAGTCAAATGTAATCCTATACTCTAATATGAGTAAGGTTTGCTTGCCTGCTTGCTTGCGACACGGATCTCAAAAACGGCTCCAACGATTTCCTTCAAATGTTCGAAATAACTAATTTCTGGGATAAAAAAAAGTTCTAGACAGGCTTCATCCCCAGGAAAAATCAAATAATGTAAAAAAACTAAAATGAAAAGTTAAAAAAACTAACATTGGGCTTATGGAGTTTCAAATCAAAACAAAAGAATTATAACAGCTGTTCATAATCTACCAGGGAACTGTCAAAATGTAATACTCATGTTGTTTTTGATTATTAACATGTGGTTTCCTGAGAGCAGAGATAAAAAATATTTGAGTGGATGTTACGTCTATAGAGTAGTAAAATAAATCAAAGGGACATTGAGCTATAAATAACAACTGGAGGGGCCTTAAAGATGTAGAAAAGAGACAAATGAGTTATACAAATTTTGTTGTGTTGCCCATGACATCAAACCTGCATATTTAGCAGCTATAAAGTTATTCTTATGGAGAATAAGAAACATGTGATATCTTGCTTGTTTATGAATATAAATTGGCAAAATTTGGAATGTTGCTTCATCTAGTGGTAATCCATTGGTATTTAAATAAAACCCCGATTTTTGTGATCCTTGATGCAGCAATCCTGCATACTCAGTCCTAATGTTTTTCTTATGGAGAATAAATAAAATGTCGAATTTCGCTTATTTATGAATATGCTTTGATGAAAGTTGGTAAGTGGCTTCATGACATAGTGAATACCATTTGAAATTTGCTGAGTAAGCAGGTTTGCTGCAACGGAGGTATTAACATGTTGCAGCCACTGGTGTGATTATAATGAAATTATACTTAATTCTTGTAAAAATATAGGACTACAACGAATTAACAATGGTAAACTAATTCTTGGAATTACTTTGGGATATTTTGGGGTCGGGTGAGTTAACTGGGACAAGAGGATGGTCATTTCTAGATAGTAAAAATGTAAATTAATACAAAAACAATAGTAGTACAAAAGGTTTAGTACACAACGCATGAAAATATATACAAATTTAAAAAATAGTTCCCAGTTTCTTGTTTTTTTTTTACTATTGTTAAATACAGTAGTAATATTAGCACTTCATAACAAATACCTCGATCAAGAACTCCTTAGGCTATAAAGGTAATAAATATTTGAATAATCTAAAACTTTACGAATCTAAAATTCACTCAGATTCGAAGGAAGCGCTTACTAATTAAAAGGGATTTAGTTTTTTTTTTATTTAGCGTAATTTCATCATCCTACAATTCTTGTTAGTGGCATGACGGGAATGTAAACAATCATCCATACGAATACATTTGTATAACATATCTAATTGATCAAACTTGAACGAATCACATGGTTAATACATTTAAATTATAGCTACACGAATAAATTCGATAAAAATAGTCTAATGGTTAATAATTATGAAATCTTGTTCCTGCCCGAGCCGCAACACTTCACTGCTATTACATGGTCCGAACAGCCTCGGTCGGTTTTGGTGTCGGTCTATGTTATTCGTTGAGCGATTAGTGGAGTGGGAGAGTGATAAAAACAAGCCCAGAAATGACGGTCCAAGGCCGGTCTACGTTAACCGCAAAGCAACAGCCAGACGCGCGTCTCATGCGAACGTCTTGGCTGCCAGCCAACCTTCCCTGTTACTGTGTCAATAACTCATCTCGTCCTGTAGCGTCGTAGCGACGGAGCTGATGGGATCGGGGATTGTCGGGATGTTTACGACACGACTTTGATAAATTAGTTGGAACTGTTTAGTTCAGTTTTGTGTGCGCGTCTATCTACGCCATTGGTAGTATTTTGTTTTGATAGGAATCGGTCCAAACCCTATTTGCAATCTAATGTAGATTTTTTTTTAAACATAATTAACAGCCTAATAGTGACATGTTCCGGTACTAATGCTTTCTTAAAGTTTCCACATTTTGATCAAGATCGACCTGGCCAACCTCGTAAAACCTCGGATTGCGAGGCAAACCACTCTAATCCAAGCTATCCAGTCATTATATTTTTGACTTTACCAACAAAATATAATACATTTGTCGTCTGCCTTAGGCCCTACTCTACAACCGAAAAATGTTTTATATGGCTAAAAAATAAAATTAGAAATCTCTTGATCCTACATGAAGTCTCCTGACGTTTTCAAGATGACATTTTGGCATAGTGAATAAAGCTGATCAACCAAACAAACGAAATGACAAATTATCCTTGAATTGGAACAAAAAGTAACTTTTTTATACAACCAAAATTTTAATTTTACGGTTTATTGGAATTTTTGAAAATACCTTTGAGTAAGTTAGTTATTTTGGGTTAGCCAGTACACGAACTTTGTTTACAATCGCTATAAAAATATCTCTGCCCCTCTTCAATTAAGGGGCCATACATATATTACGTAACGCATTTAAGCGGGGGAGGGGGTGTAGCATAGCGTTATGTCGGGGGGTGGGGGGTTGGTGCAACGCTACGTAACTAACACATATTAACCCTAAGAACTGGCGCACTCCCGTATCTATTGATTCTATATATTAACAAACTTTTGTCAAAACTAAAGACAGCCCTGACCGTTCTACTGGATTTACTGATTTTTTTTAATGACAGGTAATTATGCTTAGATATG
Organism: Allygus modestus; assembly: GCA_963675035.1. Taxonomy (NCBI): domain Eukaryota; kingdom Metazoa; phylum Arthropoda; class Insecta; order Hemiptera; family Cicadellidae; genus Allygus; species Allygus modestus. The sequence goes on from OY776112.1 coordinate 238,500,388, forward strand.
TCATCACCCATCCAAACTAACATATCGTCAATGGGCTTTGCCCCAGTGACTCTGAAAGTTCCCATGTCAATCTTATGGTGGAAGTTTGTTTACATCAGATGATTACTTAAAACATATGTTCTTAAGTAAAGGGTTAATAATTTGGTTTGCCAAAGAATAATGCAGCAAAAAAATACAAATCCTTTATTTTTCTCTTATCTACAGGTGTTTATATTTTTCTTAGTATATCTTCCTTATATATTATATATAAACAACTTTTGCCAAAACTAAAGACAGCGACCCTGACCGTTCTACTGGACCGATTTACTTGATATATGTCTCATTTTTTGTAACTACCTCTAGATGTGTCATCAGACATTGAAAAACAATTGTTCACTTGGCTTTTCGTTACGCTTATTTTATTGTATTTGCCAATTTCTTAGAAAGAGAACAAAAACAGTCATTCTGGCTGATTTACTCAACCGATTTTACTCCCACATGGCTCATTTTGTTCAGAAATATGTTTAGATTCATTTTGAGGCAATTATGGGTAACTTCTTTGTGGGGACTTAGAGATATACTTATTACAATGACCTAAGTACACGGGCCAAAAGTTTATGACAGCGAGCCTGACATTATTAATGGACCGATTTAGATTATATATGTATTATTTTATTTGTAATTACCTCTATATGTGTCATCAGACATTGAACAAAATTTAATATCTGATTTTCTCTTTTCCATTAAATTCTAAAACATTATAAATAGGTACTATCATTATAATTTTTATTTTGAATAGTGTATTCAAATTATAAAAATTAACGTATGTGTTTTCATAAAATTATATTTAAACCGCCCGATAATAATTATCAGCTGATTATTATTTGTTTTGAAGGTTACTATGGCATACTTTTAAATATCAGCTGATAATTTAGCCATAATAAAAAATCTTTTTATCCTAATCTCCCTTCACTAATCTTTCATAATCTTCAGATTTATTAAAAACTAATAAATTCAATATGAAGTCCTCCTTATCATGAGCAAAGCAAGCAAGCGGCGCTTTGCGCTGCACGGGTTACTCTAGTATAATGATATAAATCTTTCAGAATTAAATAATAATCAAATTGATATCTAAATCAAAATTACAGTTAGTTATATAAATAATAGACTACTTCCGTAATACTATTTTAATAACAGTTAAACTCAAATTAAATACATAACGTGTTTTGAGTAAGCTCTGTATTGCTCTACAGCTATGTTTTGTGTTGTTTTGGAGCGTAAAATCATGACTTGATACAGTATTGTGCAATGCCACCCACATATTTAGTATTTTAAGTTGTTTTGTATTTGTATTAGTCATAAATTAAATTTGTTACGTTTTAGCTGAGATAGTTTATTTTGTTGTTAATAATTATTAGTAAAAGGTTTGTTTGTTTGTACAGTATTTCATTTAATATTTTTGATATAAAACTGAAATTTTAAGTTGAAAGAAATGTCATAGCAAGAAAAAAAGAGTGTAAATGTAATACAGTAGTACACTGCTGCAAGGAAACTAGACTCCTTGGTATGACTAATGTTAGTTGACGCATCGTATGACTTTACATCAGTGTTGATTTATATTTATACTAATAAAGTAGAATGTGCTTTCTTTTGTATATGTCACATCCCAGGTTTAACAGAAGCTAAGATCAGCAACATAAATTAAGAAAAATGTGCACGACTTTCATCCTCTTTCATTTAAATGTTAGGTGATAGAAAACAACAACGTCGATTCTTCACACTTCAACATTTCATACCGTAATGGATAACTTATCGTACTGCAGAAGGAATCGTCAATTATTGAATGATGGTTGATATATATATATATATATATATGGGATATTTTAAAAAAACGTACATGATATCCAATGGAATGTACAGAAATTGAGTCGATTTCTAACCTAACTCCTATAGTTTCAAATTTATCACAAAGAAATAGAGCACATTTATGAATAATGAATATGTAGATATGTACACCACTTATAAGGCATTTTGTTAACATGTTATGAACTTTCTAAGTTAGTACTCCTAATTTGTCTAGAACTAGCTCAGTTGTCATAGCTTCTCACTTCCAACCTAGCAGTTCAATATCATTTAATTCCCTTGACCTTTCCCCACTTTCTAGATAGGCTACATATAAAATCATAGACAAAAGTGACCCTGAAAATGTAGCCATTCAGAAAGTGGACTCGATTGTAACTCACATGCCACAACGAATGCTGTTGAAGTTTATCTACGACATGTTCCGACGCTCCGTGCCCGAGAGAAAACGTCGGAAAGTGCGAGGAGGATTCCAGTGTTGGAAAGTCGGCTGGTGTGGTTTGCAGTTGGCACGCGTCCACTGTGGGGCGTCTGGAAAGCGATGACGAGCCCGCGTTACGTCACTTGGTTCTTATTTTTACAATCAAACAGCAACAGCCGACGTCAGAGAGCAGCAATCCGGACAGATCCGCCTCGAGCCTTCGTTAGCGGCAAAGCCCATAGAGGCGCACACCACGCTGTAATCCGATTTGACCGGTTTAGCACGGCTGAGTTACTGACTCAGCCGTGCTAAACCGTTGGCCCCGATTCCGGGACTTGGAGTACAAATCAATACTGCAGACCAATCAATATTAACACAGAATTCACTGGGAAAGTATGAAAATCCATTTAATATCGTGAAATTCACAGTTTGTCCAGATTCTGGGACTTGGAATACGAATGCTGTGTAGTCCAATAAATATTCGCGCATAGTTATCACTGGGAAGTAGAATTAATTTGAAAGTCGTGAATTTTACATTACTACATAGTTTAACTATGTAATATCGGCACTTCTAATCGGTACAATCCGTAATACAAACCGTAAAACCACGAATGGCTGCGAAATTCTAAATGAGAAATTTCATTTTACGTATACTAGAAGTAAACAAACTATGGTTTAAATTACGCTAAATGACCGCCGGCAACTAAGTTAACCACAGAATCCAAACGCTGCTTGGAGATTATTGTGAATTGAGCATTTTCGGCGAATTCGATGTTTTACACACGTATGAATGCACAATTATCAAATCGGGTTTTCATTGTTGACTCCAAGGACATTTTGATAAAGGAAGTTCCCAATTAAGACAATTACTCGGTCAAAACTCGAATGAAATGGTCTGTCCGAGATAAATAGAAGGATAATTGCTCTAAATTAACTTTAAACGATCATCATTTTAAGTGTGCAGAATAATCTTGAAATGGAATGATTTAACTGAGTAAGAAAATCGTAACGCTTCTTACTCAGCGTTAATCGTTTATTTATAAACGATTACATTTTTTAAAGACTAAATACGTTTGACTTTCACACTCATAAACTAATCAAATTACTTCTGTGAAAGACACCAGACACAAATTGGGCGATTCCAGAAAAATGTAGAGTTCTGATAAGAGAGTGTACGAGAACGGCCATTTAACTCTTGCAAAGGTTAGTCTACAAATATGTTTTCCAGCTTCCAACTGGCATTCTGTGAAGTATGTAACTATAATTTTAAAATATAGCCTATAAAGAAAAGCTCAATAAAAAATATTATTGATTATTAACAATCTACCATTATTAAACACATTCGCCTAAAACAATTTGAGAGAAACCCAAATTTAATTATGCATGCAGACACTAAGTAAATGAGACTGAGTCATGGGAAGTAAATGAAAGTTGACGGGCAGTTGACAAATGGAACGAATCTTGCGTTCGCGCGGAAACCATTGTCATCGAAACTAGCGTGGGAAGTACTAGAAAGCGAGTCCGAAACCACGCATGTGCGTCTTATTTATTATTGTTTTCATATCAGAAACTCTTAAACTCCATTTTAGGTTCGATTTACGAATAATGAAATTGGAGTTGAATAATATTTTCGAATATAGTTTTGGATTTTCTTGAAAGAAGCAGTCAAGCACATGGGACAGAATAATTTCTAAAAAGTAACAATCTTTACTTGAAAGTGAAGTTCCTACCCTGTTAATTCCCTTCTACAATTTTACTTTTAAATAAATTATGTTCAATCTTTTTAGTTTGTTATTAAAACCCATTTTTACTTGATTTGAGTCCCGTTTATATCTGGCTGTGTTGTACTGTAACTGTTACTACAGTAATTTGGTCACGGGAGTCCTCGTTTGTTTAGCGAATTTCCCCTATAGGGAAGAAGCTATTACCATAGTCGGCATGGTAAGACCTAGGCCCGGGACCATTTTCGTTTTGAGGTCCCCAGATGTCAAAAACACCATTCGTTCAATACTGTATATATAATACTGATCATTTCTCTACGTCAATTGGTTACCGAGATATTAAAAGTGCTAAACACAGTACGTTGTCCAATGTTATTCTTATGGAGAATAAGAAAAACTGTATATCTTGTTTATTTATAAACGTATCCGGACGAAACTTGATATATGGCTTCATTTCGTTGTGGTCGATTGATAATTGTTGAACAAAATTTGCCGATGGTTCCCGTAGCAGCAAACCTGCGTACTCAGCGCCCATGTTATTTTTATGGAGAATAAGAATTTGTATGCCTCATTTAATTATGAACATAAATTAATATAACTTTGTATGTAGCTTCACCTAGTTGAGTTACACTGATATTTGTATAAAATTTCATACTTCGTGTTCCTTGTTGCAGCAAACCTGCGTACTCAGCCCCCCATGTTATTCTTATGGAGAATAATTAAAATTGTATAAATTGCTTATTTATAAATGGATACGGATGAAACCTAGTTGAGTTACACTGATATTTGTATAACATTTCATAATTTGTGTTCCTTGTTGCAGCAAACCTGCGTACTCAGCCCCCCATGTTATTCTTATGGAGAATAATTAAAATTGTATAAATTGCTTATTTATAAATGGATACGGATGAAACTTGGTATGTGGCTTCACCTGGTTGTGGTCTGTTGATATTTGCATTAAAACTTAATATTTTCTGTTCCTTGTTGCAGCAAACCTGAGTACTCAATCCCCATGTTATTCTTGTGGAGAAAAATTAAAATGTAATGTACGGCTCATTTTTTAATCTTTTTGTATCTTTGAAACTTGGTAAGTGGCTCTATATAGTATATATATATATATATATATATATATATATATATATATATGTGTATTGGAAATTAGCTGAGTATGCAGGTTTGCTGCAACTGGAGTATTTAATTCTAAACTCTGAGCAATACCTGCGGAAACAAAACGGATTTCGGAGTCCCGCACAAGATTTTGCTCTGACATTGAAAATGTCCCTGGGCCTCAAAATGCGATTGGCAAAATCCTTAACATCAAATCAAGTAAATCTTATTTGAAAAATGAAAATGTATTGGGCTTATGAAGTTTCAAATAATAACATAAAAACCATAAGAGGCTTTTAAAATAAGTCTGTTGTCAGACAAAGTAACATTCACTGGTAAAGTATAATGCTCACTAATTAGATATCTCCAAGCTCCAAGCTCGGTCCCCTAGTACTGTACTGCCAATTATAGACAATATTTACAATTAATGGCAATTTATAAAAACAATTATTTTAATATTAGGACATTTTGAACACACTTTTGAAAACCCAGGCAAATAAAACTATGTCAATGTGACACCGAGAACCGAGACCTACACAGGTTAACGATCTTTGCGACTGAATAAGAGCTTAAGGTACATGATGTAACAATGCGATCATGTGTCCTCGTCTGCAGGCTTGCCTTGTAATCGAACTGTTTTGCAATTCAATCCCTCATGATGTAAATTTAACACATTTGTACCAATTTATAAGCTTCGGCTTCTCAATCTAACTATCTTTAAGAAATTGACAGAAAGGAATTACTTATGCGATCTTATGAATGTATTATGAAATGATGAGAGGAAATTTCCTTGCAGGAAGTCACTTGACACCAAGTCGGCCAGCACAGGACTTTCCACGTTCTCTCGGTCATACTCCGCCGCTTTCAATGCGATCACAGAAAAAGGAAAACCCTCAAAGAAAATGTATAAATAAATTGAGAGTACCTAACAAGTATTCATTGTACCTACATTTAATTACCGAGTCATTATGAAGAAAATTGTACAGTATTTCAATCGCAAGAGGTGCTCTCCTGCTCGGGCTTGTTAAGGAGCGTGTTGCTTTAATTATCGGCTTATCAAATAATAAACAACGTGTGCTTATAAACGAGTACTTGACTGGAAGGATTTCATTTGCAAACTCTAGATTAAAGCAAACGACAACAAACATTTAGTTGTCCCAGTTGATAAGCACTCCTGAATTGGATAAAGGCACAACACATAAACATCACTGCACAGAGACGACGGTTGGTGGTGGATACAATAAAATAAGAGATAAGTAGTGTCCTGTTAAAAATCGTATCAGAACGACGTGCAAAGGCACAAGAAAACAATACATTATTTTATTTCAAACAAACGCATCATGACCGTTTGAAATTAATAGAGCGTACAGCCACTGAGTAAAAACAACCGGAGCGAGCAGGAGGGGTAACTAGCTCGCAGTGAAGGATATGCCCATTGGTTCTCCAAGTTACCACTTTCGTGGTGTCTAGCACTTAAAAGGCAACGTTTGCCTCCAAGAAAGCTAACATTTGGTTACCCTTTCTCTATTGTAAAACATAAATGAATATAGAATATCTATAATATTATAAATATGAAATAAAACAAATATCTATAATATAATAAATATGAAATAAAACAAAACAATTGATGCGATGAGATTGTAGTAGTTGAGTAAACCTTATTGTTTTAGGTATGATGGGGCAGTTAATTATTTTTCCATCGACCCTCTTCCTTCTGAAATCCAGTTGTAATTCTGGTATTCTAAGCAAAAACAGATTTAAAATGCATAATTAGTTAATACTATTTCTCTATATTTTTGGAACTACTGTAGGAATATCCATCAATATACAGCACAGAAGGACAGTAGAAGGTCTACTGAAAGGGTGAACCTGACATGAGCACATTCACTTAAATTATCAATACTCGCAGTAAACTCAAAGCCGTTATCCTTAATACTGTTAATATATGTTAGGTCGAAAAAACTAGTGCTTATTTATCCCTACACCTTTCTCATTTCACAACTGTTCTAAAAGGGTGTAACGCGAAAAGTATAGAACACAGCCCTACACGCGTACTTTATTGACATACAAGACGAGTAGAGTGTAAATAAAGGGTGACAGCACACTGAATGGCAGGCGAGGGGAAATGTGGGGCGAGAAACAAGGAAGTAGGCCTACACATACGCCGCACAGCGTAAAAAATCCGATGTGAAGATACAGCAGTCGGGTGAGAGAGGGCGTGGGTGGGAGACGAGGACCCCCCCCCCACCACCGAGGGCAAGCTGAAGAGCCGGGGAGCGTCAAGAGCGCTTCAGATTGAACACATCGAAGGGGGCGGCTCTGAATTGAGTGTTAATGAATTCACCCGATACAACCGAGTCTCTCAAATCTGTCTCCTTCCGTGCGGCTTTCGCGTGATGCTAGAACGGCGAGTGTAACAATCAAATACTACATCCAAAAAGTTGCAACGCAAGTAAAGGGTCCTGAGTTTAAGTACTGTTACAATTCAAATAACTTAGGAGGAAAAATACGAAATTGTAGCACTCAAGGTAACGCGAGGTAGCACGCGTTATATTATAAATACGAATCATAGCCAATATTTGTCTTCTTACTACTGTACAGATTTCGTGCAAACATAGTTCATATATTATATATAATCTGTAGTACAATAACATAGGAGGAAAAATACGAAATAGTAGCACTCAAGGTAACGCGAGGTAGCACGCGTTATATTATAAATACGAATCATAGCCAATACTACTCTTCTAGTCTTCTTACTACTCTACAGATTTCGTGCAAACATAGTTCATATATTATATATAATCTGTAGTACCATAGAATAAAGAATTACTCTCTAGATTTGGCTTTTGGTGTTTTTGACCACCTTCAGGGTTCCCCCGTAGACTCAGGCGCGGATTCACGGGGGGGGGGGGGAATGGGGAACATTTCCACCCCCAAGGCAAAAGGTTGGAGTTGCGCGCGCACCCCCGCACCAGCGCTACGACTGCCTGGCAGCGTACTTTGTGGTCGTAGTTTTTGGCTAGTAATATTGCTGTAAAATTGTCGGTAAAATTATCGATTTTGGCTGATAACACACGCCCGGTCGGTAAATTTGTCTATAAACACAGTTTGACCGTTCAGGCTAAAATTGCGGCCCGATTGACGTTTGAGACGGCAAAATGAGAATATATTGCTATTTTGGGCCGATAATATGTATCTCGGGTGTCTTTTAAATTCGCCGTACCTCGGCCGATAAAATTATTTGTTTCGATCTCAGTCTCGGTAAAATCTTCGTTTTCAACGATAACATACTTTGATACTGCCACTGACCTTTGAATTTCGGTTTGGGTATAAATTATTGCGGTATTTTTGGCCAATAATCTACGTTCACTTGTAGTTTTCGGTCCAAAAGTTACTGTGACCATGAAATGCGGTAAAAATGCCATTTTTTATCCGAAATAACAGGTCAGATTGCTGATTTTTGTCCATGGATTCTTTTACAGTCGTCTTTTTAGGCCGATAACACACATTTTGGTTAATAAAACGTGTTCGGCTATTTTTTACGGCCGATAAAATTATTGAAATGGAATTTTTAACAAATTTCCGGGGGTGGGCTCCCGGACCCTCCACGCCTAAGGGTTTTCCATACCCCCCCCAAAAAAAACCCGGAATTTCTACTCCCAACGTGACTCCCTGGATCCGCCCCTGCATAGACTTTCAAAGTTCCAACGTTATATGATGGGAGTTATTTCATTTAGATAGCAGTTGATTATAATGTTCAATTTTCAAACACGTGGCTGCGAGACCCCCGAGCGGATAACGGGTCACGCTAGTAGGTACTAACGTTGGAAATAACAACCTCCTTCTTTTATTATAACTCCAAACAAACCTCAAATTAATATTATTTAGGCGCTGATTAATTAGAAATCAACATTTTGACTGATAAAGCCCCATGATTACGTAACAGATTATCAGCTAAACAATAAAACTAATACTTTAGCGTATACTACTACTATTGGACGGTACTATTGTAATTTTATGTTATAACATTGTACAGGCAATTTTCAGTAATCGTACATTGAATTATAAAATAAGAATTCGAACCTAGACTGAAGAGTATATAAATACAAAATAATTGTAAAAGAGATAAGACTTGTACGAAGCTAATACGGGTTTTACTGGCTTATCCTATAGGCCTACTCTAATATGAGTAAGGTTTGCTTGCTTGCTTGCTTGCTTGCGACACGGATCTCAAAAACGGCTCCAACGATTTCCTTCAAATGTTGGAAATAACTAATTTCTGGGATAAAAATAAGTTCTAGACAGGCCTCATCCCCAGGAAAAATCAAATAATGTAAAAACACTAAAATGAAAAGTTAAAAAAATTAACATTGGGCTTATGGAGTTTCAAATCAAAACAAAAGAATTGTAACAGCTGTTCATAATCAACCAGGGAACTGTCAAAGTAATACTCATGTTGGATATGATTATTACCATGTGGTTTCCTGAGAGCAGAGATTAAAATATTTGAGAGAAGATTACATGTATAGAGTAGTAAAATAAATCAAAGGGACATTGAGCTATAAATAACAACTTGAGGGACCTTAAAAATGTAGAAAAGAGGCAAATGAGTTATATAAATCTGATTATCAGTAAGGGGAAGTGGTGAAATATGCTCCAAGTCATCTAAATAAACTGACTGGCCTTCCCCCGAGCAAAGCTCGGCCACCAGGTACTGTATATTAATTCATATACAACATGTTTCCAAGACAATATTTTCATACCCCCCTCCCCCTCCCCCAAGACACCAATTTCAGTAAAAATTGAAACGGTTATGAATCAAATCTTAACCACGCAAACCTATAGAGATTTACAGTACACAGGAGATTTGGAAAGAAAGCATGTTGGGGAACTGAAAGGTATATGTTATTGTAAACATTTTCTCAACGGAAAAACTTCGTCAGAAGTTGAATTAATGTTGCATGAAGAAATGCAGAATTCGCTTTCTCACTTATCTAAAGTGCACAATATTATATCACAGTACACAACAGAGTTTAATCATTGACTATGGTTTAATTTAGTACAGTTCACTATATACGTTATCGTAACACACCTTGTGGCTACGGTTCGAGGCGAAGAAAAATGCAATGCAAACGACTTAAAATACAGCGTAGTTGAGCTATCGTGTGTTATAGCCGAGTTGATTTAAATAAATGTACAATAGTTTTTCAGAGTTAAAAAAATCGTTTATACACGTGGATGCGGAAACGTCTCTACTCTAAAACTGCGGCAATGTTTCACTGAAAACTTCTCGCATTTATCTGCAGGTTTTTTCGGATATAGGTTTGGAAATTTAGGAATGACCGCTGCCTCACTGAGGCGCCACCTTGTCTGACGTCGCGTCGCGTCGTCAGGAGCAACGCTGATGCGGTCCGGGTAAACCAGAGAAGGTCCATCAACCAAACCACCAAGATTATAACGTTACGGTTTTTGAAATTTTTACGGATTTTGACATTTACAACAAATTTTGACAAACCCGATAGTAGACACTGTTATGACCAACTAGACAAAAATTCCTTGTCAAATACTATTGTCGATGAATAAAATGTTTTTCAATCACTTTTTAAGTGTGGATCCCATGTTCAAAACAGTACAGTACGTGTTTCGACAGTTGTTCCTGTATCGATTTAAATTGCATTATCAATGCTGAATGAGCAAAATTTGACTGAAGTGGCCTTGGCAGCGCGAACGGGTGAGAGACCTTGGCAAAGAGGAAGAGGCCAATCATACGACCCATTATGTGAAATGCAACCAAACATTGGATATTGTATGCCATAAAATATTCCCTGTACACTAACTTGTCTTCAAAGTGTGTTTAAATAATCAAGTCAAAATTCCCCCAAAATTACCGAGTTTCAAACATATTACCTAGGGGTATGCAAAGATTCAGCAATGAATGTCCTAATTTAGACTCTGAAATAAAAATAGACATACAATTAGGCCTACATCGAAACAATTTCAAGGTCGTTCTAAAATACAGCAATTGCCTACAATGCATTTTTTATCCTGGTAAATGTTTACCTGCTTAATCTCGTAAAATAATGTTTAATCAATGCTTTACATTATTTTTACAATTAATTGCTCAAAGAAAAATAAGCCAAAATACGAAACCCCTCTGAAATTCAGAATTGTATTTTTGATTTCGACAAGCTATTAGGCGATCTTTAGGTAAAAAAACCTCTTTAATAAAATTAATGTACATTAAAAACCAATCTTATCGTGCTCACGGCTCCGGTTAACTACACATAATAGCCGTAAACTTGTCATTTGCCCGTTCGCGTTCGCGCGACGCACCTCCATGTACACGCACAGCGCCGTAAGTCACTCCAACCAGCGCCATTACTTCTGCCGCACTCGACACGACCATTGAACAGTTCATTACCCCGTTACAACCCGCGCTCTCCGTGTCTAGATTCACTTGTAAATACTTCGTTTCAGTGGCATATTCTACCTCCGGACTACCGCAATACTGAAACTGTATCACAGAATCCATACTAAATCGAATTACTATCTGTACAGGTAGTGTGCAACACCGCTGCCGCATCGATAACGTTAACATATACACCGAGAAAAATGTACATTTATCCCTCGTTATATTAAATATACAAATAATATAGATATATTAAGAATATTTAAGCCACTGATAATATTAGTGGGGAAAAATAAATAAGTAGGAAGAATAAAATATTACAAAAGAAGAAGGGTGTATTCAAATCAGGAATCGCGATCACCTTTGAAGCTTTTTGTTAAATCCTTTCACGCCTCAATAAACAGAGCGCGAAAAAAAACACCAGCACTGAAATCTATGCAGAATAAATCATTTCACCTGACTAACTGGGCTGGTTCACGACTCGGCGGGCATATCCGATCCCAGATCAACCGGCTCCCGCAGTCACCTCCCACTGTCACCGTCACCACACATCCACCGTGTCCGCACCTGCAATGTGCAACACCACGACTGCCGGCGAACACGACCACAACCACACAACCGCACACGGTCGCAGGTCACCTGGGCATCACAAAATGTCTAGCTAAAACAGCACCACGCCCAACCGTAGACTGACAGCGGCCACCATAGAGTAAGCGGCCAGTGCGCCTGCGCCGCCGGCAATTGACATGTTACGCTAGTGCACTCTGCCTCCCAGCCACCCCCCCCCCCCACGAACCTCCCGACCCGATATCCGTGTAATTAATGTGCTTTTTGCCCCTCCGAATAACTATTCGCGACAGCAATCACCGCCGAATTGTCGACGACGACTATAGGTGGGACTCCATCGGCCGGGAGACCCCCTGTGCGACGTTATCGCCGTGATAAGACAGGTGCGGAGGGTGCGGTTTGGTTCGGTGTACACTTTTGGAAATATAAACTACTGGGTTGAGCTAAAGGATAAACATAATCATTGGGGTTCAAATGTGAAAATCTATATGTAGATGCCAGAAGTCAGAAAATTAATCACATTTCCTTTCTAAATCGAGACATTTGAAACGTTCAGTGTAATAGAATAATAAATAACCCCGTCGCAGCAAACCTGCGTACTCAGCTAATTTCCAATGCATAATATATGTATTAATACCACATAAAGTCGCATACCAATTTTCATAAAAATATATTCACAAATAAGCGATATACCGTATACAATTTGAATTATTCTCATAAGAATAACATTGTGGATGAGTACGCAGGTTTGCTGCAACAAGGAACAGAAATATGGGGTTTCATGTAAATATGAATATTACTCAACTAGGTGAAGCCACATACCAAGTTTCATCAATATACATTCAAAAATAAGTGATATATACAATTTTGATTATTCTCCATAAGAATAATGTGGAGGATGAGTACGCAGGTTTGCTGCAACAAGAAAAACAAAAAATAGGCTTTTATGCAAATATCAATATAACTCAACTAGGTGAAGCCACATACCAAGTGTTATTAATTTATATTCATAATTAAGGGAGACATTACATTTGACTTATTCTCCATAAGAATAACATGGGGGCTGAGTACACAGGTTTGCTGCTATAGGAATTATCGGTAAAAATTGCTTTTTTGTGCAAATAACAATAGACCACAACCATATGAAGCCATGTACCAAGTTTCGTTAGTACACGTTCATAAATAAGCGAGATATAAATTTTTCTTATTCTCCATAAGAATAGCTTTGGACAAGGTACTGTGTTTAGCACTTTCAATATCTCAGTAACCAATTGACGTAGAGAAATTATCAAAACACTAAATTGTATGTTTTTAAAATCTGAATCCAATGGTAAAATCTAAAATTTGATTTAAAAAAATATTACATGTAAAAACTAAAAAAAAAAAAACATTTTTGGGGTACAAAACCCCCCTAAAATACCACTTCGGATGGGTCGATCTGTCTGGTTTTCAAACTTAGAGTCATAAATGTTGCTTTACACGTTTGTACCAAATTTAATCAAAATCTGACCTTTTTTACGAGAGTTATCGCACACACATATATATATATATATATCGTTATATATAATTCTGTAAGCAAAATTTTAAGTCAAAATTGTGGGAGTTTGGAAAATCGCAGGATGATGGGAGACGGCTCAAATTAAAGGTCCTGATCCCAGGGACTCGGGAAAAATAGCAGTATTTCTTGGAAATTACCAGCAAACAAGAAATAACGTAAAACATCCCCCATAAGAAAAGCATGGGAATTTTAAAATGTCTAATTTATTTACATTAAAACATGTGATTACGTGTCTACTTTGTTTACGAACTGACATGTGATCTTACTTATATTGTTTTATTTTCCTCAGCATGTAAAGAGTATTCAAATCAGAGGTAATAAGAGAAAGGTTAGGGGCTTTGGCCCCTTCAAGCCACGTATATATATATATATATATATATATATACATAGTTTCGAACGAATGGTGTTTTTGGGGTCTGGGGACCTCAAAACAAAAAGTTATCATGGTCCCGGGCCTAGATCTTACCATGCCAACTACAGTAATAGCTTCTTCCCTATAGGGGAAATTCACTTTACTCTTTTATGCGGCACTTCTCCTAAGGCAATTTATCACTTAAAATGTACACATATTTTGCTGGGATAAATAGTTTGATTTTATCATACGATCCAAATATTAACTTTTTAAAATAACCTCTGGAACCACTAGTCACGAACATTTATTCACTCTAATCTGGAGCCATCTCTTTTCCTTCGCAGCTGTCGCCTGACACGTAAACCCGTCCCACAGATGGCAAATTTTCTCGCCTACTAGTTTGAGTTCTGTTGTTCAAATATTATCTAGGCCTGGACACTTAAAATATGCTGCTCATATAACTATTCAAAACATTTATTTTACACATTATTTTGTGGAAGAGTATGCATACTTTTATTATTCGGTGCTGAATGTCAAATATTTGATTGAACTTGGGGTTCGAAAACTCGTGTTTTAACATCTTATCTAATACTCTAATGTGAGTAAGGTTTGTTTGTTTGTATCATAGAATAAAAACATATATAAAGGTTGCACATTTGGGAATTATCGTAACAAAGAATACACAAACATTAAGTAAAGTACAGTATGGAGATGACTTGATGGCCAGCTAGTAAATTGATTTGATTTTATCTTTATTGCAAATAGAATCTCAACTGATCATTAAACACCATTACATCCAGGCCTATATATAGCCAAATTGTGCCAGGAACTTTCGATAAAACCATAAATCTGATATGCATGAACCATAAACTTGAATATAAGGTCTTGGTAATAAAACTGGAGGAAAAATATCAAGTTTGATACAACGGCTATTTTTTACCTATAAAAATGAAAATGAGGGTGAGAAATCATATTTATTAAAATAAAATTATAACAGCCTCGAATTCTAGCAGAATTTACATAGATTCTTTACAAATAATTTAATTTGGTTGCAATTCTTAACAGCAATCATTAACATTAGCCTGCTAAAAAAAAGTATATCTCGATTTTTCTTCAGGGATTTTCAAGCTCTAAAACTATTATTTAGTAGTCCATACAATACATATGTTTGGTATCATTCCAAATAAATTTAACTCTCTAGGCGTGCCTTTTACGGTTTTGAAAAACATCCATCTTCAAAACTCCGAACTATGGGCTTTCAAAGTTCTAATGTTACATGAAATATTTAAACAAACACATTTAAAACTCCCCCTCCACCAAACTTGTGATAGTTAGGTCAGGGAAATTAGGATACAAAATTGGATAAAAATGAAAAAAAAAAAAAAAAATGCAAGCAGAAATATTTTTGCTGCAAATTGTTATCTGAGGTTCCCTCATTCAAATGCCAAGTTTCTACTAGGGCAAGTGAAGTGAGCTTTCGTCGTCATATTGGATTTCCCCCCATTTTATATAAAAAGGTATGTTACTATTTATGACATTGGCAGGGGTCCAAATGATTTTTGAGGACTAAAAAGTAGGAAAAGTAGGACATTTCCGTTTAAAAGTACTGTAGTAGGATTTATTAAAAAGCATGACATTCCTGAAAATAGGTAATACAACTTTAAATACAGGATAATTAACACAACCAGTCTATTAAACGCCTTTAATGGAAAAATTTTAATAACCGACAGCGCATATTTTACTTAAAATAACTTACCACACATTTATTTATTTATTGAAAAATCCCCAACCAAGAAGCTAGTTACAGTTCTAGCTGAGACGGTTATCCAAAAATGCTGTGGTTTATTAAGCTCAATGTTTTAATTTATTTTAAATTTCAAATTATAAAATTACACTTCAAACAAAACTTTACACTAAGCATTTAGATAACCATTGTTAACTAAAAAGAATTCTGAAGTAATATTTAAAATAAAAAGAATGTTTTTAATTTCTTAAAGTTTTTAAGTCATAGTGAATTTTGTGTGTGTATGGAATACAGAATAAAAATAATTTGACTGTTCATAATCAAGCGAGAATTTCACACATGTCAAAGATTTGTTTCACTCAATACTGTCCATTTGTTATAAAAATATGTGTCTGCAATTGGTTAAAGAAAACTAGGGTGCATTTGAGTTCTCATTTTTTGTTAAAAGTGAGCAATAAAACATAATAAGTTTGACTGAACAAAACTAGGCATTCACTTAAGACTATTTCATTATAAAACATAATCAACTCCATAGCTTTGTGGATTTGTTGAGCTTTTTTCTAAATAATGTTTTAATATTAAGCCTAGTAAACTCATTTATTTAAATAATATGAATTAATTTGTTAAAAACTGTGCAGTGTAAGCAATTTCAGGTAATTTTATACCAAAGGAAGTGTTTCTAAAATTCCCCCGTCACAGCAACCCACGTATTCAGCGAATTTCCAATGCAAATATATGGGTCTCACTCAGCGAGCACAGAATAAACTAGAGTGGTCATGGGGGCCCGGCGCATGAAGCCTGGTTTGCTTGTTTATTCTGTGCTCGCTGGTCTGACTACTACCTACAGCCACTTACCAAGTTGCACAAAAATACATTCATTAATAAGTGATACATAGCATTTCATTTATTCTCCATAACATTAGGGCTGAGTACGCAGGTTTGCTGCAACAAGGAAGGTAAGAAATGTGTTTTATTTTGCAACTGTCAATATAACTCAACCAGATGAAGCTACATACCAAGTTTTATTAATTTAGGTTCATAACTAAGGGAGATATAAAACTTTACTTATTCTCCATATGAATAATATGAGGGCCAAGTATGCAGGTTTGCTGCTATCGCGAAAAATCAACAAAAAACATTGTTTCGAGCAAATATCAATATACCACAACTAGTTGAAGCCACATACCAAGTTTCATCAATATACATTCATAAATAATCGATATATCAAATTTTATTTATTCTCCATAAGGATAACATTGGACAATGTACTGTGTTTAGCACTTTGAATATCTCTGCAATGGTTGGACGTAGAACAACAATTAAAACAACAAAATGACTGTTTTGTAGAGCTAAACTTATTCAAAATACTAAATTATTAGTTTTTTTTTTATTTAAGCTCTATAAAGTGGCTATAACCAAAATATATTGTTTTTAAAATTTTAGGGTAAAAAAATTTAAAATACCCCCGTCGCAGCAAACCTACATACTCAGCGAATTTCCAATGAATATATAACATTACACATTAAAACACTTAACAGAACTCATAAGAAATGTATTCACAAACAAGCGATATTTAAAATATTAATTATTCCCCATAAGAATAACATTGGGGATGAGTACGCAGGTTTGCTGCAACAAGGCACACAAAATAATGGGTTTTTATGCAAATATCAATAGAACTCATCTTAGTGAAGTCACATACCAAGTTTCATCCATATAAATTCATAAATAAGCGATATATAACATAAGTATTTTCCATAAGAATAACATGGGGACCAAGTACCTAGGTTTGCTGCTACAGGAACCATAGGCGAAAAATTGTTTTTTTGTGCAAACAACAATAAACCACAACCAGATCAAGCCATATACCAAATTTCGCCAGTTTATGTTCATAAATAAGCGAGATATCGAATTTTTCTTTTTCTCCTTAAGAATAACATTAGACAACGTACTGTGTTTAGCACTTTCAATATCTCAGTAACCAATTGACGTAGAGCAATGATCAAAATACTAAATTGTTTGTTTTTTTAAGCTGAATTCAATGGTATAAATTAAAATTTGATTTAAATTAAAATTACATGTGAAAACCCAAAAAAAAACATTTTTGGGGTACAAAAACCCCCAAAAACCCCCCTTCGGATGGTGCGATTCATCTGGTTTTCGAACTCGTTCAAATAAATGGTACTTTACACATTTGTACTAAATTTCATTAAGATCGGACCTTTTTTACGAGAGTTATCGTGCTTACGGACACATATATCTATATATATATATATATATATATATATATATATATATATATACATATATATAAATTTGAACGAATGGTGTTTTTGGCATCTGGGGACCTCAAAACGAAAAGTTATCATGGTCTCGGGCTTAAGTCTTACCATGAGACCTACGGTAATAGCTTCTTCCCTATAGGGGAAATTCGCTAAAACTGATTTTTGGAAAATTTTAAACCCCCTTCCCATAGTCTGATCGATCTGGTTTTCGAACTTCAAGTCATAAATGTTACTCTCCACATTTGTGCCAAATTTCATCAAAATCGGGCGTTTCTTTCAAACGTTATCGAGGCAACGGACACACACACACACACATATATATATATTTTATATATATAAATTTGGTTTAAAATGGGGTGTATATATATATATATATATATATATATATATAAATTTGAACGAATAGTGTTTTGGCATCTGGGGACCTCAAAACAGAAAGTTATCATGGTCTCAGGCTTCAGTCTTACCATGCCACCTGCGGTAATAGCTTCTTCCCTATAGGGGAAATTCGCTAAAAAGTAGCCTATCTTTTTCAATTTTAAATTTCATTACGTGTAATGTAGTAGTTATTACAAGCATACTATATATAAATTTACAAAAAAAATATAAAAAAAGGGTTTAATGGGCCAATTTGTCACCTGGCCTGGGTCCTGGACCCGAGGTGGTCGGTTAAGAGACAGGCAACTGATAGAAGAAACTCAGCTAACTTAATACGTTTAAAGTCAAAGTGAACTTTAAAATATTGTCTTGACCCTGAAAAAATGCTTCTACAACCTGGCAGGAAGGAGTATAAATATTCAACTCAGTTTTCTTCTTTGGGGGGAATTATAAAAAAATACAGAACTGGAAAATATTTTTTTTCAAATTCGTAGACTAGTGCTGTTATAACTCACCAAATTGATAGAAAGTACACAATTTCAGTCTGAAATAACTTCTAATATTAGTACTGTATAGGATTTTACATATTGCATAACTAGAAATAAATTAAGTGTAGTCCATCCTCAAAGTGTAAAGACTCTGTGGATATGTCACTGAGATAAGCAACATAATAAAAACAAATTTCACAGAAAAAGCTAAAATAATTAACTCTCTGATACTCAGTGTATTATATTAAAAAAATAGCGACCCATAACCAAATTGGGATTAATGTGGGGTTGCTGTGTGGTTGTGTGGGAAAAAGAGATTTTAGCTGGTGACCCTGTCAAAAAGAGGATATTTTGTAATGAGGGGGTACCCCCTTCAGAAAAATGTTAAATAAATATTGTGTATTAAAAAAGTGTGTTTTAATGATTTTTAGCATATAAAATAAAATATAGAATCAAATTACAGTATTTGCTAATTTTACATGCCTACAGTAATTCATTTAGTGGGAGTGATAAAAAATAGACCTAATTGAAGATTAATTTTAGGAAAATTTGTTTATAATTATTTTCTGTTTTATATTTAAATCGTAAATCACACAAAAACTATACAAAAATATAAAAACGAAAAATGTATAGCCTAAAACAATATTCATACTTTTCAGATTTATGATTTAATAAACTGCAGAGAGCCATAAATAGAATGAAATGGCCATGGGTGGTTCAGCAATTTTTAAAGAAACTCAACTTGTATTACAGATTTGAAAATAACGGATATAGGGGAAAATTTATCAGATAGTAAAAATTTTGAATGCACAGAAATAAAATTTGTGAAGGGAAAATCACATTTTATTATGGCGTCACTGTATAGAAGTCCTGATGGTACCTTGAAGAAGTCCTGATGGCACTGTATAGAAGTCCTGATGGTCCTGATGGACCTTGATTTGTTTTTTGACAAGCTTAGTATATACTTGAACAGCTGCAACTTGGGTGAAAAATTTGATTACAAGCATAATAGGCTATGATTTAAACTTAGATATTCTGAAAAAGGATGCTAGTATAATAAACTTCAATAACATCTTGAAGAGCTTTGGACTGGTTACTGTTTTAAAATCTCCAACTAGAATATCAGCAACCACGGCAACTTGTATAGGTAGATAATTTTATGACTAACAAGGGAAACAAAAGTAATGTAGGGCCCAATGGAACCATACATTTCTGACCATTCGGCCATCTCCATAGAAATGACTTAAAAGTTTGGAGTGCAAGTCAAATAAATAAGAAGAAACAAGTGAGATCATTAAAGGAATGTAATCTACAGGAATTGAGACGTAGGCTTAGGGGTGAATCATGGGTAGACATGTATTCTGAAGTGGACATTGATAATAAATATATTTAATATATATATATTATCTTGTTCATAAATATATTTAATTATTATTTTAATATAGCTTGCCCACTCGAGGAAATAAGTATAAAGGAGTCACAAATTAAATGGATAAATGGAATGGTTTTACAAAATAAGGAAATAATGATTGACTGTTATAATGTGTAGAATAGGGACAAGTCAGTAGTGAATAAGAATAGATATAAGGATGTGCTAAGTAATTACTGGAAAAGTATTGACACAACAAAGGCAAACTCATATAATGGTAGGATTAATAGTGCTGAAAATAAGCCTAAAGAAACTTCGAGAATTATTGATGAATGGTGAGGTAATTCCAATAATAGTAACAAAAATATGGGTATAAATAAGAATACTGAAATAATAAAAAACCCTAAAGAGATTAGATTAGAGATTACTGAATGATTTGTTTATAAATGTTCCAGTTGAAATAGATGAGGAGATAAAAAACAGTACCTTACTTCCAGTACTTACCAGTACTAAGTCTATGAACCCGCCTTCTTTTATTCAAACTGAACATGTAGAATTAACAAGTTTTGAGTAAATAAACTGGCAAAGAACTGGAAACAATGTTTGCAAAATTCTCATCAAAGTCATCATTTGGCCTAGATGGAATTCAATGATGGGTTTTAAATGTTGTCATGATGAGATTAAACAACCTCTCCTACACCTCATAAATCATTCTATAGAATATGGGCTGTTCCCGGGTGGTTGCAAGGTGGCGAAGGTGAAGCCACCTTTAAGAGTGGGGATGAGTGTGAGATGTGCAATTATCGCCCAGTCTAGCAACTGCCTGTTGTTTCAAAATTTATTGAAAAAACAGTCTGTGGCCAACTGATGGCCTACATAGAGGGGAATAACCTCTTGTGTGGGAGGCAGAACGGCTTCAGGAAATCAAAATCGACTAAATTGGCATTGATTGATTTCATGAATGAATATTGTGATGCAGTTCATGCTGGAGAGACTGTGACTGGTATTTTTGCTGGCCTTAGGAAGACTGTTAGGACTGATATTGAAATTCAAAAACTTTCTGCTCACGGTGTTAAGAACCCAGCACTGAGATGGTTAAATTCCTATCTTGGTGACAGGTACCAAGTAGCCTCGTAGAAATTCACCAAGAGTCAAAATTCAAAATTAAGTCCGTCCTGTTTGAAAAAAGATTGGTTTCCTGCACTTTGCCGCACGGATCGATCTTGAGGCCCTTTTTTTCTTATTTATATATAAATGATATTGAACTAGCAGTCCCGAAAAGTAATCTCTTTGTGTTGCTGACGACAAAACTGTTTTTACCAAGCACAGGGAGATTGAACAACTTTAAATTGAGTCTTTTTCAAAAGCAAATTGTCTGGCCCAATATTTTGCAGAAAACCAACTAAAATTGAATCCAGGAAAAACAAAATTTTCCTGTTTTGAAACAATTCAGAGAAAAAATTCCAAATTGTTCAAAGAACCAAATCTCTTTATTGGCGAAAATCAGGTCTAATTGACTGAAACGGTTGACTTTCTGACGGTGATAAGTTACACTCGACTGGAATGAACAGTTGGACAAAATAGAAAGTAAAATTGCGAAAGGTATGTTTGTCATCCACAATTTGAGGAAATTAACGAACATAGATCTCCTTAAAACTGTTTATTTCTGTCTGGTCGAGTGCCACATCTCATACTCTGTTGCCCTTTGGGATGCAACTGAGTCTAAATTGAAGAGAATTTTTAACACATTAGCTGCCACGGCTATTTTCAGTATTTTTTGCTCAGTTGCCATTCGCATACTCATGTAATATTTTTGTTATATCATTTTATTTATACTTATTTAGGTTAGTTGTAATGTTATCTGTCCAAATAAGTATAAAAAAATGGCGGAAAACGTGTCACTCAGATCGGGGTGACAGTCGCCACATTTATTGCCATATCTCTTGAATGATTTCCCAACGTCTGATACGAACCCCCACCAACCTTAGGGCTCCGCCCCCTGGCAAAAGTGCGAAAACAATATTCTTTCCATTTTTTTATGTGATTTTAACCAATTGTCATTGATCCATAACATTTGGATAGGTTTTTATTAACTTCGATCTTAGGTTCCGCTGGCTAAAACATTTTTATTTTTATTTTCATAAATGTTTTTTATTATTAAAATTAGGACCTATATAACTGTCTTTATGATTTAGAAATAATTTCAGTCATATATTAAAAAAACATATAAAATGAAAATGCTATATAAGGTAAACTGAATTAATTTTACATTTTATGAAGGTATTACAAAATATATTATGTAAAGTTGGTAAAAAGAATTAGCATCACCCTGATCGGGGTGACAATATTTCAGTACTCTGTGACGTATGTATTTCTGAAGTACAATGTTTGATTGTCGCTGAACGTCAAAGACAGTCAAATAGCGACAAAAAACAAAGTTACAAATTATGTCTGTCACCTTGATCGGGGTGACAATGCTCACGAACGAGTCAACTGATGCCACCCCGATTAGGGTGACAAGGCAGCTAACGTGTTAAAGCGCAAAAGAAAACAATTAGATGCATGATGGGGTTGCCTTATCGGACACATTGCAAAGATTTGTTTGTAAACTAAACAATTTTAACTGTTCCTTATATTTTTATTCTGGAAATTTGTACTTCCATTAACTCTCGAGCTTTATAATATGGAAATGATATTCATAATTACAATACTAGATTCAGAAACACTTTTTCAGAACAACATAGATTAAATTTGTTTGAGATAAAAGCCCTTTACAAACACACAATTTTTCAGAAGTTACCTATCTCGATAAGAAATTTAAATGCACTATGTAAGTTTAACAGCGACCTCAGATCATTCTTACAAAAAAATGCCTTTTATTCACTGGAAGATTTCTTTCTTTTCAGTTAGTCATCAGGGTCATCAGGGTTACGCCACCTAACCAAACCCCTATCCAATCTTACTACAATGGGATGTCCCGGTGTGAAACGGGCATCTGATGACAATTCCAATGCCTACCCGGCCAATTTGGAAGCTTCAGAAGGTACAAGGTACGGTAGGTATAAAGGCTTTATACTGATTTTCAGTGTTAATAACGGCGAATATATGTGAAAGTTAACGATATATCCCGCCGAAATAAAGCCAAAGAATAACATGTAATAGAGGTTAGAGTTACAGGGAGACAGGATTTAGCTTTGGCAATTGAATTGTTGCATGACAATAAAATTACAAACTTACGTAAATACATTTTTGTTCACAGACAGGAATCAAGTACAAAATTTGCATTATTCAACACGTTTGGGAACAATTTCAAAAGAGGAGATTTTTAATTTTTCATTGGAATTCCCGGAGTTATATTTTTACCCTCAAAATCCAGTAATATCTGGGGAAATCCGGTGATATGGCAACCCTAGATTAATGGTAATAAACTTAAGATTTATATATAAAATAAATGGGGGTAATGCATAGATATGGCGAGTTTCCTCAGAATTCACGTTCGTTCTTAGAGCTATGCCCCACAGCCCTTCAACAGTTGCAATCTTAATCTTGTGGAAGAACCGTAATTATTGAAATTGAGCATTTGACAGCTGTTTAAGGTGACAAAACACGGTACAGAACCAAGATCAGCTGTTTTAAGCTTCGGCACATAAATCTTGTAAATCGGTTTGGTAGTCACTGAGAGCTTAGCGTTTCAACCTTGTATTAATATATAGGATATTGGTAATGAGTGTTGCAATTTTTATGTTACGTAGGCTACTAAAACAAATTATTGAAAAGTAGGCAAATTTGTAAATACCCCCGTCGCAGCAAACCTGCGTACTCAGCGAATTTCCAATACATATATATGGGTATCACTACTACCTAGAGCCACTTACCAAGTTTCATAAAAATACATTAATTAATAAGTGTTATATAGCATTTTATTTAATATCTATAAGAATAACATTATAATTGAGTACGCAGGTTTGCTACAACAAGGAAGATAAGAAATGTGTTTTTTTGCAATTGTCAATATAAGTCAACCAGGTGAAGCTACATACCAAGTTTTATTAATTTAAGGGAGATATAAAACTTTACTTATTCTCCATATGAATAACATGGGGGCCAAGTATGCAGGTTTGCTGCTACCGGGAAAAATAAAAAAAAACTTTTTGTGCTAATATCAATATACCACAACTAGATGAAGCCACATACCAAGTTCAGGGTTCCCACTCAAACTTAATAATCAAATTCACGGGTTTTTTCACGGTTTTCAAGGTGACCATGAATTGTCAATTTCATGGTCGAAATATTAAAAAACATAACCTATACCGGTCACAAAACAACAGATGCGACGCAGCGGTCAAATACTAGTTAAAACTTCAAAGTGTATTACATGTCCAATGTAAGGGCAAATTCACTTCACTACCGCTTAGGTTAGGTTAGGTTAGGATAAGTTACGTTAGGTTAGGTTAGGAGGTTTTCTGGCTCTCAATTTGTTTTAAAAATCACAGGAAAAGTAACGTACGGTGCATAATTTGGAACGGACGTGAACAGCAGCGGCTCACGTTGGACGTGTACGTAGCCTCTGCCTTAAAACTTTCCCACATTCCTATTACGATGTCACAGAACCATAAAACCATACCATACATTCCAAGTGAACCTTTTAAAAAATAAGAACTATTTTAGAGTGTCTTATTGTTTTATTGTCGTCGTGAGTCAAGTCATCGGTCTATCGGTTGCTGCTGGTGATTTCTACTTCGCTCATTGTTGCCAATCACTTTTTCCCAAATTACCCTCGATCCTCGTCAAAATTACCCTCAAATACCCTCAAAATCTAAACTCCTGTATTTGAGTAAAGAGTGCTAATTAAATAAAGGAAATGTGCTTGAAATTTGATAGGTTTGAGGGTTTATAGATGTCACTGATGTATAATTAATGTTAAAGTTTAAAATAAAGAATGGAAATAGAAGTTGCACACGCCAGCCAGTTTTTTGTCTCAATTTTTTCATGCGAGATATAACGGATTTTTCTCAGAAATTATTTTACTGATTTTTCTCAGAATTTATTTTATTGCTTAATAAATCACAGTATATAAATGACTAACAGCTGATGACATTTTGTTTACAGCCATAAACGCCAATTATAAAACAGCTAACGCTGTCTATCTTTCAGTCCATCAACTGCTAGGATTAGGTAGGCGGAGACAGGTGACAATAATCCCCATTTTCTATTTTCGTTATTTATTGTCTGGTTGACATTAAAACTTGGAGACATTACTGCAACTTGGCGAACTTCTTGTCGTCCTGGCACTCGTGGCTCTTCCACATTTTTAACATGAGACAATCACTCTACATGTAATCCTTACTCAAGCTTCATTTCTGTCATGGAGTTCGTGAGTATTCGTCAGAGTAATGAAAATTGGAAGAGTCGATAAAGTAGAGAAATGTAGTAGGCCTAATTTAATCATAAATAAACATCAATGAATGAAATAATAAGTATATAACAGAGTATAATATAAATTTGTATATTTTTAAAGGCTTTAGTAAAATTACCCCTTTTTACCCTCAAAGTTCAAAATTATCACCGGCAAGGGTAATTTCCCTCGAATTAGCAACACTGACTACGCACCGTGTAAACGGAATGGGCGAATTACTGACAACAGTCGTATAGTTACAGTCTAGCTAAAGTAGCTGTCTACTGTCGCTTGTTTACACCGACTAATACAAAACAATAGACAACTGACATACAGTAAAGAAGACGGATAAACGGTCTTACACTAGTGCCAGTTAGCAGTCAGTTCACAGTGAAAAAAAAAACACCAGCAACTTAACAACTGTCGCCCGAGTCGGCCCAAGTTCCTTTGCACCGTGGAAACCAGAACCAGTCCTAAATCATCCGCACAGCTGCAATCTGCAAGTAGGCAGACGACGGGGTATTCACCGTATTAAAAACGTACTAAATAATTCTGTTGTACATTTTTCTATCTGAAAACAAAATATGATATTTTCTGATAAGATATTTTTTATTGTTTTTTTAAGTTTGATATATTTTTAAGGTTTGAAATCAAAATTCACGGCTTATTCCAGGTTTTTTCACGGTATACGAAATTCACAGCTTATTCAAGGTTTCACGGTTTCCACGGTTGGGTGCAGTGGCGGATTTAAGCACTTGCCGCCTAAGGGCTATTAGGAAATTTGCCGCCCTCCCCCCCTCCACTATATCTTTGTCTTTTTTGCCGCCCAGGTTTACCTACATGTTATATATCTTGTTTGGTTATTTTGTGACAGTATCTAAAGAAGTTACGAATTAACTGATTGAATAAAAGAAATTTCTGTTATTTCCTAGTTGAAAAAACCCAGTAAAATAATGTATAATTGACTTGATTTACATTAACACAGTTTAATATTCAATATAGCCTATTCAATGACAATCAGCCCTAGAGAAAAATATTCGTGTTAAAAGCAGTGAAGCAGTGCTAGTGCTACTTTTAATAACAAGAAAATCCTTCAACAAAGGTCTAAAAATCCCTTCTTATATTTCATCAAAACATTAATTTTTACACCAACGCATTGACTACTGAAATTTATAATAAATAACCTATAATAAGATATGATTTCACTGTAGCCTTAAAATT
This sequence comes from Allygus modestus, assembly GCA_963675035.1. Taxonomy (NCBI): domain Eukaryota; kingdom Metazoa; phylum Arthropoda; class Insecta; order Hemiptera; family Cicadellidae; genus Allygus; species Allygus modestus. The sequence continues at coordinate 238,527,242 of OY776112.1, forward strand.
CGTATAATTCGGACCATTAGCCTCAAAATTATGACTATTTTTATCCTGAATTAGCGCTTTTCAATACAGTTTTTAAGTAATTTTGTAATTTATACTTTTATACAAAGAATTGTTAATATGTTTTAGACGATCAAAATACAAAATTAATTGATGTAGCCCTAATCTTACTAAAACTCTACACATTTTCAAACACTTATTCTAGTTTCACCTCCATGATATTGTAGATCCAATGATAATACCTACAAGAGTCACTATACTCTCTGACAAATAACCTTCATAAAGCATGCCGTCATATTTGGTATTTTGTCCTGTTGTGGTGTCAACTTGTTGGTGGGACGACATTCGATGTACAAAGGCGGCATGTTTTCAACACTATTTCCAAAGCTATATTAAAAGGGTGTTTTCATTTAACTCAAATCATAACTTTGCTTCGAGATAATCAATAAAATTACATATAACATATGTCTTAAGATTATAAAGTTAAGTTTAACATCATGATTCGCCTAAAATGCGACAAGATACTAATTTAAAGACTTAAAATATCACAGTTTTTCATTTAATGAAATCGGAGATTTTGACACCGTCCCACCCAAAATATATATATAGAGGTCTCGCCTGGAGTAAAAAACTTCAGCCTACATGCTGACCACCATTTTGACCCTCTGTCAACTATGCTCCCATGACAACAACCAATCAAATCCTCTCTTCACAAATTATGTTAGTCTTTATTTGTCTTTGGTCAGATGTTTTGTTACAAAAAATCCTCCAGAATGAACGATAGAACGATTATGTGTGGTAGCCTTTGATGGTAAGTATAAGACGGCTGAAATAACTTTCTTTGTTACCTTGAGTTTGAAAATGAATCGACAATATCATCGTAGTCTAAATTTTGTTATTGTCATCTCAAATTCAATTGTTGCAACATTTCTCATCCGTGTGCCTTAATCATTATTGATATTGTGTAAAAAATCATTATAATGCTTTGCGAATGTACGGGTAAACTTGGAAGTACGTGAGTTGGACCATAGATTAAGAATACCACAAGGAGTGTGTTTAATCTATGGTTGGACGTAGTCATAGTGGCGCAGTGCCTCATTAGCGGTACGTAGTTCGTGGCTTGCCGCCCTTTCTCTGTAACGTAATCGTCTTGTCGCTAGTCCGGATGAATGACAAATGCATTATGACTGTTTTGAGGAACTGCAGTGTGAGGGACTGCAAGCGTAAAACATTAGTCTCTGATTACTACCTTTTTCTTTAAAAGGGTGGCACACCGTCATTGTCATCCGTTTTTGTCAAAATGTTCCCCGTTTCAACATTTCTTTTGTAAACAACTTATTAATTTGATGTAAATTTGCCGCCCTGGGCTACAGCCCCTATAGCCCCCCCTAAATCCGCCACTGGTTGGGTGGGGACCCTGAAGTTTCATCTATATACATACATAAATAATCAAAATATAACATTTGATTTATTCTCCATAAGGATAACATTGGACAACGTACTGAGTTTAGCACTTTGAATATCACTGCAACGGTTGGACGTAAAACAACAATTAAAACGCCAAAATGATTGTTTTGTAGAGCTAAACTGATTGGTAGAAAGAAATGTGGAGTTTTTAGTGAAATTATCTGAGGAAAATCTAAAAACTGTATTCCCATAAGATTAACATGGGGAATATTATGGACACTTTTTTGACTTTTCTCCACAACCACTAAACCTAGCTTAATGATTAAAAATACTAAATTTTTGTTTTTTTAAGCTCTATAAAATGGCTATAACCAAAATCTAGTGATTTTAAAATTTTAGGGTAAAAAGTTCAAAAAACAGATTTTTGGAAAATTTTAAACCCCATAAAACCCCCTTCCCATAGACCGATCGATCTGGTTTTCGATCTTAAAGTCATAAATGTTACTCTCCACATTTGTGCCAAATTTCATCAAAATCGGGTGCTTCTTTCAAAAGTTATCGCGGTAACGGACACACATATATATATATAAATTTGAACGAATATTGTTTTTGGCATCTAGGGACCTCAAAACAAAAAGTTATCATGGTCTCAGGCCTAAGTCTTTCCATGCCACCTACGGTAATAGCTTCTTCCCTATAGGGAAAATTTGCTAAAAGTAAGACTTTCCCTACTTTCATACTAAATAGTAGGAAAAGTAGGATGACTTGGAGACCTGCATTGCTCATAAATAGTAGGTACAGTTTTTATCCGATTTCGACCAAATTTAGACAGTGTGGTTTGAGTCGATTACCTTGTCATAAATACAAATAAAAACACCCCGTTTCAGCAAACCTGCATAAGTTACTTAGCGAATTTCAAATAGTACTTCACCACATCATAAAGCCACTATCAACTTTCATCAAAGCATATTCATAAATAAGCGAGATATGACATTTAATTTATTCTCCATAAAAAAACATTAGGCCTGAATATGCAGGTTTGCTGCATCAAGGACCACAAAAATAGGGTTTTTTTAAATGCCAATGGATCACCATTAGATGAAGCAACATTCTAAGTTTCACCAAATTATATTCATAAACCAGCAAGATATCAGATGTTTCTTATTCTCCATAAGAATAATTATAGCTGCTGAGTATGTAGGTTTGCTGCCAAGGGGACCACAAAAAATGGGTTTTGTATGCAAATATCAGTAAACCCTATCTATGTAAAGCCACATACCAAGTTTCATCAATATATGTTCATTAATAAGTGAGATATAAAATTTTACTTATTCTCCAAAAGATTAACGTTGGATAACGTACTGCGTTTAGCACTTTCAATATCTCGGTAACCAATGGACCTAGAACAATGATCAAAATATCAAATTGTTTGCTTTTTTAAACTGAATTCAATAGTGTAAATTTAAGTTTGGTTTTTAAAATAATTATATGTAAAAAGTTCCAAAAAATTGTTGGGGTACAAAACCCCCTTTAAAATAGAGCGACCGGGGTGGCTTTCGAAATCATGAAAATAGATGCTGCTTTACACGTTTATACTAAATTTCATCAAGATCGGACCATTTTTACAAATGTTATCGTGCCTACGGACGTGCGCGCGCGCGCACACACACACACACACACACACACACACACACACACACACACACACACACACCACACACACACACACACACACACATATATTATATATATATATATATATATATATATATATGAATTTGAATGAATAGTGTTTTTGGCATCTGGGGGCCTCAAAACTAAAAGTTATCAAGGTCCCGGGCCTAGATCTTACCATGCAAACTACGGTAGGGCCTAATTGCTTCTTCCCTATAGGGGAAATTCGCCAAAAAAGTAATTAAACTGGTTAACAACTATAAGAAATTGTATAAATTACTACCCAAAACACTGATTTAAAAAAAATGTTATCCTTATATGTTTAATAATTTATCCAAATATGGATTTTTTATTACAACTAGCTAGCTAGGAGATAAGGAAACGTTATCAAGTGAACCCTACTTACATCTAAATTTCAAACAATTCTAGTGTAGTGTTAAACACTAAGGCCGGATTTCACCAAACTTTCAATAACGCTAGTTCAATTAACGGGACGTTAAAACTGAACTCTGTTTTAGCATCAGTTAAAGAAAATTGGATTTCACCAATGCAAAATACTTCAAAACTAATGTTTGTTCAATCGTCATTTGTTTATTATTGCATACTGTATTTCAATTATTGTAAAACATATGATATTTCATAATAAATAGTTAATGGTGTGGATCAAGTCGAGTAGCTAGTGCCAATATTATTCTCGAGTTTTTTTCGAGCGAAAAAATACCGCTCAGCAATATATTGATAATTATTGGTAATTAAAAATAGTGTAATGGGATTTGGATAACATTCCAGATTTGATAGTCTAAACATGGTTTCGTTTCCAACTAATATATGAGTATCAATGCATATTTTGGGACAGTAAAATCAATACGGTTAAATGTTGACAAACAAATTATGGTTTGGCGGTCATTTTGCTAGTAAATTTAGAAAGCCTACAAGTAGACTTAATATTTACATAGCAAATTGTTTAATTATTTATGTTTAAGAAAAAAATGAATGAATGTTGAATTAACTTAATTAATAAAATCCAAATCGGCATAACACTGACTTGTAAAAAATCACTATAAGATCTGCAGATTTAAAATCAGGCACACGATTTTCTCTATGGTTGGTCATAAGTGATCACTAAGAAACAGTTTTACAAAATTCCCTCAGGGTTACAAACGTCCGATTGGCTATAAAGTTCCAATGTAAATCTTATGGATACAGGCTAAATAACTGGAAATGTTAGCATTGAGAAAGAATCACCATGGCACAATAGCTAAAGATTCCTGCAAATCAATCAACCTTTTATAAAAAATAATTTACAGTTATTACATCAAGATTATGGAATTTATTACCAAATGATTTTCATAACAAAGACTAGTGCCATTGGGGCCTCGCTGAAGTTGTTTTTCTCAGGCGACTCATGACTTAATTATTAGTAGGCCTACATTATATTTTACTATGATTATTATTATTATTTTACTATGATATTTTACTATGCCATAAAATTCTTTATATCTTTTGAAATAATTATATTATCCATTAAATCTTCAAAATCATCCGATAAAACTAAGCTGCTTTTTGTGAAAGGACTACCGGCGAAACTATTACCAGTAAGTTACCGGTAATCATGGTTGATATGTCACTTGAAAGCCCTTGGCGTCAAGATGTGCCTTTTGGGGGTTTGGAAGTCATCCACCTTCGGTGCTTTTCCCCCTGGGTTTTCAAAGTTCTAATGTTAAACTTATTTAAGAATATAAATCCATGTAATTGGACATTTAATTTAACAGCAGAGCTGTTGATAAAATAACAAAACACATTAAAGATGCAAGAATGGCTGTTTAAAGCTAACTTCTGGAATGGCATCACAATTAATAGTATAAACCAATATGACTACCGTACCTATATGAGCTGGGCAATCAGGAAAAAATTCTGCTCAAATTCGTGTGACTGGATTCGCTAGTCACTCTTAATCAAAATTCACTGTAGGCTATATGTATTTTTACAAGTTTCAATGTATTTTTAGTTCTCGTATTAAGTTTACGTATTTTTAAGATATTGCATGATGTTGGTTAAACTTTTGTATTCATATACCGGTACCTACTGTGTTTAAGTCACTTGGTAAAAATAGTCCTAACTTTGCTTAACAAAATAAAGTGCTTTGTAGTTGGTTGTTGTTGTTTTAAAAATACTGTCCTTGTTTACAAATGTGATGTAATGGACACAAATAACAGTGTTTTAAAAATATCATGATGGTTTTTACAACCTATGTTTTTAGTTTTTTAGTATTATTAAATATAATCAAGAATTAAGTTAGTTTTGTTGGATTACACTTTTACCACATATAGACAAAAAATACCCCCGTCGCAGCAAACCTGCGTACTCAGCGAATTTCCAATGCATAATATATGTCTTAATGCATACCAAGTTTCATAAAAATATATTCACATATAAGCGATTTTAATTATTCTCCATTAGAATAACATTGGTAATGCGTACGTAGGTTTGCTGAAACAAGGAACACAAACAATTGTTTTTTTATGCAAATATAAATAGAATTTAAGCAGGTGAAGCCACATACCAAGTTTCATCAATATTCAATCATAAATAAGCGCTATATAACATTCTAGTTATTCTCCATAAGAATAACATGGGGGCTGAGTGCGCAGGTTTGCTGCTACGGGAATAATCAACAAAAAATCAATTTTTTGTGCAAATATCAATATACCAATACTACATGAAGCCACATACCAAGTTTCATCAACATACATCCATAAATAATCGAGATATCAAATTTTATTTATTCTCCATAAGGATAACATTGGACAACGTACTGTGTTTAGTACTTTGAATATCTCTGCAACGGTTAGGCGTAGAATCACAATTTAAACATCAAAATGGTTGTTTTGTGGAGCTGAACAGATTGGTAAAAGCAAATGTGAGGTTTACATTAAAATGAACTGAGGAAAAACCAAAAACCGTTTTCCCATAAGATTAACATGGGAGATTTTATGAGTAGGTTTTTTTTGGATTTTCTCCGCAACCACTCAACCTAGGTTAATAATTCAAAAACCTATATTATTTTTTTTTAAGCTCTATAACATGGTCAAAACCAAAATTAAGTTATTTAAAAATTTTAGGGTGAAAAATGCAAAAAACTGATTTTTGGAAAATTTAAAACCCCCATAAACCCCCCTTCCCATGATCCGATTTTTCTGGATTTCGAACTTAAAGTCATGAATGTTATTTTACACATTTGAGCCAAATTTCATCAAAATCGGACCTTTTTTACTCAAGTTATCGTGTTAACGGACATATATATATATATATATCTATATATATCTATATATATATATATATATATATAGATATATATATATATACATATATATAAATTTGAACGAATAGTGTTTTTGGCATCTGGGGACCTCAAAACAAAAGGTAATCATGGTCTCGGGCTTAAGTCTTACCATGAGACCTACGGTAATAGCTTCTTCCCTATAGGGGAAATTCGCTAAAATAAGATATACAATATGAGATGGCCTTAAAAAGTGACTCAATCAAATCAAATATCTTTGGCATATTCAGGGACAAAGTAGGCCTAGCTAATTTTGTAATTATTTAGGTTTTTTTTACATGACCATAAGTAACATTAATAACATGCTAAGGTCCAGCACCCCTTAACCACATTTAATGCTTCCCCTCGTTTGAGAACCGCTGGCTGATTATTTAGAATGATAATAGTGTGGAAAATTAATGTGAATTCGGCAAAAGTGGCTTATTTTATGTAGCTCACAATATAAGTAATTCTAGGACCAAGTTAGCCTAGAATGGAATAAAAGGCCTTATTGATTATAAGTTTAAATTTAGTTACTAAACCTAATGATATGATTTTGATTTTTGTTTTGCAATTTAATGTTATAATTTTAAGTAACATAAAGGAAGCATGCCTAACAGAATGGACATTTTTTGAACACAGACAAAAATGGGGTAGGTATTTAAATTATAACATATTTTTATGAGTTGTTAAGCTTAATAATAATCTTAATATTTCATTCAAGAAGCGAATCGGTCCTCACAAAATTTCTCGAGCTAGGTTAAAGATAAAATATAGCTTATTCATTTTAAAGCTTGAGGGCCAAGGACGGTGGGAAAAATATCCGAAATGTCCAAAATTACCTGGGCTACGCCATACTGGACATCAAAGATCCAATGATTATTTTTTAGAAATTACACTAGACCTATGTTTTTCCCACACAGTGTTTTTTATAAATAATCAAAGAATGAACTAATGATCAGCTGTGATTATTTATAATGTGATTTAAACTTCTGCTTAGTTTTTATGTTTTAACATGTGTTTATACTCTCTTTAGAAGATTTATTTTCCTTAGTATGCAAACAGTGAATTAAAATAGAATATCCACTCAAACAAAAGCCAAATATTAGAGGCTATAGCCCTACAAGCCACGATAGTAAATCTTTATTCGCTTCAATTATGCATATACACAACTCAGGGTTAATCCATTCTAAATGGTCCGAAATTTAAAAAAAAATTCATGTTGATTTGATCATCTTTAAAAAGCTGAAAACAAATTTTATTTTCATCTCATCTAGTAAAAATGTGGCGTGGCCACTTCCCGTTTGCTGGGTCAGCAGTTTTTAGCATTTGCAAACGCATTAGCAAACGTTTACGTAATCACAATATTTTCCAAACAGTAGGCCAGCGCAATAGTATTTTCAGCATATTATTATGTGTATATACAGAGTATTCAAGAAAAACATTTCAGGACTTTGGGATATGATCAGTTAGCCTATACAAAAATGAAACAAAAGGTTCCTGTAAAGGTATGTCCTGAAATGCTTAGTTTCCCAACTGTCTGTCTACGAGTGTTTTTTTTTACCTTATTTACTCATATGATTAAATAATTACTTTGTTCTCTTGATTATCCTACCTGTCCCCTGTTACTTCATATAAACATCTAAACAGACAACAGGCATGCTTAAGCTTGAAATAGCACTCAAACAATAAACTTTTACGCCGACATCAAGTTGATGTAAATATTCCATAAGTTACTCTTAGAATTTGTACCGGTAGTAGATTTTAATTCTAATAAAACTTTGTTATAAAATATTTGTTAGTAAAAAACATATTAACTTACTGTACCGTACTCATTTATAAAAGAAAATAGGTTACCTACTACAGAGTTAGAAATGCTGGGGACCAAATAGTATGCTACAATAAACATTCAACAAATTGAGCTATGTGGTACATCTTAGAAGCACTACAATCCAAAATGAATACGCTTAAAAAATCAAAAGCGCATAAACTTTCTGTGATTTTTAAAGGGATTTACAATCAGCTAGTTAGGATTTACTACGAAGCAAGCTTTACTAGTAATAAGCTCCTCAGTCTTACGAGTTCTTTTGGCCTGCGAAACACTGACCAAACATATAGGGGCCTACCAGGGAATTCGAAGGCTCCAGGTCTATTCTTGACCATGTTTACACAGACATATAAGCCCATCTATTATGAACACAGCTGTTATAAAAACTGCATTATCTGATCACCATGCTCAACTTGTGGAGCTTTCCTCAACTCCTGTAACTTTTTCTGCCAAGTTTATGTTCACACGTACTTTCAATTCCAGCAATTCATTGGTATTTCGTCATTTGTTTTCATAAGAAACATGGACTGATATGTTCTCTTCAAAATCCATGGATGATAAATATACTGTCTTCAACACAACGTTCTCCTTTCTCTTGGATGTTCCTTTTTTCTTGTTAGGAAGACTAAATTTAAACATGGACAGCTGAATTCCAAAGTAGTCCTAGATGGTGATCTTCAACGGATGAGGGAGCAACTAATTGTACTGAACACAGCATCCAGTGATCTCCCTTCTTTGATTCTATAAGACAGTCTTACTTAAAGTTGAAAAGTGAACATCGGTCATCTATTCGCAAATTAAAATCTGAAAACATGCTGAGATTCTTTAAGAAATCCAACTTAAAGTCTAAAGCCATGTGGAGAATCATTGACGAGGATATTATTAGGAAAGGTAGAAAGGTATCGTCCTACCAGATAGGTCCGGTAGCTAATGCACATAGTAAAATGGTCGATGAACCATTTGAAAAAGCCAATCTCTTCAATAACTTCTTTATTGGAATAGGAGAAGAGTTTAATGCACAACCTGATCCGTCCCTTCATTTACCAATGAAAGTTCTTTTAAATCTCAATGTATATCACTGTTTTTGTATCCTACAGATGTTAACGAGATTTTGGAAGCTGTCCAGACATTGAAAGTTAGTAACTCTGTTGGCTGTGATGGAATATCATCAAAGCTAATGAAATATTGTGTTGATTTACTCTGTCTAACACTGGTTCACTTGATACATTTTTCTTTTTCATCTGCTGAATTTCCATCTCTTCTAAAAATAGCTAAGCTTAGGCCTATTGTAAAACCGTTGCATAAAAAATCAGATCTTCATGTTTGTGATAACAATAGGCCAATCTCATTACCCTATTGTCAACTTTTTCAAAGGTGTTTGAAAAAATTGTTGCTAAACGACTCCTTAGTTTCTTTAATACTAACAACAGCCTATTTAAAAAATCAGTTTGGATTTCGAAAAACAAAAGCACTTTGGATGCCATGTTTTGTTTTGTAAATAAGGTTGTAGAAGCTCTCTACAACAAACAACATGCTATATATAGGTCTTTTTGTTGATTTGAGCAATGCTTTTGACCTGGTTCATCAGAAACTAAACCAGGATCAGTTAGGATTGCAGTTCTCCTTCAGAAGCTTAATAGAATGGGTATGAGAGGACGAGCAAACAAATGGTTTGCATCATATCTATCAGGGCGCAAAAGAAATGTTGAAATGTCCTACATTGATTCAACAAACTGTGTTCATAAAGTATATTCCACCGACATGTCTTGGGCCCAATTCTGTTCTTATCATTTATTAAAAACATCAAAGATTGTGTAAGTAGGGCTGACCTTTGTTTATTTGCAGACGAAACACTTCTTTTCAGAGAAAAAAGTATGGCTGAGATGGAAATTAATAGCTTTATCGATTCAAATTACCTTTTTCAATGGTTCAGAGCAAATGGTATTATCGTAAACACAGACAAAACCCATCTTCTTAATTTTTCTATTAGAAACAATAATTCAGAGTATGTTCAACTTCTAGTGGATTAGACTGAAATCACTTGTGTAGATTCTGTGGACTTCCTTAGGCTGAAACTTGATGGAAACCTGAAGTTTTACAATCACGTATAGTATTGGCTTTGATTTGGTCATAGTAAAGCTTAGTTCTTGTTTGTTTGCTCTCAGAAGCTGGCTCAACATGCTAACTTTGATGTTATGTTGACGCTTTATTGCGGGTGTTTTTATCCACATCTGATATACGCTCTCCCAATTTGGGGCTTTGATAGTTCAAGAACAAAGTATATTTTTCGACTTCAGAAAAAGGCTCTCCGTATTGTATTTCACCTAAAAATAAATTAATCCTGTAAATCACTTTTCCGTCAGAGGAAAATCCTCACATTTCCTAGCCTTCAAACTTTTTTCTCAAAAGTAATTCATCTATGCTTTCGTCTTACAGATCATTCTATAACTACTCACTCCGTCCACGTTTAAATGTTCCAGTTCCAAAACACCGCACATTATTTTTTCAGCATAACATTTCATCTAACTGCACAAAGCTATTAACTCTTTGCCTGCAGATCTTAAGGTGGAGCTCCCTTCTCAAAGATTCCGCAAAAACCTAAAATAGTTTCTTGCCAATAAGGGGTATTACAGTATTCATGATTTTATCAACCCGAGATCTTAGTTTTGTTTCTAATTAAGAATAATATAGTCATGTTAATAATAATTCTCTCATTTTGTGTTCGAACAGGATAATTTAATTAGTGAAACTGTATTGTATGTTGACGATGCCCATGCAATGTATTTGTTTATGGCAAATAAAAATCTTGAATCTTGATTACCAAACAAAGCAATTGGCCAAATTGTTAATATTAAGTCTACCATTTTTCCCCTAATGGTCCAATGTAGTTACAGTGAAATCTTTATTAACCGCCACTGTCAGGACGGGCACTTCCAGAATCTCCTTATAATTAACTTAGGCTTTACAAGGAGGCACCTGACACAGAGCCAGCTGTATATAGGCCATACTGGCTCGACTGCTTAAGACATAGATCAAACTATCTAGGCCCTACAAACTGTCAAAATAGGGTACGTATCAGCGAGCTTTTAAAGCAAAAATTTGAATAACCGAAATTACCAAACTACAAAAGTTTAGGCGGCATTTTGACAGAGTTACCACTTATGCGGGGTACCCAATTCTCGTAAGGGCAACGCTGCTACAAAGTTCAGCAAGGCTAGGGCTATGATATTAACTTACTGTAAATTATGTAAATTCGAACATGGCCAAGCCATGGTATTTTTATTTGTCTTGTAGGCCTAATTTTTAAAAATGCCAGTGTGGTAAAAGTATTTGCCTTCAGTGGCTGCAGTTCCATATAAGAATAATTTGACTTTTAAAAGGCCTGAAAACAAATTGAATACAAAGCACAAATATCAAACGGTCAAATGGAACAGGTACTGCACATAATTATAACAGTCATTTTACACAATTTCTGTGACGTGCCACTTACACTACGTTATGATTGGTTTTGTTATTTGTTAACGCAAATTGTAGCCTAACCTAACCTCTGTGGTGCACTGAATAAATTGGTACATACACTAAATCAAATAATTTTTACTATTGAAGGTCACTCTCACCTTTCACTGTCATAAAGCCTGTATTCACTCATATACTATTTTGTACTTTTGGGCCTAACTTAATTAATTAATGATCTTGTACCCATTTAAAATAATTTCAGTTGGTTTTTAAATACACTTAGACAAACATAGCAAAAATTGTCAAGTTATTAAGAATTGCATTTTAATGTTTTTGGAAGGCTCTATCTCTTATTTGATACAAAAATTGTTGTTCCTGATAGTTTCTTATATCTGATTGTTTCATAGATCGTATACAGAACTGTAGTTATTTTAGGCTTAGCCTATAACTTATGATATCTCTGAACTAAGGCTTTAGACCTAGGATGATTTACAAAATCTTGCAAGCCTTCAAAGAACTAATAAACCATCATTAATATTCTAGAGATTAAGATATAAACTCGACAAATTAATTTTATTATTAATTACAGTCACAGTTCTTGAAACATATATTTTCCTAACGGGAAGTGACAGGTTGTAGTGCACTGCTTTTGACAACGCCTTTTGACAGGGAGGTACAAGCCTCCATTAATGCTGTTATCAACTTCAATAAAGCATATACTTCGCCGGTTCGGTGGGTAAATTATAACTTTTTACACCGATAGTAATGTAATATTTTAATATATAAATCGCTATTGGCCTATCCTAGGCCTACCTCCAATTCCCAAACACGTCAGACCGTAATCCAGCCAGCTCCTTTTTCGTCGGTTGCAAGGTATTGCAGACCAGTCACTCACTAGTTCTCAATTATTTGTGCACAGTAATTCACTCAACACACTAATCACATTTAAATTTGTTAATTGAAAGTTCTAGTTTGGGATTCATACAAACACAATTTGCTAGAATGTCTTAAATACTAATATACAATCTAAATTACTATTGACAAGGACCACTATCTGGGCAGGGTGCGGCTTCCCTCTACTAAACTCTGCAAACCCCGTAGCAGGAATGACGTCATTACTTTCCCGCGCAATTTAAAAGCCATTCGAACACTGGGACATTTCTTTAAAGCTCTGCATGATTTTATATTTCCAGATTCAAGTGAATTATTAATTTGGTTTGGAAAAATTTATAGTATTGCCTTCACATGTTTCCTTTGCCAGTATATATTAAATTCGTAATCAAAACAATAAGTGAAGACTAAAATTGTTTAGCCTTATTTGCAACATATTTTCCCATAACAGTAATTTCCCTCATTTAAGTTACAAATCACTCAGGTTAACCTTATTTGCAATAAATTTTCCCATAACAATAATTGACCTCTTAAGTTACAAATCACACACAAGATAGAGTGAACAATGGAATAATAATTGATTACAATAAAAACTAATTACATATAACAGAAAATTGTCATTATAAACACTAGCTGGGCCCATGATCAGATATAACACTCAGCCTTTGCTTAGTTTAGTTTTAATTAAATGAAAACAGCTGATCTATTGCAAATTTGTTAACTGTGATTTTAGCGAATTTCCCCTATAGGAACCTATTACCGTAGTCAGCATGGAAAGACAGGCCCGGGACCATGATATAACTTTTTTGTTTTGAGGCCCCAGATGCCAAAAACACCATTCATTCAAATTCATATATAGGCACGATAACTTAACTTTCCTTTCGTAAAAATGGTTCGATCTTGATGAAATTTGGTATAAACGTATAATGCAGTTATTTTCATGAGTTCGAGAACCAGGCAGGACGCTTTTTTTGAAGGGGGGTTTTTGGGGGATTTTGTACCCAAAAAATGTTTTTTTTTAAACTTTTTACATAGGTATAATTTTTTTTTAAAACCAAATTTTGATTTTCCCCGTTAAATTCAGCTTAGGAAAAAAAAAACAATTTGGTATTTTAATCATCGCTCTACATCAATTGGTTACCGAGATATTGAAAGGGCTAAACACAGTATGTTGTCCAATGTTAATCTTATGGAGAATAAGTAAAATTTTATATCTCGCTTATTAATGAACATATATTAATGAAACTTGGTACAGTTCGGGTCACAGTGCTTAGCATCTGGTTAGCGTATGCTCTGGAATGACTTTTTGCCTCTATTTGGCTTAGTACTGTTAGTGATACAGTCTACTAAAATGTTTAGGCCTACTACTATTGTTATTTAAGGTATTTTTACTTTGGAGTTTGTTTTACTGCAATAAGTGTTACCGGTGTTTTGATCGACATAATAATAAAAACTTCATATTTTGATAAAAATGTAAATAAATTAAGTTTTAGATTAAGTTTACTGTAATCTTTGACTTTGTAATACATTTGATGTACTCATTTGTTTCTACAATAAATATATTTTTATTTTACTTTTGGGAGGCTTGCTTCACCCATTGTGGAACGTGAGTCTGAAAACGTTTTTTTAGGAGAAACGTCTCAGGTTGTATAGCAGACAACTCCAATGTAGCGTCCAATTTTAAGATTGTCCACCACAACGTTCAAGGCCTTCTTAGTAAGCTAGATAGCTTACAAATTTTGATTGATTCTGAAAACCCAGACATCATTTGTTTATCTGAACACCATCTGAAGGATTTTGAATTTGATGTTGTCTCGCTTCATGGGTTTCATGGCATTACAGCATATTGCCGGAAAACTATCCATAAAGGAGGTGTGTGTATCTTTGGCAAAGCCTCATTAACTTTGGAGGAAATTGATGTTTCACGTTTTTGCCTGGAGGGTAAATGTGAGTTGGCTGCTGTTAAGTTTCAGTTTGGTGAGGATTGTTTTATGTTGGTTGCCGTTTATAAGCCTCAACCTTTTTCATCGTCAATACAGGAACATGAGATATTTTACAGGTGTTTGTTAGACTGCCTTGATGAAGTCATATGTCATAATGCTAGAACTATTGTTGTGGGAGATTTCAATGTGGATTTGGCTGTCACTGATGTTAAAGTCGATAGCTTAACACATTTGATGGCTTCTTTTGGACTGAAGAATAAGGTTTGGTCATATACCAGAGAGTTCAAAAACTCGAAGTCTTTGATTGATCATTTTTATAGCGATCTTCCTGATGATGCTTGTACTTGCTCGGTTCTAATTACTGCTCTCTCTGATCATCATGCTCAGGTAGGCGTTATCAAGTTATTAACGCCAGCGGATGTCATAAGCCCGAAGTATTCGTTCAAACGATCGTTTTCATGTGAAAATGTTCGTGTATTTCAATATTTACTTGGTAAAGAATCATGGTCCGATATGTACGAAACCGACTCCATGAATGACAAAATGCATTTATTTCAATCTTCCATTTCTTTTTATGTTGACCAAGCTTTTCCACTGAAAAAAACAAAACTTCTGAAGCGTGCAACGTGCAGTAAGGTCGCTTTGGATAATGATCAGTTACAACTCCGTGACTTGGTTTTTCAGTGGTACTATTTCACCAAGGATTTGGAATCTTCGGATGAAAGGAGGCAGCACTACTTATCGTTAAAAAGGCAATATCGGGCAAGTATTAGGGCTGCCAAGTCAACTAAAGTATTTAACTTGATTCAAAACTCTTCTAATAGGGTCAAAACTGTGTGGGATGTAATAAATGAACATAGAGGCATCAAAAAACATTTGTGTAACATTCCTCGGTCCATCAAAGACAAGAAGGGAGTTGTTGTTAGGGATCCGAAGTCCATTTCAAATATTTTTAACGATTTTTTTATAAATGTAGTCCCAAAGGGGTCTAATTGTTTTTCTAATGGCCATCCTGGTGGTAGCTCAACTTCGTTTTTCCTGTCACCTGTTTCCAGGAGTGAGGTTACTAATATTATCATGAATTTAAAGCCAAAGACGTCATCTGGCATTGATGGTATATCATCAAAGCTCCTTAAGTCATGTTGTGATCTTTTTGTCGATCCTCTAGTTCATTTGATTAACTTTTCCTTTACTAGAGGAATTTTTCCTGACTTTCTAAAGTTATCGGTTGTAAAGCCACTGCATAAAAAAGGGAAAATAGATGAACTTGATAATTTCCGCCCTATTTCCATTTCTTCAACATTCTCAAAGGTATTTGAGAAGGCAGTTATAAGTAGATTGTGGTCATTCATTAATCATAATGATATTTTATTCAAGAACCAGTTCGGCTTTGTCAAGAGGGGCTCAACTGTCAGTGCTATGTTCACGCTCATCGACAAGGTAGTCAATGCTTTGGATAGAGGGAAGTATGCATCTGGAGTTTTCTTTGATTTAAGGAAGGCATTTGATATGGTGTGTCATGATCGTCTTCTGGAGAAGCTTGAAGTTATTGGAGTACGTGGGATAGCAAACCAATGGTTTTCGTCCTATTTGAGGGGTCGGAGGCAAGTGGTTGAAATACCTTTCATTGATTCAGAGATTATGAGATATTGCCACTCTGACGTACAAATTGTTAATGCGGGGGTTCCGCAAGGCTCAATACTCGGTCCTCTTCTGTTCATTTTATATGTGAATGATCTGAAGAGCTGTGTGGGAGGTGCTGAGTTGTGTTTGTTTGCTGATGATACGTCAATAATTGTGGATGGCATATGTCGTGAGATCATGGAGGTCAATAGCTTTGTTGAGTCAAATATGATTGTCCAGTGGTTTCGGGAAAATGGTTTGGCTATCAATGCTAACAAAACTTCTGTAATTGATTTCTCAATTTTGGCCAAGCGTAATGATAATCTGACTATCTTGGTCGATGAAGCAGAAGTCTGCTCCAATGACAATGTTAGGTTTTTGGGGTTAAATGTTGATAGACATCTTAGATTTTCTGCTCATGTTAGCGATGTCGCACGAAAGTTATGTTCTGGGATTTTTGTACTTCGTAGACTAGCTTTCTTTACAAATACTGAGGTTCTTCTTACTTCGTATTACGCGTTGATTTTTCCATATATTTCATATGCTGTCGCAATCTGGGGTTCAGAACGATCTATAACCAAACCCATTTTTGTCCTCCAAAAGAGGGCAGTGCGAATTGTTGCTGGTCTTCGAAGGAGGGAATCATGCAAGACCGTTTTCAGAAAACTAAAACTTCTCACGTTCCCTAGTATTTATATTTATCAAACTTTGATTTTTTTAAAGCAGAACCACAGTATTTTCAATTCCCTTGTCCCTCAATCTAAATATGGCCTCAGAAAAAGAAACAAACTAAATATTCCTTATCACAGTACTTCCTTCTTTAAAATCCACACATACTATAATGCAACAATATTATTTAATGCTCTACCTGATGTCCTTAAAACTGAATCGGATGGCATTCAGTTTAAAAGAAAGCTTAAGTCCTTTTTGTTGGAGAAGTGTTTTTATTCTGTAGATGACTACATTAGTGGTACATATGATACTTCCTGATTTTACTTGTATGGTCCTTACATTGTTATTGTATACTTACTATAATTATCTTTGTGTGACGCAAGCCAATGCATGTTATTGTGTTTCCATGGCAATAAAGAATATTTTGATTTTGATTTGATTTTGTCAACAGAAAGCAAAAATTACTTATATCATTTTAAAACATTTATTTTGGTTGTTTTTTAATGTCTACTTTTATTCACGAGAAATTTCAGTAGTTTCTCGCCTTTCCCAGGTACCAAGCACCGTAAACCGAGCTGCATGTGGCTTTATATTGTTGGGGTTTACTGATATTTGCATACAAAACCCATTTATTGTGGTCCACATGGCAGCAAACCTACGTACTCAGCAGCTATAATGTTATTCTCATGAAGAATAAGAAACATACTGTATGTGATATCTTGCTTGTTTATGAATATCAATTGGTAAAACTTGGAATGTTGCTTCATCTAGTGGTGATCCATTGATATTTAAGGGTGCGCCCTACCTGCTTTCCACACGCTAAAGTAAAGGTTTTGCATCTCCCTCATTATAGGCTCTATTATTAACCAATTAAAAATAATTTGTTGTTATTTCATTCACTAAATGTTCATCTATGATTCTGACGTTTTTAAAATCGTGATTTTAGTTCAAACTAAGTGGTAGGCCATTAGTAAAGTTTTCAAATTAAGCGTTTTTCTAAAGCTTCCTAACGTAAGGAAAAACATTTAGGTATTTTGGAAAAAAAGAACCGTAAGAATCCTAGATTAGAATCTGAAAAGTGTGATACTGCAAATAGTTTGGTAGAAATCTGTAAAATAACAGGTTGATTCAGGAGAACAAAAAGGTCTTCAAGCGAAAATATGTATGGCCCTGAATGGTGGCGGCGCGGTGTTAAACAACATCATGCGGATCATTCAATCTGGGGTAGGGCGCAACCTTAAATAAAAACCCGATTTTTGTGGTCTTTGATGCAGCAAACCTGCACACTCAGTCCTAATGTTTTTCTTATGGAGAATAAATAAAATATCATATCTCGCTTATTTATGAATGTGCTTTGATGAAAGATGGGAAGTGGCTTCATGACATAGTGAAGTACTATTTGAAATTCGCTGAGTTTGCAGGTTTGCTGCAACCGAGGTATTTCGATATTTAAATTTTATTGCATTCCCTTAGGAAACGTTTTATCAGAAAAACTAATATTTTTCCCCAAGACCTTTCATTATAAGGTTTGCGGTTGGCGGGCTTTAGACTAATGGTTTCTTAGAAGTTCCTTGTATGGTTTGGTTTATTAGGATAACATATATAGGTATACTTTTCATATTTTTGTATTTAATTTATTTCATCCCATCAATGGCAGGTAGAGCTTTTGTTATGTAAATTCCAATAACTAATCCTCGATCATTACCCCAGTTACACGACGAAGATTTCTATTAATTTTTATGAAAATTACTTGATATCTCGTTCTTCGCTCAGGGATCTAACAATGACTCTGATGTTTTGGATCTCTTACATTATAGTCAGCTGTTTTACTAAATAAAATTTAACTCCATAACATTGGAATTTTAGAGGCTTAAAATCACCAAACATAAATAAAGAAATTCTTTTAATAATATAGGTAGATTTTATAGAGATCTAAAACCGATAATTTTTCTGCATCTTATGTGGTCCGCAAAACACACTCCGTTTGTGTATGGTTTGTTTCTAACTTTGTGTTATCAACTAGCTTTGCCCAACGAATTACTAAGAAATATTCAGATATACTACATTTGACGCACAATTGTTTAACATTGGTGAGCCAACTGCCAACAGGCGGTTAAAATCAAGACTTGTCCAAGATCTCCTTTTAGATTAGATGTTTAACTTTGGTTTCAGGGTGTCTTCGAATGGAGCATCCCAATAATGTTCCACTATGTTATTTTATGAAAATACTAGCTAATACGCTCTGTGTATAATACTTGTTTTGTATTGAACCGGAAAAATAAAGAATTAAAAAAAAAACTTTTATTTAATTTATGACATTAGGACAGGTTGTTTCAAAGTGCTAGTTTTAATGCCTCCAATTTTCCCACCAAGGCCTTTCATTCAAGTATGTGCAGGTAATTCAGGTATGTGCAATGTACAGGTCAGATTTACTGGTTTTTCAAAAGTTTCTGGTATGGTTTAGCTTTATATATGTAGATAAATCCTATCCTATATATTTAATATCCAAGAGGAAACTAAGGAACTACTGAACCAATTAATATGCTTGATATCTCAATTAAAAGAGGAGGGTGGGTTTTAACGATTTCTTTATAATTTGCACTTGACTTTGGGGCACCGCCCAACAAGCTGCCAAAGCTTCAATGTAAATCTTATGGAAAGATAAAAATCAATTAAGTTTTAAATTCAGCAACTTTTGATACATTAAGACACAGAATATCAACAAATTTTACAGATATTACATAAATAGTGATAACGCAGAGTGCACAATATGTTATGAGGGGCAGGGGTGCCCATCCCCCCAAAGGCAATAGCGCGATTCCCCTCCAAAATTATGCTCTGTTCCTTACTACCCCCCCAAGATGGAGTTGTTGCCCATTGAATCGAATGAAGTGTGTAAAATTATGTTAAATAGGATTATTTGTTAATGCACCCTTATTTGTGTCATGCTTACTGAATAAATTAATCCCAACAACACAACTCGAATTGCTACATTTGCTATACTATTTAGTTTATTTTGTATTGGTTATATAATTTTGCAATTATAATTGCAAAGGCCTATAGCATTTAACACATCAATAGCATTTATTTTGTCTTTATATTTTTTACAAGACAACATTTTTTATTTTTACTAAATACATTCTATACATAGGCTATATAATTTATCTGTTTACGGTATGATGTATAAATAAATATGTTAACTAAATAGGCCTATAACTACTCTTGTCACAGGACTTATTGTTTATAGATTTGTTAATAATGACTATAATCTTTTTGCAATTGACATAATACTAGCCAACAGGGTTTTGTTGAAGTGTTAACATGTGGGGTGAAATAATTCCCTAATTTAAAAAACTAAAGTACTATTTTCAGTCTTTTCTATTCCCCATTTCACAACTTTCACAGAGACCATAGTGAAGGCTAACTCCCCTCGAACCAATTCCAAATCGTCCCTTTAAACCCATAATTTTCATTATGAAGACCCTAAAAGATAGAAATTTTTATGACAGACTGGCTGCTATGCCTGTGTTTCGCAACGGGGTGAAAATTCAGAGTAGAAAAATTAGTGTAAACAAATCAATGATAGTCTATTGAAATGAATTAAGAAAAAACACGTGTGACATAAACCAAATAAAACTCTCCTCCATATGAAAGACATGGGAACTTGGAAGTCCTGTGGGACAGATCCCTGAGGACTTTCCTAGGCGGAAATAGGCCTATGCCACTCCTGGGTACATAAACTATATTTGTGCAAAACTTCAGCAGAATCGGTCCAGTGGTTTTGGTGTGATATGAAACAATAGACAGACAGACACCACCTCATTTTTATAATAGTATAGTATTGATTTAAGGCGGCCACACACTACCGGACATTTGCCCGAACAAGACATCGGATCGAGCAGGGAGCTGGGAGCAGGGCACGAAAGGCACTCCAATCTTGTTCCCGATCAAGACATTCCCGATCGGACGAATTGAGCGCGAAAAACCACAAGCGGGGTAAAACCAGTGGGGACGATTTTAGTTGCCGTTGTGCAGGTCAGCCGTGTACTTGTGTGTAGATTTAACACACATCACCCATTCTCCACCACCCCACGAGTTCACCCACTTCTCTCCAAGCGTCATTCCTTTTCACTTTGTGGCAGTGAAGAGGATGGGTCAAGTCCCATAAAACTAGCCGAATTTTGTACTCGGAAATAAACAACAAAGTGTTTTCCTCAGATCACGCCATCCTGCAGACTACTTACATAAACAAGTGAACTGAAACCTGAAACTAAAATGATAAGTCAAGACTGCAATCCTCACCATCGCGTCGTAGCGCTAGCGGCGGGCCTCATGACGGCGCTCGGAGCAGCGTATGGAGGTACTACACACTACTGAACCCCGAGCCAGACATCAGACTGATATTTCTTTGATCTTTCGTCAAAAAACGGCCTCGAGAGCACTCTGTGCTCGGTCCAATGTCTGGTTCGATGGTAATATGTGTATTGTTGATGGTAATATGTATTTTTCGGTGTCTGGTTAGGAGACTCCACTAACTACCAGATTTTCTCCCTTCGACCCCAAATCCTGCTTGGTCCGATGTCTTGTTCGGGAAATAGTCCAGCACTGTGAGGCCGTCTTTAAACATACTTCCCTGATTGCAATCAGTGAGTGTACGACGTTCGTCAGAGGCAAACGTAACTTTCTCAATTAACCTGTACTTAAAATTTTCCAAGGATCAAGTGCATTTGAAAGTAATAGAAACATAAATAATTTGAAAACAACCTAAAATAGAAATCCAACGTATAATAATAATAATAATATTTATTCCGTGACAATGTTTAACAATGTGTTGGAATTTACAAAACAAAATATTAAATTTATGGGAAAATCTTTAAACCAGGTAAGGTAGGCCTGAGTCCTATCTTTCCCTTCCTGGCGGGGTACGGCCCTTTTCTGGGAACCATTCCGGCATTTGCCTAAATGAGATGAGAAACCGTACAAACTCTTCTCAGAATGGCCGGCCTGGGATGAAACCCAAGACCTCCCGAATGTGAGGTGCAATAATCGCTACCTCACTCGGTTGCATTTTTTTACATTTATACATTACATTTTTATACACTTTAATATTGAAAATAAGAAGATTACATAAACAACATATTATTATATTGTTTATGTAAACTTTTGCAGTTAGTTAGTAGTTTTATTTGACTTCTTTTCACAAAATGTTTTTCTTGAATAGACTGGAATATAGATTAACAGTTTCTTCGACAAAAATTATTTGAATAACAACAATACCCACTAAGACAGTTTTAATTAATTGAAATATTTTGTTAATTTGCACTCAAAAACACGTTTTTATAATTTGTTGTAAATCTTCCAGGTTCTTTTTAATCTTTTTCTAAAAGATTTTTTAACTTTTGATTTTTAATATTCAG
Organism: Allygus modestus; assembly: GCA_963675035.1. Taxonomy (NCBI): domain Eukaryota; kingdom Metazoa; phylum Arthropoda; class Insecta; order Hemiptera; family Cicadellidae; genus Allygus; species Allygus modestus. The sequence continues at coordinate 238,549,469 of OY776112.1, forward strand.
ACTTGTTATTTTTTGTTCTTTTATCTCCTTTTTTTGGTATCTTGTACTTTTTCTTCATCTTTTTATTAACTTGCCTATTTTATTCTGTATTATATTCCATCTTTTCTTTTAGCGAATTTCCCCTATAGGGAAGAAGCTATTACCGTAGGTCTCATGGTAAGACTTAAGCCCGAGATCATGATAACTTTTCATTTTGAGGTCCCCAGATGCCAAAAACACCATTCGTTCAAATTTTTATATATGTATATATATATATATGTCCGTAAGCACGATAACTCTCGTAAAAAAGGTCCGATCTTAATGAAATTTGGTACAAATGTGTAAAGTACCATTTATTTGAACAAGTTCGAAAACCAGATGAATCGCACCATCCGAAGGGGGGTTTTTGGGGGGTTTTGTACCCCAAAAATGTGTTTTTTGGGGTTTTCACATGTAATTTTAATTTAAATCCAATTTTAATTTATACCATTGAATTCAGCATAAAAAAACAAAAAATTTGGTATTTTGATCATTGCTCTACGTCAATTGGTTACCGAGATATTGAAAGTGCTAAACACAGTACGTTGTCTAATGTTATTCTTATGGAGAAAAAGAAAATTGTATATCTCGCTTATTTATGAACATAAACTGGCAAAATTTGGTATATGGCTTGATCTGGTTATGGTTTATTGTTGTTTGCACAAAAAAACAATTTTTCGCCTATGGTTCCTGTAGCAGCAAACCTAGGTACTTGGTCCCCATGTTATTCTTATGGAAAATACTTAAAATGTTATATATCGCTTATTTATGAATGTATATGGATGAAACTTGGTATGTGACTTCACTAAGATGAGTTCTATTGATATTTGCATAAAAACCCATTATTTTGCGTGCCTTGTTGCAGCAAACCTGCGTACTCATCCCCAATGTTATTCTTATGGAGAATAATTAATATTTTAAATATCGCTTGTTTGTGAATACATTTCTTATGAATCCTGTTAAGTGTTATGTTATATATTCATTGGAAATTCGCTGAGTATGCAGGTTTGCTGCGACGGGTGTATTTTGTCATTTCTTCATTCTCATTATCTTCATACTCCATTAATTAAAATATATTGGAGTAGATTTTATGATCTGACTATTGATTTTTTATCTTGTTTATATTATTATAGTGTTCTTTCTTCCTTTATTTGTTTGTTAACTTTTTTTTTATTGTTTGTAATGATTGTTGTTGTTTTTTTATTTTTTATTATTGTTAAATCATAACATAATAAACATTGTTTTACGACTGTATGTGAACAAAATAACTATGTATAGTTTTAAGGAATAAAATGACATCTGAAATGTTATATTTAAAGTGGTAATAAAATAAAAAAATAAAAAATCAAATTATTATTTTTTATCAACAATCATTACAATAATGGACCGTCTACTATCTACACCCAAAGGTTGTAGAGTTTCGAGTCTCTGATACACCGTCCGCATCACTACAGCCCGGATGCTTGGATGCTTCGAGTACTATTGACCTATGTATATTAAATCAAACTTAATTAAATAATATATATTTGAATAGTTTATTTTAAAATTTAATATTCTACATGCATATTTGATTAGTTGTCAGAAGTTGTATGACCATTTTGTATAACATTTTCTTTCTTTTTTCTTCTTTTTTTTATTTTTTATAATTTTTAATTGTATCTTTACTTACATGTTTAATTTATTAAGGTTGGTTGTAATAGAATTCATTAAATTCATTTACGGAATAAAATGATCCTTCTATTAAGAATGTTTTAAGTTTGACTTTAAATTTTGTTTTATCTTCAATATTTTTTAAGTTATAAGGTAATTTATTGAAGAATGAAGCACCAATATTTTGGGCCAAGTGACAGTTTAATAAAAGTCTATGGAATTCTTGTCTTAGATTGGATTTCCCTCTGATATTATACATATGATTTCCTTCATCTGGGTTATCGTTACTGTTGAATCTAGCAAACATCATAACCTCATAAATATACAATGAATATAAAGGTAAAATAAGGAGGAATTTAAAAGCTTGCCTACAAGATTTCCCCTTTTTATCCCTTGAATAAGTCTTACTGCTCTTTTTTGTAAAACAAATATTCTTTTCATTAAATTTTGTGTTGCTGAGCCCTATATTACAATGCCGTATCTTATTTTTGATTCTATCACTGTATGATAGTATAATGTTAGTAGTGGTTTATATCTGAACTTACAAAAATAGCTTAAGGAAAATATACATGAAGTTATGCTATTGCATAAGGAATTAATATGTGCTGTCCATGTTAGATTTTCATCTATTATAATACCTAAATATTTAATTGTTTTAACTTCCGTTAATTCAAAGTTATCCATTACTATTTGACCCAGAAATTGTTCAGCTCTATTTCTCAATAAACTAAAATTTATAAAATTGGTTTTCTTACAATTAACAAATAAATTCAAATTCCCTAAAAATTGATAAATTTGTGTGAGAACTACATGACTTTTTATTTCTAAATTTTGGACTGTGTTTTGATTTATTGTTACAACAATATCATCAGCGTAGCAAGTTATATTATCGTATTGAATTTCTTTTGATAATTTATTAACATAAATATTGTAAAGAATAGGCCCTAAAATAGAACCTTGAGGTACTCCAAAAGAAATCGCTTTGCATTTAGATCTATATCCGGATACATCAACTAATTGTGTTCTACTTGAAAGATAAGATTTTAACCAGTTATTTGAAACCCCTCTAACACCCAGTGAGTATAATTTGTCACATAAAATATTAGAATTTACAGTCAAAAGCCTTAGAAAGATCCATAAATATACCAATAGTTTTATTTTTATTTTCTAGGTTATTTACTATTTCACTAATTACTTTATTTATTGCATTGGTGGTTGATTTTCCTTTCCTGAACCCAAATTGGTTGTCTGATAATAATTGGTTTGTATTAAGAAATAATTCTAATCGTCTATAATAAATTATTTCAAATATTTTACTAAATAATTATTGATACTGGTCTGTAATTATTGATGTCACTTGTCAATCCATTTTTAATATCGGTTTCACTCGAGAAATTTTTAATTTTGAAGGAAATACTCCTTCTTCTAGAGAAGTATTGATGATATTGGCAAGAATATCACAAACATAAATATTTATTATTCTCACTAGTTTATTAGATATGCCATAAACATCTTGTGCGCTTTTATCGTTTAAGTAGTGTATGACATCATAAACTTCAGATATATCGGTTGGGAAAAGCATTAGGCTTGATTTTGGAGGGTTAATTATATTTGAAATTAAAGGGGGGACATCAGAATTATTTTTTAATCTTTCTGCAACAGTAGTATAATGGTTATTAAAAGCTTCACTGATTGTTACAGGATCTTCTTCCATTTTACCATTCAACATTAATTTCAAAGTGTTTTGATATTGTTTTTTATTTCTTTCATTATTTATTATAGTCCATGTATCTTTGTTTGTGTTCTTTGAACTTTTTATCTTATTGAAAACATATTTGGATTTGGCTAATCGTATAACCTTTTTATATATCCTTTTATAATTTTTATAATATGATTGAAAAACCATATTTTGTATTTAAATTGAGAAACCATAATACCTTAACGCTTTATAAAATAAAAGCCTACCATCAAGAGTTGTTCAAGACAAACTGTTAACATTCAGGTTTGCCAACTCACAAATATTATTTAGCATTGTACAAAATCTGGGAACATTTTACAATGAGCTGATGAGTTTTTGTTTACTGCTATAAATTTAAATTACTTGGAATAAGAAGTGTAAATTATTTTCCCTTAATTGTTATAGATTTTTAGGGGGATATATATTCCCATTCCTGATTATGCCCCTGTTTCCAGGAACTATTTTAAACATATCCTTCGATTGATTGTAATGCGTTAGTTAACTTTATTACTGAAAAGTTACTTCTGACTAGCTAACTAACTTCTTACTTTGAATGTGTATGTAAAATATCTCACATTGAAACATAAAATGTGAGTGGCTACTACACAAAATATTAATGCAGGGAATTACACATATAAAATATAGGGAAATGCAATAATGATGTTAGGAAGTATGATCAACTAAAGTTGTCATGCGTGAAACAATTCAGACAGCCCCCTGCAGAATGAATATTGTATTACTACATATACGCGAATGTTGAACAGAGAGACCTAACCAAGATCAGACGTTGGTGTTCACATAAAATAAACTGTAAATGCTGTTTCGTAAACCAAATAAAAGTCGTCTGTCACATTTTTACAAATTCTATTCTTTTTAATTTAAAAGAAGGTATTTTAAAATTCCCCCCAAAAGTCAAACTTACCCGCTAAAATAAAAAAATCCTCCCAAAATAAAATTTTATAGCGCATCCCGCGCTATCATCTCCCTCTGTGGGCACCCCTGATGAGGGGCAATGTAAATTCAAAAGTATAAGGAGAACATTTGCTTGAGTTTGAGCAATATATTAAAACACAAACCTACTAGTGTATTATAGTAATATTATGTTCATACAAAAGCAGGTTTTTTGGAAGAGCAAGATCAAAGAGCATTTTCATATTACACGGCTTTGGTTGTGCAACTTTATGGTCACATGTGCATACGACCAATATGTGTGTCAATCACGTGATCAAATAAAATCATTGCAACAGATAAACACTGAAACATTAAAAGCCACAGGAGCAGTCAAGTAGGATTTTCATACACTTTCTGAATTTTGGCACATGCATTTAAATAAATCATAACAAACATTTTGTTATATTATTGGATCAGTTTTTTCGCAAAAGTACCTTCAAATTTGTTTCAGTCGATTTCCCATTATTACATGTATTCCAAAATTAGTGCTTTAACTTATGAAAAGGGTGGATACCTGTGTTTACTGTGAATTACTAACTTAGAAATAAGTAAATGTTGGATACTGTATTTTTCTCTATATCCTTTTTTTGTCTTTTAGGGTTAGGATATAATTACCCAATGACACTTTGACCCAAGAAAATATTTTGTAGCATTCTTTCAAGTTTCAGACTACCAGCTCTATGGTACATCCACAGTGCAAGCCGATTCTTACAATTGGACTTGGTTTTATCGGAGTCAGATAGGCTGATGCTGATCAGAGTGGAGGCAGATAAGCTTATAAAGCCTGTAGCCAATGCTCTCTGATGGGTCTGCTTTAAATCACCATTATCAGTTACATAAATGCAGTTAGCGAACAAATATGTTTTTACTCTGTGGTTTTAGGGTAAAAAAAATGCATAGCTGCTCCTGGAGGTGAAGTGAGGAAGCTTCCCTTCTTCCCCAAATTCTTTCCTCCGGTAACATCTCACCCATTAATAATAAACAAGCTTTGTAGGAGTACATCGTCAAGAACTTGGGGCAAACCGACAGGGGTTGTAGAGTGAAAATATCTTTACTTGCAGACAACAAACACTGTTTTTGTACACACAGCTTATTTTACTTATATCTCAAATAGTATTGAGCAATATAAACTGATCGGTAAATTTCCTCAAAATTACATTGTAAAATGTAACAGCAGTCAATGCTTTATTGATTCTATGACTACGTTGGATGTGACTGTGTTTGTATTCTCGTGCTTACCCGAGAATCTCTGGTCCTAACCCTGCTGGAGGAAAGAATTTGGGGGATAGGAAGAAGCCTCCTCTCTTCCTCTCCGAAACAACTGCATAGTTTTAGCTGACACAAAACCGCGGAGCACACACTAATTTTGCTCTCAAGTGAATGTGTTTAGTTTAAAATTGAACAAGAACTCCCACTTGCTCCCACATTCCTTTCCAACATTATTTGTTAACAATGTTGACAATTGGAGTAGATTTTCAACTCTTCAACAAAATTGGAAGATTTTGTTACACTCACAAATAGTGAAGGTCAATTTTGTTCAAAACACAAAAAATAAATAACTTTAGTTAAATATTTTATTAATATTACTTGCAAATCGGCTTCCGAAATCAGAAACCAGAAATACTCTTTATTTCAATTTTCTCCTTGACTCAGTTATCTCTGACAACCAGCCACCACTATCACCACTTCCATTTATTAATATTGCTAGTTTCTCGCATTGATTGTCGGATTTGGAATCAGAGTCGGAATTGGCTTGCAGTGTAGACATACCCTTAGCTAACCATCAGCTGATGGTTACCCATCTCTCCAATTTCATCCAGTCTTAGAATCCCTAGTCTTAGCCTTCCCTAGGGTGTTCAGCCTTTCCTGAGCCAATGCTACACCAAATACCCATTGGATGTGACAATACCTTGAATTTTCTTTAAATATATTTTTAATCAAAATAGGAAAAATAAGAAAATACTGTGAACAGATATAACAATTTATTTACATAAACTACATAACAAATTGACTAGACTCAATCTTATGCAGGAACATGACAACTTGATTATTTCATGTTTAAAAGAATGTCAACAGTTAAAACAATCAACTAAACATTAAATACAGTTTCAATTATTAAACTATTCTCTAAGTCTTTTAACGTAATAGATCCATATCTGAAATTTTGTTCTCAGTCAAAAGTTGAGGCCTATCGCACATTGGTGCAAGTTGAGAGTGGAGCGAGGCCAAGGCGAGGGTTGAGACGGCCAGGTAGCTTTAACTGCCACGAGCGCCGTGTTGAGGCCTATCGCACATTGGTGCAAGTTGAGAGTGGAGCGAGGCCAATGCGAGGGTTGAGACGGCCAGGTAGCTCTAACTGCCGTGAGCGCCGTGTTGAGGCCTATCGCACATTGGTGCAAGTTGAGAGTGGAGCGAGGCCAAGGCGAGGGTTGAGACGGCCAGGTAGCTCTAACTGCCGCGAGCGCCGTGTTGAGGCCTATCGCACATTGGTGCAAGTTGAGAGTGGAGCGAGGCCAAGGTGAGGGTTGAGACGGCCAGGTAGCTTTAACTGCTGCGAGCGCCGTGTTGAGGCCTATCGCACATTGGTGCAAGTTGAGAGTGGAGCGAGGCCAAGGCGAGGGTTGAGACGGCCAGGTAGCTTTAACTGCTGCGAGCGCCGTGTTGAGGCCTATCGCACATTGGTGCAAGTTGAGAGTGGAGCGAGGCCAAGGCGAGGGTTGAGACGGCCAGGTAGCTCTAACTGCCGCAAGCGCCGTGTTGAGGCCTATCGCACATTGGTGCAAGTTGAGAGTGGAGCGAGGCCAAGGCGAGGGTTGAGACGGCCAGGTAGCTCTAACTGCCGCGAGCGCCGTGTTGAGGCCTATCGCACATTGGTGCAAGTTGAGAGTGGAGCGAGGCCAAGGCGAGGGTTGAGACGGCCAGGTAGCTCTAACTGCCGTGAGCGCCGTGTTGAGGCCTATCGCACATTGGTGCAAGTTGAGAGTGGAGCGAGGCCAAGGCGAGGGTTGAGACGGCCAGGTAGCTCTAACTGCCGCGAGCGCCGTGTTGAGGCCTATCGCACATTGGTGCAAGTTGAGAGTGGAGCGAGGCCAAGGCGAGGGTTGAGACGGCCGGGTAGCTCTAACTGCCGCGAGCGCCGTGTTGAGGCCTATCGCATATTGGTGCAAGTTGAGAGTGGAGCGAGGCCAAGGCGAGGGTTGAGACGGCCAGGTAGCTCTAACTGCCGCGAGCGCCGTGTTGAGGCCTATCGCACATTGGTGCAAGTTGAGAGTGGAGCGAGGCCAAGGCGAGGGTTAAGACGGCCAGGTAGCTCTAACTGCCGTGAGCGCCGTGTTGAGGCCTATCGCACATTGGTGCAAGTTGAGAGTGGAGCGAGGCCAAGGCGAGGGTTGAGACGGCCAGGTAGCTCTAACTGCCGCGAGCGCCGTGTGAAATATGTGTTACTGTGACAATGTCTGGAAATTATGTAGCTGATCCATTTATGATCTTCACATGCATGTAATATTCATGGATGGCTTGTATCATACAAAATTGGGTAAGCCCTTACCAATTCAATTGTTCCATTTCAAAATTAAAAAAAAAAAATAGTCACAACCTCACTTTCTGACGGAGTTGTTAGCGAGAAGCGAGGAAACTGTACAACTAAAAACACAGCGAGGCTCATGTGAGCTTTGGTCTCGCTCTGATCTCAACTCGTACCAATGTGCGGCGGGCTTGAAACTTGTATTATAATTTATAGTGTTACTAACATTTTTCAGTCATTTAAAATTACCCTGGTTGGATTTTTATGTTGAATAGCTTTATACTACTTCTGTTCTATACATAAGTTGTTTTTCTTCCATTTATTTGGACTAGGTTGCTCCGAGACATCCTATCAAAAAATAGAAGACCTGAAGCCCGTTCGATACTCTCTGGTGGAACCTGGAACAAAATAAAATGGTAAACCATAATTTGATTAAAACAATATTTGATTCAATTAAAAACAATAAATCATGTGTGATAATTTTGAATCATAATTTGTATACAATGGGCGATATAAAAGTGAGGAAAATCCTCCTAAAACAATTATTCTGGAGCTACATGTTACACCAAAATCTTCGTGAATAACGGTAATCCATTAATAATAACAAGACTCTCCAGAAAATGTCCCCTTCCCCGCACCCAAGTCAACCTGCTCTATCTGGGCTCCCAGCATGGATTCACAACGGGAAAATCAACCACAAAGGGAAAATCAACCACCACTGTAATGATTAAACTGATAGTCTGTGATAAATAATATACCCCCGTAGCAGCAAACCTATATACTCAGTGAATTTCCAATACATATACATGTATCTTAATGCCACACACCAAGTTTCATCAATATACATTCATAAATAAACTATTAATCACATTTTTAATTTTTCCCCATAAGAATAACATGGCGGCTGAGTATAGAGGTTTGCTGAAACAAGGAACACAAAAAATGGGTTTTTATACAAATATCAATATAACTCAACCAGGTAAAGCCACATACCAAGTTTTATTAATTTATGTTCATAAATTAAGGGAGATAACATTTTTCTTATTCTCCATAAGAATAACATGGGAGCTGAGTACGCAGGTTTGCTGCTACGGAAACTATCAATAAAAAGAAATAATTTTTGTGCAAATATAAAACCATAACAATATAAAGCAATATACCAAGTTTTGTCAGGATAAGTTGATAAATAAGCGAGATATACAATTGTTCTTATTCTCCAAAAGAATAACATTGGACAACATACTGTGTTTAGCACTTTCAATACCTCTGTAACCAATTGACGTAGATAAATCATAAATACCCCCGTCGCAGCAAACCTGCATATTCAGCGAATTTCCAATAAATATATATTCACAAACAAGTGATATTTAAAATATTAATTATTCTCTATAAGAAAAACATTGGGGATGAGTACGCACGTTTGCTGCAACAAGAAACACAAAATAATGGGTTTTTATGCAAACATCAATAGAACTCATATAAGTGAAGTCACATCCATATACATTCATAAATAAGCGATATAAAACATTTTAATTATTTTCCATAGGAATAACATGGGGACTGAGTACCTAGGTTTGCTGCTACGGGAACCATTGGCGAAAAATGGGTTTTTTGTGCAAACAACAATAAAACACAACCAGATGAAGCCATATACCAAATTTCGTCAGTTTATAAATAAGCGAGATATAACATTTTATTTTTCTCCATAAGAATAACATTAGACAACTTACTGTGTATAGCACTTTCAATATCTCAGTAACCAATTGACGTACAGCAATGGTCAAAATACCAAAATGTTTTTTTTTAAGCTGAATGCAATGGTGGAAATTAAAATTTGATTTAAATAAAAATTACATGTAAAAACCCTAAAAAACCCATTTTTGGGGTACAAAATCCCCCCAAAACCCCCCTTTGGATGGTGGATTCGTCTGGTTTTCGAAATCGTTCAACTAATTGGTACTTTACACATTTGTGCCAAATTTCATTTAGATCGGACCTTTTTTCCGAGAGCTATTGTGCTTACGGACACATATATATATATATAAATATATAAATATTAGGGGTGTGCGAGTAGGGATTTTTTGAATTGAGTCGAGTCGAGTAGTGCCAATTATTTTTGAGTTTTGAGTATTTTTGAGCGAGTATTTGCCATCAGTTGGTAGTTTAAAATAGTGTAATGGGATTTCAATACCACCCAAGATTTGATAACCTAAACATGGTTTCTAACTAATACATGAATAGCAATACAAAGTTTTGGCCAGTAAAATCAAACTGGTTTACGTATTGACAAACAAAACACAGTTTGACATTCGTTTCCGGCCGATGAAACATGGTCCGGTTGTCATTTGGTCAATATCATCTGGTTCAGACATCGTTTATAATCAATATTAGATGACGGAATCGTTAATTAAGGTCGATATTAAGTGGCCCGGTAGCCATTTTTGCCGATATTATGTATACTGTCGTCATTTTCGGCCTTAAGTAAGTGATCCAGTCGTAATTTTTGGTCGAAATTATGTTTTCCGTTATCATTTACGGCCGAAATTACGCGGTCCGATCGTCATTTTCGGCCGATTTTACGTGATGCGATCGCCTTTTGTGGCCGTTACTACGCGTTTTGGCCGGTCGCTATCGATAGTGATCGTCATTTTCGGCCGATTTTACGTGATGCAATCGCCTTTTTGCAGCTGCTACTAAGCGTTTTGGCCAGTCGCAATCGTTAGCGATCGTCTGGAAATCGGTGGGAAATACTCGCTCGAACTTTTGAGTATTTTTCGAGTACTCACATACCCCTAGTAAATATATAAATAAATATATATATATATATATATATATATATATATATAAACATATATAAAAATTTGAACGAATGGTGTTTTTGACATCTGGGGACATCAAAATGAAAAGTTATTATGGTCTCGGGCTTAAGTCTTACCATGAGACCTACGGTAATAGCTTCTTCCCTATAGGGGAAATTCGCCAAAAACTGGAATCTCTAGGAATTAAAAACACAGAAAACAGTGGTTTGAGAGTTACCTGACAGAAAGAAGGCAACTGGTGGATAGTAGCTGAGAAGCATTTAAACAGGGAGTCACTAAAGAAATCAAATAAAATCTGCTTCCAATATAGCGAGGAGTTTCACAGAGATTATTTTAATTCCCTTGTCCAAGTATTGCTCTGTTCACTATTGACCTCCCTGAAAACCTAGAAGAGACTTTATTCCTCGGAGATATGCTGATGACACCACTCTGCTGCTGGGTTTACAGACGGCTGACACAGTCTCCTCACTGTGTGTTGGGGGTTTTGTTCAAAAGGAATAGGTGTTAGAATCTGATAATTAATTGCCTGTCTATTACTGTGTTGTAGTCAGCTTTATTCATAACTGCGGTGGTGGAGCCTTTGTCAAATTTAATGCTACTTAGTCCAAGACTTTTTTTATTCATATTACCTCTAGGTAGGGGTGTGCGATGTATGTCCATCACTACTACGCAGTGATGTGACCTGGTACAATTCAGTGTTGCCAGATGTACGATATTTGCACCATAAGTTCACTGTGATACTGGTCATTGTAATGAATACACTATTAGGTTTTACCATTAATACTAGTTTAAATTAGTATCAATTAGTATTTTTGTAGATTTAGATTCCTAAAATTGTGTTAGTGAGTTATTTGAATAACGTTATACCTTCACAAAACTATTCATAGAGTGGGTAAAATAGTATTTTGTCAGTAAATAGTTTTACTGGCATGGTACGATAGTAGTATTTTACAATCTTGCAAAACTGTCTACATCGTCACTCGTTATTTAAATTCGTCGTCCTTTGAAACTTAAGTAAATACAATCAAGCTTGGGTTATGTGTTTTTATTGCAAAAGTTTTTGAAGTGATGGATCAAGATAGGATAGAAGAAGAATTTATTGATCAAATCAGAAAATTATAACTAGACTTTGGCCAAGATGGTAGATTATCCATGTTGGTCATAAAAAGTGGTGTATAGGCTGAGTTTTAATCATTGAAATATGTCGTATTGCCTCTAATCGAATTGCATCAATTTGAATCAAAATTCTTTGAATTGCATCGTTGCATCAAATCAAAATAAAATCGCTGCATCACACACTCCTACCTATAGGATTGAAGTTTGACTCAAAATAAAGCAGGTTTACGTACCTTTCCGTCATCAATCCTTTTGTTTACTAGCAGATAACTAGTTTCGGGACTACTGTCCCATTATCAAATCTGGCGTCGATAAATTAAAATATAAACACTTAGTCACAATTTAAACACACTAATACAACACAAACGGACGGTACGATTAAAATAAACATTTATTTGGTTTGGCTGGCCAATTTATATTTTAATTTATCGACGCCAGATTCGATAATGGTCCAAACTCGTAAACGAAAGGATTGACGACAGAAAGTTACGTAAACCTGCTTAATGTGGAGGCTTTTTTTATTATTTCAGTTTTTCATTTTCATATTTAGTTAATTTTAGAGACCTAGAAGATATAAATCCTACCATAGCTTACATTCCAACAAAAATTATATGCCATGTACTTCTTACCATGAATACAGTTAGCGGTGTGTTTTCGTCAATTTTTTGATTTGGCATTACATAAGCCTCCATGTGCAGTTTTCTGTCAGGTAACTCCATCACAACAATCTTGAAAAAGTGAGTGGGGACTGCCACATGGGAGGTACCAATCACTTGATACTTGATGTAAAGTTTGCCATCTGATTCAGGTCTGCAAAAATTTTCAATTAAAGATAACAAGTGTACAATATTAATTACATCAGGAACATAACGAACATGCTTAAACAATAAAATGTCAAATAAAATCACCATTTTCCATAGATAAACTCTGAAAGTTTTTAGCAAACCCCTGAGGGAATGTTCTTTTAACACATGGGGACCTCACCACTACAAAAAATAATAGCCAATTTGAGTACAATATTTTTGAGCCGTGACTTCGTCCGCCGTGCGAAATGTCACGTCTCATTGTCAATTTGTTATAGTGTTGTTTTGCTCGGTTGTTGGTATGATATTGCCCGGAAATTTCTTGCGATGTGCAGAGTCCCTGTGCGTGGGTTTGTAACCACTTTTCTGCACTACCGGCGTGCAATGTGGTTTTCTCGCATAGAGCGTGCAGTTGTCAAACCAAGCACTACGTATGTTGTTTTGTGTCCGAAAATTTCTTGTGATGTTAAATGTTCTGCGATATAAGTCGTTCTTCGTTGTTTTCTGTGTAAAAAAACATGGTGCTTTAAGCGAGCCGCTCCAGTTTGATGTGGTCCCGGGGAGGAGCAACCACTGCTGCAAACTGGCTCCGGCGGGGAGGGGACTCCAAGGGGGTCTTCCCCCCTCCCATTTTGGCTGCCACACTGGACTCTTCCCACCTCTCCTGCCTGTTCTGTCGCCTCCGGTGGTCTACAACTTGACCTTGCTAGCTACCGCCAACCGCAAGTCCTGCGATTTGTTTAATTGTTTGATTTGAATTTGAACTATGGGTGTGATGTCGCTTCAGATATAAAATAATTTTAATGTGCACTGCAAATTTTTTTTTTTAAATGGCCGCAACGTAACAAAAAAAATCACTGTCACTTTGTTTATTTGAGGAGCTCCTTCACCAATTTCTAGTCAATTTAAAAGATTTAACTGTAGTTGTACGTTAATTGTCTTTGTCTTGTCTGTAATTTTTTTATTTGACTATTTATTTATTAATTTTACCAAGTCTTATGAAATTTTAAATTGTAAAGTCTAGTAAATTGTGATGCTATATCAAGTCCCTACTCCCAGAAATATAATTTTGAACTCTGTTAAAATCGTTATTTTATATTAGTAATACATTGTTAGATATTTTTCACCGTAACATGGAAACTGTAAACTAGAGGAAAGGTGGAGTTGTTTAATGCCATTTTGAGTAATGACGTTGGGAGTTGTTTGTTTGATTACAGTTTGGTGCCTCTCAGCAGCGAGTTTTTTTTTAACTTTTCTTCCACGGCGATCCTTTTTGTTAGGTAGGGATGTGAACCGCCCCTCGCCCCGTCTCCATGAGAGCACGCTTCCAGCTCAAGATTCGCTTGGGGGGGGGGGGGTGCGGGAGCGTGGTTCAGATGGTAGCAGAGCATGGTTTAGTGATTGTGGTCCTGGTCCTGAGTTGTGGACCTCATTGGTTCATGACTTGGAGACTGGGAGACCCGATCGCTGGCCACGTCCTGAATTTTCTTTTGGAAGGGCCGTGGATGGATTAAGTTTTTGGTTTTTCTGGACTGGCTGACTCTCGGGAGACTTGTTGTTTTGGTGGGGAATGTGCACACTGTGTTTTTTTTCAATTAGGAGCTCGCCCTTAGCCGAGGCACCGGATGGAATATTGTTAACGTCTTGCACCCGAACTGAGGGAGCAAGAATTTTCAAAAGCATGTTCGATACCCAAAATTGAATTTTGTGTGTGTGCTAACCCCACCAGACAAGTGTTACGTGGTGTTTAGTCTATGTATCGATGTATGTATGTGTGTGTGAATCATTGTTTAATTCTTGCGGTTTGTGTGGTATTAAAGGGTAGGTTCTTCTATTTGGGACCCCATCAGACTAAGAGGCATTTCAGTTCAGGGCTCTTAGGAGGTTAAGTTTTGTTTTGTATACTTTGTTGAATCAGTTTCATTGTAGGGTAGGCACGTACTGGTTGAGAGCAGGGATGGCTTCCATTGTCCCTGAATATTTGAGGAAGCCGGAGTTAGTGTACGAGGTGCGGTCCCGAGGGGGGGTCCCTGGAGCTGATGGGCGCACCTTGAGAGTGCAGTTTAGGAAAATCATGAGTGCCCTACAGTCTTGGTAAGAGTCACTGGATCTGAGCGAGGAGCTGGAGGCTTGTAAAGAAAGAGTCGAAGAACTGAGTGGTGAGATTGACTGTTGGAGTGTGTTGCCTATGGGCTCAGCCAAGGTCTTCTCGCTCACCCAATTGTCACATTGGCAAAACCGACTGGTACTGTTAGCTAGTGAGCTCCAAGGTTTGAGTTGAGGTCAGGATTCAAGAGCTTCAAGGTATCGTTGAGACCATACAAGCAGGCAGGTCCATCAAGGAGACCGTAAAGATATTTGAGGGCGCAGAGAGTGTGCTGAACCTTGAATCAACTCTGAGCAACCTTCCTTCTGGGGTTTTGAAGGAAGCACAGGAGAAAACCGAAGATGTGGCTTCAGGGGCGTCCCATCAGGATCAGCCGAGCCCGAGTTCACTGCTATGGTTGCCTGCGTTTGATCTTATTTCTCCCTCCCGCGCCCTCCTGGTGGCCGCAGTTACGTCAGAAACGTGGGCACCTGGCCAGGTGGCGACACAGCCCAACAGTGGCCCATCAATATCACAGTCTTTTGCCAGACTTTCACACCCCCCGCTTCTGTTCTGGGTGGCTTTCGGCCGGTTGATGGGCTGGATTTGGATGCCCTGCTGGGTTTTCTTGAGACTGTGTTGCGACTGCGGGAGTTTCCTGGCATGTCTGATTCTACCTTCATGGAGCTGATTGCTCCATACTGTGTGAAGCCTTTGGGAGACAGGATTTTGGATTGTTTGCGTCGTGGGGTGAGCTTTGACGCCTTTCACAAGGAAGTCTTGGAGCTTTTCTTGCCCAGGAGTTTCATGGAAAAATTGAAAGTGGAGAGTGTTCTGTCCTCAACATCCAAATGAAGCTCTCAGCCAGTATGTGGGGGATATTCCCACGGTGGAGCGGGTCTTGCGACTTGGAATCGGTGAGCTTGAGCTCACTGACATTGTGCTGCAGGGGCTGAAGCGGGAGGAGCGCTCCAGATTGGTGTTCTCCCCGAGACCGTCATCGTTTGCGGACCTGGACAGACTCGCTATCCTCTCTAGGAGCGTCCAGGACGCAGATCTTCAAGGGAGGCAAGTTGCGGGGCATCTTCCCCGGGGGGGCCTCCGTCCCATTGTAGCACCCGTGGGGCAGAGTTCTGAACCGCCGCAGTGGCAGAGGCAACCAGTTGTTGGTTTTGGTTGTGGGTAACCAAGCCACATCCAGCAAAATTGTCGCTAAAAAGAAAATAATGGCCCCCGGCAAAAAAACTGAGCAACTCACAGGGGCAAAGGTTGCCCAATCCACCCTGTGACGTTGCAGCCAATAGTAAGGGCAGTAAAGTAAATTATGTTCCTAGTAAAGTTCTGGTAAGTCGACCAAAATTAAAGTCTGTTCCAAACTGTGTTTCTAGCGCCTCCCCTTCTGGGATTGCGGTTGCTGTTTCTGAGCCTCTACTGCAGGGTATGATGGGCCTTGCATCCATGGGTGTGAAGGCGGCGCGCTCAACCTGTCCACGACTTAACATCTTGATAGGTGACACGGTGCAGAAGGCCCTGGTGGACTCTGGGTCAGCCCGTTCTCTCATCTCCTTGTCCCTTTTTGAAAAATTAGAAGCTTCTGGGCTGATCAAGCAGGTTGAGCGAAGTACCCCTACCTGCTGGACTGCGTCTAACTCCCCACTCCCCATCATATATGAAGCTCGCTTTAAATTCAAAATTGAACATTTTTCTTGGGTATGGAGCTTTTGGGTAGCTAGGGACCTTTGTTTTCCTGTCACTGTGGAAGCGGATTTCACTAAGCACACTGGCCTGATTTTGGACTTAGGTAGAGGCCAGTGTTTTTTCTGATTTGCGAGGCGGGTGTTGATTCCCTTTGCTGATGAAATTAATGGTGGAGCCACTGTGGTGGAGCCTGAGTCACCCAGCGAGCCGAAGATCGATCCGTTAGGGCATCTGACTCCTGGCGAGGCTGAAGCGATTAGAGCACTGTGCATTCGTTTTCCTGAGGTGCTGACGCTGAAGCTGGGAGTCACAATTCTGTTAGAATATGAAATTCGCCTGACTGACACCCGCCCCGTACGTTCTCATCCATATAAATTAGCTCCACCCAAGATGGAAACACTTTGCAACATCATTAATGAACTTCTGAAAAATGGGGTCATTGAGCCTTCCTGCTCGAGTCACGCAAGTCCAACATTCCTTGTCCCTAAGCCCAATGGCAAGTCTCGGATGGTCCTGGGTTATCGCAAGTTAAATGCTCAGATTGAAATCGAGTCTGTGCCTCTCCCCAATTTGCATTCGGCATTCGATTGGTTTGGTAAGGCCAAGTATTTTTCAGTTTTTGATCTAAATCAGGCTTATCATCAGATTCCTTTGAAACCTGAGTCTCGACCTCTCACTGCTTTCTGTGTTCCTATCTATATCATTTCACACGAGTTCCGATGGGTTTAGCTGTGGGGGCCCAGACTCTCACCAGACTCCTTGATTCCATCTTTCAAGACATCAAATTCAAATTTGTTTTCAATTTTCTCGACGATCTTCTGGTGTACAGTGAGAGTTTCGAAGACCATCTGGTTCATCTGGAGGAAGTCAGGAGTAGATTGCGTAAGGCTGGCCTTACCGTAAATCCCGACAAAGTTAGTTTTGCACAGGCTGAGATTTCCTTCCTTGGTCATCTTGTGTCCTCTCGGGGCGTCTGCATCGATCCAGTTAGGACCCAGGCCATCAGGGAGTTTCCTCCTCCCAAGGATGCCAAGGGTATTGCCAGATTCGTTGGCATGGTAGGTTTCTACCGGCGCTTCATCCCCAACGTCGCTGAGTTGGCGGCCCCTCTCAATGAACTTCGCAAGAAGGGAGCCAAGTTTGTGTAGGGTGAAGCGCAGCAGACGTCCTTCGATGAAGGAGGCTCCAGTGATGGCTATGCCGGATTTCAACCAAAAGTTCGTCCTGCAAACCGATGCTTCCTCCGTCGCGATTGCGGCTGTGTTGTCCCAAGAGGTGGATGGTGTTAGGCAGCCAATTGCGGACGCCTCACACACTTTGAATCCCTACGAAAAGAAAATCTCTTCTATTTATGAACTTGAGTGTTTGGCTGTTGTGTTTGGAATAAATTAATTTAGGCGATTTTTAGAAAACAAAAAGTTTTTGCTGGAAACCGATAACCAAGCACTCTCTTGTGGCTTCTCGCGCATCCCCGCCAGCTTGGGAAAATCGGTCGTTGGGTTGTCCAGATATCGCCCCTCAAATTGCATGAACAGCATGTCCGAGGCACACAAAATGTGATTGCTGACATTTTATCTAGGATGCATCATTCACCCGACGACCATCCTTCTGATCCGGAGCAGACAGGGTGTGCCATGCTCCTGGAGTTTCCCCTGGCCTTTTCGGATTTCATTCCTTATCAGTTGAAAGATCCCGAGCTGGCTAAGATTATTGGTGAGCTTCAAAGTGGGGGAGCCCAAACCCCTTATTTTCTGTCTCAAGGTGCCCTTTGCTGCCGAGCTTGGCAGCGAGGCAAACCAAAAGTAGTGCTGCCTAGACTTCTTATTCCAATAGTCTTCGAGTACTTTCATTCTTCCCCTGTAGATGGGCACTTAGGGATTCACAAGACTGTCGCTAAGGTTAGGGAACTGTTCATCTGGAAGGGTATGGACCGGGAAATTGCTGCACGGGTGCGTTCTTGCCAAACGTGCTCGCTAAGCAAGCCCGCTCAGAATACCAAATTAGGGTTGTTATCATCAGAGGTGGCAGAGAGACCTCTGGAGAAGGTCTTCATCGACTATGTTAGGCTTCTCCCGCGTAGCACGTCAGGAAACAAATTTTTACTTGTTTGTGTGGATGCCTTCTCCAAGTTTTGTTGGCTGTTTCCCTTAAGGAATGCCACTGCACAGCTCACCGTGCAAGTACTTCGAACCCAACTTTTCCAATATTTCGGAGTGCTCGTCAACATAGTTTCCGACAACGGAACTCAATTTGTGTCCCATCTGTTCAAGAAGATTTGGGCACGGCATCCACCATGTGACCACTTTCCCTTATTATCCACAGCCTTTCCACGTTGAAAGGTTCAACCGAAATCTTTGATCCGCTCTCATAGCTTTCCACCTGATAAGCAGACCACCTGGGATCAGGAACTCCCCTGGATCAATTTGCTTTCAACACTGCACGTTATGAGAGTCACAAGGCGATCCCTTTCGAGTTGTTCCTGGGCTATCTGCCTAACAATCCTTTGGCGAATGTGTGGAGAATTGGCGACCTTCTGTCACCCCCTGGTGCAGCTAATGTCAAGGCAACTTGGCAAGCGGCCAGGAGGAATCTTATCAGAGCTAGGGAATTGGTCCGGAGGAAGCATAATCAAGGTAGGCTAGACAACCCTTTCCAGCCTAAACTTGGTGGGGGACTTGGTGTTTTGCAAGGCTCATCCAGCCAGTTCGGCTGTTGACAAGAGAGCCGCAAAGTTGTGTCATCGGTGGTCAGGTCCCCACTGCATCTTGAAGTTCCTGACTCCTGTTAAGGCGCGGCTGGGAGACCCGCGGACTGGAGAAGTTTTCCGGAGGGCACACATCTCACACCTAAAGCCCTTCCGGGGAACTCTCCCGTAGGTCACTCTTCGTTGCTCATGTGTCTGGGTGGGAAGTGCACTGGGACAGAGAGCTTGATCACCTCTTTTGTCCAATGTGTGCGCTGCTGATGTTATTCCCTCAGTAAAACTCTCCAGTTCTGGCCAGAGCAAACTCTGGAGGTGAGCATTCCCTCCAGTTTGGATGACCCTCAGCGTTCCCCATCCCAGACATTTGTGTCGTACTGCTGGTGTCGAGTCTTCAGGAATGGGGAGAGGCTTTGTTTTGTCCCTTTGGAGAGGAGTGTCCTCTTTTGGGGGGGGAGGTTGAGCCGTGACTAGTCCGCCGTGCGAAATGTCATGTCTCATTGTCAATTTGTTATACAGTAGAAATCCAATTATCCGAACCCCAATCATCCGAATCTCCAATTATCCGAAACGATTTTGAGTGAAATAATAGAAATACGCGAGAGCGCGTGTAGCGATAATGCGCCGTTCCGTTACTATGGCTTCGTGAGCGCTAAAATAAAAGCCCACGCTGTTACCTTCCAGCGCGATATTTTCGCAGGGAACAATGAGTCATACCCCCTTCCCGCCCTGCTCATCATCAGTCGCTACTGTTCTTCCACCGTTCTTTAATATATGCCGATGTTTTTTGCTTAATTCCCGAGGTATACCTGATTATCCGAATTTCTGCATATCCGAATCGGCCCGATCCCCAATTAATTCGGATCATCGGAGTTCTACTGTAGTGTTTTTTTGCTTGTTCGTTGGTCTGACGTCGCCCAGAAATTGCTTGCAATGTGCAGAGTCCCTGTGTGTGGGTTTGTAACCACTACCGGCGTGCAATGTGGTTTTCTCGCATAGAGCGTGCAGCTGTCAAACCAAGCATTACGTATGTTGTTTTGTGTCCGAAAATTTCTTGTAATGTTAAATGTTCTGTGATGCGAGTCATTGTTCTTCGTTGTTTTCTGTGTAAACAACATGGTGCTTTAAGCGAGCCGCTCCAGTTTGATGTGGTCCCGGGGAGGAGCAACCACTGCTGCAAACTGGCTCCGGCGGAGAGGGGACTCCAAGGGGGTCTTCCCCCCTCCCATTTTGGCTGCCACACTGGACTCTTCCCACCTCTCCTGCCTGTCCTGTCGCCTCCGATGGTCTACAACTTGACCCGCCCAGCTACCGCCAACCGCAAGTCCTGTGATTTGTTTGATTGTTTAATTTGAACTTGAACTATGAGTGTGATGTCGCTTCAGATATAAAATAATTTTAATGTGCACTGCAAATTTTTTTTTAAATGGCCGCCACATAACAAAAAAAATTACTGTCACTTTTTTATATTTGAGGAGCTCCTTCACCAATTTCTAGTTAATTTAAAAGTTTTAATTGTAGTTGTACGTTAATTGTCTTTGTCTTGTCTGTAATTTTTTTATTTGTCTATTTATTTATTAATTTTACCAAGTCTTATGAAATTTTAAATTGTCTAGTAAATTTTGATGCTATATCAAGTTCCTACTCCCAGAAATATAATTTTGAACTCTGTTAAAATCGTTATTTTATATTAGTAATACATTGTTAGATATTTTGCACTGTAACATGGAAACTGTAAACTAGAGGAAAGGTGGAGTTGTTTAATGCCATTTTGAGTACTGATGTTGGGAATTTGCATTCACATGTACTTTGTTGTTTGTTTAATTACAGTTTGGTGCCTCTCAGCAGCTAGTTTTTTTTAAAACTTTTCCTCCACGGCGATCCTTTTTGTTAGGTAGGGATGTGAGCCGCCCCTCGCCCCGTCTCCATGAGAGCACGCTTCCAGCTCAAGGTTCGCTTGGGTGGGGGTACAGGGGCGCGGTTCAGAAACCAACCACCACTGCACAAACAATACATGCCATTTCATACATCTCAAAACTATAAAATAGCTGCAAATAATAGTGTTTCTTAAAAGTACTGCAGTTTCTGATAACTATCTAGAACTATTTTAGTTGTGAACTGTAAGAAGTTTTATATATGACAACGTCCAATTGACTAATTTTGTACTGAAGCCTGAAGAAACCGCAATTATGCACTGAAACTAGGTCGCATAATACAACTTGATAGATCTGGGACGACTGGAGGTAATGTAAACAATTTATTGTTTCATAACAGTTCTAGGACAGTCATACGTCTTTAAGATGTAAAAACTATGTACATTAAATTTTATGGCAGACTTGCGCCATCTCTAAGACAGCCTGGCCATCCGTCAGCATTGATTCCTCAAATTTAATGTTAAATAATAGCCCACAAAGATAAATTTAATAAATGACCCAGACAATTTTATAAAATGTCCCAAGCAGTCACGTGAGTATGATACGATATCCGAGTGCCAAAATTGTAGCACTGATTTGCCACAATGTACTGATTTGCTGAGTTTGTATAGCACATCTGCTCAACTCGGTAAAAACAAATCACTTTTGAGTTTGAGTGCCGCTCGAGTGAATTGTTGCGCAGCAGCACTATGCAGAGCAATATACTAGCTTCATAACCAAGACGGCCCATGACTGGCCTAATTGGCTTTTTGGCGAGCTGAGCGAACTCAAGCCAATGCCGCTTAGCAGTTGCTGGACAAAATTAAGGGAGGTTAGTCATAGTCTTCTTTGAAGGTTGCTATTGGAAGGTGGCAGGTCCTTTTTTGCTTCACTATGTAATTTGATCTTTCTTAAAATTCTCTCAACTATAACAACTATGGTTTAGAATTGTAACTATATTTTCTAAATTGATTGTGTCTTTTAAACTAGTAATCCAGAAAAAAATTGTGGGGGAAAGGTTAAGTAGTGTTATGTTTGCAAACTTGTCATAACCAAGTACTGATCTCAATTAAATAAGTCTGAATTTCTCTATTTGTGTCTTCCCTTTTTTTTATTAGCTCCCAACTGCAAAACTTAAATAAATCTTGGCGATTCAACCCTGGAAAAAGGAAGCATCTACAGAGTTGGTAGCTGGTCCAAGGCAGTTGTCCCAAACTTACAGGGTCCTACATTATCGAAACTACAAAATTACTAAAATTTGTAAGATTACCATTGAAAAAACTATTTCTAGGAAATAAAAATATAAACTTAGTAAACTGCTTACTTCGGCAAGTACAGAGGTCCTGTGCACACGTAAACGTTTGGATAGGTTTTTGTGAGTCTTCTCACATGCTGTTCCAATCGATTCCACGAGTCCCTGTTGAAGCCTACGCCGACTTGAGGAGCCATGTTTGACAGCAGGAATGTCTGGTCCACATGCCTCTGACACTTGCGGTGGTTACCTGCAGCAGCGAGATGGCCTCTGTCAAATCCACTTCCCTTATAATCAGAATTCCTCGACCTGGAACCAAATTACATTACAATCTTTTATGTTATAGAACAAATACATATTTGTTATCAAATTCAGAACCATGTGATACTTTTACTTTCTCCCCCTAAACATATGTAGAAAGCATTGTTTTTAGTTCCAATAAACAACAATCAAATATTTGGAAATATTGGAAAATATTTCTTTTGATGCTCCCTGTACCCAAAAATATCAGTTTCGTGTTGATTTATTTCTGTTTGTCTAGACGTCTAGATACTTGAAGGCCATAACAACAAACCTATTTTAACAAAAAATCCATGATATCTCTAGGCGTTTATTAAATTTCGTATTTGTTTTTCTTAAATTAATTTTATTTGACCGGATAATAAAATGAACAGATGGTTATTTTAAAACTCACCAGCTTCTTCAGCCTATGGTGTCACAATTATTCCTTTAGTGTGGAACCAGTTTCAACTCAGTTACATCAGCCACTTGTTGACTTTAAATACAAAATATGTGACCATTTTATTTAATGTCAACAAGTAGCTGATGACTCATAGTTCAGTTGGAACTGGTTCCACACTAAAGGAATAATTTTGACACCATAGGCTGAAGAAGTAGGTGAGTTTTTAAAATATGAAGTGTCAAGGCTTTCAAAAATAAGATGGGTATTGTTTAAAATATTTAGATAAACGCCGACAACAATAAAACAATTACCAAGGAAGCAATTTTTACATCATTTGTTAAAACCTAGGAAACGGACTCTGGTTTTATTTTCACTTCCTGAATTACCTCCTTCACTTTTTTCTTTCATCAGTCAAGACAATGGACTATTTTCAGAGTTTGTGGTAAGAGATCATAGCTAAACTCTCTTTTAATTTAAACAAAAACTAAACAATATATTTTGTCACATTTTTGTATTTTTGGTAGTTTTTTGCTTAAATTTACTAGTCAAAAAGAAATGTGTTGTACTTGGATGACAGTAGACGCTCTTATATCCGGCATTCTAAAAACCGGTACGTTCTACGAACCGTCATCAGCCGGGCCACTAACAAACGGCTTTTTCTGCTTATGTTTGGGCGCTCACAGACCTCTACCGACATAAACCACAAGTGCACTGGACTTTGCACACCATTTTCAGTGATTAAACTTTACAGAATTGTGTACTGTGTGTTTTTCTTCATGACCTATCAAGTAAAACAAGTTTTTTGTTCATTTGGGTATTGTATGGAATTAATTATCTTCAGTATTCCCCTTAAAAACTATGTATGTGCTATTATCTGGCAAAATCAGGTATCCGGCATAGCCGTGGTCCCAAACATGCCGGTAAAAGAGCATCCACTGTAGCAGGATTGGTTGACTTTTCTAGAAACAAAGACAAGCTGAAAGAGGCCGAAAACTGGTCACGTATTTCATGGAAATTTAGTTCCTACATGAACATATAATGTCAAAATAAAAATATTGTATGCAATTTAGACCAAGAAGATTGTGGAAGTATTCCATAAGTGTCCACAAGTGAGTGTTTGGTGGTGTTATCTTCGGCAGAGCCATGGTAGCAGGAGTGATTTACTGGTGAACCCATCGTCCAGACTGGCAAGCAGCTACCATGCATGGTCGGCATCATGCCAGGAGGACTCTACATCCAGGCACTACGAGGTCATTCCGGTGGTGGAAGCGGTGGACCAGCCAGAGGTTGAATCATGTAAGGAGTCATCAATGGATTCTGATAAATCAGAGGAAGAGCAGTAAGAGAAGAAATCAAGGATGAGGAGGCATAAAAAAGTCTTTGCAGACTGTCGCAGGAAGTTTCCACCCAAACCAGAAGTTTGTGTACTGACCAGGAGCTATCATGGTGATGTGACACTGCAAATCACGATAACATACCCAACAGAAAAACAGGACAAGTTATTGTGATAATACCCTATACCCTTTTGGATGAATATGGTTATGGGCCCAACAATTGGGCCAGCTCTGATGGCTGCTTAATTTTTTTTGCAGAATAATAACCACACAAAACAGTATTCTACTAGAGCCAACTAGAAGCTTCTATGGTAAAAGGCTTGGTGGTGGCAGTGACTCCTCCGCTCTGTGACAGGCAAAGTTTGAATGCCACAACCTTCTATTCTTCTTTAAAATAAGTACCTGTCACATATTTTTTTGCAGGGATGTCAAATCCAAAGTTTGGCTAGGTAAAATGAGACTAGCTGCTTGGTGTTCTAGTTTGTGCACTAGGTTTTTCAATTTCAATATTTTCTTGTCAGCCTCGGCAAAAACTAAATACTATATAGTAGACAATTGTCTGGTGTAGTTTCTACGTTTGTTGCTCCTGTACAGCTTAGATCATGACAGGAACTGCTAAGTAGGCCTCGATTAATGTACAGATCGTGAAAAGTAGTTATTGAGTGCGACGAGATATCCGAAAACCCTGAGTGACTGCCTACCCTCTCTCTCTCTCTCCCACTCTTTCCATGTCGCGATGTCATGTTCCACTGCAAAGCGATGCCCTGCACTGTCTGTTTGTTTTGAATAGTAGTAAATTAATTTTGGCATGTTCATTATGTTCATTTTTAAGATAATTCATTTATTTTATTTAACAAGGTTCTTAAAGCTACTCAAATACAAATGAAATGAGAACCAACTATTTTAGTATTTTTACGATTAGGTCTGCAAAGGGATTTCCAGAGTATACGTAAGAACATAAAAATTAATGAAAAATTGCTTGATCTGAAATCAACTAACCTCTTGGTTAGGTGAAAGTTCATCACCTATATCTCAGCCAAAGACCTTTGACAAGTCAGCACGGCACCTAACCACTGTCTCACCAGTCTGGGCTGCATTAATAAAATAATAGTGCCAATTTAGTGGATTTTCCTTCCCAAAAGCTGTGCTGTCTATCACAGAGGAGATGGTTCTCCTCCAGATATCCAGCAATCACTTTCAAGAAATTTTGAAAAAACCTGGAAGGAGAGAGATTGGATGGTAGTTGCACACATCCCTTTCATCCCCTTTTTCGCAAATCGGGCTCACCCTAAAGACCTTGCAGCCATCTGGAACGACTCCTCTCTTCAGTGAAGTGTTGATCAGATGTTTCATGGATTTTATTAATTCTTCATAGAAGTGTTTAAAGACTAAGACTTAATTTTGATAGCAGTTCATTTGGGTTTTTGAGTTTGCCAACCAACTTTGTATATTACTTTGTTTTATTTACAGGGCATGTAAATAATTATATTACTTTTGAACCATTACCAATCTTAAGTTGCTCTGAAATATTTGTTTTCATATTTTTCTTGGTTCTCATTTTTTTAAATTTGCTCTCGTATGGAACTGTTCTTTTGTTTCATTAGGCCTAGTTTGTTTATTTTAAACTCTATTTGGTTATTTAATTTGTTCAGTGACTATCTCTGCTAGAAGGGGTATTTATGTATTTTAAATCATTTTGAATTTACAAACAGGGTATTTACCCCCAGTTCCCCAGTTATAAGTACCAGCGTATTTTTGATCACTAATGGGGGTAGAGAGCACTCTCTGCTGGAAGAGCTGACAAAGACTTAAAACTTAGCTACCATAGCTGCGACTGAGGTAGAAGTTCAAAGAGCATGTGAGATGATATGTAACTCAAGATACACAGGTATTCTCTGGTGGCAGGAAAACTCAGTACCACATGCCAGGGATCTCTGTCAGTCCTAGAGCTACATTACTTCAGTGCACCATAAGAGTACCTAGAAAATAACAAACCAACATTGACGTTTGTATACAGTACGTATATAATTTACAAACATTTTAATTTGAATACAAATCTAAACAAACTATATACAGGAGACTACTATATTTGATGTATATTTGAGATTGCTGTATCAACAGTTTTGCTTCTAAATAAAAGAGCTACCACCTGAAATATTCGTGGATTGATGTATCTTCTGTGAATTCACATTTAGAACGATCTACTTGGTCATTTCTCTTGACTGATTCAGGCGTTAAGTGTTCAAAAACCCAAGATGCGACTCGATTACGCCTATCATATGCCAAAACATAATCATCCATAGAACGAACGTTGTCTAAACTGGGGAAACCATATTTCATTATCTGAAATGAAGAAAACAAATTATTAATTTAATTTTTAAAATAAACTAAATTTTAGAAAAAGAAATTACCTGCTACTTATTATTCTGTCAGTGTTATTATAAGTCTGTGTCAGACAGTAGTACAGCACTCAAGCACACCCCTTACAATCTAATCCACGTACTTCGAACGCGAGGCATTCGTAGGCGCGAGGTCCTGTGCGGCCGCACCTGTCGTGCCGCCCTAAGGACGGTGCTGAAAGAGAAAATTCCCATTCTACGGAAAATTTCCGAAAAAGGGTAAACTTCCCATTCAGCCCTCTGCAGAGTTAGATTAAGTAAATACAAATTTCTGTACCACATAAATAATTTGTGTATATTTATCAAAACATAATCTAACATAACCCCGCGGAGCGCTGTATTGGGGATTTACCATTTAGGGGAAAATTTCCCGAAAAAGGAAATATTTGCTATTAGTCAGCTTGCAAAAGAATAAAATATAAGTCCCGTAGGATTGTTGATGATACAAGCATGGGATTGTTATAAATCTCTTCATTATAACATGGAGAATCAGTAATTTGGATGGTTGACAGTAGTCACTAGTGGCAGATTAATCTTATACTCGAAAAACGAAATGACCACCGCTGTTCCGTACATGTTTATCTCGTAAAATACAATATTTATGACAAATTTACCTATTACTAAATGTATTTAGTCTCAAATTCAAACAAAAAATGTTCTTACGGTATTTTCTCTACGGCCGACCTTTAACTTAGAAAGTCGGGTTTTAAATGAAGAATTTATGGTTTTGTTTTCCAAAAAGCGCAAAGAGTGTTGTTTCTCTCTTTTTCTTTGTAAATAGGCCTATATAAATTCTAAGTTAAAACAATTAGATAAACTAAGACTTAATTATACTTCAAAGGTATAATACAAATACCAAATAAATGTCTGCTGTGTTTTACTGAAGAACAGGTTTTCAGGTACAATCTTGATCATAAATTTTGTCTTCACTCGGTTTTTCTAGTTGTCTCAAAACTGTTAACTGAACAGAACTATTAGTTGGAGGCTCAGATCATAGATCATAGCCAGATAAACTTTTTTCTTTATTCTTCTTGGTAAACAACAAGGTCTCTAAGATATATATATATATATATATATATATATATATATATATATATATATATATATATATATATATATATGGATGGAAAAGTTAAAAATTTTAAGGTTATATACAGCGCTCTGCGTAGTTAGGATAGGTTCTGAGGTTATGAAAATAAGTACAAATTGTCTGAATCAGGTAAATAATTTGAGCATATTTATCATAACCTAACTAAACCTAACTCCGCAGTGTATGGGGAAATTCCTGTTTAAGGAAAAAAAAATCCCGGATTAGGGACAATTTCCCGCAAAGGGTAAATTTTCCATTCAGCGCTCTCCGGAGTTAGGTTAGGTTAGGTTATGATAAGTAAATACAAATTTTCTGTAACAGGTAAATAATTTGTGTATGTTTATCATAACCTAACCTAACCCAGCATATTGCAGTATGGGAGGGTTCCTGTTTAGGGGGAAAGTTCCCAAAAAAGAGATATTTCCCATACAGCACTCTGTGGAGTTAGATTAAGGTTATAAATGATAAACGAGTTTGCACGCAGCACGCTGACGTGAGGGAAGTGAATTTCCACATAAAAACTTTTAAAACTCAAAATCAGTGTAAAAACATACATTTGTCCAATTTTTATTGAAATCTGAAAACATTGATTTTTTGGCTGTTTTGATCCTCCTGGTTTCATTTACTTGCAAAGCTGAGAATACAATTTTGCGCATTATAAGTTTAGGAGAAGGTCCAGACAGGCTTGAAAGTAGGCGTGAGGTTGCTGGGGATAATAAAAGTACTTTAACAAAGGAATAACAGGCTTTTCTAGTGTAAAACCCCCATAAGACAACGTACTGTGTTTAGCCGATACACATTTTCTTTAATAACTCCGTAAATATTTATACTAGAATGACGAGATAGGGCTTAAAACTTTCGCCTCTCTAATGCTCATCTTTTTACATGCATTAATTTTACATATGGGGCTTTTCTGACCCTTTTTGGGCCCAAAAACTCGAAATTTGAAAGATTAATCCCCAAAAATGGGTTTAGATTTTTCCGATTGTTTTGCCCAACGAACTTGTCCAACAGATTATAGAAAGGAATGTTTCTACCAAATTTGAAGTAAATCGGACAAAAAATGTGACCGCTAGAGTGCATACACATGTATATATATATATATACATATTATTAGATTGAAAACAAAATTACATATATATATATAAAATTTTGAACGACCCCCAAAACGTGTTCAGGGGGTCACGTTAGGAGGTGGTCCCGGGCTTAAGTTTCACCGTGCGGGTCATGCTAATAGTTCACTTTCCAAAGGAAATTCACTAATAAATACAAATCATGTAAATAATTGTTTCTATACTATCATAACCTAACCTAACTTAACCCCGCAGTGCGGTGTATGGGGATATTCCTATTTAAGGGAAAAATTACTGTTTTAGAGAAAATTTTCCCAAAATAGGTAAATTTCCCGGAAACGGTAATATAATATATATACACCGATCTGCGGAGTTAGGTTAGATAAGTAAGGTTATGATAAATGTACACAATGTACACAAATTATTTACCTGATACATCAAATTTGTTTTTATCTATTATAACCTAACCTAACCTAACTCTGCACAGCGCTGCTGGGAAATTTTCTCTTTTTTCAGGAAGTTTTCTCCTAAAAAGGGAATTTTCCCCTTAAATGGGAATCAAGTTATACAGCGATCTGCGGGGTTAGGTTAGGTAAGATTATGATAAATATACACAAATTATTTACCTGATACATTAAATTTGTATTTATCTATAACCTAACATAACCCCGCAGAGCGTTGTATAGGAAATTTTCCCTTTTTTCAGGAATTTTCCACTTAAACTGTAACCGCTCTCTGCGGAGTTAGGTAAGTAAGGTTGTGATGCAGTGTAAGATATAGTTACTAGTCAAATAATATGTTATTTAGAAGAGGAAGAAATATAGAATTTGGTTTTGCCGACGGCACGGCAGCACTGGTTGCAATTTTTTTCTTCCCAAAAGGATTTATTTCGTCATATTTTGTCCAGGTTGTCTGTAGGCCATCTTGTATTCTTGTACTGAATATCAACGGTATGTGTTCGGTATTAAATCTGTGAATTATTACTAAATATATATTATTATTTCGGAGTTTTAGTGTTATTGAAGTGTATGTGTGATTATAACAGTAATCTTTATGCATTATATTATGCATAAATATTACTGAAGTGAGAGAAATAGTATTTAAAAAAGTGTTGTGTTTAGTTTATATAACATATTGTTATGTAACACCACATAAACAAAATAATTTACCTTAGGTGTTATATATTTTGATGTAGGTAGTTGAATACAATTGGTTTGGTGTAAACAAATTTGGTATTATGCAATTTATTTCTTAACAAATACGCCAAAATATCAAAACATTCTTTTATTTAAAAATATTGATGTGATAATAATTTATGACTTTTAGCGAATTTCCCCTATAGGGAAGAAGCTATTACCGTAGTCGGCATGGTAAGACCTAGGCCCGGGACCATGATAACTTTTCGTTTTGAGGTCCCCAGACCCCAAAAACACCATTCGTTCGATACTGTATATATATATATATATATATATATATATCTATATATATATATATCTATATATATATATATATATATATATATATATATATATATATATATATATATATATATATATATATATATATATGTGTCCGTGAGCACGATAACTCTCGTAAAAATGATCCGATTTTGATGAAATTTGGTATAAACGTGTAAAGCAACATTTATGACTTTAAGTTCGAAAACCAGCCAGATCGCTCTACCCGAAGGGGTATTTTGGGGGGGTTTTGTATCCCAAAAATGGGTTTTTCGAATTTTTCACATATAATTTTTGAAATATTCAAATTTTAGTTTTCACCATTGGATTCAGCTTAAAAAAACACACAATTTGGTATTTTGATCATTTCTCTACGTCAATTGGTTACCGAGATATTGAAAGTGCTAAACACAGTACGTTGTCTAATGTTATTCTTATGGAGGAAAAGACAAATTTTATATCTCGCCTATTTATCAACGTATACTGACGAAACTTGGTATACGGCTTCATCTGGTTGTGGACCATTGATATTTGCTCAAAAAGACAATTTTTTACCCAAGGCTCCCGTAGCAGCAAACCTGCGTACTCAGCCCCATGTTATTCTTATGGAGAATAAGTAACGTGTTATCTGCCTTCATTATGAAAATAAATTAATGAAATTTGGTATGTCGCTTTACCTAGATGAGTTGTATTGATATTTGTATAAAACCCCATTTTTTGTGTTCCTTGCTTCAGCAAACCTGCATACTCAGCTGCCATGTTATTCTTATGGAGAATAATTAAAATGTCATAAATCGTTTATTTATGAATGTATATTGATGAAACTTGGTATGTGGCTTTATGTGGTATTAATATACATATATATGCATTGGAAATTCGCTGAGTACGCAGGTTTGCTGCTACGGGGGTATTTAGATTCCTTACTTCATTGGCTTTACAAATATGTGTGTATATATATATATATATATAATTAAATTCACATAGAAGGGCTACTATATGATAGATGAAAAATAAGTAACATGAGTACCCTGGAGATATAACATTTGTGTGTATTTATCATAACCTAACATAACTCCGCAGAGCACTGTACTTTGTAGGGGAATTCCCGTTTTTGGGAAATTTCCCGATTTTGGGGAAATTTCCCTTTTATTACATTTAACTTAGTCTGAAGAAAATTTCCAACCCAATCACTCTGGAATCCCACCGCTCCCCCTTACATTATGTGGACAAAACACGTTTTTGACGGTAATTCGCTTGATATAGACTAAATCGTGAAACGGGTTTCTTATTTGAGTTCAGGTTAAATTCCACACAATTTGAGTACCCACATCGCTATATTCTAGAAAGAACAAAAAAATTCGGTAATTCTATCGAACACCGGACCTCACGCGAATTTACAATTTTTTTAATTCAAAATGACCGAAATAACGCCCTGATTCTGAAAATGATAGTCGTTTTTGTCGGAAAAGTCGGGTAAACCGGGAAAACCGGGAAAAACGGGATTTTTTTTTCTTTTTGGAATATATCGATATGGGTACTCAAATTGTGCGGAATTTTACTCTGAACACGAATATGAAACCCGTTTCACAATGTATTATTTAATAAGTGAACTATCGTAAAAAAAAACGTGTTATGTCCACACAATATAGGGGGAAAGGTGGGATTCCGGGGTAAATGGGTGGGGAATTTTCTTCAGACTAGGTTAAATTTGATAAAAGGGAAAATTCCTCTTTTCGGGAAATTTCCCCTTCTTGGGAAAATTTCAATTTTTAGAGAATTTTCACCTTTTTAAGAAATTTACCTTTTTTAAAGGGAAATTTCCCCTTTTGGGAAAATTTCCTATTTTTGGGAATTTTTCCCTTCAACAGTCATCGCGCAATACAGCGCTCTGCGGAGTTAGGTTAGGTTAGGTTATGATAGATATACACAAAGGATTTCCGAGGTAAATGGATGGGAAATTTTCTTCAGACTAGGGTAAATATAATAAAATGGAAAATTCATATTTTACGGGAAATTTCCTCTTTTTGGTAAAATTTCCCTTTTTAGGGAATTGCTACATAATTAGGGGGAAATTTTCCCTTTTTGGGAATTTTTCCCTTCAACAGTAATCGCGCAATACAGCGCTCTGCGGAGTTAGGATAGGTTAGGTTATGATAGATATACACAAAGGATTTCCGAGGTAAATGGGTGGGGAATTTTCATGGGTGTATATCTATCATAACCTAACCTAACCTAACTCCGCAGAGCGCTGTATTACGTGATTACTGTTGATGGGAAAAATTCCCAAAAAAGGGAAAATTTCCCCTCCAAAAAGGGAAATTCCCTCCAAAAGGGAAATTTCCCCCAAAAGGGGAAATTTCCCGAAAAATAGGAATTTTCTCTTTTAACCCTAGGAGTGGCGATCCGCCGGTTTCCGGCGGATTTTTGTGTCGCCTATTGTGGCGATCGCCGGTTTCCGGCGGATTTTGACCGAAAATTTTGCAACGTAAATAAACCTCTATTAATCAACTCAAAAGTGAATAATATATATATCATTCGAAAGATAATATTCTGAACTTTCATTTTATTACATAAACAAACCCTGTAGCAGGTATATAACAATGTCACCGCGATTAGAAATCAAATGAATTTTAGGCGCGACACGATACTTGCAGCCGACACTTGGGAAATGTCAAAACATGACTTTTTTGAAATTACTCACCTCGGGTAATTTTCGTCACACGATGTTGCGGAAAGTACCAATGCACAGCCAAGGAGTTATATTTCATTTTGGTATGGAGTTTTAGATCGATATATTGATTTGACAGATCATATGATTTTATAAACACAGATGATTTTTGTTCTTCTGTAAAATGGCGATCCGCCGGAAACCGGCGGATTGCAAAATCGAATATATATCCAGTGTAATGTTATATTTGCATGACATATAATATCTTATTTGAAAGAAGAAAGAATGGCGAATAATTTGGTGTTGCGCGATGGCAGCACTGAATGTAGCCGCACTCGATAGAGTAAACGTTCCATTGTGTTATATTTGTTCTGTCAACAGCTTGTATCAGCCATTTTGAGTTTCGTTTTATGTGCGTTGTGATATTTCTATCCGTGAGTTATTACTAAATAATTTAGTATTTCGGAGTTTTAGTGTTAGTGAAGTGTTTGTGTGTATATAACAGAAATCTTTATGCATTATATTATGCATAAATATTACTGAAGTTTGACAAATAGTGTTTATAAAGTGTTGTGTTTACTCCTACATAGGCCTAGTGAAATTTGCCAAATCCGCGACTGTTTAGTGCTACATAACACATATAAAAACAATAATTTACCCTAAGTGTTATACATTTTTATGTAGGTAATTGAATGTACTACAGCATGGTTATATTGGTTTGGGGGTAAAATATTTGGTCAAAAAGTTATATACTAAAAACTGTGAAATTTTTTTTTCCAAATATGCAAAAATTCCAAAACGTTATTTTATTTACATGTATTTATAAGTGACAAAATTTTTTTACCATAAACCTATGACTTTGTTGGATTCCTTACTTCATTAGCTATACAAATATATATATATCATTATTAGTATACATATATATTACATTACTTATTTACATCACAAACTAACACTCTACAGTTTACGCATTTTTCGGGTTTCCGTTTATTATTACATTATGCCCCAAAAAACTTATAAAGAAAATTCTTTCCCCAACATGTTATATATTTCTATGTAGGGAATTAGATTGTCTACAAAATGTATATAATGAATTTTCCATAAAAAATCTGTGGAAAAAATTTTACCCTGGCTGCTTTTGAAATTTCAAAAAAAAATATCAAAATATTCTTATTCTTTTCACTTTACCGGAAAAAAAGAATTTCTAGATCTTTATTATTTTAATATCTCTAGAATCTCCTGTTCTTTCTGAACAAAATGAATATAAAGTTAACTTGTTTACTCTAACGGTTGAATTTATATGGATTTTTAAAAAAAGGTCTGCAAAATCGCCAAATTTAGCTCGCCACACTACGCGTTAACATGGCGCCACTCCTAGGGTTAACCTAGTCTGAAGAAAATTCCCCACCCATTTTCCTTGGAATCCCACCGTTCCCCCTATATTGTGTGGACATAACACGTTTTTGACGATAGTTCACTTATTAAATAATACATTGTAAAACGGGTTTCATATTCGTGTTCAGAGTAAAATTCCGCACAATTTGAGTACCCACATTGCTATATTCCAGAAAGAAAAAAAATCACGTTTTTCCCGGTTTACCCGACTTTTCCGACAAAAACGACTATCATTTTCATAATCAGGGCGTTATTTCGGTCATTTTGAATAAAAAAAATTGTAAATTCGCGTGAGGTCCGGTGTTCGATAGAATTACCAAAAATTCCTGTTTTTCCGCTTTTCCCGACCTTGACCGCTACAAAATAACTATCATTTTCAAAATCAGGGAATTTTTTCACACATTTTGACAAAAATTGTAATTTTCGGAGGAGTACTGGATGGCAGATAATTACCATTATTTTAAAAATCAGTAAGTTATTTAGAACGTTTTGAAAACAAAATTTCAATTTCTATAGGAGTCATGCTTATATCACGATTTTCCCAGAAAGTGTGAACCACGTCCAAAGATCAAAGTTATCTCTAAACACTTACTTCTCCTACTCGGCTTTTTCCATACGGTGCAACTTCCTGTATGGACACAGGTGAAGCATTTGGAGTGACAGGTGTAGCAGCAGAAACGGATCCATAAAGTGGTAGTCCGGGATACTTTTTAATACTGTCACTAGGTAGGCGTGAGTTGTTTCTTTCAATAAATATTCCAAGTAAATACCCAGCACAACCTGCACTTCCAAAGCGTAGAATTCCTTTGATTTTCATTCTTGTGAATTCAATAGAAGTAGGTCTAAATAATTATAAAACAAGGAAGGCTTAGCCTTTAATTACTAGCTAAATTTAGCCTAATAAAACAGTTACAAAGTCTGACGATTCAAATGAATGACATGATTTAATTAGCTCCCTTGATCATAACAAACTAGTAACTAAACACACAATGCCTGCAGTATTCAAATTACAAAACTTGGAGATTTTCGTTTATAACATAACCTTACAATCCCATTTTCCCATTAGCCATTATCTAGCTCGGATTAAGGCGGTCCCACACTATTCGCGAACACGCCCGAACATTCGGCCGAACTCCGAATGTTCGGAGTATTCGCGAGAAGTGTGGGAGCTGCGCGAACTTTGAATACGGGACCGAATGTTCAGTGAACATTCGGGCGAATGTTCAGCCGAACATTCCGACGAATATTCCGGAGGCTCCAGGAATCGCTACGCGCTCAACAGTGCATCCGAAATATGTCTATGGTGGGGAAATGGAGGGGGTCTTTCCTCCCCTAGTCTTGTGACGTCATGTCTTACCAGCTAATGACGACTCTTTAACACGGGAATTACAAATTTAAAAGATAGTACTGTACAATTATTTATAAATAAATGCATAATTCAATGTTCCAGCGCAGTAAATACTGATGAGAATGCCTAAATTTTCTCTAACTTTTGTTTCTTTACTAGTCCAATAAACCAATGGAAACAAAACTAAAAAATGAAGCTCAACTACACCGTTTCTGAGCTTAAGGAATTAAGATGTATCTAAATACTATTATTATTACTCTATAATTAAAAATTCGAGTGTGTGGAATTACTATTTCAAATTTCAACTGGCGAATATTGCAAATTATCTATCATATGTCACACTGTACTTTTTTCTTATTATTACTCTATAATTAAAATTCGAGTGTGTGGAATTACTATTTCAAATTTCAACTGGCGAATATTGCAAATTATCTATCATATGTCACACTGTACTTTTTTCTTATTATTACTCTATAATTAAAAATTCGAGTGTGTGGAATTACTATTTCAAATTTCAACTGGCGAATATTGCAAATTATCTATCATATGTCACACTGTACTTTTTTCTTATTTCCCGTTGACTCTTAACTTTAGGAGCGGCCATAGGCCCAAACCTTTTTAAGCTGGTTAGATGGTTGTTTTATTGGGCTAACATTAGGCTAATTTGGTCTCAAAGAATTCTTCCAAATATAAGAACCAAAGCTGAAACTTCTTACTCTTCACATTTTAATAATTATTGTTTGTTAGCTATTATTACTTTAAAAAACTACTACTAACTATTCTTACATTTCGTTAACAGTAAAATGTAAACGGTTTACTTTAACCATTGACTATGGATACTTCAGTATCTATAGTCAATGCTTTAACTTTATTGTTAACAATAGGAATATTATGTATTTCGTGAGGAAAACTGGAAGACTAGCGACTGGCGGCGCATTCTAGATTCTATGGACAGAAGTTTGGACAATGACGTCATTCAACACCCCCACCACAGAAATATTTCGGATGCATCGTTGAACGCGTAGCGATTCCTCGGAGGCTCCCACACTGTTCGCGAACATGCATTATTGCATCACTGCATCATTGATAGTCATCGATATTGTTCTACTGAGACAATACTATAAAACATGCGTATTTATTTCTATGCGTACCATATATTTGTTGCGCTTTCAAGTAAGTATTGAATACCACTTAAGTGGTCATTGGTAATGAATAATCAATAATTAAATGTCAATCTCTAGTTGTACTGAGATACTATGCGTATGTCAGTTATAATTATAGCTATAAATAAAAAATTGTGTAAATTTAAGTTTTGTTTTAAGGCACAGGGGGTTGACATTTATTAGTATACTGCCGACTGATTCTGCAGGATTCAGGGCTTGAGTCACTTCTTCAACTCAGCTGCACTATTTTGTCAGTGTGTTGAGGCAATGGGCTGTTTCAAATCATTCAGTTCATACAATCACTTGCGTTTTCGCGACAGCAGATTGACGCCAACCTCAATAATTGCCATTTTAATTAATTGTTTATAGAAGATACAAATAAATCCTTTAATACGGAACCCTTAATTATTGCCCCTACATATCCGTTATTTAAATAGTAGTTGATTTTCTTCCACACACCATAATCAGAGCCGGTCTCAGTGGTGAAGGGGGGACAACTCAAGGAGAAAAAACATTTGTTTGTGGTCACAACACCCAAACGTATCTTTTTTTCAAATTAATATAAGTCTGTCATCTAAGTTGAGTAAATGACAGTGGAATCGATTTAATTAACCTCAAGTATTTAACAAGAGATAAGAAGCTTCCAAGAAAATTGCATCACCGGGGTAAGAATCGCATGGGCGGCGTGGTACAGGTGCACAACCAGTCTGTCATTCCCACGTTGAAATTTTCCCCGAAAAGAATAGTTTTTTGAGTTATCTCTTGACTAATATTATTGTTCAGTATATTCCTTATTGTAAGAACTTGTAAAAGCTTGACTGTTAATAAACTTAATATATAAATGTTTATGCCGGATAATAAAATAATATCCAATATGTTTGTTAACCTTTTTTTATAATGAATTATACTACTATCTTATACATGTATAAAAGAAAGGTGGTGACTGTCTGTCGACTTGTCTGTTCCGTTTCAACGTCCCATCTTAGCAATTCCTTAGGGCTTCGCCCCAGTCACCCTTAAAGTTGCAACGTTCCTCTTATGGGCAATAGGTTTAATGAATCAGGTGAGTACAGATGTTTACAGTAGGATTTTAATCAGCTTTGCAACATACTGGTATCAGCTAGTACTTGATATATTTATATTTGATTTTTTACTTCGTAAAAAATAGGCTTCTCCTATTTTCGTTGGTTTCTTCTACACGAATAAATTCTACACCTTTTATAATTTATTACATCAGGAGAAGACATATTTACTCGATGTTAATTAATTGCCAACAAACGAAAACATTGTTATTGATATGATTATCATGAATTAATTATAAACAAGTCAAATACAAAGCGTTTCCTTGTGAACACTGAAGGCAGAGTGGTCAACGATGGACGATCGCCGCGCCAACGCCCAAACTAGCAGTTATTACAGCTGATTTCCAACAATTGTTTATAGCCAGCTGATTAACAAAATCAAACAGGGGTGTATCTGCTATTGCAGAAAAAATACGACTGTAGATGCAACAACAGTGACATTATCAGTAGAGTTGTCCATTTTTTCACGACAATGCTCGTTGGACACGACGGACAATGCGCAAACAGCTGATTGGAATTTATTTATGTTCGAGGGAATGTTCGCCCGAACATTCCCCCGAATGTTCGGTGGGTGTTCGCGAGAAGTGTGGGAGCTTCATCAGGCCGAACGTTCAGTGAATGTTCGGTAGAATGTTCGGCTGAATGTTCTGGAGAATGTTCGGCCGAATGTTCAGACGTGTTCGCGAGTAGTGTGGGACCGCCTTTAGGATAAGTGACTGTGACTGTGGTGCTGGTACCAGTGTTGCCAACAGGTAGATGAAATTTTACCCTAAACGTGTGATAAAATTACCCTAAATTACCCTAAACTTTTTGTAAATTACCCTAAGAGTTGATTTTCTTGTCTAAAAGCTCAAAATACACTCGAGATTGGTTCTAAAACATGATTTATGGCATAACAAGTAAGGTAACACAGCATTTAATACTCGTCTTTGGCCCTATATCACACATAAAACGAAATATGTTTTAAAAAATTCAAATAAATATTATGTTGTAATATTTTTATTCAGCGATATACTTATAGTGTGCTGGTATCGCTGATAATAGAAACTTGCTGATACATTAATAGAAATGCCTGGAACCGATTACCGTACAAAGGCAGAGGTACCAAACTTTCAGCGAATGCCCTAACATCAATAAAACATTATCGAAAGGCCACGGTTTGACAGAATCTGAGTTTAAGTATTATTTGAAAATGGTCGGTGATGTAGCTCCAGTTAGGAGAGCCTACATGGAAGATCCAGGGACGGCAACCAGTGCCGGCATTGTTCCGGCACTGAGAATTATATTGGCAGTGGCTACGTACACGTCCGACGTGAGCCGCTACTGTTCACGTCCGTTCCAAATTATGCACCGTACGTTACTTTCCTGTGATTTTTAAAACAAATTGAGAGCCAGAAAACCTCCTAACCTAACCTAACGTAACCTAACCTATCCTAACCTAACGTAACATAACGTTACGTAACCTATCCCAACCTAACCCAAGCGGTAGCGAAGTGAATTTGCCCTTACATTGGACGTGTACGCAGTCACTTCGAATTATATTATTGAATCCTTTGCCCATGTCCTTGGTCAGTGCCCATGTAGTAGTCAGATAATTAAGGAATACCAGACATCACCAGATAAGAACAATTATAGCTGACCAATTCAGAAAAGAAGTAAAGTATGAAGTATATATGAAGAAGTCACCGGTTTATAAGAAAATGGATCCATCAGAAGATGTGATATTATTGTCATTGACAGAAAAGTTGATAAATGTTTTATTATTGATCCCACTATACGATTTGAAACAAATCTTGATCAAACCTCAGAAGTACACCAAGAAAAAAAGAAAATTTATAAACAAACATTTAAATATTTCAATGCAAAGTACAACATAAGAAACTTTGAGGTCATTGGTATTTTAATTGGTGCAAGAGGAACAATTCCAAGTTTTGTTCAGGAAATGTGGAGAAGATTTAAATTAGATAACAAAATTTTGACATTAGTTGCTCAGACTGCAGTAAAATACTCAATTAGTATATTCAAAAATCATCTATACAACCAAATTTAAGTACCAAAATTTTTGTACAAGTATTCTTTGTCTTGAGGCAATTCACATTGGTGAAAAGATGTTAATTTTGAAATAAATTATCTGTATATATCAGTTTTTGGGAGTGCTTCATTTTTGTATACCCTAAACTTATTATTATATTTCAGTTGTACAAATTTGTTAATGTTATTTTTTCTAAATAATAATGCCCAGAGAATATGTTTGTCATCTTATTACTATTTGATTAGATCAACAGGTTTCATTGTAATACACCACATCACAGAAATGTACACATGTTTTACCTTGTTGTGATGTTTTTATGTGCGCCCACCTGGCTCACCAATGGGGGTTTCACAGGCATAAAATACAATTTAGTTCCTTCATACAAATATGTGTCAAAATAGAGACAATCTTCAATAAACATATTTTCTACAAAAGCACTGTAAATCTAACAACCTATATTTAACCAAATTACCCCATATATTTTTACTGTTTAGGGTTTTCTATATTATTTTATGGTGCCAAATTTTGGATACATAACATAATGTGCCTCAATATTTTAATTGTTTGAAATTAAGCTTTGTGTTCTTTGTGATAACATGCATCATTAGTCTAATACTGAATAGGTTATAGGATGTACATATGCTAGTTATATCTCTTTTATAATACTTTTAATTTACCCAGCACTTAATTTAAATGTTTTAATTCCTGGAAAACCCATTTTACAATGCCAAAACATAAATTTAAATTATAAAGGGGCTCTAGATTTTACCCTAAAATTACGCTAAAAACTCCATTACCCTAAAAAAGGGTAATTACCCTAAAAGTGGCAACACTGCTGTAGCTGCTA
This sequence comes from Allygus modestus, assembly GCA_963675035.1. Lineage (NCBI taxonomy): Eukaryota > Metazoa > Arthropoda > Insecta > Hemiptera > Cicadellidae > Allygus > Allygus modestus. The sequence continues at coordinate 238,590,307 of OY776112.1, forward strand.
GGTTTCTTGTTTATCTTATTTTTTTTTTAAGTAATACTTGATTTGGCAGCAAAGTTTGTTGTCATTTTTGCTAGTGATATTTTTTTTAAATATTCGTGTTATTTACTTTGTTTGGTGTGATTAATCAGTTTAAAATGTAGTTTTCGAAATCCAGAACGTTTGGTAAATATTTATTTTGGACTATTCATTTTATTTTTACTTAAGTCTTGACTTTTGTACCGTTGTTAAATCTTGCCTTGCACCGTTGTCATGGCAACAAAGACAACACAAACTACTACTATAGAAAACTCTATACACATGGAACACTACCACGAGCCAAGTGCCTTGGATACAACTTGGACTAATGTTGTATCCCATAGGAAAAGAAGCAATAGTAATAACTCTTCATCTAGCTCTAGGCCCAATAAGATAGTTAATAACAATGTATCGAAAACAAACTCAGTCCAACCAGTACTCGTTTCAAACAGGTTCCAACCTCTTTCTAACACCGATAGCGATCAAACAAAAAACAAAAAGTTCCCCCAATAATACTCAAAACCCATGTAAATTACATGGAGCTTTGTAAACTATTGTCCCAATTAGTTGGCAGTGACCAGTTCAACTGCTCTTCGTCTTTAAAGAGCATTACCATACACCCATTATCTCCTGACGCCTACAGGAAAATTGTTCATTTCCTTCGCGAAAACAAGGCCGAATTCCACACTTTTCAACTTCCAGAAGACAAAGTCTTTCGTGTAGTTATTCGTGGTCTTCATAGCTCCATTGAGCCTGAAACAATCAAAAGTGAATTATCATCCAAAGGATTTAATGTTCAAAATGTAACTATGTTGTCTAAGGACAAAACTCCCCTTCCATTGTTTTTTGTCGATCTTGACCAATCCCAATCAAATGACCACATTTTCGACCTTTCTACTCTCCTTCACTCAAAGATCCAAATCGAAGAACCTAGACCAAAACGACTTGTAGTGCAATGCATGCGCTGCCAACAATTGGGACATTCAAAGAAATATTGCAATCGAACCCCTAAATGTGTCAAGTGCGCTAAGGATCACGAATCCGCAACTTGTACGAAACCCAATAACACACCCGCAACCTGTGCACTTTGTGGCGATAACCACCCTGCTAACTATAGGGGTTGTTCAGTTCACAGGGAACTACAGAACAGACGCTCATCCAAATCTACGTTATCAAAAGAAGAAACCCCTTCTCGCCACCCCCACCCGACTCCTGATCACCCTCATCATTTCCTCAACTTCCGAAACCAAAATCACACGCCTTTCCATCAAACTCAAACGACCAACGAGCACTTACTCCCAATGCTTTACACTCAAATGAAGAACATAACTACGCCAAACGACTTCAAACCACTATTCACAACACTTCCAATCAAACTGACATTGTAACACAATTAACGTCAATACTTACAGAATTCAAAGCCCTTTTTTCACCATTACTAACCATGATGACTCAACTTATGCAAGCTCTTATCACCAAAAATGACAAATAATCTATCAAATATTTTTCTTACAGTCCTGCTGTGGAATGCAAATGGTTTATACCAACACGCACAAGAACTACAGTGCCCGGCAGCAAAGAAGTCCGTTGGGCTGCAGCCAATAGGACGAGAGCGCGGCGTTGACAAGTGTACAGTAGCCTCGCACAGTCCCGGCACCCTGCTAAAAGCCGCTCGAGGCTACAGACACAACTAAGCTCTGTAGCAGCTCCGGTGTGGCATGAACTGTTAATACTGAGGGTGATTTAATTTATTCTCTTTAAATGATTAATGAGAATACATATAAATAATGAATTAGCATAATTTGCAAATTGCTGTACTATTAAATAATATAAATATTGTTAATATATATATGAATGAACAATGTACAAAAATACCTTAAAAGGTTCCGATATCCTCCTGTGTGATTTATTGTAATAGTTTTGTTTTACACAAATAAAACAAACAATAAAAATTGTACACAATTTTGCGCTCACGACTATGCACCGTTTCCCTTTTTTTACCGCTTGTAGACGGTTGTTCCATGGTAATAACACAAATACTAAGAAATAAAAAACAAAACACAACTACCATATAACACTCAATATTAACTAAAACGTAGAACTGATCTTAAAGCATTATATGACTATTGTAACACAGTTTGTACAAATGCAAATTAAATTAAAATCGACGTCCAAAACATGAACTGTCATCTGACTTATTCCCGTGACGATCGGTAGATTTCTTGGAAACCGAGTGCCGGATATAAGTACAATACCCCTTCGCCCTACTTTTATTTATTGTTCAGAGATTTATAGGGAAAGTAATTGCCTCAATGGTTTAAATTTGGATTATAACGAGAAATAGTACTTTTACATCGCTGTTTATTTTAACTTTACTTTACTAGAACTTTACTAGATTTGTAGATATTTTAGAGTTCAGACGTTTAGTACATCAAACAAAATCAAAATAACATCCAAGAACCCCATTTGCTAGCCTTACAATCAAAGAATCTAATCAAATTAGTTTTTAATTTAAAAGGAAAATAGCTATCGCCCTCAACTTTTTTTTTAAATGTTCGTAATTTATTGTTCTTTAACACAGTGTTACAAGATTTGTTGCAGTTTTACATGTTTTACCCGAGCGCCTTGATTTAATGTAACTAGTACAATGATTCGGCGTCAAGCGCTGTTAGAGCGGTGAAACAGCTTGGCAACCACGCGTGATGCGTATTGGTTTATTCAAGGTCACGTCGACTGCAGGCTCCGCCTCCAACGGACTTCTCTGCTGCCGGGCACTGTAGAGTTACTTTTACATGAGAAACGTATAGACGTCGCTTTAATAAGTGAAACTCATTTTACTACAAACTCTAGATTTTACATTCCAGGTTACAACATATACAGAGCTGATCGCCCTGACAATCGGGCATATGGCGGTACAGCGGTTCTTGTCCGAAACAGTCTCAAACACTTTGTTCACCCATCCATCAATCCAACAAATTCCCTTCAGTCAGCAGCATCAACCGTAGTTTTTAATAACATTGAAATAACCTTTTCGGCTGTTTACTGCCCCCCTAGATTTGCAATAAATTCGAATGATTTTACAGAACTATTTTCAAACCTAGGTTCTCATTTCATCTGTGGGGGAGACTATAACGCCAAACATGTACAATGGGGTTCAAGGTTAAATAACCCGAGAGGCCGCCAACTGCTTCATTCTGTCGTTTCTAACAACCTGAACTATCATTCACCTGGCACACCTACTTATTGGCCAACAGCTGTAAATAAAGCACCTGATCTACTTGATTTTTTCATTTCAAAGGGTGTAAGCCAATTTCATAAATCCCTCAACTGCCTTGACAACTCTCCTTCTGACCACTCTCAAATTCTGTTAACAATTTCATGTGCCCCTCTAGAAAAAATTGAAAAACTATCTCTAACAAATGGGATAATGAACTGGAAGCTATTTCGAAACACACTTATGTCCACAGTAAACATAAACCTCCCACTGAAAACTGGCGGGGATGTGGAAGTAGCAGTAGACCACTTAACCAAGTCCATCCAACAAGCCGCCTGGAGTTCGTCAACTCCGAAACCTCCTAAGAAACGATCTGGTCCTTATTGCTACCCCCAATATATATGTGAGCTGATAAGACTAAAACGAACAGCTAGAAGGAAATGGCACCAAAGTAGACTTCCATCTGATAAAACCGCCCTCAACCGCTGCACAAATCAATTGAAACAAGCAATTAGGGAATTCAAAACTTCTACATTCGAAAATAAACTAGGTAATCTTTCCCCTTCAGATGGCTCCTAATGGAAGACAACGAGGAAAATTCTACATTACACTTCTACATCTTCCCCAATCAGGCGACCGGACAATTCATGGGCAAAATCAGACAAAGAAAAAGCAGATCTCTTTGCTGAACACCTTTCTGGTGTTTTTAGTCCCCACGAAGAACACAATCGAAGATTCTCCACCGAAGTAGAAACATCTATTGAAATTCCCTTGCCCATGTCCTTACCACCTTCTCGAATTACAGCAAATGATGTCAAACGGGCCATTTTTAAACTACCCCCAAGAAAATCACCTGGATATGATTTAATCACAAGTGAAATTTTACGTGAAATACCCGGTCCCTGTATCACCTTACTGACACAAATATTTAATGCAATATTACGGACAACTCATTACCCCATTCAATGGAAACTATCCCAAATAATTCTAATCCAAAAACCGGAGAAACCAGCAGACCAAGTCTCATCATACAGATCTATTAGCTTACTCCCTGTTGTTTCAAAATTGTTCGAAAGAATCCTCTTAACACGTTTACAATCTGCAATTGAGGATTGTAATGGATTGCCAAATCACCAATTCGGGTTTAGATCTCTGCATTCTACAGTGCAGCAACTTCATAGAGTGGTCGATACAATTGCGTCTGGACTTGAAAGCAAAAAATATACGAGTGCTGTTTTTCTAGACATAAGTGCCGCCTTCGATAAGGTGTGGTATCCTGGTCTACTATCAAAATTAAGAATTCTTCCACCCACTTACTATTTGATTCTCCGTTCTTATTTAGAAGATAGATTTTTTATGGTGAAACAAGGGTCAGATTTCTCAGATTACAAGCCAATATTAGCCGGTGTTCCTCAGGGCTCCTTATTATCTCCTCTTCTTTACAGTATCTACACAGCTGATCTCCCTGAAACTGGAAATACAAAGATCGCCACATTTGCTGATGACACTGCCATTCTAAGTTCATCAGAAGACCCCATTGAAGCTAGTAACAATCTCCAAAATCACATTAACGTCCTAAGTAATTGGTTAAAAAATTGGAGAATAAAAGTTAATGCAACAAAGTCGTCACATGTCACATTCACACTAAGGAAAGGTGTATGCCCTCCTGTACACATTGACAACAACAGAATCCCTCAAAGTAACGAAACACGTTATCTTGGTAAGCGATTAACATGGAAGACACACGTAACAAAAAAGATAACTGCTCTCAAATCAAGAGCTAAGCAACTTTATCGACTACTCAATTTCAATTCAAAATTACCTACTACATCAAAATTACTATTGTACAAAACTCTTCTAAAACCAATATGGGCTTATGGTATTCAAATTTTTGGTTCAGCAACATTTTGTCACTTAAAGAAAATTCAAACCTTTCAATCTAAAATGCTTCGCTTAATTTCTGGTGTTCCCTACTATGTAAGTAACAAGACACTTCATACAGACTTTAAATTGAAATTTGTTCACGAAACAGCAAAAGAATGCTATCAACTATTCTTCAACAAACTTGATGGTCACTCAAATCCTTTGATTCAAGAACTCCACACACCGACACTTCCTGGCATCCTTCAGAGAATATTAAAAAGAAACTGGAGCCGAGATCTTCTAAGATGACTGTAGGCACAGAAGAGCAAAACAAAACAATACGTGTCAGAAGAAACCTTTGAAAACCAGTTCAAAAAAGGAAGACTACTGAGCCTACTTTTTAATATTATTTGTTCATGTTTTTGTTAGAATAATTATTAGCACATTTGCTCGTTGTATATAATTTTACAGTTGCAAATAAAGAATGAAAGACAAAAAAAAATCTTATTTTTTTAAATGTAAAGTTATGTCATAGAGTATATAATTTGTCATATTTATTTTCAATCTATCTGTCCCAATGAGCTCTATGTTAAATCTGGAGTCACCATTCTATGTTAGAAAAGCCTGCGCTGTATTTTTGGTCGTTATTTATGTTGGCCAATGTGTTTTACTGATGCATTGTGGGAGTTTTTGACAGTTTGGTGGTATAGTCATTTTATTCCCCTTTAAAACAATGTAAATTTAGTGATTTTTACTTTCTCCACCTATACATAGTATATAGAGAAAGTATTGTTTTCGTAAAAAATTTCGAATTTGAGTTGTTAATGGAAATATTCGTTTTGGTGCTCCCTGAACCCAAAAAAGTGGTTTTTACGTGATGTCTGTCTGTGTGTGTGTGTGTGTGTGTGTGTGTGTGTGTGTGTGTGTGTGTGTGTGTGTGTGTGTGTGTGTGTCCGTGTGTGTGTCTGTGTGGATGTGTACAGAGCTAGAGCCCTAACAAATGGGCCGATTTTGATGAAATTTGGTATGTAGGTACTAATCTACGATATCTCCAGGCGTTTTTTTCATTTTTTTGAATTTTTGATTTTTAAGGGTAATTATCCCCCAAAAACCGCCAAAAAACATGAAAAATCCAAATTTCTCAAAAACGGCTCTAACGATTTTGATTAAACTTTAGTCGTTTGAAGAACTTTGGTCCTCCAACAAAATGACACCACCCGAATTTCTGTAAAAATTCGGGTTCAGAAATTACAGGACTTAAAACATCAAAAATTCAGTTTTTTTTGGATTTTTCATAAAAAGACATAAATATAAAAAATGTTACTATTCACCACTAAAAAGAGCTCAAAAAACTAAATAATTTAGTATTTTGAATTACTATTCTACGATTGCGGCTTCGGAGAAAATTTAAATTTTCATTTTGCGGTAAACGCAGTACGTTGTCCAATGTTATTCTTATGGGGAATACAAAAATTATTATTTCTCTCTTATTTACTGATAAATTTCATTCAAACTTGATAGCTTGTCAATTTAGCATTGGCCAACAGAGGAAATTCGAAATATGTTGCCCCTTAATAACCCTGGGGGGAATAGGGGGCATTTCCCCTCTTAAAACCACGAGTGTAGCAATGGATTCTGTAGGGCCTCCAAAGCAGGGATTTGGGTGGTTTTTTTTTAAAACAACTTGTTTACAAGATTTTCTGTACGTTTGACCGTGCTTTGTATTCTATATTTAGTAAATAAAAAGTAATTTATTCGTTAAAGTTGGGCTAAAAGGGAGAAAGTATGTGTCAGTTTCCTGATACCCTTTATTCAAAACCATAATCATTGTTTTAAAGTACATTACAATTTGAAACCTCTGATGTTAAACTGAACTTTGGAATATTGCGAATTTGTTTAAATAAAACGTAACCAATCATCATGAAGTAAGTAAAGTAATGATTTAGGTAACATGAAAATACTCTTTTTTGTAGGTCTAGGGTAGTAGGTAAATGACATTGGAAAAACGGGCACTTGGATGGTTAGTTGAATTATTTATTTTACTTACATATTAACATAATAAGATAAATAAATAAAGGATGAATCCAACATTAAATTCAAAACCAGTGTCAACGTTAACTGTTGATAGTAAACACTAGAGTAGACAACCGGTCGGCGGCTTTAAATTTTGACAGCGTGTACCCAATGAATTGTGATTGGTCCAGCTAACCCCAAGGTGACAACATAACAAGGTAAAAAGCTGAACTAGACGGCACGCTTTTGGGAAATATTTAGTCAAAGAGTAGTGACTCCAGATATAACATAGAGCTCATGGGGGTGACATGTCGCAGGGTAGAATGTCTTGGTGTATAATATACATAGTATATTATACTAGATTGTCACTCGGTCGGTAGAACAAGGCTGCCAAATCAACAATGTACCAACCTACACTATGGAAAAACAAAATCCCCAGCAGTTAATGTGTATGGGACCCTGTAAAATTTCCCTGTATGCACACATTTCCCCTTCATTTCCCCTGCCTTGGTTAAAGGGAAATATTTATTTACTTTTAATTAGAAGATGCGATTAATAAGTAATTTAAAGTTTTAGGAAACAAGCTCTGTTTGAATAATTTCCCATTTGTTTTCAATGACTGAATGTCAAAGAAATAGGGATAAAGTGGGATTTTTTTGGAAATCGGCATTACGTCTGGTAGTTTGCTTCCGATCAGAGCACAGCACCTTAGCAGTAGCACTCCTACTAGTAGTAGAGTTTCTCGTAGTACTGGCAGTTGCAGCGTTGCGGGGTTTCCCATCCACACCTATTGTTATTTATTAAACGTCATAGAACGAGCACTGAATCACATCAATGTCGCTGGCCTGGCCATGTTGGAATTAACAAGTAAAATATTTACCATTACTTAGTGCCTATGTGTACCATGTACTCTTTAGTACCACCCAAGGAACCTTGAACAAAAAAGGTAAGGGTCATTAACAAATTGCGCGTCAAACAGCTGGCCATAGTGCTCCGTTGTTGTCATTTTTTGTTTTAAGTAAATGTAAACAAACAAATTGTTCGTATTTATCTTTATATTAGGTTATTTCGATAATTAAATATGCTCGGTTGTTGCGTTTTTTTGTTCTAGGTTCCTTGGTACCACCATTCTAACGGAACTAAATTATTTAATTTAGTTAGTTCACATGCTGGCCTTATGGCAAACAGTGTCATTTATGAAGCTTTGCTCAAAATTCTTTAAGGAACAGTACTAAAATGTAAAAAAATAGGTAATTAGTATATCTAAATAAGCTCTATCTAATGGTATAAATACTGCACTAATACATTATTCAATAATAATATAATATTTAACATTAATTGTGTTGCATTGTTTGAAAAATCAGTGGAAAAGTGTGGGATAAAGTGGGATTTTTTGTATCCAAGCGTGGGATATTTTTTACCGCTGAGTGGAAACACTGGTTAAAATCAAAGATCCAAGCAGTGCGTCCACAACTAGTACCTTGATACTAGATCTAGTACCTTTTGAATGGTTTTAGTACCCTAGTACCTTTTACATGGGATCTAGTACTTTTTTACCATAGACTAACTACTGTAGTTAGTCTATGGTAATAGTTTAAATCATATTGTTTTTACAAACATAGGTTTTGGGAGTTTTAACTTTATTTAAACTGCTGGCAACACTGACTCAAATAATCACCCTACTGCAATAATAATACAAAAGAAATACTCTCTGTAATTTCAGGGAATAATTCGTTCGATTTCTTCAACTAATGTTCTTTTAGTCAGTTGTTACTCTGTGTGTACTCAACTACCAAACCTGGATAGGTGAGCACTTTTTCGTCTACAACATTTAGAGGTTGTGACGTCACGACCAGAACCACCGAATCATCAACCGATTGTTTGTTTGTTTTATCGAATGAACTTTCAACTACGATTGTTATTGTTTTGTGGTGGAAAAGCATAAATGGTGATTCGATTAAAATTCAAGCAGATATAAGTTAAATCAAAAGTTGTGGATACAGTGTTAAATTGGATCTAAAAATTGATGTACGTGAACAAACAACTAGGTTGCAGTTCACGACAAAATTATAGTAACCTAACTTAACCTAACTCCGCAGAGCGCTGTATGGTGGCTGTTAAATGGATCTAAAAATGGATGTACGTGAACAAACAACTAGGTTGCAGTTCACGACAAAATTATAGTAACCTAACTTAACCTAACTCCGCAGAGCGCTGTATGGTGGCTGTTCGTTGTGCAACATAATTACAAATAAAGGGATTAGTATAAGTAAATAAAAGTCAAACCTAAAAAAGTTAACAAAAAAAGTGAGATTTAACCCCGAACAAATTAAAGTAATCTTTAAAACACATTTCAGATTTCAAAAAGTAAACATCAAAAGTAAGATTTGAACACGTGACCGCACGGTCGTGGATCTGACGCCGTATCCACTGGGCTACCGAGGCCTGCCACCTTGGCCGAAAGTTTCAATACATCAGGCAGTGAGCAACGATTCATTCGATAAAACAATCGGTTGGTCTGTTGATGATTCGGTGGTTCTGGTCGTTCCGTTTCATATTATCGTGACGTCACAACCTCTAAATGTTGTAGACGAAAAAGTGATCACCACCTGGGGTGGGGGGACCTTCAGTTCACAACAACAGATCGGTAGGTCATTCGATTAAATATCGACTATCGTTTATAGACTACCGAGTCTAGCTCTTTGTCTTGTAACAAAATAAATACCCCCGTAGCAGCAAACCTGCGTACTCAGCAAATTTCCAATGCATATAGATGTATCTTAATACCATATAAAGCCACATACCAAGTTTCATCAATATACATTCATAAATAAACGATTTATGACATTTTAATTATTCTCCATAAGAAAAACATGGCGGCTGAGTATGCAGGTTTGCTGAAGCAAGGAACACAAAAAATGGGGTTTTATAGAAATATTAATATAGCTCAATGAGGTAAAGCCACATACCAAATTATATTAATTTATGTTCATAATTAAAGGGTGATAACACTTTACTTATTCTCCATAAGAATAACATGGGGCTGAATACGCAGGTTTGCTGCTACGGGAACTATATCGGCAAAAAAATGTTTTTAATAGAAATATCAATAGACCACAACGATATAAAGCAATATACCAAGTTTCATCAGGAAAATTTGATAAATAAGCGAGATATACAGTTTGTCTTATCCTCCATAAGAATAGCATTGGACAACGTGTACTGTGTTTAGCACTTTCAATATCTCTGTAACCATTTGACGTAGAGCAATGATCAAAACACCAAATTGCGCGTATTTTTAAGCTGATTCTAATAGAAAAAAATAAAATCTGACTTTTTAAAAAATCATATGTAGAAAACTAAAAAAAACCATTTTTGGGGTACAAAACCCCCAAAAATACCTCTTCAGATAGGTCGATCAGTCTAGTTTTCGAACTTAGTCATAAATGCTGCTTTACACGTTTATACCAAATTTCGTCAAAATCGGATTATTTTTACGAGAGTTATCGTGCTCACGGCCACACACATATATATATACATATACAGTTTCGAACGAATGGTGTTTTTGGGGTCTGGGGACCTCAAAACGAAAAGTTATCATGGTCCCGGGCCTAGGTCTTACCATGCCGACTACGGTAATAGCTTCTTCCCTATAGGGGAAATTCGCTAAAATAGAATTACATGTACAAAATTAGAATTTTTGCTGCAGTTCACGTCACGACAAAATTATAGAAACCTAACCTAACCTAACTCCACAGAGCGCTGTATGGTGGAATCTAAATAGATAATTTCTTGTGGTTAACAGCAATTGTATTTAATTTCACAACAGAAAATGTGACTCTTCATCGTTATGCAACATATTACAATTAAATCAATTTTGATCTAAAAAATATAAAGTAAACTTTAACAACAAATCTAGACCTTAAAAGGTAAACGACAAAAATAAGACTTTAACCCGAACCAAATAACGTAAATTAAGAAATTCAGACCCCAAAAAGTAATCAGCAAAAGTAGGATATGAACTCGGGACCGCATGATCGTGAGTCCGATACTGAATCCATTGGTCCACCATAGCATATCGATCAATGGGAAAGTTACAATATAACAAGCTGTGATCCTCTAGATGCTAGTTGAGTAGTCGACTACTATAATCGGTAGTCTTAATCGAATGACCTGCCCATCTCTTGTGAACTGAAGGCTATCCCCAAAACCTATGACCAAGGAGTTTTATTGGTATTGACCGGGACCGGGACCTAGAGTTGTTATTTTTGGAGGAACACGACTTGCAGTTTTGCAGACGACATTTCTTGATCAAAGCGGGGAATTACAGACAGTAACAGATTTAGTTAGTAAAACTGTAAATATATTACTTCATAATTAATTACTTATAGTATGCCAATATCAAGGTACGCTGAAAATAAATGGAGTGTTACACATTTATAGGTAAGTTTATAGTGACACCATAATTATGTAGGTATTAATAATGTATTTTAGAATATAACTTGTAATAGTTTAATAAATGGATTCTATTATGTATGGTTATTTTTACAGTGTTCCACAGTTTAACTTCCTCACACTCCCATCCCTACTCTATAATATGTAATCTACTACCTTCTTTATGAAATCTAGTACCTTTTTCGGGGAAATTTAGTACCAAATTGATCAACCCCTGTGGATACACTGGTTCCAAGTTCAAACTTCAAACCACACAAACAGTGTTGCCACTTTTAGGGTAATTACCCTTTTTTAGGGTAATTTTACTGGTCTTAGGGTAGTTTTAGGGTAATGGAGTTTTTAAGGTAATTTTAGGGTAAAATCTAGAGCCCCTTTATAATTTAAATTTAGATGTTTTGGCAATGTAAAATGGGTTTTCCAGGAATTAAAACATTTACATTAAGTGCTGGGTAAATTAAAAGTATTATAAAAGAGATATAACTAGCATGTACATCATATATCCTATTCAGTATTAGACTAAAGATGCATGTAATCACAGATAAAATTGAGGCACATTATGTTATGTGTCTAAAATTGGGCACAACATAATAATATAGAAAACCCTAAACAGTAAAAATATATTATCGGGTTAATTTGGTTAAATATAGGTTGTTAGATTTACAGCGCTGTTGTATAAAATATGTTTACTGAATATTGTCTCTATTTTGACACATATTTGTATGAAGGAACTAAATTGTATTTATGCCTGTGAAATCCCCATGGTGAGCCAGGTGAGCACAGAAAAAACATCACAACAAGGTATAACATGTGTAAATTTGTGTGATGTGGTGTATTGCAATGAAACCTATTGATCTAATCAAATAGTACTAAGATTACTAATAATAACGCTTTTGGCAGTTTCATTCTTACTTATGTTTTTTATTTTTATTTTATTTTATAGGTAAAAATAAAAAACATAAGTAAGAATGAAACTGCCAAAAGCGTTATTATTAGTAATTATAACAATGGCTTACTTAAGTTTAAGAATTGAAATAGTAAAAAGATGTCAAACATATTCTTTGGACATTCAAATTTAGAAAAAATAACACTAACAAATTATTTGTACAACTGAAAAAAGTTTATAAAACAATAAAGTACTCCCACTCCCAACAACTAACTGTTACAATAACATGTATCAGCAAGTTTCTATTATCTGCGATACCAGCACATTAAGTATAGCGCTTAATAAAAATATTGCAACAGAATATTTAATTGAATTTGTTAATACATATTTCGTTTTATGTGTAATATAGAGCAAAAGACGAGTTTTAAATGCCATGTTACCTTAATTTTTTTGCCTTAATCATATTTTAAAACCAATCTCGAGTGTATTTTGAGCTTTTAGAGAAGAAAATCAACTCTTAGGGTAATTTTAGGGTAATTTACAAAAAGTTTAGGGTAATTTAGGGTAATTTCACCACAGGTTTAGGGTAAAATTTCATCTACCTGGTGGCAACACTGCACACAAACACAAACCACAGTCAGTCTACAGTCTACGTCAACGTTCAGGTTCAATTAAACAAACGTTCAGAGCTCGAATTGCAGTGTGACAGTGCGACTAATTGTTCTTTGGCATTAAATTTTAATTTGCTTAGTAACTCAGTTCACTTATTACATTCAAACCATGATTGAATGCAAAGTAGGCTTTATAGGTGCTGGAAATATGACCCAGGCAATTGTTACTGGAATGTTGGAATCTGGTAAGGTTATGTTATTACATGTGTCTACCATAGTTCTTATACTTTCATATAATATACTTAGGGTTGCCATATGGCAGTGTGGGAAAAAGGAAATTTTAGCTGGTGACCCCTGAAAAAAGAGAAGATTTTGTAATAACCCCCATGGTGGAGGGTCCGGGAATGCCCTCCCCCCACCGGTAAAATGTAGGGTTGCCACATTCTCTGGGTTGAAAAAAAGGACACCGGACACCCGTACCCATTTAGTGGCGGATTAATAAATCGTGTAAATATGACCCACCTCCCCCAATATAAGTACAAAAGTCAGGTAGGCTAATTAGATGTTTTAAATTGAAAATAGTGTGTTGATCCTTTTCAAATCACAAAATTAATCTTTGGAGCTTTAAAGCTGCCAATTTCATAGAAAGTAAATTTGTTTAGGCATTAACCCTAGCCGTGGCCATATGTCGTAAAACGATAGATTTTTGTGTTGCCTTAAAATGGCCACTATCGCAAAACGACAGTCCTGGTCGAAATTTTTTTAACGGTAAAAAACATTAATAGTCAACTCAGAAGTGAACAATATTTATACCATTCGAAAGATCACATTCTGAACTTTCATTTTATTACATAAATGAACCGTTTACAAGTTGTATAACAATGTCACGACGATTATAATTACAATGAAATTTTGGCGCTACGCCCTTCCTGCAGTCGACGCTCGGAAAATGTAAAAACACGACTACTTTGGAATTACCCTGCTCGGGTAATTTTTGTCTTAGGATGTTGCGGGTGGTACCACTGCATAGCCAAAGAGTTTAGTTTCACTGTGGTATTAATTTTTAGAACGAAATATTGATTGCACAACAGTTACGATTTTATGAACACAGCTGTTTTCTGACTTTTTAACAGTTGGCCATCTGACGTTATGCGACAGATTTTAAAATACGAATTACATCCAGTGCAAGTTATAAATACTAGTCATATAATATTTCATTTTGAAGAGGAAGAAATTTAGCTTTTGACATTGGCAGCCTTGCGCATCATCTTTTCCGCCTCGCTGTGGGAGAAGAAGGAAATACGTCACTCTTCTGACATATAATGCGTCGTAGAAGTCGCCATCACATGATTCTTTCGCCGTGCTATGTGAGTTCGCGCTCGCTTGTTATCCGCGAATTATTGCTAAATCCTTTATTATTTCGGAGTGTTAGTGTTAGTGAAGTGTATGTGTGTATATAACAGTAATCTTTATGCATTTTATTATGCATAAATATTACTGAAGTGTGTGAAATAGTGTTTCTAAAAAGTTTTTTTTCTTACAATGTCTCGAATGTTCGATTGTGATAATAAACCAACAGGATAACATAATAATGGGACGGGGGTGAGTAATTATATTTATTTTTATTACTTTTACAATTGTAAGGTAGGATATATTTCATTTATTGAGTAGGCCTAATATAAAAAATAACAATTTTGTAATTTTTCCTATATGGTGACCGGACCTACAATCACACGTTATCTCTTATATAATATGCCACTACCCTGTGTATATGTATATTTATATATTTTATTGTTTCTAAATACCTGCAGGAATAATATATAGATATAATATACTAAATGTATATATAGTATTTGGAGGAATAAATTTCTAAAAAAAGTTATATACTAAATACCATAGAATTTTTTTTCCGAATACCCTAAAATTTCCAAAATTTATCTAATCATAAGTGATATCAATTTTTTACCTTCAACTTTATGACTTTTTTACATTTCTTATTTCATTATCTTTACAAATATATACATATTATTATTAGCATATACATATTTACATTACCTATTTACAGTACTAACTAACACTGTACAATTTTCACGTTTTGCGGTTTTCCGTATATACTTACATAATACTTACAAATAAAATTCTTTCCCCAACATATTATACATTTCTATGTAGGGCATTGAATGTCCTACTAAATGTATATATAGTATTTGGAGGAATAAATTTCAAAAAAAAGTTATATACTAAATACCGTAGAATCTTTTTTTTCCGAATACGCTAAAATTTTCAATATTCATCTAATCATAAGTGATAACAATTTTTTACCATAAACTTTATGACTTTTTTACATTCCCTATTTCATTAGCTTTACAAATATATACATATTATTATTAGCATATACATATTTACATTACCTTTTTACAGTACTAACTAACACTGTACAAATTTCACATTTTGCGGTTTTCCGTATATACTTACATAATACCTACAAATAAAATTTTTTCCCCAACATATTATACATTTCTATGTAGGGAATTGAATTGTCTACAAAATGTATATAATGAATTTTCCATAAAAAATCGGACAAAAAAGTTTTACCGAGGCTGCTTCTGAAATTTCAAAAATAAATTTCAATTTTTTTTAATTTTTTTTACTTCGCTGAAAAAATTATCTCTTAGATCTTTTTTATTTGACTATTACATGATGCCCCTGTTCTTTCTGAACAAAAGGAATATGTGGTTGGCTATGTTTAGTTCTCATTTCAATTTTATACGAATTTTCAAAAAAAGGACTGCAAAATCGCCAAAATTGGTTGGCCATTCTACAGTTTTTGGCTGGCCACTGCTAGGGTTAACTAGCCTATAATTAACATAATTTTGCGAATCATATTATCTGCCGAATGCTGAACTTCTCAGGCATAACCGCATAACCTCACTCAGGACTCTGCTATAATAGCGGACAATTGACAGTTGGGCTGTAGCCAATAGCATGGTTGTACACTGTCACTTATCATTTTGCCAAAGAAAAATCACTCGAATGTTATTCCGATCACCTGTTCTGGAGGTTTGGCAAAGCAGCACGTCTACTATTGGCTGATCTTGGTTGATAGCCCGTCAAACCACGCCCTCAACTGGCAACTTAATTGTCCGCTATAATAGATATGCTGACAAGAGATGACAGCGACAAAGGCAGTGCGACGTCAAAGCGAAAACAACGAATACAAACCAATTTCATTGCGTAAGTAATACAAATTATATTTTTATTATTATTATATTATTCTGTGGACCCCCACAGAATTTTTTACCCAGTCCCCTAATTGTCTTGTGGAAGCCCTCACGCTGAAGTGAAATCACCCAGAAGATTCTCGTACCTCCACACAGCAAAGGGTAAAGTATATTTTAATTACAGTACAGCCGTTTTTTTGTTTATTTTTTAGTGCGGACAGCTGGCCCATCAGAGTAAAAGTCATACAGGCTCATAACATCATTTCCCGTTTTCATATGAATAACACACAAAAAAACTTCAAATTGTATGGCTGTATAAGCGGCGTTCAGAAAGATTGACAGATTTTAGGTATATTGTTTGCATGTAACCTAAAACCTGACAATACTGTATTAACAGCTGAAATTATAATACAAATATTACCATATTTGTCTAAGTCACTGGGAGACAGAGCTTTGCTCGGTCCATGTCAGACAGTTTGTTTATATGAATGGAGTAATTTTACACCACGTTCCCCTAATGGCGAGCAAATTTGCTTAGCTTATAATATTTGTCTCTTGTCTGCATGTTTAAGGTAGCTCTAGTTGTTTTTATGGCTCAATATCCCTTTGATTAATTTCGTAAATGACCGCTTTATATATATTCTTCATTCAATGGTTTTTACAATATACACTGATTGATTACAAACAGACGTTATGATTCTTTGGTTTTGATTTTAAAATCCATAAGGTAAATTTAAATATCTTTTATTATATTATTCGAGTTTACCAAGAGGTTGACACCTGCCTGGAACTTATTTTTATTCCAGAAAATAGGTATTCCAACATTTTTTAGGACATCACTGGAACAGTTTTTTAAAATCAGATTTGTAAGCAAGCTAACCTTGCTCATATTAGAGTATAGGATAGACAGATATTGAACTTTAGGGGCGGCCAGTACCCTTCAGAACGTAACTGACGAAACCCTTTATGCCCAGCTTCGTTGAGAGCCAGATTTTGGGTCTGTAGACCCCCTAGGCTCAACATGTGGTGCGGCACCCCCTTGTGTCCACCGCCAAGGTAAACAACATTTTTTGGAGTAAGGTTTATGGGGGAGGCTTTGGGGTTTGGGGGAGGTTTATGGTTTTGGGGTGCAGGCTTCCTTGTGGATCGGGCCAATAAGCAATTTTAGCCTATGCCTAAATCCGGCC
The DNA here is from genome assembly GCA_963675035.1 of Allygus modestus. Taxonomy (NCBI): domain Eukaryota; kingdom Metazoa; phylum Arthropoda; class Insecta; order Hemiptera; family Cicadellidae; genus Allygus; species Allygus modestus. The sequence goes on from OY776112.1 coordinate 238,607,769, forward strand.
GTGGCTACGAATCAGGGCAAACATTTGGATAGCTCACTCGTTATAATATATTCATAAATAACGGAGGAATTGTCTGTCAAAATACTCCTCAATGTATATATAAGATATATATATATATATATATATATATTATTTGATACAATTATAACATATTATGGGAACGAAATAATACCATTTCGTTCCTATTTTTATTTAGTGTTATATATCTACATTCACATTAACGGGTAAATTGTTATCATACAGGAAATTTTAGTTGAAAGTGTTGTTATCTCTGCTCAGTGACAATCAGCTCCAAGCTATGTTACACCGCTACTAGGACATGCCTACAGCTATGAACGGAAGTGGACTGTTCCTGTTATTCCGCGCGTATAACCGCCTCTCCCCTTTCTTCGAAACAAAGAGTGGGGGGCGCGAGCAACTGGTACTTTAAGCAAGTAGCCCATCTGTTGTTACATTTATTTATTTAAAAGTCGACCAACTGTCCATGCGAGCAACTAACATGTCGATCAGTGGGTTTCAGGACTTTATTTAATTATTTATACTTATTTTCTTAAACCCTACCAACTGTCCCTGCGAGCAACCAACATAACGATCAGTGGGTTTCAGAAACTTTATTTAATTATTAATATATATTTTTAAAAAGTCGACCATCTGTCCCTGTGACTAACTAACATGTCGATCAATAGGTAGGCACCCTTAATCTTAGCTAGGCCATATTATCAAGAGAAGTACCGGTATATAAATTTCAGCTTATTAAGATTTAGGGTAATCTTTTGGGTAATTTGAAAATTTGTAGGGTAATTTTTAAGGACCTTTAGAGTAAAATTATTTTGATGTGGTGGAGACACTGCCCAGGACAGTTGTTGGTTTGGTCATCAACATATCCCAGTCGATTAAAGAGTGCAGCAAACTAGAGTATAAACGAGAAGTTAAAATAAGTTTTACTTATTTTATATTATATTTTGGTATCAGACTAGAATAATTTTGGTATCAAGCAGTTTACAAACCTGCTCGCCTATTAAATAATTATAGATTCCAATTTTGAAAGCTGATGAGATGGAGTCTCAAAGGATTTTTTAAATGGCAGTTTGCCTAGGTATGTAGGTAAGATTGACTGAAATGCTGTACTTTTAGGACTCTGTGGAATGTGTTCCCACTTAGGAAACATTGCACCTGTCTACGGCGCAAGTAGGCTAGTTCACTAAATCACTATTAGATTGCTCCATAAATGGAAAGTAACATGTATCAGACACAGACGGCAGGCAGAGCTTGCAATGGTACAGTTGCTTACATTAATTACACTGAAATGTTTTTGTTCAGATTCGAAAGCCGGTGATTGGCTTCGAAGCTTGGTGCTCGAAGGTTTACAGTAACCGTTCCCAAGTGACTACTGCGGGGCGAAGCCCTACTCAGTATGCTAGATATATTTTTTTGTTGGGGTAAAAAATAGACTTTGAAATGTTTATTCTATTTATCTGATGATTAACCCTAGGACTGCCCGACGCCGGATATCCGGCGATTGCATGTGTGCGCTGGATGGCCTATCGCGAATCCGGCGAATTGGGTAATTTTTTGTAAACTGCTTATAACGCATTGAAAACTATCCAGAAACGTAATAATAATATTGATAGGTTAGTTTAGGTTAAGTCTAGTCTAGCCAGTCTATATCAACTGTTGCGATAACAGTGTTACCAGCTTACCGAATGGAAATGTACCACTAAAATAAACTAAAAAATAGACAAATGGCTTAAAGCGAAACTATAAATAACACGGAAACAATTTTAAATGTTTAAATTACATTTGGCGTATATATTCATCATACACTTAAGTTTCAAATAGAGTTGCTTATACATACGTCCAATGCTCGCAAATGAATATTATCGTTACAAACACCAAACGCATGGGAAGGGTTAAGGGATAATAAAGTCATACATTATTTTGATTTCATAATAAATGTCTTGTAAGTAATTAGTGATGATTCAAACTATTTAAATCAATTAACAAATTAAGATTAGCACGTTTGCAATTGTACAAAATTTCACATTAGCACATATGAGCACTGCAAATATGCGGTGAGTGGTTTTCTCTCTACAGACTGTTGCCACACGTTGATGTTGCCTGGTCTCATTAAAATAGATTGGCTTAGAATATTTGCGCTAGTGTCCTCTAACAATTCATGCCATTTTAAAGGCACATTCTCTTCTTAATGATAATGAGTAATGATTTGGAGAAAGATAAGTTTAAGAAAGACTATTTAAAAGCAAAACGAACATACAGATTTGAAATAAAGCAGGCAAAAATATCAGCAAATAACAAATACATTGAAAATTCCAATAATAAGTGCAAAGCAGCATGGAATATTATTAAAGCTGAATCAGGTCAAAATGTTAAAATGGATGTAAAAACGAACATTGAATCAAAACAGCTAAATGAGTATTTTGCTAATGCTGCCTATATTGTAAATAATAATGTAAAAAACAATAATACCTATGCTTTACAGTGTTTAAATAAGTATGTTGAATATAGTTCTAGTATCGTAAATTCTAACTTTAAGTGGTGCAGAATTACAGAACGTGAGGTATTAAAATGTGTAAAAGAGTTAACTTCCTCACCATGTGAAGATATATATGGGTTTTCTAACAAGATTTTAAAAGAAATTGTATTGTATATAATAGAACCCTTAGTATATTTATATAATATGATGCTTGAACAGGGTATATTTCCTGGTGTTTTGAAAGTAGTCAAAGTAATTCCCATCTACAAAAAGGGAGAAAAGTCAAACTCTACCAGTTATTGCCCCATATCACTAGTGCCAATTTTTAGCAAGATATTTGAACATTGTATTAAAGATCAGCTTTATTTGTATATGGAAAATAGAGGGTACATTTGTAAAGAACAGTTTGGTTTTATACCTGGCCGTAATACCATTAAAGCTGTAGAGTCTGTAGTGTCAAATGTGTTAAATAGTTTTGAGAACAAAATGGTGTGCTCGGCCTCACTAATAGATTTATCGAAGGCCTTTGATTGTATTCCACATGACTTACTCTTAAAAAAACTTCATGGTTATCATGTTAAAGATAATGAATTAAAACTTTTTTCGTCATATCTTGATGGTCGGAAACAAATGGTTGCACAAGGTAGAGATAAATCAGATTTTATTAGTGTCACAATAGGGGTACCACAAGGTTCAGTGCTGGGGCCTTTTTTGTTTGTCATAGCAGTAAATGACTTTGCTCATAATATGTCATGTTCTTCCATATTATATGCAGATGACACCACTCTATTAAGTAGCGATAAGAAAATGGATAAGTTATTGACCAACCAGGTTAAGCTGATCAATGAAGCTAATGAGTGGTTTAGATCTAATTCTTTAGTTGTTAATAATGATAAAACAGAGCACATATGTTTCTCCTTGGATATTAATTTGTATGATGATTTAAATTTTAAACCTATTAAACTTTTAGGAATATATTTGGATAGTAAGTTAACCTGGGATGTACATGTAAATATGTTGTTCAAGAAACTTGCAAGGGTTATTTATTTACTTCGAAAGCTAAAATTTTGTGTTAGCGTGGATATGCTCATGACAGCCTATTATGCTTTTTTCCAACCACATTTAATGTATGGAATCCTGTTGTGGGGCAATAGTAGTGCTGCTCAAAAAGTCTCTGTGTGGCAGAAAAAAGCAATAAGAGTAATTAAGGGTATGTCTGCTGGAGTTTCTTGCTATCCTTTTTTTAAAGAACTACAAATTATGACTCTTCCAAATATGTATATTTTGTCTTGTTTGGTTAAATGCAAAGAAAATTTAGAAAGTTATCAACTTCGACAGAATGTTCATAGGTATAATACTAGAAATAAAGGCAAATTTGATTTATTAAATGTTAGACTAGAAAAAACAAAGAAAAGTCATTTATGTATGGAAATCAAACTTTTAATAAATTACCTGATGTAGCGTGGTCAGTAAGTCTAGCTAAGTTTAAGAATTCTATTAGTAGTTGGTTGAGAGACAAAGCTTTTTATTCAGTTGACGAATACTTGAACTGTGATATTGGTGAATTAAGATTTTAGGCCATAATTATTTATTTTACTGTGATGTTTTAGACTGAGTCTTTGTTGTTGTTATTTCTCTTGTTATACAGGGTGAGTTTCTACTGACGCCCATAACTTCGCCAGGGGATTCTAATGATAAAAAGGAACAAAAAAGTTCCAGTAAACGCTAGTCCGATTCCTAACCGTTTGGTCATAATTGAGAAATTGATGTTTCTACAAAATATTGGACTTTGTCCCACTATTTACTTTATAAAAATGAAACCAGTTAACCTAGCGATTGATATTTAAAATAATTAGAAAGGGCATCAAATTTGCTATAAAACCAAGGTTACATGTACAAATTACATTTCATACATCGGTTCCTAGCCAAATTTAAATGAAAAATATGCTATAATTAATTATTTAGGTTAAGTTTAAAGACCATTTTTTTTATTTTAACCTGGTGCAACGCAATGTCCAACTAGATAAAAAACTTCCTCATTTAATAAGCTTTAAATTGATATGCTATTTTAAACTGTCGTAGGTGGGAATGACAGACAAACTACTATCAACTTAAATAAAAACACGGTTTACGAGTGAAGGTATTCTTATTAATAGTACAAGACAAATGACCACAAAATTGTAATACGGTAACTCAATGTTTACTTTGCATTAAAAAATTAATTGCAAGCCTTCAGAATGAACAATGTTGATTGCTACTTGAGTAAGTTTTCGAAATGACCACCATTTTGTCTGATGTAGATGCGGACACGTTTTCTCAGCTCTCTCACAGTAAATCAGTGAGTAGATTATTATTAGTAGGTTTGTTACCTTGCTAAAACCAAATCAGTAAACAGTGTTTTACTTTAGTTTGGTGGTAGTTTTTCTGTCATTCCCACCTACAACAGTTTAAAATAGCATATCAATTTAAAGCTTATTAAATGAGGAAGTTTTTTATCTAGTTGGGCATCGCATTGCACCAGGTTAAAGTAACAAAAAAGGGTCTTTAAACTTAGCCTAAATAATTAATTATAGCATATTTTTCATTTCAATTTGGCTAGGAACCGATGTATGAAATGAAATTTTTACATGTAACCTTGGTTTTATAGCAAATTTAATGCCCTTTCTAATTATTTTAAATATCAATCGCTAGGTTAACTGGTTTCATTTTTATAAAGTAAATAGTGGGACAAAGTCCAATATTTTGTAGAAACATCAATTTCTCAATTATGACCAAACGGTTAGGAATCGGACTAGCGTTTACTGGAACTTTTTTGTTCCTTTTTATCATTAGAATCCCCTGGCGAAGTTATGGGCGTCAGTAGAAACTCACCCTGTATATTGTTAACTTTATATTAGTACTATTAAGAAATTTGGACGATGTCAATTACATTTTTATATGTTTAAAGACAAATAAAGAATCTTGAATCTTGAATCTTATCAGTCCACAGGGATGACTACCACACATGTGAAGAGATACTTCGTTTGACTATAATTGTCATTACCGGAAAGGGTTGAAAAATATGTTTTATTACAGGTGCTTCCCTACCTTACAGTTACTGTCAGTTTTAGTAGATGTGTGTGGTTGAATAATGTTTGTTTTCCAACCATAGAGTGAAAATGTTTGAATTGCCTTTAAAAAAAAGTTCAATGACACATATGCATCATGCATAAAACTGAAGATTGCAAACATCATCATCTTGAAAAGTAGATATAAGTTATTGTGATCATTTTAAGTTACAGTATTATGATGAGTATTAAACTCAACTGAATGTTGAATTATATTCCATAAACATTACATAAACGTAGTATATGGTCTTTACTGAAAGTTACACATGCTACTCATAGACTGTGTGTAAACTATTTTTATTTGTACTACAGTCTGAAAGTGGCCCAAGCAATGCATATGCTCGGTAGTGAATGTGCCACAAGTTACAAAATGGGGTCTTCAAATCAAAAATATTTCACCATTAAAACTATTTTTTTTGTTTTTAGGAATAATTAAACCAGACTTGATCGTCGCCTCAGCACCTTCAAAAACTAATTTTCCTTTCTGGCAAGAGAAAGGGATACATACAACTCATTCAAATGGTAAGAATATAAAATACTAGCTGTTGCCCGCAGGCTTCGCTCCGCAAATGATTTATAATACCCCCGTCGCAGCAAACCTGCGTACTCAGCGAATTTCCAATGAATGTATATGTTTCTCACTACCACATAAAGGCACTTACCAAGTTTTATAAAAATAAATTAATAAATAAGTGATCTATAGCATTTTATTTATTCTCCATAAGAATAACATAGGACTGAGTATGCAGGTTTGCTGCAACAAGGAACACAAAATATGTGATTTTATGCAATTATCAATTTAACTCAACCAGGTGAAGCTACATACTAAGTTTTATTAATTTATATTAATAATTAAGGGACATATAAAACTTTACTTATTCTCCATAATAATAACATTAGGGCTGAGTATGCAGGTTAGCTGCTACGGGGACAACCAACAAAACATTTGTTTTTGTTCAAATATCAATATACCAGTACAACATGAAGCCACATACCAAGTTTCATCAATATACATTCATAAATAATCGAGATATCAAATTTTATTTATTCTCCATAAGGATAACATTGGACAACGTGTTTAGTACTTTGAATATCTCTGCAACGGTTGGACGTAGAATCACAATTTAAACACCAAAATGATTGTTTTGTGGAGCTGAAGAGATTGGTAAAAGCAAATGTGAAGTTTAAAGTAAAATTAACTGAGGAAAAGCCAAAAACCTTTTTCCCATAAGATTAACATGGGAGATTTTATGAGCATGTTTTTTTGGATTTTTTCTGCAACCACTTAACCTAGGTTAATAATTCAAAATACCATATTATTTGTTTTTTAAGCTCTATAACATGGTCAAAACCAAAATTAAGTGTTTCAAAAATTTTAGGGTGAAAAATGCAAAAAACTGATTTTTGGAAAATTTAAAACCCCCCTTCCCATAGTCCGATCTTTCTGGTTTTCGAACTTAAAGTCATAAATGTCACTTTACACATTTGAGCCAAATTTCATCAAAATCGGATGTTTTTTACTCAAGTTATCGCATTCACGGACACATATATAGATATATATATATATATATATATATATATAGATATATATAGATATATATATACATATATATAAATTTGAACAAATAGTGTTTTAGTCATCTTGGGACTTTAAAAAAAAAATTTGTCACGGTCTCGGGCTTAAGTCTTACCATGAGACCTACGGTAATAGCTTCTTCCCTAAAGGGGAAATTCGCTAAAAACTATGTGTGCGCTGCATTCTGTAGTTAGCCCGTGGAACTACTACGAATCAAGATCAACTGTTTGTATTTTCATCAGCTCAAACAAAAATGAATGTCTATAAGGATAACATGGGAACTTGGAAGTCCCGTGGGGCAGCGCTCCGAGGACTTTTCAAAACGAAAATAGGCCTATGTATTTATTTGGTATAACGGGTGGTCCATAATAACCGCTAACATTTTGTTTTGTGACAGCTCAGCTAATTCATGGGTTAGAGAGATAATGTTTGCGTTGAATTGTTCTTTAATTAATAGAATTTTTTTATAATTATAAGTTGTTCAAACTATTCAACTGTTCTAATGGAGGTGGCATAAAAAAAAAATGTGTAAAATCTATGCAATGTTTGTTTTGCGGGTGTGAAGTAATAAATAAAACAACGCTGTGTAAAATAACAATTACAGTTTATTAAAACTCAAAGAAATATTTACAAAATATTTACATATCCAAACCATTTTTACTTATGGAATATGACATCCCTCACATGATGTCCACCGACATCCAAGCATTTTTCCAATCTTTTTTGGAAACTCGCCATCACCCGTCGTATCATGGACATTGGTATTGCCGCAATTTTATTACGGATGCTGTTCTTCGGTTCTGCAATAGTTTGAGGTTTCGTGGCGAAAACCTTGCTCTTCAAGTAGCCCCACAACCAGAAGTCATAAGGCTTTAGGTCTGGAGACCGGGCAGGCCAAGGGACATCGCGAAAACGTGAAATAAGATGCCCTGAAAACAGCCTTCTCAAAACAGTCATTGATTCACCTGCCGTGTGTGCAGAGGCTCCGTCTTGTTGAAACCATACTGAATTCAGGTCTATTCCTAAATGTCTTAGCTGTAGAGCTAGAAAGTTCGGAATCATTTCAACATACCTTTCTTTGTTTACATTAACTCTTTCGCCATTTCTATTTTCAAAAGAATAAGGCCCAATAACTCTAAAACGTGAAACACCAAACCATACAATAACTTTTTCACTATGAAGTTCATGAATTTCCCGGGGATTCTCAAAGGACCAGTAGCGACAATTTTGCGTATTTACAGCACCACATAGCTCAAAGTTAGCGTCTTCAGACAATATCAACTGTTGAAAAATGTTTTCCTGCTCAATGAGGTGCAATTACCTTTCACCATTCAAACACAATTCGCCTTTCAGAATCTGCAGGATTAAGTTTTTGAGAGACTGCCAGCTTATATGGATGAAAATTTAAATCAAGATGCAAGATTCGTTGTAAACTTGCCTTAGACAATCCCAACGCGGCAGATTGTGTCCGGGTTGATCGCTTTGGGCTTTGCAATAAAGATGCACGCACATTTTCAACATTTTCTGGAGTACGAATTGATTTAGGTCTACCAGTTGGTTTGGTTTTCAAAGCAGATGCACTATTTCTAAAATTGTTCACCCACCTTTTAATTTTTGTTGCATTAGGAACTGCAACATTGCGATTAATGTGGAAGTTATGGCGGAATAACCGTTGCGAAGTAATAACGGACTCGTTATTTTTAAAAAAAAGCTTCGACAGCGAAAGCCCGGTGTTGAACAGTCCACTGCTCCATTTCAACTAAAACCTAACCTAACCTAAAATGCTATCAGCTGGGCTTTTAATTGTTGCAACAATCAACTTTCTAAGTGAAGTAACAGCTGAGAAATAAATGTTTAAAATGTTAGCGGTTATTATGGACCACCCAGTATAAGGAAAACTCCTGTAAATTTTCATCCCTATCGGTTCTGTAGTTTTTGAGTGATTGAGGAACAAAAAGCAGACAAGATAGACAGACAGACACACACCATCCCATTTTATATATTAGTAAGGATTTATGGGCTTTTAAGATTTGTTTGTAAAATATAAATAAAGATAGTCTGGGATTGAATATTTATAATCCTCACAATTACTAATAGCCTATTAATGTATTTTATTTTAAACTAACAATTATAATTTTGAGAGACTATGAATTTGTTTATAGAATAAAACAGTCTTTCCAAAAACTACTCATGAAGCCTTAGCTTCTTTTGGTTAGTTGGCTAAGATTTTCAGGTAAATCGTACACGTTTTGTAACAGCATATGGGTATATACATGTGCTATATGAGTGCTTTATTTCATACTTACGTTTGCGATAGACCACCAAGTTAAAAAAATCATGGCAATTCATAATCATGGTAATTATTTTAGTAAATCATGAAATCACTAAGTTTTACTCAAATTGGAAGAATCAATATTTTTGACTCTTTGATGAAATTAATTTCTTGAGTATCATGATACGTGTTCTTACAATTGAACAGGATAAAATAAAATATGTCTCACATGTACAACATACAAGATGATTGATTTACACTAGTTCCACGTGCTATGGATTAGATTTTAGTTATTAGTGAATTTCCTTTGGAAAGTGAACTATTAGCATGACCTGCATGGTGAAACTTAAGCCCGGGACCACCATAGAAGTTCCTAACGTGACCCCCTGAACACGTTTTGGGGGGTCGTTCAAAATTTTATATATATAATATATATATGTGTGTATGCACACTAGCAGTCACATTTTTTGTCCGATTTACATCAAATTTGGTAGGGACGTTCCTTTCTATAATCTGTTGGACAAGTTCGTTGGGCAAAACAATCGGAAAACTCTAAACCCATTTTTTGGGGATTAATCTTTCAAATTTCGAGTTTTTGGGCCCAAAAAGGGTCAGAAAGGCCCCAGATGTAAAATTAATACATGTAAAAAGATGGGAATTAGAGAGGCGAAAGTTTTAAGCCCTCTCTCGTCATCCTAGCATAAATATTTACCGAGTTATTAAAGAAAATGTGTATCGGCTAAACACAGTACGTTGTCTTATGGGGGTTTTAATTCCTTTGTTAGAGTACTTTTATTACCCCCAGCAACCTCACGCCTACTTTCAAGCCTGTTTGGACCTTCTACTAACCTTATAATGTGCAAAATTGTATTCCCAGCTTTGCAAGTAAATGAAACCAGGAGTATCAGAACAGCCAAAAAAATGAATGTTTTCAGATTTCAATAAAAATTGGACAAATGTATGTTTTTACACTGATTTTGAGTTTTAAAAGTTTTTATGTGGATATTCACTTCCCTCACGTCAGCGTGCTGCGTGCGAACTCGTTTATTCTCTTCTGTTCATTTCACTTATAGGGATCTTGTCATGACTCTATACAGCATCGAATGAAATGAAGCGTTCTTGTGGATTGATGGATATATGGACTTGCTGTTAATGGTCGTATTTTTCTGTGTTTGCTTCATGTATAATTTAAACTTTACCTTATCTTTTCTCCTCATCAGTTTTAGATCCAGGAAATCAATTTTCCTTTCTTAACACTCATGAAATTCAGGTTTCTGTAGGTTCAGGGTTCTGTAGCATGGATACAATTATACACTTATTGATGAAGTGGGTGCCAATATATTCAAGAAGATGAAGAACTAAGAACGACTCCGAAGCATGACAACTCTGAGCAGCGAACAGGAGAAGGAGAGTATGAGACATGCAGCATTTAACTTCACTGGAGATAAGACACTGAGAATTGCAAATTGATTTACGGAGTATGGAGTTTCTGTGGCCTTCAAGTTTCAATACGCCATGAGTAAAATACTACCCAGGATAGAAGAATGTGAAAAGTTTCATAAGCCCGGTGAATATTTAAGATCAGTTATATGATTGTGATAATTTTTATATTGGTCAAACTGTTCATTTTGTAAAAAGATAAAAAAATCATGATTCAGCATGAAAGAATGTCAAACAGGGAAGCTCAAATGTCGCAAAATAACGCCTGGAAAAATTATTAAACCGAGGTGATTTTTGGTAGGAAGATAGCTAATATCCTAAAGTAACACATTGGCCTATTCACGTTTTAAAATTCCTTTAGGGCTTTGCGCCAGTGGCCACTAAACTTAAGTGGCCGTTATCTTATGGGCACTTAACATTTACTGAATCAGATGATAACTAATTTGTTTGCATTTTGGTTGACACTTTTGTTGCACGTTTAACCATGAAGGACCTGTATCAAAATAATGCTGGAAAAACCTAAATCAAATTTGTCTCAAAGTTCGGAAAAAGCCTGATTTAATAAAGTGGCTAGAAGTCAGGCAACCTCAGCACAGATAGAAATTAGAAGGCTTCATCAAGCCCTAGGGCAGGCAGCACACAGAGCAGAAGAAACTCAGAAAAACAGCAACTTCGACATGAAGAGAAAGCTCAGCGGCAGGCAGTTTGAGAGCAACTGAAATGACAGAGCAGTGACCTACAGAAACTGTTGAGGAAGCTGAAGCCCGCAGACGAGCTATTACTGTAAGGGCTGTCCAACGGCGGCAAACGTTCACCAGATAAGTGGGTCGTCTTTGAAAATGCTGCCTTGGAATACGACTTGACCCTTAGTCAGTTAACATAAATCTTACTAACACTATGTAGAGATTGTGGGCGAAGCTGTGACGGGTAACAGCTAGTAATCAATAAATAAATGAACAATAAAGGCATTTGGCCATTGTTTTGTAAAAAACTAGCCTGTAATAATTTTTACATGTCTCAATTTATTGATCGATGGCAGTATATTGATTCGACTTTAAATAGATCGAGGGAATAACGTAAACACATCCATTTTGATATTTATGTAGTGAATAAATAGGAAAAAACTAAATAATAAATTTAAGGTAATTATTCTATGGACAAGCTTATGTATAAATTTTAACAAAATTCATTAAGGCCATATTCAGCTAAATAAACCCATAACTTCACATTTACGTTGATTGTAAATTAAAATAGGTTACATACCTCATCTGTCATCAATCCCACTTGTTTTTCTAGCAGATTAATAGTTTCAGGACTTCCAACCCATTTTAAAATCTGGTGTTACGGTTGATCACTTATTAACAGTTCTTAAATTCAAACTTATTATTTTATTTTTCCCTTTTATTTTATTCTTCATAAAGTTTGCCTGAACCTTCTTTTCTTGTACATATAGGTATTTCAGATTTTAAGGTAAATTTAAGTACTGATCTCATTCCAGCCTCTCAGTAATATACAAATATTGTATCATATTTATTTATATAGTACTTGGCCAATAACAAAGCAACAGTAAATGCAAAGCAACAGTAATAATTCTATAAATACGTTTGTTTTGAGTGTCCTGAGTGCATGGAATTGTCTTAAAAATTAGTTTTTTTGAAAGTCTGTTTCAATCCTAATCATGTGCACTTGATCATCCTCATTAGATATATTTGTTAAATTTCATTTACTGATTCGTTATGCCATTAAACGTGATTTTTGGTGTATAATCTGGTGAATAAAGCTTTTATCGATTGATCCTTTTTCAGCTGAGGTAGTAAACAAATGTGATGTGATGATGCTGGGAATGAAACCTCAGTACCTAGACGAAGCAATCAAGAGCTTTGATCGCATTCCGAATAATAAACTTTATATATCGATACTAGCAGGAATTACAATTGAAACTTTAAATGATGTAAGTGTAAAATAGAAAGTTATAAGAAGTAAGTGTGCCTTATGCCAATTTAATTTGTAGTTAGTAATCCAACCAAGTCCACAAAGGAAAAGGATAAGTAAATAGACTTTGGATATATAAATATTTGTGCCAAGATTAAGTAGAGATTTATGGTGCACAACTGAGCAGGTTTGTAGTATTAACTGTTCTAGAGGAGTTATAAATGATACATAGGCCCCTACCTACATTTCATAATTAAAAAAGCATTTTGTAAGTTAAGCCTCTGTGTACGGTTATGGTTCTTGGCGTCACGATTGACTCAGAGTTGAAGTTTTCTAAAAACAAAATCAATTGCACAGCTCAGGGTCTTGTGCTCAGGGTGTTAAACCGATTTAGGCACATGTTGCCCGAGGATGCAAAACTGCTAATGGTGAGGACTCTGATTATGCCAATTATAAATTATACACTCCCTGTCTTTAATTTCAGCTTGACGGTGGAAAATGTTAATATTCTTAGCCGTTTGCAGAACAATGCATTAAGGTTTGTTTACAATCTAAGGAAATATGATCATATGTCACACCTCAGAAAACAAGCTGAACTGCTGGCTGTACAGGAAAATTGTACATAGTGTTTTAACACCCATAGACCCTCTTATCTCAAAGTTTAAACTTGTTGACCGCAAAGAGATAAGGGAGAGGCCTCCCAGACAGGACAGTATGCTGAATTTGCGTTGCCCTCGAACTTGAAAAAGGAGTTTTCTTATTTTTGTCCTTAAAATAAGCTGCCTGATAATATACAAAATTGTGTTATAAGACATTTACAAAGAAAGTAAAAATGTTGTACCTGTCATTTTAAGTTGTTTTGAAAAACAGTAATATGTACCACAGTATATAGAATAATTATACCGTAGGACTCACGCGCAGCTTTTATACCTGTTCGCTGTTGGTTGGACACCAGGGACGTCACATTATTTACATTCCAGATCAACACAGAATTATAATGGACTCGACAAAGTCAAAACAACAGCATCCAGTCTAGTTTTGACAGATGGGAGCTTTGTTGTGTTATAAACAGCCACTGTGTGTTGCTGTTGGGCGCCACTGATCAACTGTGCATCTTGTTTGTGATACCTACCGTATAATTATTCTACAGACTGTGATATGTACTGAAAACGTTTCAAATAAAAAGCCATTAATATTCTATGGATTGGAAAAGTCTCATGCCCAGGTAACATTGTGTTCATCGTGTGGTAAGAAAAACAAAAACAAAAAGGCATCCTAAAGTAATTATCACCTTAGTTGTTTTACCTGCTTTGATGAAAAGGTGGCTTATTGGTTAGTACAGTGGAAGCTTTCTTAACCGACCTCGGATCAACCGCCCGTCGGAATCAGGGGTGCCCATCCCCCCCAAAGGCAATAGCGTGATTCCCCCCCCGAAATTATGCTTGGTCCTTACTACCCCTCCTACCCCACCCCCGGAGGATTAGGCCTCGAATAGAGTCGTTTTCCATACAAATATGTAAAATGATGTTAATTATAAATTGACCAATTGTATCCTGCTTACTTAATAAAACAAAACTCAAATTGCTACATTTGTCAGCAGCGTTTATTTTGTCACCTGTATTTACTAAATAATATTTTTGTTTCTGAAAATCTTCTATAAATAGGCTACGATGAATAGTCTTATACATAATTATTTGTTTACGGTATGTGTTAATGAATATGTTGACTAAATATAACGCATATCACGGGCTCTAATTATTCATGACTTATTTTAAATACATTTTGTTAATAATTACTATGATTTTTTTCAATTGCCTTGATATTTAGCCAATGGCAGTGGTGCACTCGTGCCAGAACCCCGCGCCGTTCCGGCGCTGGTTTTGGGACATTAACAAGGGTGAAAAATATTAAGGAGATTTTAACTGTTTGGCGTTCTTACTTTTCATGTAAGATGCCACAACATGTATCTGATGTGCGTACAAACTGTTACAGTTAATGTTTTTGGGTAGAATATTTTAATCCTATAATACTGAGCTGTGACTTATTTTGTGTGCACAGTATTTTCGGCTCGATGAGGGAGTGCAGTTAGTTACGGTAGGATTGAGGTTAGTTAGAAGGATGAGGGAGTGGAGTAAGTTATTTCACACACCCAGACTGGCAATGAGGTTAATATATCTAGAGATCTTGTCTGGGGTATAAAGTGATGCCTACATCATAACTGGCGTTTCCTCAGGTAACCAGTAAAATCCTCTCCTTCACAAGTTGTATATTTGTTAGCTGAACGGAAAATGGCGGTCAGCAAGTACGCTTCACTATTTTAACCTAGTCGAGAGCTCTAGATACACTTGAGTCCTGCTAGTCCGAACACGGGTAATCCGAACGTCCGCTTAATCCTAACAGGTTCGGTATTTTTTTGTAAATACTGTGCACTAATAAAAAAAATATATTTTATGTAATTAAAAGACAAAAGATAATGGAAAAGGTAAATAATGTTGTAACAAAATGAAAACAAAGTAATATTTTGAAGAAAACAAATGTTTTTTGTTTAATGTGAAAAAGACTAAATTTACAAACGGTACAAACAATAGTAGACTACGTCAAGGTTTTGTTATTATTTTGGCGCTTCAGCTAGTAGTAGTGGGGAGGCAGACTTACAGTCTTGGTTGGTAGTGCGTACAGTCTGTGTGCAGTATTGTCATGCGTACAGTCCGCTTACCCGCTCACATCACATCACAAAACTTCACACAGTGGGCCAGTGTGCTGTCTGCACATATTGTTGGCACTGTGCATATTGTTGATTCTGTGTTTGAAAGAGTAAATGGTCTATTGATACTTTTTTTGTGTATCATTCGTTCATATTACAACACTGCAGACCCGTTCAGTTGCTTCGTTCTCAATTATTTAAATTATTTCGGCTAATCCAAACAATTAGCTAATCCGAACAGCGTTCGGTCCCAATTAGTTCGGATTAGCCGGACTCGTGAATATTAACCTCATTGGACAGGCCGGCCGGGGAATAAGCTCAAAATATTAGCCTACTAGTGCAGGACAATTTGTGATTCACAAAACCTGTCCGTACAAAATTTAAAATGTTTAGAAAATAGGTATTTTTCATTAATTTGTTAACCCATTGGCTCACAACCCCGAGTATACTCGTGGCCGCCGAAAGTAGCCCAGACGTGCAACCCCGAGTATACTCGGGATAGCACTTTTTATAAAAAAAATTTTATTTTTAAATTTTTTCTTTTTTGTTTATTTGTTGTTTTAACTTGTTTTCATTTTTTGTTTGAATGTATTTTTTATGCATATGCCCATACTTGGGGAAGCTTAGTCAAATTGGTACTTTGGTATTATACGGATGCCACCCTTATGCAGCGCGCTGCGGCAGTTATGTTAGGATGGGTTATCATAAAAATGATTGTAGGACTTTCCTTGTTTTGTTACGAATCGAATGATACCTGATGAGTCATACTTCCGGCCGCCAAACACCCTCCAAATAGGCCAAGGTCAGGTCGTTGACCGGAGCGCGTGCATCACCTGTCACCGCCTGTAATCTGGGTCCTGGGTCAGTGTCATGAGTGATTTATTGCCGTGCACTACGTTACATTTGTTTTCATAATGAGTGACGTTCTTTTCGTGTGGGATTTACCTCGAAATGAAGAGGAAACCGTACGCATTTTTATGATAACCCATCCTAACATAACTGCCACAGCGCGATGTATATTTGGCGGCGTACCTGTGGTGATCGGGTCTGGCTGCTAGCGGCGGCGACGCATTCAACACGATCCTAGCAGACATCGCTGCCTTTTGGGAGGCACAACACAAAGACCGCTCATCAGAATGATGTAAAATTTGTACAGTAAGTCAATAAAAGTACGTTTTTTCGAATTATGTAGTTATCCTTTGTATTCGGTAAAAATTTAACCTCCAAAAATAGTGGCATCCGTATAATACCAAAGTACCGTCAAATTTAGGAAAATATGATTTTGGAAAATATGTTATAAATAGGTCAAATATAAATGTATCACTAACATTTTTTATTTTCATGTAAAAAACTAAATAACCTACAAGTACATAATAGTTGTTGGGCTGAAACATTATTTTTTTGTTTTTTACATGTAACTCCTTTTAAAATTAATGTTTTTTATAAACTATATGTATATATATGATATATATATAATATTTACCATACATAAATGCTGTCAAAAGTATCTTCTTCTTGTAGATAATTTATTTATCTAAAGATTAGTGCAAAAATTAAGTAAATTGAGCAATAATTTACTATAGTGACAGTTTTAGTAAAAGTCTACATTTATGTAATTTTTCTTAGGAAACTGAACGGTTTGTCAGGTGGCAAATTTCAGGTAAGCCAATGGGTTAAAAAGCCACACAATGATATGAAAGGTACCATTATTACCCGAATTAAATTATACGGTAATCAGCCCTTTTACTTATAACCATAGGTACGTGATCTAAAAAGAAAAATATGAAACGATCCGGCACTGCATATTTTGCAAGTGCACTACTTGACAACAGGGTTTTGTTAAAGTGTTAACATGTTGGGGGAAATCATTTCCTAATTTAAAACTAAAATATCCTATTCTATTCCCTCCATTTCAAAACTTTCACAGATACCATATTGGAGGCTAACTCTCCTCAAAGAAAATTCAAATGCTCACTTTTTAAACCCATTTTAGATAGTGAAGACCCTAAATTATAGGAACTTATACAGTATTGTACAGTACTGTACTAAAGTTGGTTTTTAAACATAGTTCCCTCGATTGCAATTTGTTTGAGTGTATAACGTTCGTCAGAGGCAAATATAACCTCACATTTAACCTGTAGGCCCTATTTAAAATTGAGATAATAGAAACACAAACAATTTGGGGAACATCAATCTAAAAAAACAGAAATCCAACATACTCAAATTAAGAAACCATAATACGGATAATACCACCTAAACGCTTGGTAAAATAAAAGGTTTCTTCAGAAGACAAAAGGTTGACATACCTACAGGTTTCCACCTCACAAATATTTAGCATTTGTATAAAATATGGAAGATTTTAACAATAAGTTAATGATTTTTTTCTACTAATTTCTATTACTTGAAATATTTTTCCTTACTTTTTCAGATTTTGCGGGGGAAATATATATATCCCCCCCGGTTACGCCACTGATTCAAGGAACCATTTTAAACTTAAACATAACCTTCATTTGATTGCAATACGGTAGTTATATTGAAAAATAAAATGTGATTGGCTACTACACAAATAATTATCCATCAGGGAAATTTATTTATTTAAGATGAGGGAAATGTAATAATGATGTTACGACGTATGAGATACTGCACTGCAGTTGTCATGCGTGAAACCATTTGACAGCCGTGGCAGCCCGCCTGAACCGGCTGCAAAATGAATATTACTACGTGATCCACGACAATGTTGAACAAAGAAAGAGACGTCGGTGCCCGAATAAAATAAACTCTAAATACTGGCTCGTTAACCAAATAAAAGTCGCTTGTTACCTTTTGTACAAATACCATACAGTACTTTCTAATTGAAAATAAGGTAGGTATTTTAAAAATTCCCCTTCAAAAATCTAATTTTTCTGCTAAAATCTAAAAATCCCCCACCAAAATAAAATTGTATAATGCGATCTGCGCTATCATCCCCACCCTGTGGGCACCCCGTAGAAATTTTTCCGTAGAAAGTCAAATTCAGTCAGTTGCTCTCAATATTTTGTGCGGGCAGTGTTTACTGTGCTAGTTTTTTACCATACTTCACAAGTTTGATTGTTTTCAACCTTTATTGTGACTTGTTCCCGGTATTATTCGGTTTAACCGACCTTTTTCCTTATCCGACCATGGCCCGGTCCCTTAGAGGTTGGTTAAGAGAGTTTCTACTGTAGTTATATACACTTTTTTACATTACCTATTACATGTTACCTAATTTATTACCTAAACAATAAAACAGGGCCGTATGAATAAAAAAAGTTACACCACAGTTTATAAATACTCTTGCCTTGATGAATTAAATCCAAAGGAAAATGTATGTAGGTATACAATTTAAGTAAAAACTAATGCCCTTAAACACTTTTTATTGCAAAAATTAGAATTCCCCTGTCTCATAATATAAAATAAAACAGCCAAAAATATTTCCCGTCAAATAAAAGTATCATAAATCCTTATTTTAATAAAATTATATTTTTGTCATTACGTTACTTTTATTTGTCAAAATTCTGTTTCAGTGATAATCTTTCGCAGGAATCATTGAATAATTTATTAATATTTCAACAGTTTACTTTACTATCATTTATTACCACAGTATTATTTAAACAGTAAACAAACTTTTTATTTTTAATAAATTACCTCCGCTGTCAGCGCCCACCCAGAGCCCCAAAATGTCACCCAGTTAACATTTTAAAACGTGCCCTGCCATGTACTCAACCAAATTTCTGTTAACAGAAACTCCGGACACATTTCAAATACACAGAAGCCGGACCCGAGCCTTGGCGCATTGTGAGAGTTATTCCCAACACTCCGATCATGGTTGGTGCTGGAGCCACAGGTTAGTACCAATACTTCCTCTGCATTTTAATTACTCTCCTGTGCCAAGAAGGAAAATAAAGTGGAATGTTAAGTTTTAAATGTGAATTAATACTTTTAGTTATTCACCTCACATTAATCACCTAGTTTGGCATTAAGATCTGAATGCCAGTAAAATTTAAAAATCATTTATCAGATTACTGCTCCAAGGGACTTGATACACACACAAACGCCAATACAAACTACTTGTAAGCATGTCATAAATATATGCTCCAAAATTCTCTAAAGGACCAAAAATAATGTCCCCCTTTACAGGATTTTTGTTTTTTCTGCATGCAGATAGTACATTTATACTTTCTTTAAAAGACATGTTTTAGGTGGGGTATTTTAAGTAATAGTATTTTCAAGTTATTTTTGGGCACCATGTATATTCAGGTTTATATGGTGTTGTCTTCGCTGATGGGAGTCCTCTTTTCAGTTATTAAAATCAAAACAACTATAACATGGTACTTAGTTGATATAAGTACCATGATCATGGCAAGGCGCTCGGCTCAGGTTCGTGCTAGGCTTGTATGCAGATGTCACGTCTATTATCGTATCTGGTGATAGGATTGAATCTTTTGCAACAAGTATCACTAATAGTATAAATGAGTCTACCAATTGGTTTGAAGCAAACTGTCTGGAGATCAATGATTCAAAAACAGAAAAAATCTATTTCTCTCTCAGGAAGTCACCTATATATATTTAATAGAAACCTGTCCGATTGGCGATTACTTACTAGGTCTTCTCATGGATCCAAAGTTATCATGGGTGGCCCACACCAACCAGGTTATCTCAAAACTTTCTCGGGTATGTTTCCTTTTAAGAATATTGAAATCCTCTGTATCTGGAAAGAGTATGCTCATGTCTTATTTTGGCTTTTTTCCTTGTCACCTTTTATATGGCAACATTTTCTGGGGGAATAGTTCCGGAGCTGGGCAGGTACTTTGGTGGCAGAAAAAGGCCTTGCGTATTATGGCAGGTATTCCTCAACAAGATAGCTGCAAACCTTTTTTAAAAAAGTTTAAAATCATGTCTGTGCAAAATATTTTCATCTATCAAAATATTCTGTATGTAAAAGAGAATAATGAACAATTTTCATTGAGGAACGAGGTCCATGGATATGAAACCAGAAACTGCCAAAATCTAAATATTAGCAGACCTCGTTTACAAAAATTTTCAAGTTCCCATAAATATTTGCAAATATCGATGTTTAATAAGTTGCCTATAAATTTCAGTAGATTGCCTTTCAATTCTTTTAAACGCAAACTTAATACTTTCCTCATTATCAATGTTTTTTATGGCGTAAAGGCTTTTCCAGATTTTAGGGGTAATTTTTGTTAAGAACTGTTATTTTCTTGGATAATTATGTTTTTATTTTTATTATGATCACTGTGTTTTTATTATTGTTTATAACAATAATTGCCATTATCAGACACACAATGTAACTTGTGTTCAAAGACAAATAATGATATTATTATTATTATTATTAGGCTCAAAGACCCTTGATAACGGGAAACTTTTTTTATTTTCTCAAGGTCGGGACTCAATGTGTGTGTTTTTGTGTGCTATGTCGTGTTGTTTTGATTTTAATATTGAAAAGAGGACTTCCATCAGTTTCTGCTGGGACAATGTGATATAAACCTAAGGTGGGTGGTGCCCAAAGTTAAGTTAAAAATACTAACTAAGTACACTTATAATATGGGTAACTTTTAATATTTTTTTCTTTTTTATACCGGTATGTATTTTTGTGAACAATTTTGACTTATAGTGTAGGACCATTTGTAGTTTCTTGTTATTTTTTTAATGGTAAAATATTACTTATTTTCAATCTTAGCCATAGTAAGCTTCCCCAAAAAAATATGTTCTAAATTTTTCTTCTGATTTATTGACTGTCAGCCGACAAGGAAGAAGAATAAAATGTTAAATAAAAGCATAGGTTAAATTTGACATCATATTAAAGGTCTTCACTAGTAGATAGAACACAATGCAGCAAACCCAATCTAAAATGACCACCGAGTAGAAATTGGCAGCCGGGCAAATATGTCTTTAAGTGCTATTTAAAAACTTTAAAATGTGATTATATTCCTTAAAATCATCCTTTTGGGGTCAGGTTTGCGGCAATGTGTTAAGCTATACAAGACCTTTAAAATGATATGACCAGGGCCGCAGACAGCTTTGGCAGCTCCAGGCAAATTGACATGGCCGCCTTTTTATAAAATAGTGATTGATTTCTTATTGACTATTGACAGTTTGCTCTTCACGTTTGTAGCGTATGCAGTAAGTGAGACAGTGAGGCCTGAAGACAGTCAGCTGGTCAAGACCATATTCTTGGCCGGAGGATTGTGTGAGGCTGTGCCGGAACGTTTATTGAACCCTGTAGGAGCCCTCTCCGGGAGTGGACCTGCTTATGTAAGATGATTATATCGTTATGTCTTTACCTGTAACCTGTTAGATCCCCTCACCCCACAGTTACAGTTTACTTTTACACATCCCACCAACTTAAATGATGTTGAATATACCAGGATGCGCAGCAGAATACTGGTTTTTCTTTTGGTATATTTTGTTTTGCACTATGTTTCTTCGTAGCCCTGGTACAGCATTTTGGCTCGTAACACCTGTTGTTTTTATCACGAAATTATATAACAGCCTTTTGTACCTGTTTGCATGTTTATTTCAACAACATTCTTCATAAAATACTTTTTGAAAATCTAGTAAGCAAGCTATTGTGTAAACTATCGAACCAATTAATGGACTTAAGCAGTTTAGTTACTAATATTAACTAGCGAAAAAGGTTTAAATGCCCTGTACTACTGTCAAATGATCCAAGTTGGTTTGCGGTGCTACCAGTGGTTTCGAACCGCTGTAGGGCTCATTATCAAGCCGAACATCAAGCTATCTTCAATCCATCATGGAGAAGTAAAACATAGGATCAAACAGATTAATACTGCATTTTAAACAAACTATTACAACTGTTTTTAGGAAGGTAGCTACCAAATTTGAAGTAAATCGGGCAACAAATGTGACTGCTAGGATATGAATAAAAACATGTAAGTTGTGTATATATATAAAGTTTTTAGCGACCCCTAAAACGTGTTCAGGGAAATATGTTAGGAACTTCAATAATAGTCCTGGGATTTAAAGTCCCACCGTGAGGGCTTTTCTGCAGGAAACTACTAGACACTGTAACTTAATTTCCTTTCGCTTCACTTACCTGAATATATAATATTGTCATAACTACATGGTTCTTGGACTTTCTTGTAATTTGATGCAGATTCCAACAATAACATTTATATAACTTATGTGCCGAATTAAAATACCCCCGTAGCAGCAAACCTGCGTACTCAGCGAATTTCCAATGCATATATACGTATCTTAATACCACATGAAGCCACATACCAAGTTTCATCAATATACATTCATAATAAATAAACGATTTATGACTTTTTAATTATTCTCCATAAGAATAACATGGTGGCTGAGTATGCAGGTTTGCTGAAGGAAGGAACACAAAAAATGGGGTTTTATACAAATATCAATATAACTCATTTAGGTAAAGCCACATACCAAATTTCATTAATTTATTTTCGTAATTAAGGGAGATAACACGTTACTTATTCTCCATAAGAATAACATGGGGCTGAGTACGCAGGTTTGCTGCTACGGGAGCCTTTGGCAAAAAATGTTTTTTTTGAGCAAATATTAATGGTCCACAACCAGATGAAGCCGTATACCAAGTTTCGTCAGTATACGTTCATAAATAAATGAGATATAAATTTTTTTCTTTTTCTCCATAAGAATAACATTAGACAACGTACTGTGTTTAGCACTTTCAATATCTCGGTAACCAATTGACGTAGAGAAATGATCAAAATACCAAATTGTGTGTTTTTTTAAGCCAAATCCAATGGTAAAAACCAAAATTTCACCATTTCCAAAATTATACGTAAAAAATAAAAAAAAAACATTTTTGGGGTCCAAAACCCCCCCCAAAATACCCCTTTGGATGGAGCGATCTGGCTGGTTTTCGAACTTAAAGTCATAAATGTTGCTTTACACGTTTATACCAAATTTCATCAAAATCGGATAATTTTTACGAGAGTTATCGTGCTCACGGACACACACATATATATATATATATAGATATATATATATATATAGATATATATATATATATATAGATATATATATATATAGATATTATTTTTAAAATCATTATTAACGAGTACCCTTTTTTTTGAAACATTTTTATTTTGACTGACTAGTTTCAACCATAATGGCCATCTTCAGAGTCACATAACCTCAACAAATTTTCTTTTATATTAATTACAAACATATGTTAAAAATAAATAATATATGATCACTAATTCTAAAATTGTGTATATAAATATAAAGGTAAATACCCCCGTCGCAGCAAACCTGCGTACTCAGCGAATTTCCAATGCTTAATATATGTCTTAATGCCATATAAAGCCGCATACCAAGTTTCATAAAAATATATTCATATATAAGCGATATATACAATTTTAATTATTCTCCATAAGAATAGCATTGGTGATGAGTACATAGGTTTGCTGAAACAAGGAATACAAACAATTGGTTTTTATGCAAATATAAATATAATTTAACTAGGTGAAGCCACATACCAAGTTTAATCAATATTCAATCATAAGTAAGCACTATATAACATTTTAATTATTCTCCTTAAGAATAACATGGGAGATGAGTAAGCAGGTTTGCTGCAACAAGGAACTAAAAAATGGGTTTTTATGCAAATATCAATATAACTCAACAAGGTGAAGCCACATACCAAGTTGTATTAATTTATGTTCATAATTAAGGGAGTCATTACATTTTACTTATTCTCCATAAGAATAACATGGGGGCTGAGTACGCAGGTTTACTGCTACGGGGATAATCGACAAAAAATCAATTTTTTGTGCAAATATCAATATACCAGTACTACGTGACCCCACGTGCCAAGTTTCATCAATATACATTCATTAATAATGGAGATATCAAATTTTATTTATTCTCCATAAGGATAACATTGGACAACGTACTGTGTTTAGCACTTTGAATATCTCTGCAACGGTTGGACGTAGAATCACAATTTAAACACCAAAATGATTATTTTGTGGAGCTGAATTGATTGGTAAAAGCAAATGTGAAGTTTACATCAAAATTAACTTAGGAAAAGCCAAAAACCTTTTTCCCATAAGATTAACATAGGAGATTTTATGAGCAGGTTTTTTTGGATTTTATCCGCAACCACTTAACCTAGCTTAATAATTCAAAATACCATATTATTTGTTTTTAGCGAATTTCCCCTATAGGGAAGAAGCTATTACCGTAGTCGGCATGGTAAGACCTAGGCCCGGGACCATGATAACTTTTCGTTTTGAGGTCCCCAGACCCCAAAAACACCATTCGTTCGAAACTGTATATATATATATATATATATATCTATATATATATATATATATATATATATATGTGTCCGTGAGCACGATAACTCTCGTAAAAATTATCCGATTTTGATGAAATTTGGTATAAACGTGTAAAGCAACATTTATGACTTTAAGTTCGAAAACCAGCCAGATCGCTCTATCCGAAGGGGTATTTTGGGGGGGTTTTGTACCCCAAAAATGGGTTTTTCGAATTTTTTACATATAATTTTTGAAAAAGTCAAATTTTATTTTTTCCCATTGGATTCAGCTTAAAAAAATACACAATTTGGTATTTTGATCATTTCTCTACGTCAATTGGTTACCAAGATATTGAAAGTGCTAAACACAGTACGTTGTCTAATGTTATTCTTATGGAGAAAAATAAAAATTTTATATCTCGCTTATTTATGAACCTATACTGACGAAACTTGGTATACGGCTTTATCTGGTTGTGGACCATTGATATTTGCTCAAAAAGACACTTTTTTACCCAAGGCTCCCATAGCAGCAAACCTGCGTACTCAGCCCCATGTTATTCTTATGGAGAATAAGTAACGTGTTATCTGCCTTCATTATGAAAATAAATTAATGAAATTTGGCCTGTGGCTTTACCTACATGAGTTATATTGATATTTGTATAAAACCCCATTTTTTGTGTTCCTTGCTTCAGCAAACCTGCATACTCAGCTGCCATGTTATTCTTATGGAGAATAATTAAAATGTCATAAATCGTTTATTTATGAATGTATATTGATGAAACTTGGTATGTGGCTTTATGTGGTATTAAGATACATATATATGCTTTGGAAATTCGCTGAGTACGCAGGTTTGCTGCTACGGGGGTATTTTAAGCTCTATAACATGGTTTAAACCAAAATTAAGTGTTTTAAATATTTTAGGGTAAAAAATGCAAAAAACTGATTTTTGGAAAATTTAAAACCCCCATAAACCCCCCTTCCCATGGGCCGATTTTTCTGGTTTTCGAACTTAAAGTCATGAATGTCACTTTACACATTTGAGCCAAATTTCATCGAAATCGGACGTTTTTTACTCAAGTTATCGCATTCACGGACACATATATATATATATACATAAAATCACTCTTACAGTTGGTTTTATGAGTAGTCCATCCCTTGTGGTCCAACTTGTTACTGTATATATTCGTTCAGTTCAAAGACTAAGTCACTGAAAATGATTTATTAATGTGTTTTATAAAATTTCAGATTGATATATAGTTGTATACACTAGTATTTTTTCACTTATAACAGATTTTAAAGAAAAGCTGATACTCTTACAGGTTACCACATCAAGCTGATATAGAAAACCCCAGAGATCCGCCATGTTTAATCGTATAATACATTTAAGAAATCCCATATTTAGATGATACTTCTAAATGTCTCTCTTCAAGTAGATACTGGGGAAACTGTCAAACCGCCATCTTTATAAAACTTAAATTTTCTTGATACAGCAGTGTATATCACAGTTATACAGTTTTAAACCAGCATTGGGTTGATACTACCCAAATATTAACTGCGTACTTGGCTTAAAACATTTAGAGAGCAGTGAGCAGTGTCAAGGTGACACGTACGGTTCACAGAGAAAAATGAATAATTGTTGAAACTACCAAAAATATAATAAACTAAACAATCTAATTTGTGTATGGACAACTAATTTCATTGTTTGCTTTAAACATTGTCATTTGCAAAACATATTGCTCTGTAAAAAAATGCTGGGGTATTTTAAACACAAAGATGTTGGTTAAACTGATTGTGTGAAAATAGACACTGAAATTGGTTTACTAGAGGCTTGAGTAACCAATTCGCATTCGTGGTAAAACTATGCTGTGTCAATTTGGCATTTGTGACACGAAAGCGTGTTGGTCTTCTAAAATATATTTTAAACACGGTAATTTTGTGTGGAATTGTGGGTAATTAATGTGCGTTGCACCCGGGATTGGCCGTAATTCACAAAAAGCCAGGAAAAATATGCGATTAAGTGTAATTTTGTATATGTTGACGGTAGTTATAGTAAATGAATACAATTTTGTTTATTAAAAATACAAAACAATTATTTAAATAGCACAAATGATCAACGGTGAAAGATAAAAATCTGTATTACACTATTAGTACTATTACATTTAGTCTAAGTTTGGGTAGGGCTTCGGGTATGTAATAAACTAATAAAGCAACTCAAGATTAGGTTTTTAACACTATGATATGTATTTAAATTGGCAGAAAAACTCTTTCAAAAAGGATCCATGAACAAATATTTCCACCTAAAAAGTAGAAGTAGAAGTACATTTTTTAATGTAGTTGCAGTTGCAGATGAATGAAATTATCAACTTATTACTGAGAATAATTATGAATAAATCCTATTGTTGGTACACTGGTGAGGCAAATTTATCGTTCTTTGAACTATGATGATTCGTTGTTTACTCCTATAAGTGATTCTACTCGTGAAAATCACTGGAGTAAAAGTAATACAAGTTGGAGCAAATTCATTTTTTCACTCTATTTATGCATCTAATCTTGCCGTGAAATATGATAAATCATGAGCAAACAAACGAATACAAGTTTATTAATGTTAAAATCATTAGTAGGTATTTGTTTGAGTTACTTTGCCAACTAGTTCGATTTCAGCGAGTAGTTCTTTGCCTCACCAAAATTTGGAAAGAACGGCTCGTAGTTTTGTTCATCAGTGTTACCTCCAGTAATACCAATAGAACTCCTTGACAGCGACAGACGACACCCGGCAGCATTCTTTTTGTTAGTTTGTCAGTTTACGTTCTTTGAGTTTTAAATTGCGAATGTGGAACTGCAATGCAGTAGCCAAATACTACTGTTACTACATGTCGTCAAGATGGGTGATAAGGTAAGTGAAGATTTAGCTGTAAAGGTAGTGATCAGTGTTATTGTAGGCTGTAAGTAACCCCTACAACTCCGTGAAGGAAGCGGCGTGCTTGAGTTATTAGGGTGATTGATGTTAGAAGGACATCCTAGGAAAAACAATTTTGTTTGACAAAATAACTTAGGCCTTGTCAATTTTGCCTACTTATCCTCTACTCAATAGATTGCAATGCATACATAGTATAATCCATCTTACGTTCTAGTAAGGTTATCTGAATTTCAAAGTAGGTATGCCTAGCTCACAAACTTAACTTGGCTCGATTTTGTTGGGGTCATGTATACTCCATAATTACCGATTACAGGCCTAGCCTACTCTCCAAAGCCTGTACGACTCGAAGTTAAATCTCACTTTTGTACTCCTTACATTAAAACTTTGAAGGGGTCTGAGAACTTAATTTGCTAATTTTATACAAACATGTTATAACTCCTCTAGTATTTTGACTGCTCCAGCTTTAGTGAGTCTACTATAGACAAGTTAAGTTTGTGAGCTAGGCGTACCTACTTTGAAATTCAGATAACCTTTCTTGAACGTAAGATGGATTACACTATGTATGCTTGGCAATCTATTGATTAGAGGATAAGAACCTGTAGGTAATTATGGAGTATACATGACCCCAACAAAATCGAGGTAAATTTACACTTTTCTTATAGATTTTGACCTGAAAAACACGATAAAAGTATTCTTTTTCCGCGGAAAGACCGTTTTAATGGTGAAAATAGTAAAAAAAACTTCGACGGTTCCAATTTCTTCTGCCGACTAGTGGTTTGAGGGGAGGAACGTTCAAATTGCAACATGGAACTGTCTGCAAGAGATTTCCAATCTAAGAACTTGTTAATAAAGAAAACACATAAATACCGTTTGATCAATCATCATCCACTAGAGATAATCATAATATGTTCTTAAAATAACTATACGTCAGTAAATAACAACTTTTAAGATGAAAATTAACAGTACGAAATTAAATAAACGGTGTTAACGTCCATTTTGTTATTTTTTCTGCTTCGGAGCTGATTTTTCTACTTGGAGCAGGTTTGCCAACTCGAACCCTTGAATATTGCTCGACTGCACCTGTATTACCTAACCTAACCTAATTAGGAGTATAATAGGTACCAAAGTATACTTATATTCGGATTGTTGGTTGGTGGGCTTGCCACGGGTACTTATTAGGTTAACTAGCGTTGGGTTAGGTTAGGATTGTTAGGTTAAGTGTGGTTTGTTTTTGTTCGTTTTGCCATCCAGGTACGGTGGCACTTAACCTAACCCAAGCTAGTTAACCTAATAAGCACCCGTGGCAAGCCCACCAACAAACCATGCCAGTACTAAGTGTACGCTTTCATGTCACATACCGTACGAAGATGTAGCGTTTTTTATTAACCATTCATTTTCGGATCAAGCTTCTTCGCCAGCTCACTTCCTACAGGATGAGCTTACGCGCTCCGCGCTCACTTGCCTCCATGGTGACCTCGTTTGCTGTCACGTACCCTACGAAGATGTAGTGTTTTTTACTAACCATTGCGCTCACTTGCCTCCATGGTGACTTAGTTCGCTCCGCTCATTTACTTTCAGAATGAGCTTGTTCACTTTGCTCACTCACCTCTCAACACTTAGTCACTTATAATGGGTAAGGGGTAAATAAAGCACAAAACATAACTTTTTATTAGATACATATTATCTACGACATTTCATTTATATATATTGTATACTCTATGGACGTTTTCCTGATAGCCTGTAGAAACTAGAAACATTGAAAGTTGTGTTCTAATCTGTGGTTTGTAAGTATTGTCTGCTTGCATCGAAAATAATAATTTTAAGTAATATTTTCTATAATTAATAATGGTTCCCGTGCAAAATAAATGTTATTTCTGGATTCTAGAGGTAAAAATCTTTAAGAAAAATGCAAATTTAACTCAATATAGTTGGGGTCATGTATACTCCATAAGAACCCTGTAATCAAATACCTACTTAATTTTATTGTTAGCTCAAGTAAACAATTCAGGGCTTAAATAAAGTAGTTTCCGGTCCGCCTCCACATATATGAAGACGTGAGTGATGCCAACTTTTTATTATCAACAATAACATAACATAACTAAACTTCTGTCATACTAACACCTCGCTTTGAGAGTAGTTTACATCTCACCTAACCTCAATTTATCGAATAAGAGTCGTGCCGACTGTACTGTTCTGAGTAGGCCTACCGTACCTCCGTAGCTCCTTAACCTATTAAGCCCCTTGTCAACCTGACCAACCAACCATGCCAGAAAGTATACTTGCTGATACGCAACTTGCAACTCGCAATACACAATGACAGTGAGTAAAATAGTTGATGGCGAGACTTATCGCCATATTGCGATATCGCTAGCAAACGAATATTTGCTTAACATAAGATAGAGAAAATATTGATGTTAGTCAAACGGTTAACATTACCCATTACGGAATACACACAGCATAAAGGTGGGAGAATTCTTTTACATACGTAGGGTGGTGGAAACTTTCAAATTAACTTACAGGAGAACATTAATTTTGTGACATTCAAATATCGCATGAAAATATCGAAGTTTTAACAATCGATATATATATCGAATAATTAAACTGTATTCTATTTTTAATAATCAGATGTTTTTAAACATTTTTAATTAAAATTGTTTATTTACATTTTAAAATAAAGTAAATAAAAATAGAAGTAGAAAGTGATTGTGAGTTTGTGAATTTTACATGTTTCTGTAAACATGTGTTTAATCCAATAGAAAAATGTGTTAGTTTTCTTCAAGACAAAGAACTAATAGGTATCTAATAATCCAAATTGTGAAGTGTGTGGAGGCAAAACAAAAAACACTAATACGTGGTGAAAATTTGGTCAAATTTTGATGCAAAAAAAGGTCAATGACGAACACGATGTAAGAAAGAACGCTTTAGAAAACACTTTTTTCGAAAATGCCAAGTTTGGATTGATTAACATTCTAACTTTAGTTTAATTTTTTGTATAAATGTTGTAAATTATGATTTTTTAATAAGAAAAACAAGCACATCAACATCTAAAACCAGCAGGAAAACTATCGCTGATTGGATGTCGTTTTGTAGAGAGCTACATCGACAGAAAATTTGAAGAATAAGAGTAATCGATATATCAACTGTTAAAACTTTTGATATTTTCATTCGATAGTATGGTAGCCCAGATCCGGAACTGCACCCGTTTAAACGTTTAGGTATTTTAGTTCAGAAAAGGTAATTTGTAACTTTTATTTATAGAATGGAACCAGACGAGAAATTCAATGATTTCAACGGTTCACCTACTTACCTCCAACAGCAAGTAGAAAGAAAACTGGACAGAGTGAGAGTGGGAGTGGCAGTTCTACAAGGTAAAATCCAATATAACAATCCGAATAAAAAAAAATAAAGTTACAGTCCCCATCTAACCCCATCTAACATACGCTACCGACAGTGAGGTGCCTCCCTCCTATCTTAAGATTAAATTATAAACCCTTTTTCCAGGCCTATTACAGTGTCAGGGGATATTTAGTTTGCCGGCAAGCTAAGTAGCCAAACAAAAATACCCTTGCTGCAGCAAACCTAATATTTAATACACAAGCAGATTTTGTGTCACGCTGAGATATCAGGATCCACTGTACCGATTGTTATGATTGAAGTATCTATGCGGAAATGTCTCAATGCGTAGGTCTGCAGAAAATCATTAAAATCTACATCGGCCCTCAGGCCCCAAAGGCCTTCAAAGTTGCAATGTTAATCTTATGCAGTGTCTCCAGTTCGGCCAGGGACAAATACCATACAAGTAGTTAAATATTATTGTATTGTAGGTAAAATTATTGCACGTTTGCAAAGACACCTAAAACTTACACTCAAACGTGAAAATAGACAAACATTCAATTTTTTTAAGTAGAACAGCTGTAAATTTCCAAACGAAATAAAGGTTCGAATAAATAAACAAATGCTTAACAAAACTCACGATATTTTACAAAGCCTATGTAGGGTATTTATAAAAATAAATGGCAAAGAATCCAACAAAAAATTGTATTTAGTACTTTTAAAATATGTTCTGAGAGCCTATTTATGTATTTTTAAAATTTAATTCATTAAGTAGTCAGTAATTAGTTCATCATTAGTAATCATTCAATTAATTAGTAGGTCATAATCATGTATAGTTTAGGCTGATCCCAAATTATTATACAATTTACCGTATCGGACGTGACCCATCGTACATGGTACAACGGGCTGAATTATCGTACAAAACGATAATAATCGTACAACTGGAGACACTGATCTTATGGAAGAACAGTAATCATTGAAATTGAGAATTTGATAGCTGTTGAAGGTAACAAAACACAGTACAGAAGAAAGATCAGCTGCTTCAGGCTAACTTTTGGAATGGCAACACAATTTAAAGTCACAACCGTATTTGCTTGAATTTGTGAGCAGCTGGATTTGCTAGTTTGTTATAATATTATAAAGAAGAGATGGTTTTTGTCTGTCTGTCTGATGTTCTGGGTGAACACAAAAACTACTGAACTGACTGGGCTGAAATTTTACATAAAGGTAGATCTTGAACCCATGCAACATATAGGCCTATTCACTTCCTTAAAATCCCCTCGGGGCTAAGCCCCGTGAACGTCCTAAGTTTCAATGTTTACATTTCAGAATAAAGTTTTATGGGCTTCTCTTGATGAAGTACTCAATAAGTATTGGTATATCATTGCTGACCAGATATATAGTATTGAAAAATATTTTTCAGAATGGCCATTCTGGAAGAGCTAGTAAGCAGTTCAAGTGATCTTCAGCCATATCTTTCAGCCGTGGACCAACAAAAGAAAGAGTTCCAAGTGATCTCCAGCCAAATCTTTTTACCTGTGGACAAACAGAAGAAGTGTCTCCCCGTACCTGTTAGAGTTAGATTTAAAGGGCCGTTGAAGCCTTCACGATAAAATCATTGCATTAAACAATGTGTGCAATAAAGTGTTTTATCTTTAAATGTTTAGTATTTTTGAATATACCTATTTACATATAAAGTTGGAAGATCCAGTGATTTAGAATCTTGAAAATTTCATTGTTTTTTTGGTACGGTTGTGAAAAGTGATAACTTTTAATCCAGGTTAATTTTTTCAATTAACCGTTTTTAACGTAACTTAATAGGAATGCTTAATTTATTTACAGATGAAATATTTTTTGCAATATTATATATTAAATATATGAACAAACTATAAAATTTGAATAACCCCTCAAAATTTGTCCAGTTTAAAGATTATGTTTTTTTTAACAGTTTAAAAATATTTTTTTACTGTTTTGGTCACTCAAGATCAAACCTGTAATGTGAAGACGAATACCTGGTGTAATTTTAAACTATGTAGAGTATAAGTGTTTCAAAAGCAACTTTACGGTGGGTTACCTTTATTAGTATAAAGTTTTAAATTTGGACCCATTTTAATGTGATATATAAATTTTTACTGAAACTTGGTGTATAAAATTGTTGGTGGACAGGTGATGTCGAGTTGAATTTGTCTGTGCAATATTTCCCGGTAAATTAACCTTTCTCAAGTGATGTATACCATTACAGACATTTAATTTTGCACAAGAAATAAGCTGTTCACTGTTTTTCTTTACACAGAAAAAATACAAACTTACCTGACAGGTATTTTGGTTAATATTTCACTCAAATTTGTTTAACAAATATAACACAAATGTTATGTGTTGACTTATTATGCTGCGTGTTATTTACAATAAAAAGGTTATATTAATACAAATTTGGGTAAGTATCTTAACACAGTATTTCTGTGTTGCTTAATCATAGAGTAATTTTTTCACACACAAAAATGTGTTAAACATTTAACACGGAAGAAATATGTGTTACCGAGTGACACAAGGAATTGTGTTGGTTTCCAACTCAGGTAAGTGGGTGAACTTCAACACAAGCAGCTGAGTGTTATTTCGACACAAGAGTGTGTGAGGTCTTACTGGGACATCTTGGTATTAAATTTGGGTCGAATTAACACGATTATTTTTTACAGTGCGAAGGTTAATTTCAAATATAGTTTGGTCAAACAAAAATTAACAGAGTTTAGCACTCATTAATTTGTTGTTTCTTAAATAAAACTTAAATCATCTCAAATGATTAAATGTTCTCAAATGTTCGGGATAGTTCGCCTCACCATAATTCGTGTTCACCTGTGCTGTTTTGGCACAAATCAAAGGAGACGAGCGGAAGTGAATGGGCGAGCATGGTATTGCATTGGTATTGGGCGAGCGTGTACTTAATTAGTTTGTTGTACACATTTGGTTGATTTGGTGCAAGACTCGTTCCAAACATCGAGAGAATCATTCGGCGATAGTGTACTGATACAAAATATTTCGTGCAGCTCCCACACTTCTCGCGACTACCGAAAAATTGTAGTTAGGCCAAATGATCAGGCGTATTCGCGAGAAGTGTGGGACAGCCTTTATTGATTAGGCCTAACACAAATTATTTTAATTTACCTTCAACAGGGTGTCTACTCAGTCATTCAAACAAAAATCAGGGACTTTTCGGGGACTTTTAGGGGACATTTGGAAAAAATCAGTGACCCATTCGCAAAACAACTTTAGAGCCTAGGCTACAGAAAAGCGAGTCATAGAATAATGATAGGGTACAATACAAGCCCAAACCTGAACAAAACCGTATCATCAGATTGTTATGAAATTAGTTAGCTAGTGTATGCCATTAATGAGATGAAAATGTACCACAACATAGCTCAGTGTAGCCATAATTTACTGTTAACTTACCATAAAACTCTTATATAGGCTATATAAGTACTGCAATTAAACATAAAACACCATTTCACCATTTACCATGCAATAAAATAGGCCTAAATGAGAATAAAGTTAGGGCCTAGTTGCTTTCCACTTTTCAACAAGTTTTCTAAATTTACATGTTTTTTGCCTTTCATATGGCAGGCTAAGGCATTTGAAACTTGCACTTTCCCGGCATTTTAGCATCGGTCAGTAAACAATAGAAAAATCTTGGCAGGTTATTACTTTAAACTTTAGTTTCAAGAATGAGATTTAGTTAAAGGTAAAACACTTAAACACAAGCCTACACCAAATAATTAAACCATAAGTACCGTACTGCAGTTAACTACTAAAACGATTAATACTGAAAAGCAAAACAAAAACACAGTATCATTCCTGGGTTATTTCGTTTCAGTCTTATACTAAACTTATACTTTGTCTTAAACAAAACTAGACAATTAAAACATAAATGATATATTGTCAATTTTGGTTAGAATACCATCCTCGTGTTTATAAAGACTACCATACAAACTTATTACCATACGTTCACCCAGTAAAATATATTTAATATACTGAGTAGCCAAATGTTTTCCGCAGGGATATTATTATGACAGATAGTATTGTTAACTTCCCCTCCAACGCTGATCATCCCACTTGTTTTAGAAATATAAATTGCTATTGAAATATTCAGTCTCTTGGAGGTAATAAATTTTAAATTCATTTGCCTGATAAAAAATTAATACTAAAGTGATCAGGCCTACTTTATAACATTTTCACGGGATTTTGTATAGCAAATTAATGAAATTGTATTACTTTACTTACTAGCAAAGGAAGTAGCTTAAATAAAACTCAAATTATTGATAAAATTACAAATTTTATTGAATACCTTATATGAATAGAAAAGTAATATCAAAAAAACACTGTATTCTACTGTTGTTTTTAATTGATTTAATTTTATGTCATAAATTGCTAACTTTATTATTTTCAAAGCGCCCTCCAGTTCATCCAGGAAACTTCTTCTGCACTGCCACTAAAATCAAAAACCAAAACAGATGTTAAAACTTATGTTAAATAGATTTAATGCAACATAACAAGCAAAATTAATACACTTGCTGCAGGCACAGGTATATGTGTCTCTAGTACGAGGCACCATCGCAAACAATTCTTCATATTAACAAATCTGTAAGCAAGTATTCAAATTCAATTATTTCTTTACAAGTTAATAACTATCACACTGTACATTCGGTAAACCGTGCTACACGCATGGATGAAATGGGAATTAGCCTCTATTTAAATTAATCTATATATAGTTAAATATTTTCATGCATCACTGTATTCCGGGCATGACCAAAGCTTCCGAAACCTCTTAAAAACTCAGAAGTCGTATTCCAGATAACTAAGTAACTTATCTATAATTTCATTAAGAATAACTCAATTGGTTACCTATATTATTTTCATGCAAGTACATTTGCCATTGGGGTGTGATCGAGCTAAAAGAAACTTTATAGCACGACAGATCAATATTCCCATGCGTAGTTCCCACTGACTCGTCAGAACCAGGGGCGGATCCAGGGAGTCACACGGGGGGGGGGAATGCCAGGGGTTTGGGGGGGTATGGAATCCCCCCGGGGTAGGGGGTCTGGGAGTCCTCCCCAGGAAATTTGTTAAAAACTCCATATCAATAATTTTATCGGCTGTAAAAAATAGCCGAACGCGTTTTATAGACCAAAATGTGAGTTATCGGCCTAATAAGACGACTATTGAATTCATGGACCGAAATCAGCTATTAGACCTGTTTTTTGGATTAAAAATGGCAATTTTACCACATTTCAAGTTCGCTGTAACTTTTAAACCGTAAACGACAAGTGAACATAGTTTATCGGCCAAAAAAACCTCAACAGTTTATATCCAAACTGCAATTTAAAGGCCAAACACGCCAGCGGAAGTATCAAAGTATGTTATCGTTGAAAATAAAGATTTTGCCTAAACTAAGATCGAAACAAATTTGATCGGCCGAGATACGGCGATTTTAAACGATTTTAAGGGACACCCGAGACACATATTACCAGCCTAAAATAGCAGTGCTTCCCGAAAGGTGGTCTGCGGACCCCCAGGCCCCAAGACAGAATGTTCTCATTCTTTCTGTAACGGAATATGTAAAATCCCAAAACTTTCTGCAAGCCTAAAGCGATTTTTCATGCGTCTACCGCAACCATTGGAATCATATTATAAAGCCCCTTGTAAAAAACTAATAAGTACGAAAATTATTTAAATAAATCATCTTATTGGAAAACTCCAAATTTTGGCAATCCAAAAGAAAAGTATTTTAATAGCAAAAATTACAACAATAGCCTGATTAGCTTGAACATATTAAACTAATATCTATAATAATAACAATAATATTAATCAGGTAGTACAGTATAATCAACCAATGTCTAAAATAAGCACTTACTTCTAAATTAGTTTATAGACTGAGATTCAAGGTCTGTAGGCATAATTTGTTGTATTAAAACAAACATATTTTTTTAATAACATATTTGGAAACACAGTTAGTCAACTAACTTGGAGTCCCTTACAACCAAATAATTAATATTTATTTAGTACTTAAGTACTTTCATCTATTTTAGGTATTTTCGTCAAGGACCCTGCATTGGAATAATTTTTCGTCATACTATGCGGGAACATATGACTTTCGATACTAAAATGCGGCTGGAAACTTGCTGTTTTCATTTAAAATAACATATGTTCCTTTGATGTCTTTTCCAATCACTTCTTTTCCGATCACTAAAATTAGCTACATGTTAATCTTATGGTGAAAGCCTATTTTTGCCGTACAGTTCTTTTCCGATCAGTTTTAGAAGTTACAAACGCGACGCAACAGCTGACTTTCATTGTTGTCAAATCATTGGCCACAGTTAACCTCTCATTGATGTTACACGTGTGAAGCACATTATGGCATTGTGTTTTTGTCATTTATAAAATAATGTAACAATGAAAATTGCACCATAAATATAAATTTGGATTTTGATAAAAAATAGCTTAGAAGAAATCTTTTTAAAGCTAAGTAGCCTAGGCTTATGGTTTTTGTTTAATAAAATATGTAAATAGCCTATAGTAAAATAATAATCAGGCCTATGTGTTTTTTTGAGTAAAATAAACCTTGATTCTAGAGTAAAATTATTTTTTGGTTTGTAATTAAATGACTTTTTTGTAGTGTGACGAAAAGTATCGTTCAATACTCGTCCAAAAAGCTCTTTGCCAGTGCTTGATCTAAATTCCGTGCTCGACTTCGTCTCGCACGTTGACACGATCTCGCACTGGCAAAGAGCGCTTTTCCGGACTAGTAACGAAATATACTATTCCGATAATTTTGCTCGTAGCAGACTTGCATTTAACAGACAATGCCTGGTGATGCATCGCGTAATAGGGTTTTTAATTTTTTTATATAATATTTCTAAACAAACCAAGCAAAAGACGGCTCAATTGGTTGGTTGGTAGAATCAAAAACAGACAATGTAACGTCACTGATTGGAGCCGCACGATCATATGATATATCCGAGCGATGCATTGCATAGTAGTTGAACTATGAATATCCCGATTCTCTTTAAATATCGTATCGATTAAATACGTACTGCCGTATCGTATGGCTTGCATAGTGGGATGTGCTGCTGCAAGTCAGAAATATTTAATTACTTAAACTCCCAGATAATCCTGGGTTGCAGTAGAAAAAATTGTTGAATCGGATGGCAAATGAATCGCCCAAAACCAGTATTGAAAGATAATCCTTCTCCTCCGGGACCCTGGATTAACGTTTAAATAACGTTTTAATAACGTTTAAAAATTAAAGTTTTACGGGATTGGCGGGAGTGAGCTGAATTTGTTTGTGAGCTATCTTCAAAACCGAAGTCAGTCTGTTTATGTTAATGGTGAATGGTCCAGAACTACTGTACAGAGATTACGTGTGGCATCCCTCAGGGGTCAATTCTTGGTCCCTTACTTTTTCTTATTTCTATTAACGATTTACCTGCAAACCTAAATGCCTTTACATATATGTACGCAGATGACAGTTTTCTTGGAATTCAGATGTTTTTGAGCTCAAAAAGGTAGCTGAATCCACTCTGGAAGAAGCAGCCAATTAGTTCCATGCAAATAATTTATTTTTAAACGATACAAAAACACAGCCAGTCATTTTTACTTTTAAAAAACTGCCTCCTGGTATTCATCAAAAAACAGTAATTGTGAAGTACTTGGGGATAACTCTTGATTCGACTCTCAACTGGGGCCCTCACGTTTATCTCGTAACAAGAAGAATCTCCCGGGTTGCTTTTTTGTTGAAGAGATTATTAAATGTGGTTCCATTAAAATATGTCATCACTTCATACTACGCATTTTTTCAATCAATTATCAGATACGGGCTTATTTTTTGTGGAAATTCATCTAAAACGCACAATATCCTTTTGATTCAGAAAAAAGTTGTTAGAATGCTCACAAACTCATCATGGAAAGCTCACTGGAAACCTCTCTTTAAAGATCTGAAGATTCTGTCTGTCTACAACTTATACATTTTTTATTTAATTTCATAAATCTTTAAAAATCTGAGTAGTTTTAATTCAAGAAATAATACTCACTCCTACTACAAACAAAATCAGTCAAAAATTGATGTACCTTATCGAAGAATGTCCAAAACTCAGTCTAGCCATATCATTATAGGAATTAAACTGTATAACAAATTACCACAATCTGCTCTTGACATTCCATTTAATTAATTTAAGAAAATACTATTTGAATGGCTACTTTCAACCCCATTTTACTCTGTTGATGAATCTTTAGAGCTAAATAGTAGAGACGTTTCGTTTAGACGCGACAACGAGAGCTGCGTGCCGAGATGTTGTTAGCGAAATGTTTCGTTTAGACGCGGCAGCGAGAGGTCCTTGCCGAGATGTTCTTACCGAGATATTTCGTTTAGACGTGGCAACGAGAGGAACTTACCGAGATGTTTTTTAGCGGAATGTTTCGTTTAGACGAGGCAGCTATTCTCGTACTGGGCAATCGAAATTGTTAGCGTGATGTTTTGTTAACTAAATATGTCGCCGATCAATATAATTATTTTTAAAGAGATTTTTGCATTCTATATTCTGTTATATTTGAGCAATCGACATCTCTACCGAGATGTTTTAACAAATTGCTACATTTGGGAGTTATTTAATAAAACGATGCATTCAAATA
Organism: Allygus modestus; assembly: GCA_963675035.1. Lineage (NCBI taxonomy): Eukaryota > Metazoa > Arthropoda > Insecta > Hemiptera > Cicadellidae > Allygus > Allygus modestus. The sequence continues at coordinate 238,647,527 of OY776112.1, forward strand.
CGTGAAAATTAAAAAATAAACTAAATAAAATCTAATACGTAAATTAATAATGGAGAGTAGAAACAAATGTTAATCATTATTAAATATAGACAAGCATAATTATACTTTTAATGCTCACAGAATTTGTGAACGTTTTAGGCAGCAGTATAATTCTGCAACTTTCCCACTTTTTATACTATATACTCTCATTCCAACATTTGTTATTACTTATAAAATTGTAAATGAAAGATGTTTTTAGAATTATTATGTAGAAATAAAATACTATAAGACGTTGCCAAAATTATAACACACGATTAAAATCAAATAAAAACAAATATTTGATCGAATCATTAATTAATTTAAACTTAATAATAATTAAATTAATTTGTTTACACACGATATAGGATATAAGGAAAAACATTGCCCATTGAAATTGAACTCCCAATAAAGCCAGTCTAAAGAGCCTATATTTTACAACATTAAAAACTTGTTTGGTAATTTTCTCCTATATAGAGTTTAATAATATGATACATAAAAACAAATATGAGAACCAAATTAATAAACGGTATCAGGAAACTGACACATACTTTCTCCCTTTTAGCCCAACTTTAATGAATAAATTACTTTTTATTTACTAAATATAGAATACAAAGCACGGTCAAATGTACAGAAGTCTTGTAAACAAGTTGTTTTAACAAACATCAACCCAAAGACAACCCAAAGGCACTACAGAATCCATTGCTACACTTGTGGTTTTAAGAGGGGAAATGCCCCCTATTGCCCCCCCCCCAGGGTTATTAAGGGGCAACACATATCGAATTACCTCTGTTGTCAATGCTAAATTGACAAGCATATCAAGTTTGAATGAAATTGATCAGTAAATAAGAGAGAAATAGTAATTTTTGTATTCCCCAAAGGAATAACATTGGACAACGTACTGCGTTTACCGCTAAATGAAAATTTCAATTTTCTCCGAAACCAGCAATCGTAGAATAGTAATTCAAAATACTAAATTATTTAGTTTTTTGAGCTCTTTTTAATGGTGAATAGTAATATTTTTTTATATTTATGTCTTTTTATGAAAAATCAAAAAAACTGAATTTTGGATGTTTTAAGTCCTGTAGTTTCTGAACCCGAATTTTTACAGGAATGCCGGTGGTGTCACTTTGTTGGAAAACTAAAGTTCTACAAACCACTAAAGTTTAATCAAAATCGTTAGAGCCGTTTTTGAGAAATTTTGATTGTTCATGTTTTTTTGGTGGTTTTTGGGGGATAATTACCCTTAAAAATCAAAAATTCAAAAAAATGAAAAAAACGCCTGGAGATATCGTGGATTAGTACCTACATACCAAATTTCATAAAAATCGGCCCATTGGTTAGGGCTCTAGCTCTGTACACATCCACACAGACACACACACACACACACACACACACACACACACACACACACACACACACACACACGTGTTTATATTTACGTGGGGTGAAATAATAAAGGTATATCTAAAACAACTAATTACGGGTGGCTTATTTGCAAAAAATAATTTTAGTGCCTGATAAAAATGCGATCCACATCTATAACGGGTTTATCCTCTCGCCGCGCGCCGGCAGCAGACGATTTTGCTTAACGAATGCAACAATCGAGAGAAAACATCTCGATTATACAAACCTCTCGCTAAGCAATCAAAACAATCGATAAGCGGAACCTCTCGAGAAGGAACATTTCGATTGTTTTAACCTCTCGCAATCGCGCATCACTAGTTAGGTCAGGTGAGAATTTCATTAAAAATTAAAAATAAGACAAAAATCCAGACTTATCTGGTCCAGAGTGGCCAGACTTAAAATAAAACAATGAGACAATTACAGAAAATATATTTAAACACAAAAAAAGTATTTAAAGGATTTTTAACATTTTAGCTTGGCGGTGCATTCACATGCATTTTTGTAAAAAAACTCAAACACTTCTTGACCGAATTTGCTGGGAAAGGTTTTAACAGCTGGGGGAAAGGTGCCCCCAGCTATCCAATCCCAACCCAGCACTTAAAAATTGGCCTGAGGTCAACTGGACGTAATGTTCCCTGGGGTAACTTAAATTACAGAAATAGCAAAACTTAAAATGCTTATTATTTTCTTATCTATGAAATAAATTAAATAAAACTTGCAGGGAACATGTATGAGCTTAATTACAACTAAAAGTGACCGAACGTGGCACTGGAAAAGTCCCAGAAGCCCACTTATTCAAGATAATCAATTGAGTCACTATGCCTAACTTAACAAGTCTCAAAAACACATTTACACTGAACCAAAATGAATGGCTGACCTCACCAAGGTGTAGGTCAACCCAAGAACATAAAATAAAGTTATTTGGAGGCCTTAGGCCTAATATTACACAAACCATGGACAAAATTCATTTTGGCTGAACACATAGCCTATTTCTGGCCGAAAGCCAGAACACTTTCAATATTCCGATACGATACGTATCGCACATCACTACTACCAACACTTCAGCTAGGCAAAAGTTATTGATTTTACTTGGGAAGGTAATATGAAACTGTGCCATAGGGGCTAAATATGTTAAAACTGATTAAACTGCTAACTTACTGAAAAAGTTGAATCACAGATGCTAAAAAGATGATTTGCTAACTAAAACAGCATACAAACAGAAAATAACTTTTACATACACTAGACTGTATTCTGGCAACACATTACTTTAGCTTTTAGCAGAAATTGCTGCAGAATAAACATTTTGATTAGGAACTTGTTTGAGGTTAAGCTTCCACTGACATTTATTGCTGTGACTGACAGCTGGGCAGTGTTGCCAATCAAAATCTTCTAAATTCCCACCTTGACCTGAAATAATTAGTACCTGTTACCTCAAATTACCACCTCACACAAGTATACCTATTTAGGACCAATGCGAACGCACTATCATCGACGTTATCGTATTAAAAACGTGTTGGCACTTTGTAATTCGCTTCAATACAAACGATAATTCATTCGCATTCATTATTTTATTTTTATTTTATTAGTTTGGAAGTTTAAAATTATGTATTATGGAGATATTTAGAGCTCTACTACAGTAATAGCCAGAAGGTACTACTACAGTAAAAGCCAATACGATACGATACGTATCGCACATCACTACTACCAACACTTCAGCTAGGCAAAAGTTATTGATTTTACTTGGGAAGGTAATATGAAACTGTGCCAATCAAGTTAACCAAGCTAATCAAGTTAATAAAATATAGAATCCATGTAAAATAAACAGTAAACTCAACCAAGAGTCATCGTAGATCGTAATCAAGACGAAAACATCAGAATTTTTTTAACAATAACGCCGCGCCACTGACAGAGTTGACACCACGACACTGACTCTACATAGCGTACTAAAATCGAGAATATTGTACCAACAATAATTCAATCCCAAAGAACTAAAAGCTTAGAGTATGAAATACAGCATCTCAAACTGAAATTAAATTCATTTATGTGACGGAAATTTGCAGATTGTGAAATAAGTCACGGTTGTTTAATGCAAGAATCACAAATTTTTAATTTTAATCAATTTAATAGACTGCCGCGAAATTACTGAAACTATTATTTCTTACTTATATTAATTCTACATTGCCTGACTCGCCCTAGCTTCCCTCCCCTTAAGTAGTCGCTTAGGAATGTCCAGTGTCTTGCAACAGTTTCAGTGGTTTCAGAAGGCATTTAATTAGGTTTAGTTTTTTAATGAAACATTTAACAAGTAACAAACAAATGAAAACTAAAATATAAAAATACAACAAATAATAAAGAAACGCATAACCAAGCAAAAACTTAGGTATATTTGCTTAGGCCTAACTTATATTAACTTAGTTTATTCAATCCAAGAAAGCAGCCCATAAAGTTTACCCAGGCAAAGAAAACTTAAGGTTTAGCTGAGTTGTACGTTTCTTTAGAATTTATTTATTTGTTTAAGTGTAGTTTTCGTTTGTTTGTTATTTGATAAATGTTTCATTAAAATATATTTGTAACTGGCATTGCATATTATTATTGACGATATACAATTTGTTGATTTTAGATTATAGCATTAATATAAATATCGAGTAAATAATTTTCTATATGTAGGTACTGTTAAAATGTGATTCAAAATATCGAGTGTTCCGATTCGATATAATGAATGTTTAAGATCGATATATTGCATCCGATTAGTTGGTGGCCGCTTATGAAACTGTACCCCCTCACAAGCTCACTTTTAATGTGGGAATGTAGGTTTATATGTGACGGAAATTTGCAGATTGTGAAATAAGTCATGGTTTTTTAATGCAAGAATCACAAATTTTTAATTTTAATCAATTTAATAGACTGCCGCGAAATTACTGAAACTATTATTTCTTACTTATATTAATTTTACATTGACTGACTCGCCCTAGCTTCCATCCCCTTAAGTAGTCGCTTAGGAATGTCCAGTGTCTTGCAACAGTTTCAGTGGTTTCAGAAGGCATTTAATTAGGTTTAGTTTTTTAATGAAACATTTAACAAGTAACAAACAAATGAAAACTAAAATTTAAAAATACAACAAATAATAAAGAAACGCATAACCAAGCAAAAACTTAGGTATATTTGCTTAGGCCTAACTTATATTAACTTAGTTTATTCAATCCAAGAAAGCAGCCCATAAAGTTTACCCAGGCAAAGACAACTTAAGTTTTAGCTGAGTTGTACGTTTCTTTAGAATTTATTTATTTGTTTAAGTGTAGTTTTCGTTTGTTTGTTATTTGATAAATGTTTCATTAAAATATATTTGTAACTGGCATTGCATATTATTATTGACGATATACAATTTGTTGATTTTAGATTATAGCATTAATATAAATATGGAGTAAATAATTTTTTATATGTAGGTACTGTTAAAATGTGATTCAAAATATCGAGTGTTCCGATTCGATATAATGAATGTTTAAGATCGATATATTGCATCCGATTAGTTGGTGGCCGCTTATGAAACTGTACCCCCTCACAAGCTCACTTTTAATGTGGGAATGTAGGTTTATATGTGACGGAAATTTGCAGATTGTGAAATAAGTCACGTTTTTTTAATGCAAGAATCACAAATTTTTAATTTTAATCAATTTAATAGACTGCCGCGAAATTACTGAAACTATTATTTCTTACTTATATTAATTCTACATTGCCTGACTCGCCCTAGCTTCCCTCCCCTTAAGTAGTCGCTTAGGAATGTCCAGTGTCTTGCAACAGTTTCAGTGGTTTCAGAAGGCATTTAATTAGGTTTAGTTTTTTAATGAAACATTTAACAAGTAACAAACAAATGAAAACTAAAATATAAAAATACAACAAATAATAAAGAAACGCATAACCAAGCAAAAACTTAGGTATATTTGCTTAGGCCTAACTTATATTAACTTAGTTTATTCAATCAAAGAAAGCAGCCCATAAAGTTTACCCAGGCAAAGATAACTTAAGGTTTAGCTGAGTTGTACGTTTCTTTAGAATTTATTTATTTGTTTAAGTGTAGTTTTCGTTTGTTTGTTATTTGATAAATGTTTCATTAAAATATATTTGTAACTGGCATTGCATATTATTATTGACGATATACAATTTGTTGATTTTAGATTATAGCATTAATATAAATATGGAGTAAATAATTTTTTATATGTAGGTACTGTTAAAATGTGATTCAAAATATCGAGTGTTCCGATTCGATATAATGAATGTTTAAGATCGATATATTGCATCCGATTAGTTGGTGGCCGCTTATGAAACTGTACCCCCTCACAAGCTCACTTTTAATGTGGGAATGTAGGTTTATATGTGACGGAAATTTGCAGATTGTGAAATAAGTCACGTTTTTTTAATGCAAGAATCACAAATTTTTAATTTTAATCAATTTAATAGACTGCCGCGAAATTACTGAAACTATTATTTCTTACTTATATTAATTCTACATTGCCTGACTCGCCCTAGCTTCCCTCCCCTTAAGTAGTCGCTTAGGAATGTCCAGTGTCTTGCAACAGTTTCAGTGGTTTCAGAAGGCATTTAATTAGGTTTAGTTTTTTAATGAAACATTTAACAAGTAACAAACAAATGAAAACTAAAATATAAAAATACAACAAATAATAAAGAAACGCATAACCAAGCAAAAACTTAGGTATATTTGCTTAGGCCTAACTTATATTAACTTAGTTTATTCAATCAAAGAAAGCAGCCCATAAAGTTTACCCAGGCAAAGATAACTTAAGGTTTAGCTGAGTTGTACGTTTCTTTAGAATTTATTTATTTGTTTAAGTGTAGTTTTCGTTTGTTTGTTATTTGATAAATGTTTCATTAAAATATATTTGTAACTGGCATTGCATATTATTATTGACGATATACAATTTGTTGATTTTAGATTATAGCATTAATATAAATATCGAGTAAATAATTTTCTATATGTAGGTACTGTTAAAATGTGATTCAAAATATCGAGTGTTCCGATTCGATATAATGAATGTTTAAGATCGATATATTGCATCCGATTAGTTGGTGGCCGCTTATGAAACTGTACCCCCTCACAAGCTCACTTTTAATGTGGGAATGTAGGTTTATATGTGACGGAAATTTGCAGATTGTGAAATAAGTCATGGTTTTTTAATGCAAGAATCACAAATTTTTAATTTTAATCAATTTAATAGACTGACGCGAAATTACTGAAACTATTATTTCTTACTTATATTAATTTTACATTGACTGACTCGCCCTAGCTTCCATCCCCTTAAGTAGTCGCTTAGGAATGTCCAGTGTCTTGCAACAGTTTCAGTGGTTTCAGAAGGCATTTAATTAGGTTTAGTTTTTTAATGAAACATTTAACAAGTAACAAACAAATGAAAACTAAAATATAAAAATACAACAAATAATAAAGAAACGCATAACCAAGCAAAAACTTAGGTATATTTGCTTAGGCCTAACTTATATTAACTTAGTTTATTCAATCCAAGAAAGCAGCCCATAAAGTTTACCCAGGCAAAGATAACTTAAGTTTTAGCTGAGTTGTACGTTTCTTTAGAATTTATTTAATTGTTTAATTGTAGTTTTCGTTTGTTTGTTATTTGATAAATGTTTCATTAAAATATATTTGTAACTGGCATTGCATATTATTATTGACGATATACAATTTGTTGATTTTAGATTATAGCATTAATATAAATATCGAGTAAATAATTTTCTATATGTACTGTTAAAATGTGATTCAAAATATCGAGTGTTCCGATTCGATATAACGAATGTTTAAGATCGATATATTGCATCCGATTAGTTGGTGGCCGCTTATGAAACTGTACCCCCTCACAAGCTCACTTTTAATGTAGGAATGTAGGTTTATATGTGACGGAAATTTGCGGATTGTGAAATAAGTCGCGGTTGTTTAATGCAAGAATCACAAATTTTTAATTTTAATCAATTTAATAGACTGCCGCGAAATTACTGAAACTATTATTTCCTACTTATATTAATTCTACATTGCCTGACCCAACCTAGCTTTCCTTCCCTTAATGCTACTACTTATCTAGACATCGTCAAGGCGATGCTTCCGGACGAAATTGTAGCGATCTGCTAGGTTGACCAAAAGGGGGTGTGTCTCGTACCGGAGAGCGACGTCTAAGCCCGACGCTTACCCTCTTGCTGGCGGAAGGAGGCAACAAAGGTGACGTCACCCCACTTCCAGACCAGCCATCTGCTGAAGCGAGCCAGTTACCGGGTTGGCAAAAGAGGAATATGTATGAGGGTGACGTTACACGGCACAACATGTAGGAATTGTGAGAACAAAAGTAATCGCGAATACAAAGTAGTCGGTACTCGGTACTAGTCCGTACTAGTATCGGATATAATCGGTACTGGAAAGTAATCGTTTAGTCCTTCTTTAAACTTAAAAATAAATAACAAAAATAAACTCTAAACAGTCTATGAGCAACAAATATTGGGCAGCTGAATCACAAGACTTACGCTAATATCACAGTTCATCATCAACAGGAGTTGTAATCCGCCGCGGCACGGTGTAGAGGGCTGGCCTGGATTGCATGGGTAGGCGGAAGACGAAGAAGAAGGCGTCACATTCCTGGACCCTGTAATGTAACACCAATTCCTAATTTCTATGTAATGATTTATTCACAGTAGCTCAAAAGTTTTAAGTTCATGTGTTGTTTTGGAATAGCTTTAATTATGCCCAAGTTCACTTTAATTTGCAGATATACCCATCCAGGGTTCATTTGCCCAGTGCTTAACATAAATTTAAAATACTGAAAATAATTAAAAAATATTTATAACAGGAAAAAATGTATATTAATATTTTTAAGACTGAAGCTTAATGAAAATGGTTGTGAACTAATTAAGTAGACTAGATAAAATAAACAGCTTGGTAGGAAAACATCTAATCAACAAATTATAAAATAATTAAGATGTATTGCTGGATGAATCTTTCAGTTACCGGTATCTAAATTCACAAGGTTCCTAGTCATTTTACTACAACATTTGTTATCCAAAATTAATAAGAAGCATTTTAAAACAAGGGGGCACATCTGAGCTAAAAGTAGATACCAGAACATTTAAATTGTAATATGCATAAGGAAAATTATTCACCAAAATATAGGCCAACTACACCTAAACCGGAAACCAAAATTGGCCAAAGTTTTGTGAAAAATGATCTGTGGGCTCAGTTTATTGACAAAATTGGTCCAAACTTTCTGAAAAGCAGGAGCTTAGGCCCCTGCAACTAAATAATAAGCCACAGTTCATTTAAATCATCTCCTTTGGGACTAAGCCCAAGAATCCCCTATGCAAGAAAGCAAAAACTAGCCTAAAACACATTCTACGCCAAGAAAATATAAGTTAAAAGTGGGGTAAGGCAGTTTACCCATAGTTGAGGGACATTGACAGGAAACATAATTTACCAAAACCCCAGCTTCAAACCCACCCTATTTGAACTTAGCCTACAAAACCGTACAAAACATAATTGAGAACACTGAATGAATGATAACTTTCAGAGTATTGCAGAAAACTTAATTAAATGTTTAGCGGTCTCCTAAGGTAGGGAAATGTAATTAGGAATGCATACAACTGTAATACCCGTATAACAAAATAAATTAGCTGCGGGGTCATAAACCAAAGTTGTTTGCCGGCAAAGATGCCTTGATAGCCAAATCTTTAAACATTTGAAACGACTTTGTTTTATGGCCCAAGGGCTCTGAATGAGAATGGAAACATTAATTAAACCTTCGGGAAGTTCAGAAGGAACTTTAAAATCCAGAAATGCTTCTGCAACGAATGAAAACTGAAATGAATATGTGCTCTCAGAGGTTATATTTACTTCTGCCGCTAAGGTTAAGGTTAAGACTTGGATATTGCTATCTACTTGATTTATTAAATGGCAAGCTTACTTGCTCTTGTGTAAAATGAGATTCAAAAATATACACCTAGTACCGGTATGTCGTTTGTAGACCTTAACACATCAATAGGTATCAATGTTGAACTAGAAGAACTTCAAACTTTTGTTTGGCTAAGAATTAACAAAAGGTGGTAAGTTAAAAGAATCAAAAATCGTATTTGCCATTGCCATTATACATGCATTATCAAAAGTCTTAAAAGTCTAGCTTATTTGGCTACGGTCATAGTATACAATAGAAGAAACCTGGAGCAAAATTTATTATTATTATTGTTTTCTTGGTTATGTTTTCTCTAAAACACTTAACTAAATCAAACCTCCAGAGAAAGTGAGATTAACAAATGATAAACTACAATAATTTAGGTACCTAAAGGAGACCCAAGCCTCCTGCCGATAATCTTAAAGACATTTCTAAGGTTACTGTAATTAGTTACAACGTTTAATAAGTGTTATTTGCTACTTACCATAATATTGCACAGTTTTGGTTGCACAACAGCACAACTGGACATTGGACAACGAAGTGACTGCGTACACGTCCAATATAAGGGCAAATTCACTTCGCTACCGCTTAGGTTATGTTGGGTTAGGTTACGTTACGTTATGTTTCGTTAGGTTAGGATAGGTTAGATTACGTTAGGTTAGGTTAGGAGGTTTTCTGGCTCTCAATTTGTTTTAAAAATCACAGGAAAAGTAACGTACGGTGCATAATTTGGAACGGACGTGAACAGTATCGGCTCACGTCGGACGTGTACGTAGCCACTGCCATTGGACAACACAATAGCCGCCTTTAATGACAAAGACTTCGCACTTTCTCAAAGCGGTAAAACTTCCAAGTTAACTAAGGCACAGGCAGATAAAAGTAGCACAGATTTTTTTGAGATATGTTCTGGGAGAATTGACAGTATTACAAAAACCAATTCATATATATGAATATGAATAATTAAAAATCGGTCCTTCTATGTTCTTACAGTGTTTGAATTGCAATATATGATGCAGAGATGGGCGTTATTTAACGTAATAGGATAAATAACACTATTACTGAAGTGTCACCTATTACCTTATGTGTTTATGTTTATGTTTATGTGTTGTTAAAGGGACGGATTCAGAGATCCAAAGATTCAAAGATCCTCACACGTCAACCGAAGCTTATTGTGTGTCCCTAGTACGTTAGTATGGCAAACCAATGCCCGTACCCTTTACGAGATCCAGGAGTTTTTTACCAATACTAGCGTCCCTTTCATCACCTGGTTGCTTACAACCAAACAGAGCCCTTCTCCTTGCCCCGAGTCTCTCGCAGTCCAGTATGATGTGCTTGGCAGTCTCTTCAGACTGATTGCAGAGCCTACACACCTGACTTTCATTTCTGAGTCCGAGAGTGTGGAGATGTTTCCTGAAATGGCCATGTCCAGTTATCAGAGCAATCAACTGCTTAACCCGACCTCTGCCCAACCTCACCAACCAGTTAGTGAAGTAAGAGCTAGTATCTGCTAGCAGCCTTTTGCCACAACCTATTACCTTGGTAATAGGTTACTGAAAATACCCTATTATTTGTTTAACGTCTTCTGAACTGCTTGAACGAGCGAGTGAAATAACTATCCAGCTGAGAAGTTGAGATGAGTGTCTTGGTGTCTTCCTATTAACAGCGATCATCACAGAATAATAGTACTAGTCTGTCTGCGCTTACTATTACGGCGAGAAATATTTAAATAAAGTTATCACGGGTGTAACGAGTGTATTACCACAAAGCTAAGGAACGTTCCTGAATATTATTGCAAAGTAACGGTATTTCCCATCTCTAATATGATGGACCGTATTTAAACAATAAAGCCGCCATATTAGTTGTTGGTTATGTATCAACACTAACACTGTAGTTTATGTAGATTTCCAAGGGAGTATGCAACTGTTAAGATGATACCTAGGGCTGTTTTGTTGATATATCAACATCTAAACAAATATCAGCATGAGTAGGTAAGTTTCAATACAAATATCAAAAATCGGCCCGCAATTATACCTATATATATATATATATATATATATATATATATATAGATATATATATACATATATATAAATTTGAACGAATAGTGTTTTAGTCATCTGGGGACCTAAAAAAAAAAATTTGTCATGGTCTCGGGCTTAAATCTTACCATGAGACCTACGGTAATAGCTTCTTCCCTATAGGGGAAATTCGCTAAAATAAAATAAAATATTAATTTGTATATACTATATAAATTTACTTTCTCTGAGTTCTAATTTCATCAATTTTTTCAAAGATAGGGTGTTGTTGACTGACTTGCATAGTATTTAAAATATTTAGTGGATCTTACTTATTATTTAAATATATATGCATCTCTTCTTTGACGTTAAGTTGTTCTTGCTGTTTTTCAAACTCTAAAACTGATAAGTTTTCTTCTATGTTTTTATATTTATGCCCTGTATTAATTATGTGTTCTGCATAGTTGGATCTCATAGTTGTGTTATTTCTTGACTTAGGGCTTGTAAATGTTCTTTAAATCGAACTCTAAAGTTTCGTCTTGTTTGGCCAATGTAATAGCTATCACATTCACTACATGTAATTCTATATATGCCAGACTTACTGTATTGATCTTCTTGAATATTTTCATTTTTTGTTACTTTAGAGTTGATAAGGTTAAATGCATTATTTTTTGTTTTATAACTTATTTTCATGTTTGAGTTTTTGAAAGTACGTCGTATCGCTTTTTCCATGTTTGAATTAAATGGAACGCACATATATTTGTTGTCATCATTCGTTGTAGTCATATTGTTTCTTTTTTGTTTTCTTATCTTCCGATTTATCATTCTTTCGATTGTCTTTTTCTTATACCCATTTTTTATAGCTAAATACTGTATTTTTTCTTTTTCCTTTTTGAAATTTGAGCTATTTAGTGGCAGGTTTATTAGTCTATGTACCAAAGAATGGAATACAGCCATTTTTTGGTGCCAGGGATGGTTAGAGTTCGATGGGATTATTATGTCAGTAGTGGTTGGTTTTCTATATATATCGAAAGAATGTTCTTATTTTTTGATATCTTAATGTCCAAGAAGTTTATGGTATCTTCTTCTATTTCTTCTGTAAATTGTATGGACTTATGTATTGAGTTGATATATGTTAATAAGGTTGTTGCTTCTTCTTTAGAGCCATCAAATAGACATATAACATCATCCACGTATCTATACCAATATATTATTTTGTCACGAAGAGGGTTTGAAACATTCTTGATTTTTGATATTTCCATGTTGTGCATAAAAATATCAGCAAGGAGTCCTGACAATGGAGAACCCATAGGTAAACCGTCTTCTTGTAAATAGAAAGAATTATTGTAACTAAAATAGCTCTGTTATATATTGTAACAAAAAATAAGAACAAACATTCTTTCGATATATATAGAAAACCAACCACTACTGACATAATAATCCCATCGAACTCTAACCATCCCTGGCACCAAAAAATGGCTGTATTCCATTCTTTGGTACATAGCACAATTTTAGAATTAGTGATCATATATTATTTATTTTTAACATATGTTTGTAATTAATATAAAAGAAAATTTGTTGAGGTTATGTGACTCTGAAGATGGCCATTATGGTTGAAACTAGTCAGTCAAAATAAAAATGTTTAAAAAAAAAAGGGTACTCGTTAATAATGATTTTAAAAATAATAATATTAGTAGCCCTAATATACAAGTCAAGCAATATAATATATATATACAGTTTCGAACGAATGGTGTATTTGGGGTCTGGGGACCTCAAAACGAAAAGTTATCGTGGTCCCGGTCCTAGGTCTTACCATGCCGACTACGGTAATAGCTTCTTCCCTATAGGGGAAATTCGCTAAAATATACAATGTTTGTACCTAGAGACCAATTGGTGACTCATAACTAAAACCTGGAGTAGCCAAGTGAGGACTAATTAAGGGTGGTGATGCCTGACCAAGCGTCGGATATAAAGACTATCCCTTACCCAAAAACCTAAAAAACCACAATAGCTTCACAATAGATGTTCTTTCAGTTGTTTTAAAATGGCTACGCGCATCACCTCTGTGATAGATGACCGAACCACGTGGTATCAGCCATAATTGATGTTCAAAACGGATACGTCAGTACGTAAAGTGGCCAGTGATAATCACACTACTTAATTTCAGCTGTAAATTACAATCACACAGCACTAAATCTAAAATTAATGGCGATTGCTTCAGAATTGGCCATAATGGACGATTAAACCTCACCGTAATTACCATTTTGAAATAGTTTGGTCTCAAAATAATCCTGACGTAAATTAAATCCCACCAGAAAAATCCCCTAAAAAGATCCTAAAGTAATTCAGTAGTCAATAATTATAAATATTGTAGTTGTAATCATTGTCAGTAAGTCTTTATCATGAATTACGATGCACAGAGCAGAGTCAAAACTCAAGTAAAACATGTTTTAAGTTGCAACTCTTGTTACAGCTTGTGGCTTACAACTCTTGTGGCTTACAACTCTTGTGGCTTATGCATAGGCCTATATATCCATGTAGGCCTATCCCTTATACGATAGTTATAATATGATTGCTTAGATTATAGTTGTAGGATAATATAAATATTTTTAGCAATTGATTTTATATTTCATTGCAAGAAAATGGGATAAATAAAAATTGTTTATTTAAAAACATGCTGGTTTGAGCAATAAATATTCAAAATACCCCCGTCGCAGCAAACCTGCGTACTCAGCGAATTTCCAATGCATAATATATGTCTTAATGCCATATAAAGCCGCATACCAAGTTTCATAAAAATATATTCATATATAAGCGATATATACAATTTTAATTATTCTCCATAAGAATAGCATTGGTGATGAGTACATAGGTTTGCTGAAACAAGGAACACAAACAATTGGTTTTTATGTAAATATAAATATAATTTAACTAGGTGAAGCCACATACCAAGTTTAATCAATATTCAATCATAAGTAAGCACTATATAACATTTTAATTATTCTCCATAAGAATAACATGGGAGATGAGTAAGCAGGTTTGCTGCAACAAGGAACTAAAAAAATGGGTTTTTATGCAAATATCAATATAACTCAACAAGGTGAAGCCACATACCAAGTTGTATTAATTTATGTTCATAATTAAGGGAGTCATTACATTTTACTTATTCTCCATAAGAATAACATGGGGGCTGAGTACGCAGGTTCGCTGCTACGGGGATAATCAACAAAAAATCAATTTTTTGTGCAAATATCAATATACCAGTACTACGTGACCCCACGTGCCAAGTTTCATCAATATACATTCATTAATAATGGAGATATCAAATTTTATTTATTCTCCATAAGGATAACATTAGACAACGTACTGTGTTTAGCACTTTGAATATCTCTGCAACAGTTGGACGTAGAATCACAATTTAAACACCAAAATGATTGTTTTGTGGAGCTGAATTGATTGGTAAAAGCAAATGTGAAGTTTACATCAAAATTAACTTAGGAAAAGCCAAAAACCTTTTTCCCATAAGATTAACATAGGAGATTTTATGAGCAGGTTTTTTTTGGATTTTCTCCGCAACCACTTAACCTAGCTTAATAATTCAAAATACCATATTATTTGTTTTTTTAAGCTCTATAACATGGTCTAAACCAAAATTAAGTGTTTTAAAAATGTTAGGGTAAAAAATGCAAAAAACTGATTTTTGGAAAATTTAAAACCCCCATAAACCCCCCTTCCCATGGCCCGATTTTTCTGGTTTTCGAACTTAAAGTCATAAATGTCACTTTACACATTTGAGCCAAATTTCATCGAAATCGGACGTTTTTTACTCAAGTTATCGCATTCACGGACACATATATAGATATATATATATATATATATATATATATATATATACATATATATAAATTTGAACGAATAGTGTTTTAGTCATCTGGGGACCTAAAAAAAAAATTTGTAATGGTCTCGGGCTTAAATCTTACCATGAGACCTACGGTAATAGCTTCTTCCCTATAGGGGAAATTCGCTAAAAGGTTCTACATTTTTATTGTATTACTTATTAATTTTCTTCATTGATTTTTTTTGTTCAAACAAATTTCCCTCAAAGGTGTGAGAAGCTAAAGGGACTTACTGGAGTGTTTTACCGAATCTGCTACCCTTTCCTGGGAGCCTATTTTTGAAACGGGTGAGTCAGTCAACTCTAGTGATGGGGTGTGATTTTCGAACCTGTGATTCATTCACTGTGATTCTGAAATCACAGGTCGACCTATTAGCAACCGAGCCGGACTAGCAGGTCTTAACTGTGATTCGATTCGTTGTAGGCGGACTGCTCTTGGTGCTCTGCGTGAGTCATTTCCTCGTCGCAAATCACAATCACACCCTCGACTGTGACTGTGATTATCACAGTCACAGTCGAGAGTCCGAGCGTCTAGCGAGAACGGGTCGACCGGTTTATTATTGTTAATTATGTTTTGTATGTTATTAGTGAATTTCCTATAGAAAATTGAACTATTAGCATGACCCGCTCGGTGAAACTTAAGCCCGGGACCACCATAGAAGTTCCTAACGTGACCCCCTGAACATGTTTTGGGGTATCGCTAAAAACTTTATATATATATATATATGTGTGTTCGCACTCTAGCAGTCACAATTTTTATCCGATTTACATCAAATTTGGTAGGAACCTTCCCTTCTGGAAACAGTTGGACAAGTTCGTTGGGCAAAACAATCGGAAAACTCTAACCCCCATTTTTTGAGATTTTAATTTTTGTAATTTTGAGTTTTTTGGCCCAAAAAGAGTCAGAAAAAACCCGAATGTAACATTATTGTATATTAAATTATTGTACGTAAAATGCCAAAAAGTTTAAGCCCTCCCTCATAATTCTAGCACAAGTATGTACCAAGTTATTAAAGAAAATGTTAATTGTCTTTACACAGTACGTTGTCTTATGGGGATTTTACACTGGAAAAGGCTGTTTTCATATCTTTATGTAGTTTTATCACCCCCAATACGCCTATACCAACTTGCTAACCTGACTATACCTACTCCTAACTCTATAATGTACAACATTGCCATCCTAATAGTAAATTTAAATATAACCAGGAGCATCAGAACAGCCAAAAATAAAGTTTTTCAATTTTCCAAAAAAATGTTACCAGTGTTGTTTTGAAACATTTATTCTATTTTTTAAATGTATTATTGTGGAAATTCACTTTCCTCACATCAGCGTGCTGCCTGCGATTTCATTTCCATTTTATGTTGGTATTATGGTTTGATTTTTTAATTGTAAATATCAATATATATGTAATCTAACATGTAGATATTTTTGTTCATACATCCAATAAATAACTATTTTTTATTTGACTAGGTGTTATTTTCTCAAACCCTTCATAAGTAGTTTACGAATATTAATACTTTGCTAAGAAAACAATATAAAACAGTAACTCAATTATTACATAAACGTATTCACTTCTCCCTAAGCTGTAGGATCGCAATAACCTAATCAATCTACTAAAAAACTCCTTATAATGATACGGATAGCACAACAACCTGAGCAACCACCCCGTTCATAGTTCACAAATCACTTCGCAAGCTCCCACCCAACACAACAGCTGATGAAAGATGAGAATCACAATCGCAGTTAGCTCCCACCCAACACAACAGCTGATGAAAGATGAGAATCACAATCGCAGTTATAAATCACAGTGATTCTTAGTAGCAATCACAGTTTGACCTGTGAGTGTAAAATCACTGCTAGTTACATCACTAGTCAACTCACCTACCAGCTGATATTAGCATTGTTTAAATTCACCAAGTGTGATATGAATTGATAAAGATTTATCTGTCAAATCAAAAAGCCAAATGTAAACATTGACCAATATACAAATTTATAGACCTTCTGTTGCTTTAGCTAAATCAATTTGTATATGTTTAAATATTTACTTACTTTTTGAGCACTTTTGATAAATCATGTTATTCAACTGTATTAACCCTCTAGGTGGTGCCCGCCCAAATTCGGGCGGGCTTTTGTTTACGTACAAGTGCCACCCGCCCGAATTCAGGCGACTTTGCAGACGTTCAGTTACAACGGTCTGAATACACTCTAGTTGTACTGAACTGCATTGAATTTGGTATCACTGTAAACGGCAGATTTCAAGCTTTACTCCAATGTAAACACATCGTGTCTTGAGAGGTCTCTATGCTGGAAAGAAAACATCAGCGCCAAGATTTGTTACGTCACTGTTGTTTTCTGCCTTCTGTTTTGTTTACGTTTTCGTCATTTATTATTGCTTTTTAGGTTATATTCAATTGAAAATGTTGTTTATTATCATTAAAGTGCATTTATTATTACCAAATAAAGTGTTTGATTAAGGTTATTAGTAAAAATATAAGCGATAAGTGATATTGTGTGTCTTGGTTGGTTTTACATGCATCTTTATGGGATTTAGGTTAGTACCATGGTGATCATATTTGGTTTTATCGTCATAGATATTTGTCTTAGGTATTTTACTAATAATGAGTATATATATTCTTGTTCCTAATTACATTTTGAACAAAAATGTATATCTTGAATTTTGTACCTGTGCACAACCTTTTTTGTACATATGTGGAAACAAGAAAAGTAATTTTATTTTGCAATTTCTGGATTTGGTCCTATACTGGATTTTTTGTATATAAAATAAGGACATAAAGTTATATACTGTAAGATAGTCAATTTTATCTAGTTTACAAAAATGTATAACAGTATACCATTTAGTAATAATTTAAATTTTTTTCAAAATTTCCAAATAAAACCCTGTAAGAGAGCTAAAATTCACATGACATTTAAGACAATTATGACAAGGTACCTAGAGGGTTAACACATTTTGTATTGGAAAGTAAACATAACCTAGTCAGGCAGTTTACTATTGATTCCTTCTGGCATTTCCTTCTAACATGAAGAAAAAGAAGGTTATTTCCGTTCTACTCACCTATTTTCATTCACCAGCGTTTTGCCTGGTGAGTAGAAATGGTTGATTTGGTGACTGATTTAGTAAAATATCTATCTATAGTAAATCTATCAATGTTAAATAAAAACGTTCATTGAAAATACTAATATAAATTTCGTGTGGTTGGATATAATTAACCGAACGGTTACCTAAATAATATCTGTACTTTTATCTGTTGATCTGAAAATAAAAAATAGTGGTTGGTTGGTGGGACTCACTCACCTACTCACCACTCACCCAACTCAAAAATAGGCCCCCTGGTTTCCAGTTACAGACTATTAATCAGGTTATCCACACACTGTTCATTACACTTGTATTGTGATGCAGGTATATTTGATGATTGAAGCGCTGTGCGACGGAGCGGTGAAAATGGGAGTGCCACGAGCACTGGCTACACAGCTGGCAAGCCAGACACTGCTGGGGGCAGCCAAGATGGTGCAGACGACGGGCAAACACCCGGGACAACTCAAGGACGAGGTTTGCTCTCCTGGCGGTACCACCATCACCGGCATCCATGTACTGGAGAAGTCTGGGGTCAGGTAGGCGTTTGGAATAAAGTTGCAATTTAGTTGTGGGGACAGGTGCCCATTATCTTGAGGTCTGTTATTGTTGTCACACTGCTACCAATCGTGGGGCTTACAAATACTTTTTTCCAAGAAAAATAAGATACGCAGATGCTTTTATAGAAATTGTGTTGGGTTGAGTTGAAGATGCTCTTCTTCATGTAAGAATCTGTATCACATAATGGAGTTAATTCAGTAAGGGGCTGGGTATTTGATTTACTAGGAGTACGCTCAAATATTCGCGTAATGGGATGACCGAACTCAGAAATGGTTGATGAAATTTTCCACTGTTTACGTAAGTTCTAGCCGAAATTGCATCACAGAGTATTAAATAAATAGCCCTGGGGACTCAGTAGGAAAATATCTACTTTTCTTTTCGTTAATTTTAGGTCAAAGGATAAATCGTTCTTAGTTATATTTATTATATTAGAGGTGCAAATTCTTCAACAAAAAATAACACGGTAAGTTTCCTATGCAGTGAGGTACATTGGAAATTAGCTGAGAATGCAGGTTTGCTATGACGGGGGTATTTAATATCATAAACTGACAAAAGAACACAGCTGGCAGAAGTAAATACAAAATAAATGGCTGCTGCAATCTAGCGGATAAACTATTAACTCACTCGCATTACTCACGTTACAGGAGAACGTTACCTTTATTTGTAAAAACATTTGTTAGTTTTTTAATATATCAATTTTATAATCCTTTGATAAATTTAATTAAATTATGTTAAACGGAGAGTACTTTGTTTATTTAATCATAAAACTTATGAATAAAACCAATTTTTAGTAGTTTCTTGTAACTACGAAACAATACTGTATTAGTATCTCGTACTTTACAAAAATGAATGTGTTAAATTTTTGAACTGGAAGTGTGAAATGTACTGGAAAACAGTTGTGTGAAATCTGAAAACGATACGTGCAGTCGTTTTCACGTTATTCAGTTCCGAACACACACGACCACATACTGACGGACAACGAATCATTGTCTCAGCTAATACATAGATTCCTTCACTTTGTTCTGTCATCAATTACAGTTTGATTATTTACAATGGTCAAATTTAATGAAAAATCAGTTGCACATAATTTAATTAAGAATTACACTCTGGTTTATATTAATATACATCAGAATCTTAGATACACACAGTGATTTCTTAGTAGCAATCACAGTTTGACCTGTGAGTGTAAAATCACTGCTAGTCACATCACTAGTCAACTCACCTACCAGCTGATTTTAGCATTACATCATTTTAGCTGATTGGTTTTAAATGCAGGGGTAGGGTTCCGAATATGTATAAGAAACCCTACCCTATTAGTTTTGTTTAAAAAAAAAAAACTAACATTTCAATGCCTGTTATAATTTAATTATGAATGAATATACAATTACATTAATACAGTGAGAGTGAGCACCACCATAATTTCTTCAAAAGATCCATTACCCTTAACCCTGACTTAATCTTTGAGAAGACTCATAAAAAAGTCCTAACAAAACATTTTCAGTGAGCAGGATTTGATATTACAAACCATAACGGTTCAGTAAAATTCCAAAATATCAAATTTTTAAAGGTTGTTTTTATAACCACTTTAGCTGTCACAATTCTGCTCGCTAGGTATTATTTATCCTAGGTCATCTATCAATAAATTCGGATGGTGCATTTAAGGGGAACAGATTTATAGGAGAAGGAAAGAAAAACATGAAATCTCTAAGGACTGAAGCTACCTCTCAATGTGTCAATTTCAGGTCATAAATCACTCTGATAGAAATTTGTGGATTGACTGTGCTAAAAAAATGGTTTCACTAGAGGTTTTCATTCCAACAGTTGTTTGTTTCCAGGGCCGCTCTTATTGGTGCAGTTGAAGCAGCAACAAATCGCTCATTCGAACTTGGAAATAAGTAAATAATTTAAAATACTATCAAGCTTCCTAGTTTTTTATATCAACTTGATAGATGTTTATATTATAAACCAACCTCACCTTGGATGAGACTAACTTGGTTTAGAAAACAAGATTGCTGTCTCAAGAAAAGAAACCGATCAACTGAACAATTTTTTTTGTTCTAGAAACCTTTTAGAAGAAGTTTTCCTTACAACTCGAATAATATTTAAATGGTTAGTATTTTGTTTGTTCTTAAAAAATATCCTTTTTGGTGAATTAGTTTCAAATGTAATAAAACTTAGCTAGTATAACCGTTGACTATAGATACTTCAATATGTAGTCAAAGGTAGAACTAAAATTACTTTCTGAATCATAAAATATTTCTTCCTTGAAAGTGTTAAGCTTCTTTTGTCTTTATAGTATATATTTTTGATTTTGTTTTAATTTTAACTAATTCTTCCATGCTTTGATTTGTTTATGCATTTCACTTTTTTATTTGCATTTGTTTAGCACTAATCGAAAGCAATGTTGATAGCAATATGTTAAAATAGCTGTTGAAGCAATTGGAATAGCTGTATTATTAGCTACTAGTCGATCCGTGTGGAATTCCGCACTGAGAACCAAATCTTGGGCAGCTGTTCTTTTGTTTACATTTTCGCTTGTGTCAAAACAAATTCCTTTAATTTTCTTTCATATTATTCAAATTTCCAAGAAGCGGTATATTTTTAGCCCTTGGGTCTATTTTTTGTCAATAGCCGGCACAAACAGCTTTAAAATGAGGGGTAAATCATTGAATTTGATAAAGGAATAAGGAAGATCTCGCGGAGTGACAGAAAATCAGGCTAGATAAATAATATATAAGATTACACTATTATTATCATATTTACAAAATATGTCCAAGTTATAAGCCCAGGTTACCAGATAAATACTGCCAGCATTAAACAAACCATCAGATCTAAATCTGTTTTATCTGTTTTATTTAGCCGAAGTTTGTATTTTAAGAGGAAAATCATTTGTTGGAAAAAAAGTAGAAAAATATTTAATTCACATCGTACCTATTTAGGCAGTAAGGTCTTATTTGTTCTCTGTAAATGATGTATACAATTTAAATGTCATTCTAAAAATCCGGAGTCTCTTAGTTTAATGTTAACTGATTCTATTTGTTATTTGAACATTCGTCGTTTGTATATCACCTGTAAAACATGCATTTGCAAATCTTTATAATTCTTATTCATTCCATTCTTGATTAATTCTATGCATTTTCCAATTTAAAAAGTATTCTTTAAAATTTTTACCTGGTACTATGGTATAGTAATTTGATATATTCAGTGAAAACACTATTTTATTGGTGTTTTGAAACATGTATACAACTTATTGTATTTTTTATAAGTTTAATTTTTGAATTTTTGGATTTAATCTACATACTATGATTCAAATATTACTCACTGAATTGTAAAAAATCATAGTTTTAAGGTTTTAGATAGTTGAATTTTGGCATGTATGTTCTTTTTTGTTCCTAGGTGCTGGCTAAGAAACTGTTTTATTAAATTCCCTCAGGGCCCTCCTCCATTTGCCTTCTAATATCCAGTGTTATTCATATGGGCATTAATTTTTTTACCATATGAAATTAAACAGGTTTTCATTATCTATTCTGATTAGTTCATAAGGTTAACGACAGAATGCAGCACACACACCTTTTGCATTGAAAGGGTACTATAACAGCTAGTTTTTTGTGTGTATATAAATGCAATAATTACTTTCCTGTCATTAAGTTTACACAAACAACAAACTTTATTTCTTTTTGCTCAAACCACTAATATCATTCATAGAAAATAGTTTTGTTGACACGTTTCTAAATGTTTTGAAAATATAACAGTTATCTATGTTTTTATAGTGTAAAGTAGGTCTTTATCACATGAGGGAAACCTGTTACTGCATAACGCATAGCGGAGCGTGGTAATTTTCCTAAAGCGATAGACACTTTACACTTGAATTACATACAGAATGTTTCCTACAATTGAAATTTTGGATACCACACAACAAACAAAAATTCACTTTTATCCATTGTGGCTGAATTAAATTGAGGTTAAATTAACACTGAGTCAGTTAGCTTGGTCCAAAGCAACAATGAATCAACCGTTTTTTTATTTCAGCAAGCCGTAAGTAAGGCACAATGAACTTTTTCACTCGCTAAACAGAAAAAAATCTTTTTAATGATGTGGTTTCAGATCGTAAAGAAGCATTTTAGGCGTGGTTGTAAGAAAATAATGTTTGCCTTTTTTGTAGTTTTTTGTTTTCTAGCATTCAGGTTAAAGTATACAAATACGTTTTTATAGTGTCTAAATTTTCAAGAGGAGTGCTATATTACTTTTAAATATTACTTATATATATATATATATATATATATATATATATATATATATATATATATATATATATATATATGTATATATATATATATACATTTAATATTCTTAATACACATTACTAGTCAAGAGTGCTTTACAAATTACCTTTGCATGTTCACCAAAGTTAAAGTGTAGGAAGAAAGGTTTTTGGGTTTTTTATATTGTTACTGTGTATTAAAAATTGTTTAGATAAGTTTAAACTAATTTTGTTTCAATCGTGTGTTGCGTCTAATGGTACACTGTTGTAATACTCATGTAACTGTTGAACTTGTTCTAATAGTCAGCGGATGCATTGGTTATATATATTGAGTCTTCCACAATTTGCAATACAGGTTTTCTTCCTTTCTTAACCCAAATTTAATATATAGTTAATGCAACTTGCAAAAGCTGAACAGATTTGTGGCCAAGTTCGTGTCTGGAATCAGCTCGTACAATCACATTTGTCTGACAAAAAAAGATTGTTAGTAGTAGAACTGAATATTTATGAAAAGGGCAAGAGAGATGAAAATGTTTCTTGAAAATATCTTGTTATATTGTTATGATTCAAAGACAAAATATATCCAAGCTACTTTTTTGTGATAACAAATAGAAATAAATGATATTTGATCAATAAGTTTGTATTTATCCATATGACCCAACCTCTGCTGTAGAATATCTATATCTATAATACGCTAAGGCGATTTTTGTAAACAGAAGTCCGTTATTGCTGGACTGATTTTGACGATTAAGGTGTCAAAAAATATGGCGCAGATTCGTATCTGTGCAAAGTGGTTTTCAGTTTCCAATACTGTTTTCCTGAAGGGCACGGGCTGCCCTCAAAGTTGTTTTTGCCCATAAGATTAACATGGAGAATAATAATTTGTATTAGTTGCATACTAAAACGGCTGTTAATAGTAAAATACAGGATAACGAAGAGCATATGTTGTTAGCTGAATGCTCGGCTTTGAGCAACATGTTCACTAGTTTTATATATTTCTTCTGCTAACTGGATAGTTACGGTTATTATGAAATGTAGAGATAAATTTTTACCCTTTGAGTCACATCAAATCTTCCATTACGTTAGCTGACATTTCTGGCAAGACTGATTTCTCTTCACATATTTTTTTTATTAGTGAATTTCCTTTGGAAAGTGAACTATTAGCATGACCCGCACGGTGAAACTTAAGCCCGGGACCACCATAGAAGTTCCTAACGTGACCCCCTGAACACGTTTTGGGGGGTCGTTCAAAATTTTATATATATATATGTGTATGCACTCTAGCGGTCGCATTTTTTATCCGATTTACTTCAAATTTGGTAGGGACGTTCCTTTCTATAATCTGTTGGACAAGTTCGTTGGGCAAAACAATCGGAAAACTCTAAACCCATTTTTTGGGGATTAATCTTTCAAATTTCGAGTTTTTGGGCCCAAAAAGGGTCAGAAAAGCCCCAGATGTAAAATTAATGCATTTAAAAAGATGGGAATTAGAGAGGCGAAAGTTTTAAGCCCCCTCTCGTCATTCTAGCATAAATATTTACCGAGTTATTAAAGAAAATGTGTATTGGCTAAACACAGTACGTTGTCTTATGGGGGTTTTACACTAGAAAAGCCTGTTATTCCTTTGTTAGAGTACTTTTATTATCCCCAGCAACCTCACGCCTACTTTAAAGCCTGTCTGGACCTTCTCCTAACCTTATAATGCGCAAAATTGTATTCCCAGCTTTGCAAGTAAATGAAACCAGGAGTATCAGAACAGCCAAAAAATCAATGTTTTCAGATTTCAATAAAAATTGGACAAATGTTTAATTTTACATATATTTTGAGTTTTAAAAGTTTTTTGTGGAAATTCACTTCCCTCACGTCAGCGTGCTGCGTGCGAACTCGTTTTAATTTTGTTAACTCAATTTAAACATACTTGAACTCTGCTGATCTGAACATATTGGAAACTGAGCCTGTTCAGACTCCCAAATTTTCTGGAAAGCTATATATTTTTACTGTAAAAAAACGTATTTAATTAAGTAATTAATTTTGGTATTGATATATTACATATTACTGAAAATAATCATCACTGTTAATATTCTTGATCAAAAACAAAGTTGTGGTGACACTGCATCACCAGCAGCTGTACCAAAAATCTGTCCAAATCAGTGCCATCAACTTCATCTGTCGATTTGAGCCAGTGTTTCCTAAGAAAGGGGGTGTTACCCTCACTCAGTCCAGACCTGCGAGGAATGAAATAGGAATCAAGGGATTGCTGAAACATATGCATTCTGACAAGGCTAACCTTTGGATCAAACGATGACTATACAGGTAGAAAGGTACTAAAGGTGCCCCGCCTTCCTAGGTTGCCCAAGGACCCAAAAATCCTGTCACCGGCCCTGCTTATGAGACCAGACGCCATCAATGAGAACTCTTTGCTTTCAATTAGTTAAATATGATTAATAATTAAATAATTAATGATCCTGGCTAAAGAATCAGTCGGTCTTAGTCAGTAACAAGGCATCTCACCCATTCTACATTCATTCATATTCGCCTTAAAATACGCCCTAGTTGCATCAGCGTCTTAGACAATGAAAAAATATAGTGGAGAACATGTTCCCATATTGCTGCAATATTTGTAAAAGGTAAATTGCAACTCTCAATGAGTTAACCGATCTAGGGCAACATTGGTGGGAGGGCTCAAGTTAAATAAACGGTTGCAAGCTTCCTTGGAAGTTGACGGGATCGGTTAATTTTTTGAGGGTTGCACTTGGTCATTACTGTGTGTGCTACTACGACTCTTTTATAGTGTATATAAACAATCTATTTTCATTAATCCATTTTAAAAAGATTTTTCTTTCCAATTCATAGGTTTAAAAAATTCCAAGTAAAGGAATGAGAACCAGCTTGTAAGTCTACGCCAATGGTTAAAATAAACCTTAGCTGATAGTTTTCAGTATGATCTGATATGAAAGTTTAAGATGAGAGATGAACAGGGATTTCTAGACTCAGTTACAGAATTTATTATTTTACCTGATGAAAACCCTGCTATGTGGAGAGCCATTCATTGTACAACATACACAGTTGCATTTGTGCCAATTAGTACTGACTAATGGCAGTGTATACATAACCCTATAAGTAGGGACACCCGATCTTATTTTATTTTAGTTTTGCCCCCAAGTTCAGAGGAGAATATAGCGCTGACTGCCCCTACTAATTCACCTTGGTCCCGTTGTGTGCTACTGTTTACCTTTAAAATATCAAAATGAGCATGTTTGTTTGTAAACAAAGTAATAAATAACAGATTACTGTCAATATATTTCAGCCAGCTGTTAGAATTTTAACAATTAACCTCATTCGTGAACACTTAAATCCAGTCCGGATAGAGTCAAAAATATGTGATTGTGACTATCTGTGTTTGGGGGGTGAAGTTATACTAGAAATAGTTTTTCCATATGCGTGTCCCTACTTATTTGGTTATGTATACATTGCTAATGGTGTAATTGCTAATGGTAGGCTAGATGATTGCAGTCTGTAGAGAGCAGCAGCATAATATGCTGTCAAGGGCTACTCGATTCTGTAAGAGCAATTCACACTCACACACTGTCATTTAAAGTCGTTCAACTGGTGCATATTTAATCTTTACATCAACATAAACGTGTTTCCAACCTTATAGAGTGTAATGTCTTTAGGTGGTAAGGTGGTTTTACGCATTTCTTAACCAGGAATGCAATAATAAGAAAACTACATTTTAGTTTAACAATGAGGGGCGGCGCGTGGAACATCAGGTCGGGAGTTTGGTAGTGGACTTATGCTAGATATTGTATAAAGAATTACTGAAAAGGAATTGCTCCACCAATCACATAGCTTTAATTGACATCATACAATATCGGACCAATGGGCCGATCACCTGATACATGGCATGATTTAAGTTGTTGCCAACTGCTTGGATTACAATTATATAAAAACCAGATTAACGCTAAATCGATCAATACATTACATAGAGGAAATGGTATAGTTATTTTTTAATTGCTGTAGAATAGCTGAATTACATGCCTGGGTTCTAATAGTTTTACTTGGACTAGTAGGTTTATTGTGAATAAGTTTGATCACATTGCCAGAATGTTTTATCTGATTTATGATTGACACTGTAGCATATAATTGTCTAATATTAAGTACATTTACATAACTTAAAAGATCGGCTGTTGGGTATCTACTATGTTTATTTAAATAACTTTTAAGACAATTTTTGGGTAATTTCTAAATGGTAATTGACAATGTCGTCTGCACTTCCCCAACTTAACACACTATAATTGAGTAAATACTGATGAACTAAGGCATAGTAAACAGATAACAAAATATCCCTTTGCAAATTTGCCGTGAAACCAATAATTTGAGAATGATTGGTGTTATGCGATTAGCTGTTAAATCTACGTGATTCCACCATCTCAAGCCCTGATCCATGATTACACCGAGATATTTAATCGTATCTGACGTTCGAATGACTCCCGCTCTACAGCAGATACCACCAATAAATGCAATTAAAGAACTTGCAAGGAAATTCAAATTTAATTCTCACTTACTTTTACATTGTAATACTAATGTTATGTAATTAAAATAATGTTAATATCATTTGTAGCAGCCACTTTACATGTTATTAATTTATTCATGCATACATTTATATAACTTGTCATGAAAAGATAATGAACAAAAATGTATAGTAAAAGAATTAAAAACTAAGACTTATTGACGATTGCACCACGTAATAATGGTCGTAAATGACGATCGCCATGATATCGGCTGTAAATGACAATAGTACCACTTAATCTAGGCCTTAAATTTGTGGGGTCCCACAGTGCCGAATCCCTCAGCTCCGATTAGTGTTTATAGCCCAGTCAATAAAGGTTTTGTCAGGAAAAAAATTAGGACAAAGCTGAATTCTGTATCAACGATAGACCACTACCAGAGGAACATTTTTACAAAAGTCCCCAAAAATCCCCCTGGAGCTTCGCCCCCTTGAAGGTTCAAAATGTTAATATTTACAGAATAGCTATTATCTATGTTACTAATAAGATAATATTAAGAAAGATATTAAGATGATTGTTTGTTCTACCTTGTCAAGTATGTTGACAGCAAATTCGTAGTGTTGAGGTTTATCGTTAGGTTTAATTTTGTGTAGCAATTGAATCTTGTATGCATGGAACTTAAGGTGATTATGCAACATTTTCAATATAGTTGTTTGTGGTATTCCTAATTCCAAACTTGCACGCCGAGTAGACTTACCAGGGCTCCTCATAAATAATTCTCTAACTTGATCAACAACAACTTCAGAAACTGGAGGTCTACCAGCACCTTTTCTATGTTGGACACTTCCCGTTTGTTCAAACTGCCTGTAGCACCGTTTTATAGAATTGTTACTCGGAGGATTACGGCCATACTCTAAACGAAACCTTCTTCGAACAGTTATTACAGATCTGCTTTCATCAAACCAAAGAACACACTTTGCTTTTTCTTGCACACTAGCCATTTTCATACTGAGGTCAGTTTAATGTTTGAATAGTCAAATGTCATCCACAGCTGGTGTAGAGAGGTCCATTGTTGGCCAGCTGACTATGTCACAACACAAGTCATTGAGAAGAAAACATAACTTACACTCACAGTTTAGGTGACTTTTACAGACTTTTTATAACCACTTTTTATAATTACTGAAATTGTTACAATTTTTTTTGCAGTTACTGTATAAAACTGTTTTAAATTTGCTATTTAATGAAACAATTGCCATGTTTCTAAGTTGCTTGGTTATTTAATCTTAAAAAGTGTCCAATAATTTATGACCACCCTGTATATATATTTTGCTTTAATAGATGAAGTCAGGTATACGTTCCTGAAAAATATGTTTAATTTATTACATTATTGTTTAAATAAAAATAATTTAGTTCATATTTAACTCCTCCGAATATTTTGAACACATATAATTTTTAGTTTCAAAAGATGTTTCAACTGGCAGCATTAAGCCAATTTTGATAAATAAAATGTTTAAAAGTGGCACATGGGCAGCTGTTGTTAAAGAAACGTTGTAGAAATTGTTTTGATAAAGCCAGTAAATAAAATCTACAATATGGTAGAAACGTGCTTTATTTAAAACTAGCTGATTATACCAGTTTCAACCGGGTATAAAATGTAGTAAGAAAACAGCCGTTTATTTGAATAACATTTAATAAATAGCAGAAAACTGTAACCGTATGGTCTCATTTGATTAACATTGGAATTTTGGATGTCCCACGGGGAGTAGACCTTGAGGATTTAGAGGAAACCGAGAGTCAGGTACAACAGCTGTAACCTAAAGGAACCTACCCTGACAATTTCATGCCTTAACTCCTAGTAGTTAAGCTGTACGGCGATCCACACACAGACAAGAACTGCTTTATTTATATAGATAACAAACAAAATGTAAGAACACGATGAATGCACTTATTATTTTCCTATAGGATGTGTAAATGAGAAATCAGTAGCTTACTTTTATGAAAAAAATCCTAATTAAAGAAGCCTGAATCACCTCAACCACATTTACCTGCTGTGTATCAGAATTTGCTTAAAAGCCAATTTTTTGCATGATAACTAATAAAAATTATATTACTGATTTGATGTTTTTAATTATAAATTTATATTTATCAGTAAGAAATGTGTTTTCAAGAAATAAAAGCCAATTGTTTTGCATGTGGAAAGGAGATGCTACTAGGCCATGGGTGGAAATAAATAGTCTCTCTCAAAAAGAACTCTTGGAATATTGTTTACCTCATGAGAAAACAACTAGCTATCATACAGACGTTTCGAGGATTCGCAAAAAAACGTAATGATGATGTGTTTGGACATTCTATAGTTCCGTATTAAAGAGATTAAAAACAATTTCCGTAGTCATCCAAATACAGTCAAGGCGCTTCTTAATAATATTTGATACACTATATTAATAATGCCAAATACACCTTATGTGGTTTTTTTTCAAGGGAACTGGTTAAACATAATTAGT
Organism: Allygus modestus; assembly: GCA_963675035.1. Classification (NCBI taxonomy): domain Eukaryota; kingdom Metazoa; phylum Arthropoda; class Insecta; order Hemiptera; family Cicadellidae; genus Allygus; species Allygus modestus. The sequence goes on from OY776112.1 coordinate 238,677,734, forward strand.
TAACCATGGTTTTGAGAGGAACAAATAATGTTGCCAGAAAAAAATAAGCCTGATGGTCAAAACAACAGCTAGTGTTGTTGTTGACTTGGTCCAAAGTGTACAATGAGACCGGATACGTCCAACCAAACAAAGACTTGAATAATAAAAATAAAATTAATAAGCCTTCCTTATAAAGAGTATCTTGTTCAACACTTTTGCTTCAGTTTTACTGCTATATAAAATAATATCCAAATAGTTTATGAGTAAAATAATAGTACTCATATATAAAATAATAATACTTGTGTTCTATCGCAAATAGCATAACCCGTACTGTGGGAACGTTGAAAAAAAAAAACTATAACAATGACAATACATTTTCCCAGCCATAAGAGCAAATATTAGGAGGAATTAAGTATAAAATAAATTATTTTTATTTTAACAATTATGTAACGTGTATGCAGTTCACCCCTAAACTTTGTATGGATACTTTAACACTATTTGTCAACTATGTTACGTTAATAAATTTACCATCCAGTAATGGTTTTGATTCAAACTAGTACTATATTACTACACCATTACGCTTTATTAAACCTAATGTAATTTGAGTAAGAGATCAAATTTTATTATTCAACTCATTTCTTAAATTTACATTATTAAGCTGAATATTAATTTAATTCTTTCAAAAACTTGTGTTCTTGCATGATATAGTAAGAATAGAATGTTTCCGCTAAATAGGAGTATGTGAGAGGGCGTTTCTCTGGTTTTGGCCAGATGTTCCTAAGTTTCTCTTTTTCAGCATGCTCTAACTCCTACATTTTTTGCCATAACAACACAGTTAACTTATGAATACTATACGGAATTGTGTCTCCTTTAATATCATATTCTACTATTTTTTCGATAAAACGCATAGTTTTCAAGATAAATGTGAAAAACTAAAAACAAGGGCAGAATATTTAAGGTTTTTTGAGTTTTTCTCAGTGAAGCCCTTCTCGAGGTGCCACACATAACACCTCAAAAAACATACAGAACCGGCACCCAAGAATAAAACTTCCGGAATATTGTCACGAGAAAAGTGCAATTTGACTCGACTAGATCAAGACTTAGTATATAACTAAGACTTTAACTCACCATTATTAGGCTGCCGCGGTGTGCCGACCTCTTTGCTTTCTTCCCCCCAGCCTTAGCATAACATACAACCCCATACAATTTTTTATCAGTAGACTCATAAGAGAATGGCCTCTTTCTGTAATGCAAAGTTTTTGACATACAACCACTTTTGACGGAGTATATTGTTAAAAAATCAAAATCTTTAATGTAAAATTCTATCTTTTTCATATATTATCTTAAATTGGCGAGGAACCATTGGATTTAGCTAAAATATGAAGAGGATCATTGTTAAAGCCAATTTAATGATGAGCAAAACAAAAAATTAATGAACTCAATCCGATAATTAGTAACATAGATAATAGCTATTTTGTAAATATTGACATTTTGAACCTTCAAGGGGGCCTGGGGGGCGAAGCTCCAGGGGAATTTTTGGGGACTTTTGTAAAAATGTTCCTCTGGTAGTGGTCTATCATAGGTTCAAAATTCAATTTTACCCTAATTTTTTCCCAATTTCACCATTTTTAGTTCTTTATTGACTGGGCAAAGGTGAAAGCTGGTTGTTTCCACAGACCCGAAACCTTTCTCGGTTGTGAAACGATACACACAATACAGAGTCTTCGATAAACGCAATGATATGCAGAGACTTCGAGGTTCTGGGAAGATTGTTGTAAATTATCGGGTCTGTGGGATTTTAAACTGCAACCATCGCACATCCACGAAGTTATCGAGATCCATTTGAGGTGAAATCCATCAAATACGTCAAACTCTTCATTCATTCGCACTTATGGGACGATGTGCCAAATCTTTCAAAGGTGTGGGGCACTTTAACAAATCCTTCGGGGCTGTGAATCAAGTTCAGTTTCGAAGTTATGAAACGATTTAAAATTAATTTTTAACCGTTTTCAAGATCGCGGGAAGACGCAATATTCGGTGATTTGGTTCTAAAACACTAATCGGGGCTATGGGAGTACCTCAGTAAATTATGATTGCACCACACTAAATTGGAAATTAATGACGATTGGGCCATACTTCCCCATAAAGGATGACCGTAACATGCATCATCACCATTATAGACAACTAAACAACATGATATTGCACAAAATTGATGTTCGCACCGCAATTAGCCCGAAATAATCCCGATGTTAATTAAATCTCGCCCAAAAAATGGGATTATTATTTTATTCAAAAAAATTTCTGAAATTTCGGGTCCCGGAATTCCCTATTTTATACAATTGCAAAAATATTACTTGCAAATGTATTTTTTGTTTGTTTTTTTAATTTTTGAGTTGTATTGTTTTAGGTCCCGGGCCCTCTTACGGGACCTCCCGGGCCTCTCCCGGGTCCCTGTGCATTTGCCCCTCTTACCCCCCCCCCCCCCCGGTCGCTGGCCCTGCTCAAGAGATGGCATTTAACTTTGGTGTTCCACAGGTTTCTCCTTCTTCTTGGATTGCACTAATTCAGTCCACATTCAGTACAATCCACTTTTCTCACTGCAGAAGACCGACTTTTTTTAATAGCCATAATGACCTGAATAATCTTATACAGTTTACGCAAAATACACTCATTGCAACATCCACTTGGTTTAAATCAAACAGGTTTCTTTTAAATGAAAGCAAAACACAAAAATAATCTTTCTAGTTTGAGGCCTCTCCAGGAAAATTTAAACATCGTTGATACATTTTTTTTAGATTCATTCAAATTTTTGGGGTTTTTACTTTCTCCCCCTAAACGTAGTACTTGGTGAAAATATTGTTTTCGTCAAAATTTTCGAATTTGAGTTGTGAGTGGAAATATTCGTTTTGGTGCTCCCTGAACCCAAAAAAGTGGTTTTTACGTGATGACTGTCTGTCTGTCTGTCGTGTGTGTGTGTGTGTGTGTGTGTGTGTGTGTGTGTGCGTGTGCGTGTCTGTGTGCAGAGCTAGAGGCCTAACTAATGGGTCGATTTTTATGAAATTGGTATGTAGGTACTAATCCACGATATCTTCAGGCTTTTTTTCATTTTTGATTTTTAAGGATAACTATCCCCACAAAAATCGCCAAAAAACATGAAAAATCCAAATTTCTCAAAAACGCTTCTAACGATTTTCATTAAACTTTAGAGGTTTGTAGAGCTATAGGTTTCCAACAAAATTACACATCAGCATTTCTGTAAAAATTCGGGTTCAAAAAGTACAGGACTTAACATCCAAAATTCAGTTTTTATTTTTCATCAACAAATTTAAATGTTAAACAAGATTACTATTCACCATTAAAAAGAGCTCAAAAAACTAAATAAATTAGTATTTTGAATTACTATTCAACAATTGCTGGTTGCGGAGAAAATTTAAATTTTCTCGCGGTAAATGCAGTACATTGCCCAATGTTATTCTTATGGGGAATACAAAAATAAATATTTCTCTCTTATTTACTGATCAATTTTATTAATATCAAGGTTAGCATTGACAAACAGAGGATGTTTGAAATATGTTGCCATTTAACCCTGTCGGGGGGATGAGGGGGCATTTCCCCTCTTTTAACCACTGTGTGTAGCAAAGGATACTGTAGTGCCTCCATAAAAGGGATTTGGGAAGATATTTTTGAAAACTATTTATTTAGAAAATTTTCTGTACATTCAAACATACTTTATATTCTACATTTAGTAAATAAAAAGTAATTTTGTTCATTAACCCATTGAGGTAGTAATTTTATTCTATTTGTAGTAGCCTATAACGGGAATTGATTGGTGCTGCACTCTAGTAGCAAAATATGTAACTAATGACCGCGGGCGTCTACAGTTCTATCCGCTAGGGGCGCGGACTGACTGAAAACACTTAATATCGCCGCCAGGTCTTTGGTCGTGTTAGCTGAGTTGGCTACGTCGTGGAAACACCTTGGCCAGGTGGCGATACGATGTTCGTGGGTTCGATTCCCGCACACGACCAAAACTGACCAGTTGTGCAACTCTCAATGAGTTAACCAGTCTGTGGCAACGTTGGTGGGAGGGCCCAAGTAAAATAAACGGTGGCAGGCTTGCTTGGAAGTTGACGGGATCGGTTAATTCTTTGAGACTTGCACATGGTCAACACTGATTTTGCTAATTTTTACTTATGTCTACTGTGTGTGTGCCAATGCGACTCTCTAAACTGAAAGAAAACAATATTTTAATTAAAATATGCCATTAATCCATTTAAAAACACCAATTTTATACTCCAATTCACACGTTAATAAAATTACAAGTAAGGAACGAGACCTGCTCGTATGTCTACGCCAATGGGTTAAAGCTAGGCTAAAAGGGAGAAAGTATGTGTCAGTTTCCTGATACCGTTTATTAATTATCAATTAGTCTTATCAGGAGTGCTTACATTGATTTTTGAACACCAAAATGATCAAGAATTTTTATTTTTTAAGATGGCTCATGCAAAGCGTTGAAAGCAATTATGGAAGAACAGCCTATTTCCAATCTATTATGAGATATGGGTTAATTCTCTGGGGAAACTAGCATAGCAGATGAGATTCTAATATCGTACTTCAATAGAAGGCTGTTTTAATTATTACTTAGTCAGACTTTTTAGAACATAGGAACCCTCTCTTCATTCAGAGAAAAATTTAAACTATTATCTCTATGTATATGATTGAATTGTTTATGTTTTAAATAATATGCACATTTTAAAATTCAAGGAACATCAAATATTTTATGCTGATATGAATAGATCATAATGAAGCTACATACCAAGTTTTATCAATACAGTAGAGTCTCGATTATCCGACAATCACTGTGCACAATTGAATGAATTTCCGCGCGCCTAGAAAAAAAAATCAAAATTTTTAATATTGTTTTTATTATTTTCCGTGTTATCCGACCTTGCCGCGGCCGGTTTAGGTCTGATAATCGAGACTCTACTGTATATATATTTATAATAAAACAAGATGTAAAATTTGTTTACTTAAAATAACAATAAAATTGGCCAACTTACTGTGTTTAGCGCTTTCAGTATCTCAACCAATTGATATAGAGCAATAAACAAAATGCCAAATTGTTTGTGTTTTAAGTTGAATCCAATGGTGCAAACCAAAATGATTTACAAATATTGTAGGAATATTGTCAATTTGTAATCAGACAGCTTGTGACAAAATGTTTAGAAACGGGAATATAGTTAAAAAATTGGAAACAAAGTGTCAAAGCTATTAAATTGGAAATTCTCAGCAACAGGGTTATAGGTACACAATTACACAATTACAACACCTGTCGATCTAGTAAACTTATTCATTTATTTTTTTGTGGCTACAAATAATATAGCACACATACATGGTATTTGTCGCATTATAATTTAGGTATGAATCTATTTAAATTTTTAGATTAAAACTCACTACACTAATGTGTTTTTTTTCAGCTGCCTATTTGGAATAGAAAAAAGACCTGTCGTCTGTCAAAAGCCTACGGTACTTAAAAAAATATGCAACTTTATGTGACTCCATTAAAAATGTGAGTTTTCATTATTTTTATAATTTAATTTATGTACATGTTATTAGTGAGTTTCCTATAGAAAATTGAACTATTAGCATGACACGCACGGTGAAACTTAAGCCTGGGACCACAATAGACGTTCCTAACATAACCCCCTGAACATTTTTAGGGGTCGCTAACAACTTTATATATATATATATTTTCAAACACAGGGTAATTGTTAATAATGCTTTTAAAAATAATAATATTAGTAGCCCTTAAAAGTAATCAAGGGCGTAGCCAGGGGGTGTGCTGAAGGTGCTCCAGCACCCCCCAAAATTCTCATCAAATTACGTTTTTAACAAAGGCTTCATTAACCCCCTTAATAAAACCCAGTGTTGCTACCTTGCTGGTTAGTTTATCGAACGAGTGAGCGAGGTTATCTGGCGCGGACTTAACACAACGCGACACTCAAACGGATAGTAGCTTTTTAACCAAACTACAGTTATAGGACACAGACTCAATGTTACTGCTTTAATCCAACATTATTTGTTAAGTAAATTCTAATAAACAATTTGGAAACAGGGCCGGATTTAAGCATAGGCTACATAGGCGCGCGCTTAGGGGTCCACACCACACGAATCCCACATACAACATCAAACAAGCAAAAACGAGTTCGCACGCAGCACGCTGACATGAGGGAAGTGAATTTCCACATAACAACTTTTAAAACTCAAAATCAGTGTAAAAACATACATTTAGTCCAATAATTGTTATTGAAATCTGAAATCATGCATTTTTTGGCTGTTCTGATATTCCTGATTTCATTTACTTGCAAAGCTGGGAGTACAATTTTGCGCATTATAAGGTTAGGAGAAGGTCCAGACAGGCTTGAAAGTAAGCGTGAGGTTGCTGGGGATGATAAAAGTAGTCTAACAAAGGAATAACAGGCTTTTGTAGTGTAAAACCCCCATAAGACAACGTACTGTGTTTAGTCGATACACATTTTCTTTAATAACTCGGTAAATATTTATGATAGAATAGAGGGCTTAAAACTTTCACCTCTCTAATTCCCATCTTTTTACATGCATTAATTTTACATCTGTGGCTTTTCTGCCCCTTTTTGGGCCCAAAAACTCAAAATTTGAAAGATTAATCCCCCAAAAAAGGGGTTTAGAGTTTTCCGATTGTTTTGCTCAACGAACTTGTCCAACTGATTACAGAAAGGAACGTCCCTACCAAATTTGAAGTGAATCGGACAAACAATGTGACCGTTAGAGTGCAAACACATATATATGTCTATAGATATATACTTACACATTAAAACAGATAGATATAAATGATGAAAAATAAGTTTTTTGCGAATTTTTGTTTATAATACAAACGTTTTCAAGCAATAAAGGAGAAAGAATGGAATTTTAACAGTAAATAAATAAAAATAAACAAATATTTTACATTTGACTTAAAAACTAAAACATGTGATTTTAGGTACACAATTATATATATATATATATATATACACAATTTTTTAATGACCCCCCAAAACGTGTTCAGGGGGTCACGTTAGGAACTTCTATAGTGGTCCCGGGCTTAAGTTTCACCGTGCGGGTCATGCTAATAGTTCACTTTCCAAAGGAAATTCACTAAAAAGGTCACCAGCTTGCTGACCAGGGTGGTAAGGGGCCGCACCACCGGCTGCGCCTAGGGGCCCACACTTCCTAAATCCGGCGCTGGTTGCAAATAAAAATGGGATGGACATAAATTGCAACCTTGTTGCCTTTTAAGAGGCTTTCACAATCTTAAATGTACATGAAATTTTTGTTACCTTATAGGTATTTCATAGCCTATATACAGTATATAGGCCCTACTCTTAACTACAATTTATTATTCTTTAGTTTAATAATATCACTCTGTACGATCATGCACTATAATGTTTTTTTACGATACAAGATTATATGCATAGACTAACTACAGTACTGTAGTTAGTCTATGATAAATGATTGGTGATAAGATCGGTATACACAATGAATTACTACAGAATTAATCATTTATTTTAATTATTAGTACATTTTTACTTAAGACTAATTGATCTTGTCCGTTCATTACGGCAATGTCAGTGTTTCACCAGAACCAGTACTGGATGTAATGGCGACTATGGCGAGCGTGCCCTGGAAGCTGGTTACTCTTGTAGTTTTTGATGCCATCAAAGCAATCTTAACTTTAACTATACAATTAATTATATTATAATAATTGTTCTGTTTCAAGCAATAATAAAACTCACTTTTTTGTTATTTTGTCTCTTGTTAGTTTTTTTCATCCTAATGAATTTGAATTTAGTTACTATCTGTTACTTCCATATAAACCTTTTCCCCGGGTTCAGCATCCCCCAAAATAAAATCCTGGCTACGCCCTTGGCCCTAATACACAAGTAAAGTAATATGTATATATATAAATATCTAATATATAAAATTCTCGTGTCACAGTGTTTGTAACAAAACTCCTCCGAAACGGCTTGACCGATTCTTATGAAATTTTGTGTGTATATTCGGTAGGTCTGAGAATAGGACGTAAACTATATACATATATATTTTTTTTTTCCACAGGCAAGTGAGTGAAGTGAACGAGCTCATATTGAAAATGAATGAGAATTTGACATAAAACAAATTCAGTGACATTCGGACAGGACGTCTGTCGGGCCAGCTAGTAAATTCGTACAAATATATTGTGATCGTACTCTAGCGGTCGCAATTTTTGTCCGATTTACTTGAAATTTAGTAGGAACCTTCCCTTTTGTAAACAGTTAGACAAGTTCGTTGGGAAAAACAATCAGACAACTCTAAACCCCCTTTTGGGATTTAAATTTGTTAAATTTTAAGTATTTCGGCCCAAAAAGGGTCAGAAAAGCCCCGAATGTAACATTATTGCATGTACGAAGATGGAGATTAGTGAGGCGAAAGTTTTAAGCCCTCTGTTATCATTCTAGCATAAATATTTACCAAGTTATAAAAGAAAATGTTAATTGTCCTAACACAGTATGTTGTCTTATGGGGATTTTACACTGGAAAAGGCTGTTTTCACATCTTGTTGTAGTTGTATCACCCCCAATGCCCCTATACACAATTGTTACCCTGACTATACATCCTCCTAACCTTATAATGTACAACATTGCCATCCTAATAGTGAATTTAAGTATAAACAGGAGCATCAGAACAGCCAAAAAATAAAAAGTTTAAATTTTCCAGAACATTTTACCAGTGTTGTTTTAAACCCTTTATTAGATTTTTACAGGTTTTAATTTGGAAATTCACTTCCCTCACGTCAGCGTGCTGTGTGTGATCTCGTTATTTGTTATACGTGTCAAAACTATGAACAAACATTCTTGATCCAATTTGGTACAGCTATTGATACTTTGAAAGAATATGTTATGCTATCATCATGAAAAATGTAAAACACTGCTTCTTTCTATTCAAAAAGATATATGTTATACTATGTATGTATAGTACATTTATAATAGGTATATATGTTGTGTATAAACCAACCTTTTCGGATGGTTAGTGCAACGATCCAACACGTCAAGGAAGACTAATTAATTTTATTGCCACAATCCTTTCTGAAAGACATAACAAAAATACCAACATCAGAAAAACTCATAACCTTTACATTAGTACTAACCATCTCCAAGTAAAAGCAAAATTTAGCACACTGTCATATTTTGAACCGTGCTAAGTTTTGACATGTTGGTAGTCATACTTGACAAGAATTTCTTCATACGCTACTTTCATTCAAATCGTACTCTAGGTTACATTGATCTGCTGCTTCCTTAACCCATTGCGGGCGAAAGATGCCACGAAGGCGTCCACGCGGTAAGTGGACCGGAGGCCGAACAACGCGACCCCGGCGTCCACAGTTCTGTGTTTACCAAAGTTAGTACTGTTTCTCGTCATTGCCACCAGAGTGTGTCATGATATGGTTCTTGGTTTAGCCAATAGATTGCGCGTGGATGTATATTAAATAGTTTGTTATTTTCCGCCAATTCCGATAGATTGTGCGCTAATTCGTACTCAGTACTGCTGTCAGTAATATATAAATAACTTCGGCCGCTAGGGGCCGCGTGGCTCGGGTGTTCGCCGCCCATAATGGGTCAAGATCCAAACTTATTTATTATAAAATGAAAGTTTAGCATGTGATCTTTTAAATATCTAATTTTATAATTGATTTTAAGAGACTGGATATATACACTCTCTCTTCAAGTTTGAAAAAGGCTAGTCGAAATATTACTGATTTATGTGTGTTTTTAGTGTTCTGTTCAACTCATCATTCTTTCACAAGGTGAGTTAGCTGTGTCCGATCTCTTTTCTCCATTTTAAGTATCTAATTTTAAAGAATATGTTATGAAACAGAGAGGTAGGCAATATAAGAAAATTATGGTTTTTAGTATTTATTACATACTGGTCTGAAAATGTTTTTACAGCTGAAAATAAACAAGGTAAAACTAAGATTTTTCTCCAACAATTTGTTTCTTTCTTTCTGGTACAAAAGGGACCGCCCCTGGCATGGAGTGAGTTCGCCGATTTGTTTCCCTGTAACATAAAATAATATTAGCAAATTACTAAATGATTGCATGATGTAATTCAAATATGAGCATACATTGTATACATATGTTCAGCATATAATCTGTGTCTAAACATACATCAATATTAAACCTTCTATAGTAAACAAATTATTCCACAGTAAAAACTCTAAAAGATTTGGGATATCTAAACTTGACTATCAGTTTTGAGGCTAACATTAGGTACAGCAAATGAAGTTGTCATTACATATGGTAAGTCTTTTGGCTGTCCATTATGACAAACTTCCCTTTCACCTTTGGTCCCTCCATTTCCAGTGGCTAGAGACAGAATCTCTGGGTTTGGTCCCCAACCTGAGAATGAATGATCCCTGGCTGTTGTACATGGATACCCTGTCAGTTGAGTTGACCAGTTGGAGGGCAGAATGCGGGTCCCCTGTTTGAGAGCCTCATCCCAGCTGTCACAAGGGCACGGGAGTTGGCCCTCTGAAGGGTCGATTTGGCTGCCGTTCCATCCCACCCTTTCCTTTCCTGACATATCCTATCCTTCCGGTAACCTGCACAATATTCCCGCTTGTGGAAGATTTGCCTAGCAGCTATGTTGGGGTTTCCTAATCCGCAACAATGATGATGATGATGATGATGATGACAATCAGAATTTGTTTTAGAACAGTACAGTTGCTTTGTAAAACTTCCAAAAAATAAAGGCAATTGAATTTTTTTGCACCACTTCATAGCCATTTTCATTTAAAGTCAATAAACTTAATTTAGTAAAAATCTTGTTTGATTTTAATAAAAATAACCCTGTTGCAGCAAACCTGCACACTCAGCGAATTTCAAATTGTACAACATCTTGAAGCCACCCACCAACTTTCATCAAATCAATAATAATAATAATTATATTATAATAAGCGAGATATGACATTTGATTTATTCCCTATAAGAAAAACATTAGGACTGAGTATGCAGGTTTGCTACATCAAGGATTAAAAAAATCGTGTTTTTATGCAAATACCATTGGATCCACCAGATGATGGATATACCAAGGTTTATCAATATATGTCCATAAACAAGCGAGATGTCAGACGTTTCTTATCAAATGAAATAAAATATTTTTACTGTCACAATACATTTTAAAATTAGCACTGCCAAAAAACCTCTCTACAATATAAATGTTTAGCCCGATTTCGATCAATTTCTTAAGAAAATAATCCTGTTGTTTTGTTTAAATGTATCGATAAAAGATTCATTTTTTCAACAAGCTTGACACAAAATTACCTTTTTATTTAGTATTAAGTAGATTACTCGTTATAGGTAAAGACAAATATTTATTTCCTCTTGGTGCCTATATCCTAAAAAATAGTTAAATTATTGGACGGGGCAAAGCCTAAAACAAACGATTCAAAAACTTGTTGAAAAACTAAAACCGTAAAATTTGTTTTGATGGTGAAATATAGAAATTGCTCATATAAAAACAAAGTTTTGCTGCAATAAATGTTTACAATTCTATAAAATCTCTGAGTGATATCTGATAAACCAATTTTCACTGTACCAAGAGCTTATTATTGGAATTAAATTTATAATTATAACTAAGAAAAAGCACATCAAAGTTAAAAATGTAAACCAATTTTTGACTCAAAAAAGTAATAATTTATCTTAAATTGTAGGTAGTTAAAGAAATATGTTTGTGAAACACACTTTCTCTTGGTTCTTTCCCGGATGGCTCGTTGTTCCTTCTGCGCGTTGTAGATGTGTTTGGGCACTTGTCTGTGTCGAGCTATCCTCCTGATCTGCGTGTGGTTCGCAAACTTCTTCTTCAAAGCTTCATTGTAGTTCAGGGCTGCCTTCTCCCTGCCCATCAACTGACCAAAAGAAACAAAATCAGAAACAAAAGAAAAAGCAAGCAACAAGGTAGTTTATAGTAATATGTAAATATTAACTTATTTAATTCTGTCTCCCAGTCTGTTTATATATACAGTATATGGCAAAATGGATTTCAAAGTGAGGATAATAAACAAATAAACCAGTCGCTTGAATCAAGGCAACAAAGTGAATCAATCATTTATGTTTGAAATTTAATAAAAATGTTATGATTATAAATATGACATTGTTAACCTGGTTGACATTTTTTGAACAGCCTTAATTTCATAACTAGAAATAGCCATTCCTGATTCCATTTTTTAACTCTCATAATTTAGTTTGATAAAACCATAACTTACCACTCCCAACTTCTCAGAAGCCCTTGCTTTCCACAACCGTATGTTCATTTCATCAGAAGACGTGGCGATATATTTGTTGTCCATTGACCAAGCAACACTAGTTAATCTTTGCATCCTCTTTGTGTGGTAGATGTCTCTTGAATGACCCTGAAAATATTAAAATTGTATTTTTAATTAGGGCTTGATAACAACAGTTTACTGATATAAACAACAATTAAATGTGCATCATTATTAAAAAACTGACATTTAGCATTTTTTAACTACATAGTAATAAAATTAATAAAATATGCAATACTAATCAAAATAAGAAACACAAATATAATTTCAGAACATGTCAAATGTGAAGCCTTGATTACAAAATGTCTAAATTTGAAAATAGTTATTTTGCTTTAATTATTTCAAAATCAAGAGTGGGCCATGTACTCAGACATGTGATAAAATTAATTTGCTACTTTTTAAAAGTTGAAGACTTTTTAAAATTTGTTTTGAGTTTTTTAAAGTTGTATATATTTTAGTAATTTGTTTATAAATGTTACACCTGCACGTGCATGTGATGTACGAGACCGGGCCATGATCGTATAACGAAAAAGGTCGGTTAAACCGAGTAACACCGGAAACAGTCACTTTAAGTGTTAAAAACAATCAAACTCGTGAGGTATGGTAAACATTGATAGCAACAAACTGAATTTGACTTTCTACGGAAAAATGTAATCAACCTGTTGTAACCTGAAAGTTATTTGCAGAACAACATTGCGACGGCTGCCACAGCGGAAGTTTGTCTATTCTTGGAAGACAGTCGGTTAATCCGACACAGCTGATCCGAGGTCGGTTAAGAGAACTTCCACTGTAATATGTTTAAGAGTTGGCTATTGATGGTCAATCTCACATTTTAAATTGAATTTAAACCTCTTAGGGGCCATACACATATTACATAACACATTTTTTTTGTAATTTCAGACACCTCACCTCCCCCGAGTAACACACCATAACGCTTCACCATACCCCCTCCTCCCCACAATGTGTTATGTAACTCAATCGTAGTAGGCTTTAAAACAGCTTAAAACGTTTAAGCATAATTTTATTAGCAATTTGGAATATGGATTTCTTTGAATCATTAAACTTTAAATTACTCTTTTAAATAACATTTTGTAATAACTTTTTTCAAAGCAAAATGTATACAAAAAAATAGACTGCTACTAATAATATAAACAACAAAATAAAATACCCCCATCTCAGCAAACATGCGTACTCAGCAAATTTCCAATATAAGCATATGTTTCTCACTACCACATAAAGCCACTTACCAAGTTTTATACAAATACATGAATAAATAAGTGATCTATAGAATTTTATTCATTCCCTATTAGAATAACATTAGGGCTGAGTTCGCAGGTCTGCTGCTACAAGGAACACAAAATTTGTGTTTTTATGCAATTATCAATAGAACGTAACCAGTTGAAGCTGCATACCAAGTTTTATTAATTTATCATCATAATTAAGATAGAAATAAAACTTTACTTATTCTCCATAAGAATAACATTAGGGCTGAGTATGCAGGTTTGCTGCTACAGGGATAATCAACAAAAAAATCAATTTGTTGTGCAAATATCAATATACCAGTACTACGCGAAGCCACGTACCAAGTTCATCAATATACATTCATAATTAATCGAGATATCAAATTTTATTTATTCTCCATAAGGATAACATTGGACAACGTACTGTGTTTAGCACTTTGGATATCTCTGCAACGGTTTGATGTAGAATCACAATCTAAAAACCAAAATGATTGTTCTGTAGAGCTGAACTGATTGGTAAAAGCAAATGTGAAGTTTACATTAAAATTAACTGAGCTGAAGTGATTGGTAAAAGCAAATGTGAAGTTTAAAGTAAAATTAACTGAGGAAAAGCCAAAAACCTTTTTCTCATAAGATTAACATGGGAGATTTTATCAGCATGTTTTTTAGACTTTTTCCGCAACCACTTAACCTAGGTTAATAATTCAAAATACCATATTATTTGTTTTTTTAAGCTCTACAACATGGTTGGAACCAAAATTAAGTGTTTTAAAAATTTTAGGGTGAAAAATGCAAAAAACTGATTTTTGGAAAATTTAAAACCCCCATAAACTCCCCTTCCCATGGTCCGATTTTTCTGGTTTTCGAACTTAATATCATAAATGTCAGTTTACACATTTGAGCCAAATTTCATCGAAATCGGACGTTTTTTACTCAAGTTATCGCATTCAAGGACACACACACACACACACACACACACACACACACACATATATATTTGAACGAATAGTGTTTTGGACTTCTGGGGACCTCAAAACGAAAAGTTATCATGGTCTCGGGCTTAAGTCTTACCATGAGCCCTACGGTAATAGCTTCTTCCCTATAGGGGAAATTCGCTAAAATTAAAAATGTGATAGTTTATTTATGAATGTATATTGTATATTGATGAAACTTGGTACGTGGCTTTATATGGCATTAAATACATTGGAAATTCACTGAGTACGCAGGTTTGATGCTACGGGGTATTTATAAATTTTTGGTATTGGTTTCTTCTTACTACTTGGAACATTTGGTGTTGCATGTAAGGTTGTTAGTCTGTCTCAGGATGTCTTCTTCGTGGTTTTTTATGTAAAGGTAGACTCGATGTGTATGTTCCAGCTAACAGCTATTTCTATAACCAATTCTTTAAGTGGATTAAAAATCAATTTTTTCATTACGAGACCATACACAGTCAATATTTTATAACACTTTCACTATGATTTAAAGGCAGCAGTGTTTAGAATTGGTTTGATAAAAAAATGTTTAAGATGTAAGACATTTTATCTGCCTTGGATATTGCTCCATATATCTTAATGTCATAGTAAATGCATGACTTAGTAATCAAAAAGTCAAGAGTTTTGAGAATTTCTAATTCATAGAGGTATAAGAACTGATTTTGTAAAAATTCCTGACTTTTTTGCTGATTTTGATATACATAGCAACCAGACCAATAATTGGATTTAGATGATGTGACAAATTAAACTAATCTGTAATCCACAATTAACACTTTGACTGCGTGTGCGATGCCGGCATCACATCGCGGTCCCGCGGCGCACACGCGTGGGACACCGGCTTCCCACCACGTCCGCTTAGAAACAATGACTCAGTGTGAGCTCAGGCTGGGTCGGAGGAAGACAATATTTTTTGCGCGTGACGCTCAGGATGCGAGCTTTATTTTGGTGTAGGTTGGTAGTGAATTTACCCCAATATCCCAGCTATCACGGGACTTCCCTGCATTCGTTTTCGTCCCACTTAGTCTCTCTAGATGGCGACCCTAATGTACTAACAACATATTAATCCAGATAGTACCCTGGTTGACTACTGCTATCTAGATTTCTTATGATTCTCTTTTTATTATTACTTATTTATGAGTATAATTTACTAACTCTTAATTAATTATCTGCTCGGATGTGATCGGGAAATGTGGATATAAAAGTGACGCTATCTGATCTGTGACAATGGCTACCATGTGCTGAGCCTAGCTTGTCTTCACAATAATGAGTGTTGCTACCTACAAAATTCACTAGGCTATTTAAATATAGCTCACAAATGCTCTTACTTGACTTATCAATAAATATATTTCTACCTATGGTCTTCTTTGGTTTATTGTAGTGAGTAGAATGTGTTTTATAATTAATCTGGATATCAACAGAAGGTAGGTGTACAATTTTCTAAAATGTCTTATAACTATTTTAAATGAAATACAAAGTTACAGAGGAACAATATAATATTTATTTATCTAATAATAACAATTGTGTTTTAAAAGTTATCAATCAAAGGGGATTTACAAATAATCTACAATTCAGGGGAAAAGTTACAGTGAGTGGCCTAGGCTAGAAGATGGATGGCAATAATACATGTAGGCTTAAGACTAAAATGTTCATATTTTGATTCTAAATGGGGTTATTTTATAAATGAGGGCTCTTTTTCTCAGGGGGAAGTATCGTGCTGACTTGAATAACGTTGAAATTATAGGTGAAAAAATATTTAGTCCAATTAGGCTTATGTTGTTTACAAATTGCAACAATGATAAATTTGGTGTTGTCCAAAAGGAAAGTCCAATGGTTTTCACTGAATTTACTGATGATTAAAATACTCAAATTAAATTTAGAAAAGATAGTTCAATGTAATAATATACTCTTGATGTTAATTTAACTTTCAGAACATTAGACTTGTTCTATTTAAATGTCTGTATTCTTTCAAGTCCCTAATAGAATACACAATGGAAGTGGTTTACCAATCAGCTTACAATGTTCTTCGCTCAATACCAATTTTGGGGATAAAACAAAGAAAAGGGAGTGAATTTAAAATGGTATTATACTGAGCAGTGAGTCCCTAATAAATGAGCACTAAGCAATTCAAAACTTAGGCCATACTGGGTGAATTTAAATAGGAACTGTGTCCTACACAAATTTTAGGTCTTAACACTATGGCATCTGGAACAAGAAGAAAGATCTAGCAAAGATGAGGTCTGGAAGCATGGTCCATTGTTGAAAGCACATGGTACACACATATGTTAACACTGGTCACTGTAATTTAGATTCCTTAAGGACTATTTTTGAAAAGTATATTATATTAAATTTTAATTCTATTGCAATCCTCTCACATAAATTATATCTAAAATATTATTATTAGCAAACATATTAAATTAAGTGAGTAGGCTATTAGATGTGGATAGGCTGTGAATAATTAGTGGTGATTATGAAATACATATATTTTACAATTGCACAGATAAATAAACATTAAATACATAGAGGGGAATGATTTTCTGAGGAGTGGTGATAATGATGATTATTATTGGGCATGAACATAGGGCAATTAATACAATAACACATTTAGGGGAAATTAATTAACTAACACATTGATAAGGGATATTAAATATAAATAACACATAATGGGAAAATTATCACTAAATAATGAATGGATGACATGTAATACTATAGATTGTGCTAAGACCTGTTGGCGCTTTGTAGAAATAAGTCCAGCTGTGTTGTAAAGCAGTACAGCACCGTACAGTGATTTTGTCATTCGTTAGCCGGGAATTAAAGATGTGCCCGCGCCTATCCGAACAGTTGCCACGTGGCGGGAACACGCCCCACGTCCCACGCGCAGTCAAAGTGTTAACCCAAGGAACTTAACATTTCCCCTCAGTGTCTAGATTTTCAAGTTTAAGTTAATCCCCAATATTGAAGTAATATTGAAAATAATATTGAATTTACCTTGTTCACTTCAAATATACGGACAGACTTGTCGTAACTGCCAGACACAAACTCCCGCCCGGTAGGAGCATAGTCGACACACGTAACAGCAGACGTGTGGTTCTTGTGAACGTTCAGAGCCACCTTCAGGTTGCGGCTGTCGTATGTGTACAGGCTACAAAATACATTCACTTTGTCATACTTTTTTAAATACAGTAAAATCACAGTTAACGGAGCCCCCTTTATCCAAGCTTACAGAGTTATCTGAGGTGATATAAATAAATATGTGCACTTGCTTTGCCAAACAGCTTCGCTTGTTCACCTGATGTCAGTTTTAGACTAATCAAATCCCAAAGCTGATAAAATTCCAATATTTAATACCCCCGTCGCAGCAAACCTGCGTACTCAGCGAATTTCCAATGCATAATATATGTCTTAATACCAGATAAAGCCGCAAACTAAGTTTCATAAAAATATATTCACATATAAGCGATTTTAATTATTCTCCATAAGAATAACATTGGTAATGATTACGTAGGTTTGCTGAAACAAGGAACAGAAACAATTGGTTTTTATGCAAATATAAATAGAATTTAACTAGGCGAAGCCACATACTAAGTTTCATCAATATTCAAACATAAATAAGCGCTATATAATATTATAGTTATTCTCCATAAGAATAACATGAGGGCTGGAGAAAGCAGGTTTGCTGCAACAAGGAACAGAAAAATGGGTTTTTATATAATTATCAATATAACTCAACCAAGTGAAGCTACATACCAAGTTTTATTAGTGTATGTTCATAATTAAGGGAGTCATTACATTTTACTTATTCTCCATAAGAATAACATGGGGGTTGAGTACGCAGGTTTGCTGCTACGGGAATAATCAACAAAAAATCAATTTTTTGTGCAAATATCAATATAGTAGTACTACGTAAAGCCACATACCAAGTTTCATCAACATACATTCATAAATAATCAAGATATCAAATTTTATTTATTCTCCATAAGGATAACATTGGACAACGTACTGTGTTTAGCACTTTGAATATCTCTGCAACGGTTGGGCGTAGAATCACAATTTAAACACCAAAATGATTGCTTTATGGAACTGAACAGATTAGTAAAAGCAAATGTGATGTTTACATTAAAATAAACTGAGGAAAAGCCAAAAACCTTTTTCCCATAGGATTAATATGGGAGATTTTATGAGCAGGTTTTTTTGGATTTTCTCCGCAACCACTTAACCTAGGTTAATAATTCAAAATACTGAATTATTTGTTTTTTAAGCTCTATAACATGGTCAAAACCAAAATTAAGTTTTTAAAAATTGTAGGGTGAACAATGCAAAAAACTGATTTTTGGAAAAATTAAAACCCCCATAAACCCCCCTTCCCATAGTCCGATTTTTCTGGTTTTCGAACTTAAAGTCATGAATTTCATTTTACACATTTGAGCCAAATTTAATCAAAATCGGACGTTTTTTACTCAAGTTATCGTGTTAACGGACACATATATATATAGATATATACAGGGTGTCCAAAAAGTCCCGGGTCGGTTGAATATTTTTCGAAATATTTAAAATAGAGCTACAAAACTTTGCACAATGTTACTGGACATAAAAATCTATTTTAACACATATTCAGTGATCCGCTACTTCCTCAGGGGGACGGCCCGCTAGGAGTCAGAAGAAAATCTTAAATGTAAGCATAGGTTGATATGCATATCAAATAAAAGGTCTTTATTAGTTGAGTACAGAGCCGTAAACCCGACCTCAAACGGATAACCGAGTAAAAAATGACAGCCCTTCAAAGATGGCTTGAGTTTGCAACTTAGGTAAATGTAATCAAGCTCATGGAACACACTATCAGTCACAAATAACTTTCTCTTTTAGGTTTATCATGGCTCATTCATTTTTCTTGTTTGTTTTATTTTCGATGCCTTTCAGAAATAATGAAACTTATTATTCTACAACAGTATTAATTGTAAACAGTTTTGGGTTAGTAATGTTAAAATCAAAAAGCTCGTCAGTTTATTTTCTACATTAACCTAAGTTGCAAACTCAAGCCATCTTTGAACGGCTGTCATTTTTGACTCGTTTCTCCGTTTGAGGTCGGGTTTGCGGCTCTGTACTCTACTAATAAAGACCTTTTATTTGATATGCATATCAACCTATGCTTACATTTAAGATTTTCTTCTGACTACTAACGGGCCGTCCCCCTGAGGAAGTAGCGGATCACTGAATATGTGTTAAAATAGATTTTTATGTCCAGTAACTTTGTGCAAAGTTTTGTAGCTCTATTTTAAATATTACGAAAAATATTTAACCGACCCGGGACTTTTTGGACACCCTGTATGTACATATATATAAATTTGAACGAATAGTGTTTTTGGCATCTGGGGACCTCAAAACAAAAAGTTATCATGGTCTCGGGACTTAAGTCTTACCATGAGACCTACGGTAATAGCTTCTTCCCTATAGGGGAAATTCGCTAAAATGTGTTTTAACGTCACACTTGTATTTATTTATGGTACGCCTAATAGGAGAGATGGTATGAAAACACTAATATTTTACCTAAAATTTCCGGCCTCAAGAATGGGCTTAACAAATACAATACATGCATAATTATGCAAAATTAATAAAATACTCATTATTTGAGTGGTAAGATTAAAATTTAGTTATATTTCTCTTTGTTCAGTTTTATTCATAATACAGGGTTCCCACTCAAACTTAATGATCAAATTCACGGGTTTTTCACAGTTTTCAAGGTCTAAAAATTGTGAATTTCACGGTCAAAATATTAAAAAACATAACCTATACCGGTTGCAAAACAACAACGCAGACGCAGCGCAGCGGTCAAATACTAGTTAAACCATTCCAATTAAGATGTCACAGAACCATAAAACCATACCATACATCCCAAGTGAACCTTTTAAAAAATAAGAACTATTTAAGAGTTTCTTATTGTTTTATTATCATCCTAAGTCACGTCATCAGTCTATCGGTTATCGGTTGCTGGTGATATCTACTTTGCTCAGGGTTGCCAATCACTTTTTCCCGAATTACCCTCGATCCTCGTCAAAATTACCCTCAAAATCTAAACTCCTGTATTTGAGTAGAGAGTGCTAATGAAATAAAGGAAATGTGCTTGAAATTTGATACGTTTGAGGAGCCGCCTATAGATGTCACCGACGTATAATTAATTTTAAAGTTTAGAATAAAGAATGAAAATAGAAGTTGCATACACCAATCAGTTTTTGTCTCAATTTTTTCATGCGATATATAACGGATTTTTCTCAGAATTTATTTTACTGCTTAAAAAAATCACAGTATATAAATGATTAACAGCTGATGCAATTTTGTTTATAGCCTTAAACGTCAATTATAAAACAGCTAACGCTATCTATCTTTCAGTTTATCAACTGCTAGGATTAGGTAGGCGGAGACAGGTGACAATAATCCCCATTTTCTATTTTTGTTATTTATTGCCTGGTTGACGTTAAAACTTCCAGACATTACTGCAACGTAACGGACTTCTTGTCGTCCTGGCACTCGTGGCTCTTTCACGTTTTTAACATGAGACAATCACTGTTCATGTAATCCTTACTCAAGCTTGATTTCTGTCATGGAGTTCGTGAGTATTCGTCAGTCACGAAAATCGGAAGGGTCGATAAAGTAGAGAAATGTAGTTCATAAATAAACATCAATGAATGTATAATAAGTGTATAACAGAGGATAATATAAATTTGTATATTTTTAAAGGCTTTAGTAAAATTACCCTTTTTTACCCTCGAAGTTCAAAATTATCACCGGCAAGGGTAATTTCTCTCGAAGTGGCAACGCTGACTACGCACCGTGTAAACGGAATGGGTGAGTTACTGACGCGACAGTTGTATAGTAGTGATGGGCAGTGCGATTCTTCCTAGCGAACCGATTCAAAAGAATCAAAATTTGAACCGATTCATTTTGTTCGTTTTGATTCATTATCTGTCCTCGCCGTATAATGTAAACGAATCGGTTGTTATAGTTTATTTGGCCGTCCTGTTATGTTACGACTCCAATATGCGATATGCGAACCGATAGTCCAAGTGATGCAATGAAATTTGACTATCGAACATCACGAATTATTATTGCGCAGCCGCAAACTCCTTAAAGAACCATTAAGCAAGCGTTTAGACAGATTAGCTGATACTCAAAGTTAGCTGAATGACATAACAACAATCGGTTCGCAAACCGATAGTCCAATTGAATCAGCACCAGCAGATATGATATTGTAAAGAGAGGTCAAAACAAAATAGATTTGTATAGAATTGTGGGATTTCACAAAACGTTTGCCGCGCATAAGCAAACCAATGAGACTGCGTTTAGCGATCTCTCCTCTTGTCCGTCTCCCTCCCCTTCTTCCCGCTTCAACTCCCCCCCCATAACCATTTCTCAGCGAAAACGCAATTGAATCGCGAACCACGATGGTCTACACCGATTTGCGAACGAAGTGAACGAAACCGAGCAACATAACCGAGGCATATTTACCAGAGTTGATTCGCGCCACGAATCGGTTCTTTTAAAAGTTGAATCATGATTCATCTGATTCAATCGATAATTCGTTCGATTTGAACGTTTCGTTCGCGAATCGCCCATCACTATTGTATAGTTAACAGTCTAGATCCAGTAGTTGTCTACTGTCACCGACTAATACAAAACAATAGGCAAATGACATACAATAAAGAAGACATTTAAACGGTCTTACAAAAGTGTCAGTCAGCAGTCAGTTGACGGTAAACTGTCATTTTCATTTTTAATTAATTTGACATCTAATTTTGTTAAAGAAATATCCTTCAGAATATTAAAAGAAGACAATCTGAATGGGTTTATGATTGGCTTATGTAATATTGACTGGACTCCAATGTTTCAGATTGTTGATGTTGACAGTGCGTTCAAGTATTTTATTGATTCTATATTGTACTGTTACAACAACCATTGTCCTAGGCGGTTTAAACAAATCAGACAGAATTGCAAAACTAGAGCTAGAAATAACTTGTGGTTTGATGTCAATCTTAGAAAAATGAGGGAAACTTTGTTGATTCTTAAAGATTTGACAAAAATACCTGCTTATCAAAACAAAGATGTCCTCAAAAAGCTCCTCTCATCATGTAGGATTAGATATAAGTCTATGATTAAAGTTGCTAAAATTAAATATAATGAAAAGGTTATCAACGGCTCTCAAAATAAATGTAAGGCTGCATGGCAAGTTATAAAGTCAGATAGCGGATTGTTTTTTAAAAATGAAAAGCCTGAGCCACCGATTACTGCAGATGAGTTCAATGCTTATTACATTGATGTGGGCAAACAAGTTTTAGATAAATATATAATTGCGAAGGGAAGTGGGATAAATTCTTCTAATTATTTAAACAATGTTAAAGCTCCTAAAAACAATTTTGTTTGGAGTTTGGCAAAAACAGACAACATATTAAATATTATAAAAGCCCTAAGCTCATCAAAAACTGAGGATTTTTATGGCTTTTCAAACAGAATTGTCAAACTCATCGCCCCATATATTCTGGAACCATTAACATATCTTGTTAATAGGGTTTTACTAGAGTCCACTTTTCCTAATTGTCTAAAAGTTTGTAAAACAATACCCCTTTATAAAAAGGGAGACATAGATTTAATTTCGAATTATAGGCCTATTTCAATGGTTCCTGTGTTTTCTAAGGTGGTTGAAACCTGGGTCAAAACACAGCTTTTTATTTTTTTATCTAGTAACAATCTTTTAAATAGCAACCAATTTGGTTTTCGACCCGGACACTCTACTACTATGGCAGTGGAATCCGTGGTTTCTGACATTTTGGAAACATTTGAGTCTGGTGGTTATCTGGGTGTGGCTCTTGTGGATCTCAGCAAGGCCTTTGATTCGGTTGTACATAATATACTTTTGGAAAAATTGGATTTTTATGGGATAAAAGAAAGAGAACTAAATTTTTTTAAGACTTACCTCTGCGGAAGAAAACAATATGTAGCTTCTGGGGAACAAATATCGTCATTCAAAGAGGTCCTTGCTGGGGTTCCACAGGGCTCAGTACTGGGGCCATTATTGTTTATTTTGTTTATTAATGATTTACTAAATTTTATGCCTTGCAAGACAATTTTATATGCAGATGATACATCCTTTATTTTGCCATCTTCTGATTTTAGCACAGTGCAAAATGACATTGAAAATATCATTGGTATTGGAAATCAATGGTTCAAAAGTAATTTCCTTGAAATAAATATAGATAAAACAGAGAAAATTTGCTTTACATTGCGTAATGCTCAATTGGAACATTCTAGCTCGGTAAAACTGCTCGGAATTTCTCTGGATCCTAAATTAACTTGGGAAGTGCACACTAACAATGTAATTTCTAAATTATCTAGAATTTGTTTTTTACTAAGAAAATTAAAACAGTGTGTTTCAGGGCACACTCTTCTTACAGTTTACCATGGTTTGTTTCATTCTCATTTATTATACGGTAATTTATTATGGGGAAATAGTGCTGGAGCCAGCAGAGTTTTTATATGGCAGAAGAAAGCATTACGAATTTTGTTCAATATTCCAAACATGATTAGCTGTAGATCTTTCTTTGTAGAAAATGAAATTATGACACTTTCAAATATTTGCATTTATCATAATTTAATTTTTGTGAAACAAAACATTTCCAATTTCACTTCATGTAATTCAATTCATAGTTACTTGACTAGACATTCAAATGATTTGTACATCCCACTGGCCAGACTATCAAAATTTATGAAAAGCTATAAATATCTGCAAATTAAACTTTTTAATAAACTTCCCTTCTCATTTAGAAATACAGAAAATATGGATATATTTAAATCAAAATTATCTAAATGGTTAATAAGTCATTCATTTTATACAGTGGATGAATTTTTTAGTAACTCTGACTTCTCAGTGCTTTTAAACTCTATCTAACAGTCTGCATGGTAATGTGTATAATATACAGTTTTAGGAGTTTTGATATACTGTATTTTAAGATAATAGATTATTTTTTCTGTTGGAACTCAGAGTCTGTGATTTCACTATGTTTGTATAACTTCACATTTTTATGACGTTGTCTATTGTAACTATGTATTGCTGAATGACAATAAAGAATTATTATTATTATTATTATTATTATTAAAAAAAACACCAGCAACTTAACAACTGTCACCCGAGTCGGCCCGAGTTCCTTTGCACCGTGGAAACCAGAACCAATCTTAAATTAGTGATGTGCGATACGTATCGTATCGTATCGGAATATCGCGATACACTAGGGACGATACGATGTTTTGTCACGATATTTTTGAAACGATACGTATAGTATCACCTAAAACGATACTCGATTTTATATCGTTTATGCACAATATGTTAAGCGAAACGATACGCGTATCGCGATACACAGCACCGATACGATACGGCCGATACGATATCTGGCTCCGATACGTATCGTATCGCGATACACGGCCGTATCGCACATCACTATCTTAAATCATCTGCACAGCTGCAATCTGCAAGTAGGCAGACGACGCGGTATTCACCATATTTACAATGTACTAACAACGGTAATAATTCAGCTTATATAAGCACTAATAATAAGCAGCTTTTGACAGTGTTAATCATTCCTTGTTATTATCAAAATTGGAAGCAATTGGTATTAAAAAGAACTCACTAAACTGGTTTAAATCTTATTTGACGAATAGACAACAATTTGTACAGGTAAGTAATATTTCAGCTGAAAATTATGTAGTTAAGTACAACTCAGATTTAAAACCAATTGAATTTGGAGTGCCACAAGGATCAATTCTTGGGCCTCTTCTTTTTTTGTGCTACCTAAATAACATGGAAAAAAGTCTAAATTTTTTCCGGCTTCAGCTCTTTGTCTCTATGCTGACGATTCAAATTTAAAGATATCAGGCAACACGTTAGAAGATATCGAAATTTTAAGTTCAATTGAACTAGCTAAGTTAGATCAATTCTTGAACAATCACAACTTAAAATTAAACTCTGAGAAAACTAAATTTATAAATTTTAGGACAAAACCATGTAAGCAAATTGTAAATCCAATTATTGAAATTGACAACAAAAATATTGAAATAATAGACCAAATGAAGTTTTTAGGTCTGATGGTTGACAGCAACCTGTCATGGGACAACCATGTGGTTTCTGTTTTAGGTAGAATAAATTCCGGTTTATTTGCAATTAGAAAAATGTCTTCTTTATAT
This sequence comes from Allygus modestus, assembly GCA_963675035.1. Lineage (NCBI taxonomy): Eukaryota > Metazoa > Arthropoda > Insecta > Hemiptera > Cicadellidae > Allygus > Allygus modestus. Next base: position 238,703,539 of record OY776112.1, read on the forward strand.
AGTCTTGACAGTTTAAAACTTATATACTATTCTCACATACAATCCCATATTGCATAGGGAATCTGTCTGTATGGCGCTACAAAAAAAAGAAAATTTAAAAGATATTTTAACTGTGCAGAAAAAGGCCATCAGAGCTATTTTAAAGCTTAATTTTGATGAGTCTGTAAAAAAGTATTTTAAAGAGTTAAATTTCCTAACTGTTTATGGTCTCTACGCATTAGAAACAATTATGTTTACTAAATATAATAAGTCAAATGAGTCTCAGTTTAGCCTTGTTCATCATAAATATAATACGAGAAATAAAAACAATTTTGCTTCTGGGCGTCACCGTTTGGAGCTGTTCAAGAAAAAAACAACATATGCAGGGAAAAAACTGTTTGAAAAACTCCCAAAAAATATAAAAAGTGAAGAAGATTATATGAAGTTTAAAACTAAATTGAAAGAATATTTGATTAATATAATACCGTATTCACTCGAGGAACTTCATGTTTGACTCTGTTAAATGACTGTTAGATAATGTATAGAATGGTTTTTTTTGTTTTTTTTTTGTATTAGATTTAGGTATTAGAGAAATGACACTATTCACTGTACGAATGTACAAACAAAAACATGAATAAAGAATTATTGTCTATTGTCTGTTGTACATTTCCCTATCTGAATACAAATGATTTTTTCTGATAAGTTATTTTTTTATTGTTTTTCAAGTTTGATACATTTTTAAGGTTTGATATCGAAATTCACGGCTTATTCCAGGTTTTTTCACGGTATACGAAATTCACGGCTTATTCAAGGTTTCAAGGTTTTCACGGTTGGGTGGGGACCCTGTAATACCACATGAATATTGTTATGTACCTTATGTATTTGCATTATGGATTTCTCTGAAGACTGGTTGTTACATTTGACTATATCACTGTTTATTGTGTTACCGTACTATTTTAGTTACTTGTAATAAGATTGAATTTGGACGTAGATTAGTGCCATTGGCAGTATTGCTGTTTTTACTAGCATTACTTCTGTAAGCCTGAAAATCAATAGCCTAAGAAGATTCTTATTCTAATACCTGGCCTAAAAGGTGACCGGTAGTAAATAAGTGGCATTTTCTTATTTTTCAAGTGATCAGTCAGCTAGTAATTAAACAAACTAGTTGTTCGCCTAAAAGTACCAAGATACGATTAAAACCCAGATGAAGACTCACTTGTAGTCTTCATTGGCACAGGTGAAGGTAAAAGCCTCCATCGGGTTCCATGCGAGCTGATTGGTCCGCATGGCCATCACCAGCTTACGCAGTGGCCCCGCCTCCCTCGTGTCGTACAGGATAACACTTCGGTCACTGCCACACGCAGCTGGGGAACCGACAACAAAGCAAAACTTGTTAGTAACTTTACAAAGCTTACAAATCGAAAGATACATAGGAACACATTGTGAAGTTTTCATCCAACTGTATAAAAATTCTCAAATTAATTTATGATTCTAAATTTTTTTATTTTTTTACTTGACGAATATACAGACTAATATGTTGTAAAAACCAAACATTTGGTTGAAAATTGTAACTATTATTATATTTGTAAAATTTTCACAACTTACAAAGTAGTAATCTAATTTTTTACATGGATATTTTTTAAATGATTACATTACAAATTTTGTATGGCTTGGCCTAAGTCCTCAACATCCTCCTTTCTGGTGTCTGCATATTAATCAGCTTAATTCCTTGCACTATTATTTTGTTCATAACTCTTGGAATTAGTTAAGCAGGCTACTAGTCCGATTCCTGACTGACTCCGGCCTCCATCACCACATGACTCGGCCCACCAGGTACCCCGCTCATGAAGGCCAGGTCCCCACTTCCCCTGACAAGCTCCTTACTTCTGCATCCCTCTCCCGTAAAATCACCATCACCTCTGGCTTTGACCTCGGCACCGACCACATCCCTCTCATCTTTGACCTAAAGATCACCCCCTACTCCTACAAGTCCGTCCACCATGAAGCTTTCGAAGTCACAGACTACCGGAATGCGGATTGGGACCTCTACTCCCGACACCTCACTGCCACAAAGACTCCACTCACTCAACAACCACCTCCCAACACCCCTAACCAAGTAGAAGATTTCTACTCCTCCATCATTTCCACCATCCTCGCTGCCAAGAACCATGCCGTCCCGGTCAAACAAGTCCTCCATACCCCCTCAGACTTCCACCAGACATCCTGGGTCTCATCAAGGCCAAACGTCGTGCCTGTCGACTCCTCCTTCGAGATCCCCCCTACCTTCACGACACCTACAGGGTCCTGGTTGAACGTGTGAAAGTCACCATGCACTCCTTCAAGGACGCCAGGGCTCAGAAGGTATGCGATAAGGCAGATTCCGACTTCACCAACAACCCCCGTAGTTTCTGGCGCCTTGTCAAGCACTACAACAATCCTTCTACCCCCTCTACTCCCCTCCTTGTCAACGACACCGTTATCTCTGATAGTCAAGGTATGTCCGAGGCTTTCCGAGATACACTGTCATCCATCCACTCTGTCCCGTCCCATCCTGACTTTGATGAGGCCCACTTCAATCACGTCAACGCCCCTGTTGCCCAACAACCTGCCACCTTCAACCCACTGGACTCCATCGCGCTAGACATCCCTCAGCATGACCTCCTCCTCCCAATCACCACCCAGGAAATCAACCTCAAGCGCAAACACCTGCGAAACACCGCCCCTGGTCCTGACGGCATATCCAACCTCCTCCTCAAAAAAGCTCCCCCGCTTCTTGTTACTCTGCTTGCCACCCTCTACACCTCCGTCCTTCTTCTGGGCTTCCCCCCGAACTCTTGGAAGCACGCCCATGTTATCCTCTTTGCCAAGCCCCACAAAGACAACCGGAATCCTAACAATTACCGCCCCATCAGCCTCACCTCCACCCTCTCGAAACTTTTTGAGAAAGTCCTCGCCTCCAGGATCCATCTCCACCTCAACTCACCCAGCCTCCGCCCCATCACCCAAGCCGGTTTCCGTCCCGGAGTCAACATGTACGACCAGCTTCTGCGGGTCGTTACATGCCTCCAAACGAACAACGCCTTCTACCGCCCCTTAATTCTTGCCCTCATGGATGTCCAGAAAGCCTTCAATACCGTCTGTCACAACGGCCTCCATGTCAAGCTTCTGAACCTCCAACTCCCCGCTCCTATCATCAGGTGGATATCCCACTTCCTTGACGGCCGAACGGCCCAGGTCCGATTCCGTGGCTCCCTCTCCTCTTCTTTCACCTTACGTGCCGGCGTTCCCCAAGGCTCCGCAATCAGTCCCCTCCTCTACATCGTCTATGTCCGTGACCTCCATGCCCCGATTCCACACAATCCCACCGACACCTCCTGTGGCCTTGCCCAATTTTCTGACGACACCGGCCAGACCACCACCTTGCAAACCTTGACCAACAGCTCGCACCATTACCCCCACCACTAAATCCCATGTAAATCACCACTAGCTCCCACTCCTGACCACTGTGACAGGCACTCGTTATAAAAAAAGTCCTGTTGCAGTGTGTCCCTCTTTCAACCCCCCAAACCATCACCTGGCCACCGTAGCAGGCAAAAAAAAGTCATGTTGCAGTGTTTCCCCTTCCCCTTTCCCCCAACCAACCCTATCCGACGGCTGAAGAGGGCCCAAGCGCCCTAAAACAGCCACAGTGGGCCAGGGACTTTCCCGCTCACTGGAATTTCACGAAATGAACGAACGAACGATTACACAAATTTCAATAGCTGTGTTACCACTATTAACTTCTTAATCAAATCAAGTCCAGGAAAATTTATTATTTTAGGCCTAGTTGTAAACTTTAACTGAATCTCAAATAAATCAATTCCACATAAACAATGTATTCTTCAAAGTAGTCAAGAGTCGAGACTGTTCATTATCTAAAAACTAGTTATCATCAATAATAAGATTAAATTTGCTACTTTGCAAACATTCACACACAATCTGCCATTTTATTTCACAAACATTCGTGACCTTGTGCAGTCTTAACAGTAACATATTGCAGCAGATGAAAACCTGCTGCTTGGGATTTATTCTTGCCAACCGAAAAAGTTAAATCAATGGATTCTCAAGCCATCTAAGATGCCGGTAAAACAGTTTTATCTGTATAGTGGTGCTACCTGTTGGGAAAACTACAAACAGCTAGGAGGTGAGATGGGTTCGTCAAAGTATTTCGCAATGCTCGGTGGTCACAACGAGAAGGAATTGTCGAAGTGAGTCAGTTAATTTAACCTTCTGAATTTTATATGACAATAATTATATGTGGCAAGCATTTATTATCCTTGGATAAAATTTAGTTTCACACTTTCAACCCAAACCAATACTAACCCAACCCAAACATAAACATATCAGAAATTAGAGCTACCTTTATGTAACTGTGCCAACAGTTGTAAATGGGATTTACCTTTTCTCTTCAAGAGTAAGTCCTCCAGCAACCTTTCCTTAATTATAATTTAAACTAGGGGTGTATGAGTAGTGATTTTTTTAATCAAGTCGAGTCGAGTAGTGCCAATTATTTTCAAGTTTTGAGTATTTTTGAGCGAATATTTGCTATCAGTTGGTAAGTTTCAAATAGTGTAATGGGATTTGGATACCACTCCAGAATTGATAATCTAAACATGGTTTCTAACACGAGTAGCAATACAAATTTTTGGCCAATACAATCAAACTGGATTATGTATTGACAAACAAAACAATGTTTGACATTGTTTCCGGCCGATAAGATAAAACATGGTCCAGTTGTCATTTGACCAATATCACTTTGTCCAAACATCGCTTAAAATCAATGTCAGATGATAAAATCATTATTTATGGCCGATGCTAAGTGGCCCAGTCGCCACTTTTGCCGTATTACGTATATCGTTGTCATTTTCGGTGTGTTTTCATTTACACACGTTCAGTTGTTTTCACTTTGTTTGGTGTTTCAATTCATGTTTATAGTCATAATTTTTGCCAGATTTTATGTGAGCGATTGACTTTTGCAGCCGTTTCTACGCAATTTGGCTGGTCCCAATCGTTAGCGATTGTCCGGAAATCGGCAGGAAATACTCGCTCGAGCTTTCGAGTATTTTTCAAAACTTTGAGTCGTGTCCGAGTATTGAAATACTCGGCCATAAACTCAAAGTTTCAGAGTACTCGCACACCTCTAATTTAAACTAAGACCAAGGGCGGAATTCACCAATGCTCCTCCAAGCTTCCTTACCTTTAACCTCCCTTGATCCGGCCTCCAACCTTCCTCAAATGAAAATCCTGAATTCACAAACGTTCCTTGAAGATCAATACATCGTAAGTGCTGGTATCCAAACAAAGCAAAATTAATGTACTCCTATTTTCATTTCCTGATGAATTATAATAATATACTCGTTAAGATAACTTTCAATCACAGTTATGCTAATAGCTAATTTCGATTTAAATAAATATACATAAACTATGCGATTTCTATGAAAATTAGAGATATCCGGCAGTAGTTATTTTCTAATTTCTCATTTGTTAGTTAAACACAGTTGGCCAACGTGTATGCATATTACCACATTTGTTTATTATTACTGAATTTCCTATGGAAAGTGAACTATTAGCATGACCCGCACGGTGAAACTTAAGCCCGGGACCACCATAGAAGTTCCTAATGTGACCCCCTGAACACGTTTTGGGGAGTCGTTCAAACTTATATATACGTGTATGCACTCTAGCGGTCACATTTTTTGTCCAATTTACTTTAAATTTGGTAGGGACGTTCCTTTCTATGATCAGTTGGACAAGTTCGTTGGGCAAAACAATCAGAAAGCTCCAAAGCCCTTTTTGGGGATTATTCTTTCAAATTTCGAGTTTTTGGGCCCAAAAAGGGTCAGAAAAGCCCCGGACGTAAAATTAATGCATGTATTAAGATGGGAATTAGTGAAGTGAAATTTTTAGGCCTTCTCTCGTCATTCTATCATAAATATTTACCGATTTATTAAAGAAAATGTATATTGGCTAAACACAGTACGTTGTCTTGTGGGGTTTTTACATTAGAAAAGCATGTTGGTGTATTTGTATCATCCCCAGCAACCTCGCGCCTACTTTCAAGCCTGACTGGACCTTCTCCTACCCTTATAATGCGCAAAATTGTTTCATAGCATTGCAGGTAAATGAAACCAGGAGCATCAGAACAGCCAAAAACTCAATGTTTTCAGATTTCAATAAAATTATGTCTTTACAATGGTTTTGAGTTTTAAAAGTGTTGAATGTGGAAATTCACTTCCCTCACGTCAGCGTGCTGCGTGCGAACTCGTTTGTTTACATATTGTATGTCAAAGTTTAAAGTGAAACAAATCAACTGAAATTGAGTTGTTAAAAACGTTTTTAGGGAGAAAAAGTAATTAAGTTATTTGATTGCAAACATAAAAGTGCCATCGATAGTAAGTAGTCAAAATAGTTTTCCCTGCACTCAAAAAGTATATTTACAAAATTAAGAGGAGTTTAACCAATATCCTTGCATTACTTAAACGATGTTAAATTTTTATTTTAAAACTCATCTCAAAGAAATATGAACATCCACTAATATATTTAATAAACCATTGCTAGACTATATGATATCTTATAGTATTACATGTGAGGCTTAACCCATTGGCGTAGACATACAAGCAGGTCTCGTTCCTTACTTGTAATTTTATTAACGTATGAATTGGAGTATAAAATTGGTGTTTTTAAATGGATTAATGGCATATTTTAATTAAAATATTGTTTTATTTCAGTTTAGAGAGTCGCATTGGCACACACACAGTAGACATAAGTAAAAATTAGCAAAATCAGTGTTGACCATGTGCAAGTCTCAAAGAATTAACCGATCCCGTCAACTTCCAAGCAAGCCTGCCACCGTTTATTTTACTTGGGCCCTCCCACCAACGTTGCCACAGACCGGTTAACTCATTGAGAGTTGCACAGCTGGTCAGTTTTGGTCGTGTGCGGGAATCGAACCCACGAACATCGTATCGCCACCTGGCCAAGGTGTTTCCACGACGTAGCCAACTCAGCTAACACGACCAAAGGCCTGGTGGCGATATTAAGGGTTTTCAGTCAGTCCGCGCCCCTAGCGGATAGAACCGTAGACGCCCGCGGTCATTAGTTACATATTTTGCTACTAGAGTGCAGCACCAATCAATTCCCGTTATAGGCTACTACAAATAGAATAAAATTACTACCTCAATGGGTTAAGGCTAAATGTACGTCAGTGATTGTTTATATCATCAAGGATAGCTTAATTAGGCCTACTCCCTTCTTTTCTTATGTTACGCCTACATAAATACTGCTATCTCTAATGTAAACCATTTTGGAAAATTCCCCTTAAAAAAGCTATTTAAGCTTTTTGTTCAGTAACTTATGCAACAATTAGTTTATCTACAATCTTATAGCCATAATCCACCGTATCCGCAGTTACACTTTACAGAGCCTACAACATAGACTAATTTGTGCGAGCATATATCATTAAAAAAAATGAATCTCAAAGGAAAATGAACCATAAGGATGCATAACTTAAGGTTTTAAACTAATAATAAGACACTCTCTGATAAAAACTGTATACACATTCTATATTGTCCTGTGAAAAACGTCTATCAAAAGTTACCGATGTACTGTCAACAAATTCAAACCCAGCAGTACGATTTACCCTGAATAATTTACTAGAATTGAAAATAAGATTTAGGAGTAAGAATATACCAAAATAATATCTAAATAAAAATGCAGTAAAATGTATAGAAAATGGATCTAGTTTTAGTGTTAAACCGTTAGAAAAGTATACCAACTGGGCATCTATTTGTTGTCAACAACATAACCTATATAAGCTTTGTTTTGATTTAACGAATCAGCTGTAAGACCATTTCCTCCAACCATCCTCCAACCGGCCTTTAACCTCCCTTAAACGCTCCTTACACAGTTCCTTGAGGAAGGTTGAAGGAAAGTCGGAGGACAGATCAAGGAAGGTTAAAGATAAGGAAGCTTGGAGGAGCGTTCGTGAATTCCGCCCCAAGTGTCATTCTACCTAACCATAGCAATAATGGTGTTACCCAACAGATGAGTCTCGACAGGATTGAAGGCGATGTAGTTGAGGCTGTCAACGTCCCAAGTCAGTGTTCTGATTGGCTCACTGCGAGACTCCTCCCACAGCTGACATGTATCACCACATGTTGCGAATTTATCCCCATCCTGGCTGAAGCTAATGCTGAGTAGCACAGTCTATGGGACATACAATTAAATCATAAATATTTATGTAGTCAAATCAAAAATCATTAAATTTAAAAAATGTTAATTACTTTTTTCGGCAGCTTTACAACTCCGCCTGGTAAAATAAACGTAGATTATGTATGAAACAGCTGATCCTAAAAAAAATGAGGAAACCAAATATTGCTGTTAATACTCAAGATCTAATGACAGTAGTGTTTAAAAGGCTAGTTTAATTCCAAAAAACTAAGTAAATGAATATTCTGAAATATGTATTGATACTCATGAGTTTGTGGTAGAAAATTTCTGTGTTTTGCTAATTATCTGGATGGGTCAGTCAAATATATCCACAGAATGTACATTGTAACTAGGCAAACTAGCTTTGCCAAACAACTTGGCTTGTTCACCTGATTTCAGTGTTATCTCCAAATTCCTATATTTAAAAATGTGTTTTAACTTGCCACTTGTATAGCTTTATGAAAGGTTGTATGAAAAAGTAATATTTTCCCTCCGATTTTTTCACTGAAACCATTCAATCCAGTATATTGTTCATGTGTGTCAAACTAACGGGTTTCTGAAAAGTTCCGTGTACAGTTTCGCTTTATGTATAGATTACAACTAAGGACAATACAGTAGGACCCCGCTAGTCCGACCTCTGATGGATCAACTCCTCGCTTAGACCGACCATATCCTTATTGGCGTTTTGTTTACGTATCCGGTCGTCGCTCCGTTCATGTCGACACTTGTTGATGACTTATCACTGGCGATGTGAGTCAGTAGGCCATGGACTGTTGATGCAGTAAGTTCTCTTATGCAGTAAATAAGAAAATAAATTGTGCAAAGTCTTTTTTTGAAAGTTGTATGAGTTAATATCATATTTTTTTGTAGTTTGTCAACACATGCTATGAATTTTATAGGCCTAACAGTCCATGTGGCAACATGTTTAGTTATTTAAACTCGAGTTTTATTACCCTACGTTTTTATATGAATAAATTTGCTCCTCTGATAATCCGACCTTTTTTGCGTTCCGACCATGCTCTCGGTCCCGTTGGTGACGGATTAGCGAGGTTCTACTGTATTGCAAATCTCTAGCAGTTAATACGTTTTAAACTCCAAATTTCAGTGAAACATCAGGAACAATGTTTTTAAAGGTTTGAACGCCTGAACTCTAAAACAAGATCAAACGCAGGACGCTGACGTGAGGGAAGTGAATTTCCACATTAAAACCTTTAATCTGTGCGCCCACAACTTAACACGCTGACTGCAGCACTCACAATGTTTATTTTTCTCACCAATCAAGCTTTCCCTAATTACACAATTTTATTGGTGATAGGACTCTCACATGTTTTGCAGTTCTCCTCTTTGTCTCTTTTTAGCGAATTTTCCCTATAGGGAAGAAGCTATTACCGTAGGTCTCAAGGTAAGACTTAAGCCCGAGTCCATGAAAACTGTTTGGTTTGAGGTCCCCAAATGCCAAAAACACTATAAGTTTAAAATTATATATATTTATACATATATCTAATATGTGTATATATATATTCCGTGAATGCGATAACTTGAGTAAAAATCGTCCTGATTTCGATGAAATTTGGCTCAAATTTGTAAAGTGACATACATGACTTTAAGTTTGAAAACCAGAAAAATCGGATCATGGGAAGAGGGGTTTATGGGGTTTCAAAATTTTCCAAAAATCAGTTTTTTGCACTTTTCACCCTGAAATTTTTAAAATACACAATTTTTGTTTTGACCACTTTATAGAGCTTAAAAAAAATAATATAGTATTTTGAATCATTAACCCAGGTTAAGTGGTTGCGGATAAAATCCAAAAAAACGTGTTCATAACATCTCCCATGTTAATCTTATGGGAAAATGGATTTTAGCTTTTCGTTAATTAATTTTATAGTAAACTTCACATTTGCTTTTACAAATCAGTTTAGCTCTAAAATAACAATCATTTTGGTGTTTAAATTGTGATTCTACGTCCAACCATTGCCGAGATATTCAAAGTGCTAAACACAGTTCGTTGTCCACTGTTATCCTTATGGAGAGTATTTAAAATTTGATATCTCAATTATTTATGAACGTATATTGGTGAAACTTGGTATGTGGCTTCACCTAGTACTGGTATATTGGTATTTGCACAAACAATTGATCATCCCCGTAGCAGCAAACCTGCATACTCAACCCTAATGTTATTCTTATGGAGAATAAATAAAATGCTATATATCACTTATTTATCATGTATTTTTATGAAACTTGGTAAGTGGCTTTATGTGGTAGTAAGAAACATATGCATGCATTTGAAATTTGCTGAGTATGCAGGTTTGCTGCGACATGGTATTTATAAGTTAGCAGGAACCCAGATCACACATAAGTTGTAATTATTTTTCCCTGTGGTATGACTCACTTATGACACATTTTGTTTTATGCACGGAGTAAAGTTCTGCTATGTATACATCTACAGCCGTTGCTTGCAATCCTTTGATTCAAACCACGTCCTTCCAGATTGACGCTTTTACAGTTTTGTGTATGGATCTTATATTTGCAATATATTTTTTTATATAAACAACCCCTTAAGTATTTTCTTTCTTCTGTACGGCATGAGTCACAGGTGAATCAAGACCAGTGAAATCGTCAGAGGAATGTATGAGTGTGTATACATGCTGAAGTTGTTTGATGCTGCATTTTGGTGGTGAATTTCCTTGGAGTACCGAGAAACTAATCCAGAATGCTGACAGCCACACAGCATGAAAAACTCATAATGAGTCACTAGTGACTATAAGCAAAATCGGATAGAACATGATGCAGCGAACATGTTAGGTCTGCCCTCGTCAACTGTACCGAAGACAGGTGAACTGTACATGAATTGGCATGAAAAAATAACAGACTGAGACAGGATTCGACAGAACCCTTGTTCCAAGCACTACTCCCTGGCTGGAAGGAAAGCTCTTTGGACCATTCTAGTCTCACATTGCTTTAAAGTTAAGTAAAATTGTTTTAAGAGTTGTAGTAAAAGGGACATATGCTTTTTGATATAAGCACTGTATTGCACTAAAAAACCATACCGGTACAGAACAAAACTAATTAGGTACCGATATCAGTTCGGTACAGAACATAACCCCAGGACAGATTTGGTATGCTGTACAGTTTAGTGCAAGACAATAAAATTTAAATAAGCTAACCAATGTTTGGGAGTGAAATAAGACTCTTCTTGACAACTGATTATCCAAAAATAAGTCCCAAAACTACTTGTAACACATATGAAAGGAGTCATTGACGATATAAGCCTATTGTTGCAGAGTATTTGAAGAATAGGATTTTTTTTCACGTACACTACACTCCAAATTCCAAAAATTCCCGGCACTTTTATACTCTTGGGATATATACTCTTGCAAAATCTCTGGCACTTAAAGTATAACCATTGAACACAATTTGGCATTCGAAGGGTGTAAATAAATTGTTAAAATTGTTTATGTACTTGAATACCACGTGAACACCTTTTATGATAGGTAATACAAATTAAAATTCAGTACAAACAAATATGGTACGGGTACAGTAAAAATTAGTTCAGTTTATGCACCATAGGTGTATGTGAGGTACACAATTTTTAACATACTTATCCGAAATTGTTGGTAATGCTCTCATCTACTTATTGATGATACTAAGCCAACCCAACATATTATAAATCAAAGTTTCATTCTGGCCCTTTTTTTAATACAGTATCAACAAAAATTTAAAAAATCCTGGTACACACATAAAATAATACTTTATATACCGTACTTTAAAATAAACTGTTATTGGAATAAACAAATTTCACACCTACTATCTACAACTGGGGCAACCAGTTATTAGTGAATATCCCCTATAGGGAAGAAGCTATTACCGTAGGTGGCATGGTAAGACTTAAGCCCGAGACCATGATAAATTTTTGTTTTGAGGCCCCCAGATGCCAAAAACACTATTCGTTCAAATCTATATATATATATATATATATATATATATATATATATATATATATATATATATATATATATATATATTATATATATGGGTCAATACCACCAAATGGGATAACTTAGGTCTCAATGAGAAAAATGAAAAATTAAATTAAATATTTTAAAAACCTTTATTATTGTTAATTAAACAATAACTACTTGTTATTGTTTAATCAACAATAACAACTACGTTAAGTTATTGTTTAATTAAACAATAACTTGTTATTGTTTAATTGCGGCAATCTGGAAGGACGTGGTTTGAATCAAAGGATTGCAAGCAACGGCTGTAGATGTATACATAGCGGAACTTTACTCCGTGCATAAAACAAAATGTGTCATAAGTGAGTTATACCACAGTGAAAAATAATTACAACTTATGTGTGATCTGGGTTCCTGCTAACTTATAAATACCATGTCGCAGCAAACCTGCATACTCAGCAAATTTCAAATGCATGCATATGTTTCTTACTACCACATAAAGCCACTTACCAAGTTTCATAAAAATACATGATAAATAAGTGATATATAGCATTTTATTTATTCTCCATAAGAATAACATTAGGGTTGAGTATGCAGGGTTGCTGCTACGGGGATGATCAATTGTTTGTGCAAATACCAATATACCAGTACTAGGTGAAGCCACATACCAAGTTTCACCAATATACGTTCATAAATAATCGAGATATCAAATTTTACCTTTTTTCCTACCTTTCAACCCTATCCTACATTCCAAATAATAAATAAATAAAGTGTAAAAGATTAAATATGTCTTTATTTACCCATCGGTCACTCGTCTCCAACTGGCTTGGAGGTTATGCTGATCAAAACAAATATGTCAAGCAGACGATTGCCAACGACTGTGGTGTATAACCAATGACAATGTAACCTGTACTTCTACACGTTAACATCGGTCTGGAGAAAGTTGAGTGGGAAAATGGTTTTTTCCTATTGACAAGTAGTGTCTCCGAATGTCCGTGGTTCAAGGACGTGTAAAACTAACGGAGTGTCCAGAAAAAAGTGTGGCGGTAAAAAGAGCAGGAAACATCTGATCTATTCTTCTAACAGTTGATAGTTTGTTTCATGAGTGTAGTTTTTTTTCAGAAAAAGTTATAGATTTTCTGAAATATCTACAAAACCAGGGAAGAATTATATCGTATCTCAATTCACAAACAGTACGGTCACACTTATAAATCATAACATGTTATTCTTTTATGAAAAAGCTAAATATATCATAACAAGTTAACAAGAACTAAATACAACCTCAAGACGTGGTTAGCCTACAAAGCTTAACTGAACGACTATTAAACATAATGTCTCGAATATACATATCGGTCACGAACAGATCTCTCACGTGACCGGTACTGTTATGTGTGACCGATATGTATATTCGAGACATTATGTTTAATAGTCATTCAGTTAAGCTTTATAGGCTAACCACGTTTTGAGGTTGTGTTTAGTTCTTGTTAACTTGTTATGATATATTTAGCTTTTTCATAAAAGATTAACATGTTATGATTTATAAGTGTGACCGTACTGTTTGTGAATTGAGATACGATATAATTCTTCCCTGGTTTTGTAGATATTTCAGGAAATCTATAACTTTAATAGTAAGTTTCATATTTTATAGTAATAAATAAGTTTTATTGTCTTTTAGATGTATTATGTTACCTTTTACTGGTATAAGTCACGTGAGTTTACCAAACGGTCACTGTTGTTACCCGCCGGTCACATCTGTTACAGGCCGGTCACGTCTGCTACAGGCCGGTCACGGGGTAAAAATACTAACTAAACGACGATAATATATTTTTATTCATATATATATTTACATAAAACTGATGAAAAAATGTATTCACATCTCACAATAGTAAAATCATTATTTAAAAATGTTTTCCAATGAATAAATTTTAGGTATTAAGTACCAAATTATGATACACTTCCAACTTCAATACCATTTTCTAATTTGTAAAGGTTAAAATGATGGAATCAGGAAATAAATACACGTTATGTTTTTGTTACTGTTTATTTAACTAAGCATTCTGTCAGTTGTTTGCATGAAATGTCTTAAACTCGTTTTTTGTGGGAGGTTAAGTGAGTGTGACCGATCACTGAAAATGTTTGTTTTTTTCATATAAAAAATGAAAATTGTGCTCTGCTGTAGCATTGGAGTGTTCCCAAAAATGTATGAGACTAAACAATCAATAGTAGAAGACAATTTGACAATTTTAATTTTAAAAATTTCCCTTAACCTAAATTATCCCATTTGGTGGAAATGACCCATGTATATCTACATATATATATCTATATATATGTGTGTGTCCGTTATCGAAATAACTTATTTATAGATTTTTATGAAATTTGGCACAAATGTGGAGAGTAACATTTATGACTTTAAGTTCGAAAACCATATCAATCGGTTTATGGGAAGGGGGTTTTATGGGGGTTTAAAATTTTCCAAAAATCAGTTTTTTTAACTTTTTACCCTACATTTTTAAAAACACTAGATTTTGGTTATAGCTATTTTGTAGAGCTTAAAAAAAACAATTTAGTATTTTGAATCATTAAGCTAGGTTTAGTGGTTGTGGAGAAAAGTCAAAAAATGTGTCCATAAAATTTCCCATGTTAATCTTATGGGAATACGGTTTATAGATTTTCCTCAGATGATTTCACTAAAAACTCCACATTTCTTTCTAACAATTAGTTTAGCTCTACGGCGTTTTAATTGTTGTTTTACGTCCAACCGTTGCAGAGATATTCAAAGTGCTAAACACAGTACGTTGTCCAATGTTATCCTTATGGAGAATAAATAGAATGTTATACTTTGATTATTTATGTATGTATATTGATGAAACTTGGTATCAAGCTTCAACTAGTTGTGGTATATTGATAATAGCACAAACAAGTTTTTTGTTGATTTTTACCGGTAGCAGCAAACCTGCATACTCGGCCCCCATGTCATTCATATGGACAATAAGTAAAGTTTTATATCTCCCTTAGTTATGAACCTAAATTAATAAAACTTGGTATGTAGCTTCACCTGGTTGAGTTATATTGATAACTGCAAAAAAAAGACATATCTTATCTTCCTTGTTGCAGCAAATCTGCGTACTCATTTATAATGTTATTCTTATGGAGAATAAGTAAAATGCTATATATCACTTATTAATGAATGTATTTTTGTGAAACTTGGTAAGTGGCTCTAGGTAGTAGTGATACCCATATATTTGCATTGGAAATTCACTGAATACGCAGGTTTGCTGCGACGGGGGTATTTTTAAATGTTACTCTTAAAAACAAAATTAAACATTAAATTGCCTACCTTACTGATTATAGTACTAATATTGTCATCATCGTTTCCAAAGTCGATATCTGTGTTCCAAATTTTGATGGTCTTGTCATCTCCGATGGACAGCAAGTGTGTCCCGTCAGTGTTGAAAGTCAGACCCCTAACACAACCATCATGTGCTTGGATGGTACGGACACATTTTTTCTGGGGCAAGTCCCACAGACGAACCTTTAGTGAACACAAATTTTCATCAGATGTATCATATTTAAACTATAATACTAAATGTCTGTATGATGTGTTTGTTGCTTCATCACTCACAAAATACTGGACCGATTGAACTGAAATTGGGTAGGAAGACAGCTGATAATCACATAGGGCTCCAAGCCAACAATGGCATATTTTCGGTTTAAAAGTACTTTAGAGCTTCAGCCCATTGGCCTTTAAAATTTCAATGTTGACCTAATGAAAAACAAATTTTGGATTAAATGTTTACGTTATCAGGTGTACACTGTTTAAGATATCAATGGTAAATGGGTTTACCACAGAATGCAAAAACTACCGAGACAAATAAGCAAAGCAATTGACTGTCTATACAAATTTTATCAAAAGGAAATGTCTGAATGAAAGTAAGGTACCAGTAGCTCTCCATCTTATTGATTTTAAAATCCCCATGTGAATACGGCCACAGCTAGAAAAATACCAAGACACTGAACGATTTTGAAAATTTCACTCATATGTAAATGACATGAATCTTTCCATGGACTAGCGTTATATTGTTACATAAATATAGCCTAGACCTTTCAATAAAAAAATATTGAAATAATACAATACATGTAAACTGTATTCCAATAGGTTTATATATGTTATTAGGCCTAAATATATTAACTTATAGCCTATTTAATATTTTGTCAGTACTTAATATACAAAATACATTTTAAGTATATGAAGTTAGGGCCATTCCATGCCAAATCATCCAGGGGCTGACACCCATGGTGTCAGATTTTAATAAAAATTTGTATATATTAAGTGTGTACAAAAATAAGAAAAATGCAAAGTTTCACCAAATTCCATTAAGTAGTTTCAGAATTATAGTCGTTTAAAGTTTTAGAAAAATGTAATTTCCAATGGCAGTATGAGCGGGAAATCAGCTTGTATGTTTCCACGTTTTTCTAAATAAAATTTATATTTATGTAGCTAGAGGCTTCAAACTTTATGAATTTGTCATAAATTTAATGGAGAATCAGATTATACTATAAGTGTTGGCATTATAACTTTTCATCATTGTTTAAAAAATCGTATAACACAAAAATTATAGTTTTTTTCAAATTGTGACGTTTATGTAAAAAACAATCTTTGGCTAAAATCTCTCTCCAGATACCCTAATACAACCATATATCACTGAAAAGAGCATAACATTTCCTTTTAAATGGTGAAATAATATTTGTGGGTTTACGTGTTCTAAAAGTTTTATTACAATGTAAAGTTAATAAATAAATTTTTGAATAGCGGAAAAGGTATTTTCATTGACAAAGACAGAGTTTGTGGTAAGGATGTTAGAAAGTCAATAATATCTTATAAAATATAGGACTATGGGGCTAAAATCATATGTAATACAATTTGCATGGCATATTTTGTAATAACATAAGGCTTACTGTTGGATATAACACATTTACAACAAATAATTTTGTACAGTATGATGTAATTTTGAATTTAAATGTATACCCTTGTTAGCCTACGTATTACTGGAGAGCTGCATGTCAGTCTCAAAAGGTGAAATAATATTTGCAAGTTGTAGCATTACAAGAGTTTTAATACAATATAAAAATATGAAATGATTTGATGAAGTTTTGGTCTTAATGGATTTAGCTGAGAATTATAATTTTGTTCTTCAAAATTAAGTACAGTCATACCACTGGAGCCATTTAAGTTGTTCAGTTCAGTAATATATTCTAAAAATGGAGATGGTACCTTAAAACATCATTGTGGTACTAGAAACATCATAGTGTTTCATTTCTGATGACCTAAGACACGATGTACCATTTGTCTTCTCTGTCCAAGAAAAAACGATTGATTTAATTAAGCTGACATTTCCATCAGTTGGCAGAGTGGAATACATTACTGATGGGTGCAGTGCACAGTATAAAAATTTCAATACCATGATGAATTTGTCATGAAAAAATGTTCAACTTAAAGGAAGTCATGGAAAATTTTCATGGAAGTTATGGAAGGTCTTTTCATGCAACAAGTCATGGAAAAACTGTATGTGACGGAATCGGGGGCAAGACAAAAGAACTAATACAGAGAAACCTCCAAAGTTCAAAAGCAAGTGAACGGATTGTAAATGCTTGGCAAATGTTCACACTTTGTCATAATCTGTTTTCAAAAATAAAATTTTTCTTTTTGAGTGAAGAAGATATTGAAAATATCAGAATAACCCAAAGTAGTCGTTTTGAATCTGGGCAAAGCATAACTGGAACAAGAAGTTTTAATTTTTTTCCAGCCTGCATCGTCAGAAGAAATCATAGCAAAAAGAGTGAGCTCAGGCTCTGTTATCTGTTTAACACTTTCGCTGCTGCAAACATGTTTAAACATGAAATTTGCATAAGTTTCTATGTTAAGAAAAAAAACCGATCGGGGCCCACAGCAGCCAACGTGTTAAGAAAAAACATGTTTAACCCATCAGGACCAATGATTGAACCTAACCTCCGTTCCTTTGTTGCCTGGGTTTATGAAAGCAACTGGTGGATTGGAATGGTTCAGCAAATTAATGAGGAAGAAGGGGATTATAATATCCTCTTTATGCAATCCTCATGGTACAGCTGAAAACTTTTATTGGCCTCAAAAAGAAGAAAACTGTCCCGTACCACCACCTCATCTCCTTTGTAAAGTAAAACCTCCAGTGGTAACGTCACAATGGGATTGAACTTGTAAGATTGATTCTGACTCTCAAAAATAAATTAACACAGCCTGGGACAACTTTAAAATATCACTATAGACGGTCATCAGTTTTAAGTTTCAGTGATTGTGTTTACTTACATTTCAAGTTACTTTCGAACCAAGCCAAGACCTTTAAAAACTATTTAACAATTTTTAACTTTTAACACAATTTGAAGATATACTATCATTTTGTACAACAGAAGAATTTTCCCACGAAAATCTGGATAAGAAGTAAGTAAACCAGTGCGGTAACTAAATGAAATGTAAATATTGTATATTTTGTGTAGGTATCATAAATTCACGAGGTTGTTTAATGTAAGCTAAATCAGTACACCCTCAGTATTGAGGTAAAAAAGGAGCACTTAAGCCATGTCATTTCATATTTTTATATTGTATTAAAACTCTTATAATGCTACAACTTGCAAATATTATTTCACCTTTTGAGACTGACATGCAGCTCTCCAGTAATACGTAGGCTAACAAGGGTATACATTTAAATTCAAAATTACATCATACTGTACAAAATTATTTGTTGTAAATGTGTTATATCCAACAGTAAGCCTTATGTTATTACAAAATATGCCATGCAAATTGTATTACATATGATTTTAGCTCCATAGTCCTATATTTTATAAGATATTATTGACTTTCTAACATCCTTACCACAAACTCTGTCTTTGTCAATGAAAATACCTTTTCCGCTATTCAAAAATTTATTTATTAACTTTACATTGTAATAAAACTTTTAGAACACGTAAACCCACAAATATTATTTCACCATTTAAAAGGAAATGTTATGCTCTTTTCAGTGATATATGGTTGTATTAGGGTATCTGGAGAGAGATTTTAGCCAAAGATTTTTTTTTACATAAACGTCACAATTTGAAAAAAACTATAATTTTTGTGTTATACGATTTTTTAAACAATGATGAAAAGTTATAATGCCAACACTTATAGTATAATCTGATTCTCCATTAAATTTATGACAAATTCATAAAGTTTGAAGCCTCTAGCTACATAAATATAAATTTTATTTAGAAAAACGTGGAAACATACAAGCTGATTTCCCGCTCATACTGCCATTGGAAATTACATTTTTCTAAAACTTTAAACGACTATAATTCTGAAACTACTTAATGGAATTTGGTGAAACTTTGCATTTTTTCTTATTTTTGTACACACTTAATGTATACAAAATTTCATAAAAATCTGAGAACTTGGGTGTCAAATTGTAATTTGGCTGGATGATTTGACATGGAATGGCCCGTTACTGAAATTGGCTATGCGCAGCTTGCACATTGAAACGCCTCTTGTTTTTAGTTAGTTGACTTATTTCTGTACGATGGTGCCAACAGTAAGTTAACAAATAAATAGGCTATGTGAGAATTACGTGTTAAATTAACATTTTTATTGTTTTGAGTTTAGTTTATTTTTAGCATTTAACGGTGGAGGCAATCATCAAAATTGTGGCTCAATTACTATATTGTTTTTGATGAAATATTAGGGAAGATACGGAAAACCGAGAAAAAACACATTTATTTTTAACTATGCTCACTTCTCCATTGAAGTCTCCACTTGACAGCAAAGCCAACTTATTAGGATGTTTCTTCAAGCAAGATATTGCATCTCTATGACCATCCAAATTTCCAATGAATGGCTTGGCAAATACTCTCTCTAATTTTACAGCATTCAGGGCTCGAACATATTCTCGGGGTGCCTCAAATGGATGCAGGCTAGGATCATAGTTCCGAGGAGCTGAAACACAACATCACTGAGCAAGTTATTATTCATGGTATGGTCTCAACTTCAATTCAAATACTATTTTCAGTTTATTCAGAGCATATAAAATCTTTAAACAAATTTTGTAATCTGGTATGTGTTGTTGGCACCTTAGTGTGTCAAAGATGTTAAGCAGCGGCTGATTAAATTACAACTGATTTTATCACGATGCTTTTGGATTCTTGCTTTATAAATAATTTGGATCATCTGAGAATATAAAACAGATTAGGCCTATGTCGCACAACCCCTGGTATGTGTTGTTGGCACCTTAGTGTGTCAAAAATATTAAGCAGCGGCTGATTAAATTACAACTGATTTTATCACGATGCTTTTGGATTCTTGCTTTATAAATAATTTGGATCATCTGAGAATATAAAACAGATTAGGCCTATGTCGCAAAACCCCTGGTATGTGTTGTTGGCACCTTAGTGTGTCAAAAATATTAAGCAGCGGCTGATTAAATTACAACTGATTTTATCACGATGCTTTTGGATTCTTGCTTTATAAATAATTTGGATCATCTGAGAATATAAAACAGATTAGGCCTATGTCGCACAACCCCATGGGTGCTACTTCTGGAAACTGCCATGCCATGCTTCTGGTCTGGGTGCTTCTTCTAACTGTCATGTTAATTTCAATAACATTTAATAGAGAACTCATCAGGACTGATTTCGGAAAATCTGGAAGTGCCTCACTTGACCCAAAATCATAATTAGGCCTAATATAATAATGTAACATAATTAGGCCTATCAATTGGTTTGGGTTAAACACTTAGAGCGCCAAGCTGGTGAATGTATTGGTTCAATCTTTATTGTATTATTGATGTTTTAAATATATATTGAACGCCTGAACACATAAAATTTAAAAACCGTACTTTCGTTGGACAAACACACAGTGAGGAAAGGTATAAAGTAGCAAAACACTGATCAGATGTGCAACTTGCAAAGAATTCACCCATTCGTCAGCATGAACTTGTGCCTTGGCCCATCTACCGTTTGCTTAAGGACCATCCACCATCCACTTCAACTCTGCCACAGACAGGTGAATCCATGAACTGCACTGTTGCACATAAAAACCAACAAATGAGACAGGATTCCAACTCTCAATCTAAGCACTACCCTTGGACGGGGGGAGTAGCCTGGTGCAGTACGATATGCATCCAACACTTATTCGGTTGTGATATGTCCGTCTTTGGCGTTCAATATAACTATAGGAATCGGTTGCACTCCCGTAGACGCCCGGTAGAACAATCGAATGAAAATAATCTATATAAAATATTGATATATAAAAATCGATATAAATAATCATTTTCATTAGATTATTGTTTCGCAATAACTACAAGTATTAAATTTATTATACATTTATTAACTTGAAACTAAATAAAAATTCAACTAGGGCATAACATAAATAACATAAAATATTTACAACTTTAATTTCCCGGGTTTATGCTTTTAGTTCCTTCTAAAACATGTAGAAATGAATCTTCCTTTGACATTCTCACTTCTCTTTTATAGAGGTACCTATTCTAATAATCGATCTGTGATATTAGATGATTTTAAGTCAGTATTTCCTCTATAGGGAAGAAGCTATTACCATAGTCGGCATGGTAAGACCTAGGCCCGGGACCATGCTAACTTTTTCGTATTGAGGTCCCCAGACCCCAAAAACACCATTTGTTTGAAACTGTATATATATATATATATATATATATATGTGTGTGTGTGTGTGTGTCCGTGGGTGCGATAACTCTCATAAAAAAGGTCCGATTTCGATGAAATTCGGTTCAAATGTGTAAAGCAGCATTTATGACTTTAAGTTCGAAATACAGACAGATCGCCTTATCCGAAGTGGTATTTTTGGGGGGTTTTGTACCCCAACAATTTTTTTAAAGTTTTTACATGTAATATTTATCGAAATCAAATTTTCGTTGTCACCATTGGATTCAGCTTTAAAAAACACACAATTTGATGTTTTGATCATTTCTCTATGTCAATTGGTTACAGAGATATTGAAAGTGCTAAACACAGTACGTTATCCAATGTTATTCTTATGGGGAATAAGACAAAATTTATATCTCACTTATTTATGAACGTATACTAACGAAACTTGGTTTACAGCTTCATCTGATTGTGGTCTATTGTTATTTGCACAAAACAATAAATTTTTATGGATTACTCCCGTAGCAGCAAATCTGCGTACTCAGACCCCATGTTATTCTTATGGAGAATAAGTCAAATGTAATGTCTCCCTTAATTATTAACATAAATTAATAAAACTTAGTATGTGGCTTCACCTAGTTGAGTTATATTGATGTTCACATAAAAACCCATTTTTTTTGTTCGCCTTTTGCAGCAAAACTGCATACTCATCCTCCATGTTATTCTTATGGAGAATAATTAAAATTGTATATATCGCTTATTTATGAATGAATATCGATGAAACTTGGTATGTGGCGTCACTATGTTGAATTATATTTATATTTGTATAAACACCAATTGTGTGTGTTTCTTGTTTCAGCAAACCTACGTACTCATCCCCAATTTTATTCTTATAGAGAATAATTAAAATTGTATATATCGCTTATTTATGAATATATTTTCATGCAACTTGGTATGAGGGCACATGCCTATATGTCTTATGTGGTATTAAGACATATATTATGCATTGGAAATTCGCTGAGTACGCAGGTTTGCTGCGACGGGGGTATTTAATGATTTTCTAACTGACCCCCAAGATGATTTTATGGTTTGGGTGATTTTCATCTTCATATCGTCGTTACAAACTCTGCATTACATTGATTTAATAATTAAACTTCAATTTTTCAAAAACGAGAGTATTTTCTTTAATGTAACATTTTTATAAAGAAATCAATACCGGTAGTTAATTAATTTACTTAGATTTTCTGAGATTTTCCTAATAAAATGCAATGTAAATAAAATGTAACAAGTCATATGTAACAATTTTATTCAAAATATTTATGTCTAAATATCAAAACATTCATGTATATCGAAATTTTATATTGACTAGTAAACCTGTCGCGGCTTCGCTCCCGATCATCATTTATAAATATTGTGTTACCGTTCCAAAGTCAACATGGCCTGCTGATTAACACGTTCACTGCTAAAGGAAATTAACAAATCGAATCGTAATGCTAAAAAATGTTATTACATTAAAACATACTTTTATGTGTTGTGATTCATAAAATATGGCGTACAAGTTCATCGGAAGTCTATATGACGTCATATTGTGACGTCATACTCATGGGTCAGTACTGACCCCTCAGCACCCAGAGTAAGAACACATATCCAAACTTTACTAAATTCACTAGAAATGTCACTAAAATGCTATTTATATGTGGTGGTCCATAAAAACATATAAAAAAGTTTATTGGAAATATGAATTTTATTGGAAAATATAAGTAAATATGACGTCATATTGTGAAGTTATACTCATGGGTCAGTACTGACCCCTCACCATCCAAAGTCAGAACATAGATCCAAACGTCACAAAATTCACTAGAAATGTCACTAAAATGAGTTCTTGAAAAGTAATTATAATTTTACTTGTTACAAATGTATATACAATATTTACAACACCAACCACCCTGACCTTGAATGTGTATCAGAACTGACCCAGCCGCGTGAGCGTTAGGGCGACGCGACGCGGGTACGATCCGAACAGAGGTTAGAACACGATGTACACTACACGCTAACGCAGTATAGGTCCGTCTCCGCCTGACGCTAGGCTCACACTGAGCAATAGACTGATGCACTGTAGCGTGGGTCAGTACTGACCCTGCCGCGTGAGCGATGCGATCGCCATGGGTCAGTACTGACCCACCCGCAGCGAACGTGTTAACTGAGTTTACTCTATCCAGCTGATTGCTTAAAACTTATAGTTATTTTCCAATGTTAAGCTAATGGGGAAAAACTCAACTTTAAGGGGCCCCAGGGCCTCACTCAGAAATTATTTCTCTATAAAAAAAGTTTCCTTCACAATTTCACGTTAGGCTCTTTCCAATGACACCAAAAACATGAAAATCGGTTGAGTAGTTTAGGAGGAGTGACTGTCACAAAAAACCTGCTCGCCTATTAAATAAGTATAGATAGATTATTTTCATTTGATTGTTCCACCGGGTGTCTGCGGGAGTGCAACCTAGGAATCTAATATTGAGTCAAATAAATAACAGCTGTTATAAGTTAAGTGATATAGGCCTAGTAGTTTTTAATTTAATTTTTTTCTTTTAGCGTTAAATGTGACTGTTTTTATTCAAAAGAATAACAATATGAATTAGGTTTTTTATAAAAGTTAAAATAAAATTCAAACATTAAAGACCAGTGCAATGTTACGGTTTTACGGCCCATAATTTATATAGGTACAAAAAATACAAAATATCTTTATTGCCTTTAGATATATAATACATACAATTGGCCAAGTCAAAATTACAGTGTAAACACCAAGTCAAATGAGAAAAAAACATACTAAGGCTAAGTAATTATAATAACATACAAGTATAAAAACAGAATTACAATTTATAAAATATATATGATATATTTGATATATATATATATATATATATATATATATATATATATATATATATACCTATATATATTTGTTGGTTGGTACAGTGACATGGCATACAATTGGTAAACAATAATAAATTAAAATTTTAACAAATAACAATAACACAAGCCAAGTTTACAAGATAACATTTGCAAGAGTTTTTAAAAAAAGGCCCTATTTTAACCCGTTTTTTATTTTTTATTTACAAAATACAACTCATAAAAAATATTTTAAAGAGGCAACAAGGCTGGTCATGCTACTTAAAAACTAATATCACAGTTATTCACAGACAGGAACTCCTACAGCGAGTAGAAGGGATTTGCTATGAGCCAGTTCTGAAAATTTTCTAGGCACTTATTACTGACTGAATTTGGCGATGGAACTAACCTATGGTTTATTTTGTTGAAAACTCTAGTACCAACTGAGAAATGACATTTTAATGACTTTGTTATTCTTAAGTAACTGTAGTCTAAATTGTTTCTACCCCTAGTGTTGTGCTCATGAATGCCACCTCTCAAAGTTAGGTTAGGTAGTTCTTTTAAAATATACTTAACAAGTTCATAGATATACAGGTTTACGATTGTCATAATTTTCAATTGTTTGAACAGTGGCTTGCAGTGACTTCTATAACTAGCACTGGACATAATTCTAACTGCTCTCTTCTGAAGGATGAGAATATTTGAAATTTTACTAAAGTTGCCCCATAGGACTAACCCATAGTTGATAACAGATTGAAAATACCCCCGTAGCAGCAAACCTGCATACTCAGCGAATTTCCAATGCATAAAAATTTATCTTAATACCACATAAAGCCACATACCAAGTTTCATCACTATACATTCATAAATAAACGATTTATGACATTTTAATTATTCTCCATAAGAATAACATGGCGGCTGAGTATGCAGGTTTGCTGAAATAAGGAACACTAAAATTGGGTTTTTATACAAATATCAATATAAGTCAACTGGGTAAAGCCACATACCAAGTTCTATTAATTTATGTTCTTAATTAAAGGAGATAACACGTTACTTATTCTCCATAAGAATAACATAGGGCTGAGTATGCAGGTTTTGATGCAAATATCAATAGACCACAATGAAATGAAGCAATATACCAAGTTTTGTCAGGATAAGTTGATAAATAAGCGAGATATACAATTTTTCTTATCCTCCATAAGAATAGCATTGGACAACGTACTGTGTTTAGCACTTTCAATATCTCAGTAACCAATTGACGTAGAGCAATGATTAAAACACCAAATTTTGCGTCTTTTTAAGCTGATTCCAATGGAAAAAAATAAAGTTTTACTTTTTCAAAAATTATATGTAAAAACTCAAAAACCCATTTTTGGGGTACAAAAGCCCCCCAAAATACCCTTTCGGATAGGCCGATCTGTCTGGTTTTCGAACTTAAAGTCATAAATGCTGCTTTACACGTTTGTACCAAATTTCATCAAAATCGGACCTTTTTTATGAGAGTTTTCACACTCACGGACACACATATATATATATGTATATATATATATATATATATATATATATATATGCATATATATATATACAGTTTCGAACGAATGGTGTTTTTGGGGTCTGGGGACCTCAAAACTAAAAGTTATCATAGTCCCGGGCCTAGGTCTTACCATGCCGACTACGGTTATAGCTTCTTCCCTATAGGGGAATTTCGCTAAAAAACTAAAATAAACTATTCTATGGTAATCTGAGGTCATGTGACTTTTATCCTTATAACTCTGGAAAGCTTGGAAGATAGATAATCTACATGCGATTTCCAACTCAGTTGGGAGTCTACCTTGATCCCCAGAAATTTTACATATTCATCAACATGACATTCCTAGACGATCTTTTTTGGAGTAAAAGTGGGATGTTTCGTCTTAATGTTGTTCAACAGTAAGCCATTGGCTCTGAACCAATTTGATGCCTCATTCAAAGTGTCGTCAACCAAATCACCAAGGATATTCAAGTAATTATTCGTACAAAACAACATTGTATCGCCCACAAACATGTAGCAGTTTGAACTGACATTGGAAGGCAAATCATTCACTGCTATTATGAACAACAGCGGCCCCAGGACCGAGCCCTGAGGCACGCCGACGTCCACATCTAATGCAGTGGATTGGCCTAAGTCGGTGACAACTAACTGTGACCGATTTTCAAGGTATGAATGAAAAAAGTTCAAGTATGAACCTTGGATTCCATAATATTGCAGTTTGTAGAGCAAGATAAGATACCAGTCAGGGGAAGGCCTGTTTTTCTCTCATTTCATGAAGCAGTCATACTAGTTTTCTTGGTGAAAACTACTTATTTCAAACTCATTCGTATTTTTATATTTATTGTCAATTTATATATTTTTTTAACATTCTGTTAACCAGTTTTAAGAATATTGACACCCTAACTGTCAGAGGAGGCCTGCATAATTTTAACACTAGACATAAAAATCTGATTGATGTGCCTTTTGTTAGGTTAGAGAAAAAAAAGATCAAGCTACAGAATCATGGGATTGAAATGCCTAAATAAACTGCCTAAGGAATTTTTGCGGCTCCCGTTCAAAACTTTCAAATCTAAGATCCTGAATTAGTTAATATCCTATCTATAATGTCAAGGAATTTCTTGATATCCCATCCTCCGAGATTATCATGTAGGAAGTATGCTAATTTGCCTATCAATTCAATTTATTTTATTTTGTATTTATAAATAATACTTTGCACCGTCCTCTTTGACCCCTCCTGTTGTATTTATTCAGTGTCATTATTAAGTCACTGTTTTAGACTGTTTGTTGTTGAATTGTTTGAGACTGTTCTTGACTAGTGTTGTAACAAACATGTATACAGGGTGTTGAAAAAAAGACCTTCAGGACTTCGGGATATGATTACTTACATAAAAACTACAGTAAGAAAAAAGATCCTATTAACACATGTCCTAAAATGCTCGGTTGTCCGTATATCCGTCTGTATGTGTTTTTTACATGACCAATTATATCTCACGAACAACTAAACGTATAAACTTCAAACTTGGTACGTGGACGACTATTAAACAAAAGCTATTTAGGTATGTAGTATCAAGTTTCTACTTTGTACCATTTCAAAATGGCGGCTATTTTTAGATTTGAAAGCTGAATATCTTAAAAACCGTAAATTTTACGAAAAGTTTTACAAGGAACAAAAAAGTTGTGAAATTTTATTTTATAAACAATAGTGTAAATATTATTAAGATTGGGCCATAATTAACTGATTTATTGCAATTTGTTTAACCCTTTGAGTGCCAGAGTTTTTCGGTCATCATATCCCTAGAGTGCCAGAGTTTTTAACACAGTATATCCCAAAAGTGCCAGGCACAAAATCAACATTTTGCAAGGGTTTGCAAAAAAATTAATAACTTTTTTATTTGATAAGATATTATTATGAAACTTTTTTTGTTTTGTAATTTTAAAGTTTAGCTATAATATTATGCACATATATAATATTTAAAAAATAACAAATAAAAACTTTGAATACATATATGTATGTGGGAAATTTCTTTTAATTTTTTTTATTTGTTTCAGGTAAATAAACATTGTTCAAATATAAGATTTTCACCAAATAACTACTAGATTTATAGAGGAAATGTTTCCCAAAATATTTCCTGAAAGTTTTATTAAATTTGGGCTTTAGGCGGACAAGTTATTTCCATAAATGTAAAAAAATATAAAAACGGCAAATTAGTACACAAGACAGTAGCCTAACTTTATTCAAGGGTTTAAGTTTTATTACAATTTTATTTCATAAAGCAGACTAACTAGGCCTCGTATATTTATGGAGTATATGTTTACCTGAACATATCCTGGAAATGTCCTGGAAGAAATAATAAAAAGTAATGGCGTAAGAAAAATTTTCTATAACAACGATTCACAAAATCAACATTTTGCAAGGGTTTTGTACATAAAATCAATAACTTTTTTATTTGGTAAGATATTATTATGAAACTTTTTTTGTTTTGTCAGTTTAAAGTTTAGCTATAATATTATGCACATATATAATATCTAAAAAATACAAAATAAAAAAATTTGAATAGGTACATAATATTATACATGCGGGAAATTTTTTATATTTTTTCAGATAAATAAACATTGTTCAAATATAAGATTTTCACTAAATAACTACTAGATTTATAGAGCTAGAAACTATCCTGGAAATCACCTGTAAGAAATAATAAAAAGTAATGACGTAAGAAAAATTTTCCATAACAACGATATATCGTTGCAATGTATTTTTCGGTAAGACCACCGACGACGATATATCGTTGTGAAGTATTTTTCGGATGTTCCGTGCACAACGATATATCGTTGCGTGGCACTCAAAGGGTTAAAAGAATACATGCTTATTTTGTGGCAATTATAGCAAAATAAGAATGTATTCAATAAAACAAATCGCAATAAATCAGTTATTTGTGGTCTAATCTTAATAAACTTTACACCATTGTTTAGGAAATAAAATTGTACAACTTTTTTGGTTACTTTAAGATTTTTTGTAAAATTTACGGTTTTTGAGATATTAGGCTTTAAAATATAAAAATGGCCGCCATTTTGAAATAGGGATACAGTTCCACAGACGTACCTACAATATATTATCGAATGAAAATATCTATCGATTATAAATATCGTTTGGAATTTGGTATTTTTTATCGATCGAATTAATGGTTATTATCGCTATTTCCAACAATATTTATACCGTATTAAATCATCTGTTTTGAAATATAATTTGTTTATTTGTTTATGTTATTTCCTTTCCTTGGTAAGTGAACTAAAATGAACTCCACAAGTGATAATCTTCATAGTTTTAAGTATAAATGTACTTAAAAATGATGAATCAGCGTTTTCTTGGTTAAAATATTCGTGGAGGAGCTTGAAAAGGTTTCTAAAAAGTGGTATGGAATCTGACGATTTGGCAAATCACTTATGCGAGTACCTTTATCGTAGGGAAGTCTTATTTTTTAATGAAGATCCATTTAAACACTTCTTAAAAGCAGTACAAAAATTGTACCCTTGTTTGTAAATAAGTTTAATCTGTTGTGTTGTGTTGTGACCGAATTCCGATCAATATTTATAATCGATCGATAGTTTCATTTGATATTATATCGATATTTATAATCGATAGATATTTTCATTCAATAATATATCGTAGGTACATCTGCGGAACTGTACCCTGAAATAGTACAAAGTAGAAACTTGACACTACATACCTAAATAGGTCTTGTTAATAGTCATTTACGTACCAATTTTGAAGTTTATACGTTTAGTGGTTCGTGAGATATAATTGGTCAGGTAAAAAACACATACAGATGGATATACAGAAAACCGAGCATTTTAGGACATGTGTTAATAGAAACCTTTTCCTTAGTTTATATGTAAGTAATCATATCCCGAAGTCCTTAAGGTTTTTTTTTCAACACCCTGTATAACATTGACTATACCAAATGCATGTAACTTGTCAACTGGTAATGTGGTAATAAAGCATTGATTCTTCCTTCTTGTTATTTATTTTAAATGCATGGTCAAACCTTATGCCTATATGCAATATCGTTTCCCAAATGTTTTCTTAACCATGCATTCTTCATACTAACCTTTAAAAATGTCAGACTTGGTTTCTCTTAGGTAGTGATCAGGATTTCTGGTCAAAACTTTGACTTTCATACTGTCATCAATTAAATTTACAGCTATTGTCAGAAGAGCAATGTAAATAAAAAATGTATATTATCCAGTCACAGCTACAAACCACAACTCAGCCAACAAATATGGGAAAAGAGTAACTTTTCACCTCCTACTTCTGTCAAAGCATGGTTCAGTTCAGAGGTTAAGTTTTAAGTTTAAGTTGTGAGGTCTGTTTGTTTATTCATGGTTGCCAAAGCGTGGGTAATTACCCACTTGGTGGGTAATTAATTCTAAGGGCCGTGGGTAAAATGGTGGGTAATCACTGAAAGTGGGTAATTGTGGGTAATTTAACGAGCTAATCAAGTTTTATTTTGAAAAAACTTTAATTTTATTTGGCCTTTTTGGGTCATGCTAACGATCTGAAAATTGGTTTTTGGTTTGGTGCTATACCTCTACTAAAATAATACTACTATTTAATATTGTTGGACGTTCGGTTTTATTTTTTTAGAGCTATGCTTAATGCTATCTTACTCTATGGACGTGAAAATTAGTTTCGGTTGGGCGGTCCCACACTTCTCGGGATCACGCCCGAAATTCGGCGGCCGAATTTCGGCCGAACTCAGAATGTTTGGGGTATTCGCGAGAAGTGTGGGAGCTACACGAACTTTTGAATACATGCGGGAACATACGGGACGGAATGTTCAGTGAACATTTGGCAGACTATTCGGCCGAATGCTCAGGCCTGTTCGCAAGAAGTGTGGGACCGCCTTAATAATTTCCATATAGTAATCCCTAGGCATACCAATAATTAATTGCTTTCTAAATTGATACTTAGCCTTTACAAATAATGAATAATAATATTAGTTTTAGTTTGTTTGGCCTAATTAATTATTAATAATAATAATATTATTATTAGTTTAATACTTGCGCAAATATCAATATAAACGTTCACAATTTTGCGTATTTGTAGTTTAAACAAAGTGGTGGGTAATTTTTCAGGAACGGTGGGTAAAAGACCCAATATATTCATCTTTATTTTTTGTTGTTGGTGAGTACTTTTTCACATACGCTGAGATGAGGTTATCGTTTCGATATTGTAAAATTTAACCAACCGGTAGTAGGAGCCGCACCCTGGTAGCGCTAACATGGGGTTCTTATGGAGCACAGCTGATGTGGTGGCTTCACTCAGAGGGTCAACCATGTGACCAAAAAAAGGGGGCCATGACCTCAAAAAATTACCAGTGGTACCAACTCAAGAAAAAAGATATTACCAACTTAAGAAAAGAAAATTCTCAGAGTGTTATACTGTGTAGTAATAATATATACATAGTAATTATATATATACATAATTATATATATATATTATACTACGGGAGAGTGAGTGACTGCGCAGACCTACGCGTCACGCCTCAGCGCCCACCCCAAGAAGGGTAATCAAGACACAGAGTGTGGTGACTAATTAATTTATTGAAACCAAAACACTTATTTACACAGTTCAATACTTTAAATATTTGTAATACAGTTCAATAAAGACTTTAAAATATCTGACAAAACTAACAGTTCAATACTTTAAACATTTGTAATACAGTTCAATAAAGACTTTAAAATATCTGACAAAACTAACAGTTCAATACTTTAAACATTTGTAATACAGTTCAATAAAGATTTTAAAATATCTGACCAAACTAACAGTTCAATACTTTAAACATTTGTAATACAGTTCAAACAGTTCACTATTTTCAAACAATTTACATTAATACAAAAACACAAACATTACTGATCAAAAAATAGTCTTGTTCGGCCGCTCACGACACTTCGACAGAAGGGGCAACACGTCACCCGACGACTGCAGGCCGGGCATAATGTATGCCCACAATATTGAAGCGCCACCGTCGGTAACGCATCAAGACAAATGTGACACACGACGTACCTCGGCTGTTCTGTAGGTGGTGGCATGCCTCGTGTGATTAGGTTGTCCGCCGGTCGTTGTAAGCGAGGATCCTCTCCATAGTGGCGCGGATATCCTCCCAGACGGCTGGAGCAACCTCTCGCACTTGGTGGTCCGCGGTGTCTTCGAGGACATTCCTCGCCAAAGCCAGCACCTCGCCCAGCTCTGTTCTCACCGTAGCCAGACGAGCCACCATCACATGAACCTCCGAGGTAGTGTTTGATCCTCTCTGCTGTAAAACCACACCAGGTAAGTATTAATAATACTGTAAGCTAAGCCTGTAAAAACACACAGTGTAGGCTAAGCCTGTAAAAACACACAATACCCCCGTTATTTATAATCTTATCATCTCAAATATTCGCCTCCTCAGCCGCATAATGCCTTCCTCTCTATGGCAGACACTGCACGCTGGGGTATCGGCCGCGGGCATCCGCTCCTCACACCGTAAATTCTGAAATATTACAAATTAAATATAATACAAGTTCACAAAACAAAAATAAACCCCTATCCCCGATAGAGATACTTACAACAGGTTCAACTCGTCTAGATGGTGGTCGTGTGGGTGCAGAACTTTCGGCGCGGCTCATACGCTCTTCCAAGGCGGCAATGCGGACCTCTGGTATTGACTGTAAAAACAAACGATCAATTACATAAAATATAATAAGGTATTACACAGTCAAAAAAAAAACAACATACAACAAAATATATCAAAATTAAAATTACCGAAAGTCTGGAGGCTCTTGAAGCTCTAATCCGTGCCTTGACGGTCGGGTGAAACGCAAACACGTCTTCCTCCTCCTCTCGCTCCTGAAAACAACATTGAGGTGTAACCAACAGTAGTTTACATACGACATAAAAATGAAAGATAGAAAAAAGACTTAAACTTTTACCTGTAGACGGAAACCACGCCCGATGCGAGGGTCTCCATCCGGGTATATTCCGCATTCATCCACACCCGCATCTCTAGCACCAGTTAAAACCCGCCTCTGAAAAAAACAAGATAGAATTAACATCACTACTAAAAGCACGACTAAACAAAAACTATCATTACGGCAATTAACATCACTACTAAAAGCACGACTAAACAAAAACTATCATTACGGCTAATCGTACTAACCGTTTGATCGGCAAACGGTAAGACAGGAGCGGGTGTATCGGGCCGTATGGTAGCACTTGAACTACAAGCTGCTGCTGCCTCCCTCACCTGTAAATAATTAAAATATTATTAAAACCTAAAAATCAATGAAATATACAAGTCAACTCAACCAAAAGTACGTGGGACCCAAGATGGGTCCCACCTATCTAATAATGATTCTAAAGTAGTTACTTACAATATTATTCTGTGGAGGTTCACTACTCCTCACAGTCATCCAGCAGGGGAGTACTCTCGTAGTGTTTGGTAGAGATTGTGTCTCCCTGGTACGTCTAAGAATGTTAGGCATGGTCCGCCTGATTGGAGACGCAGGCCTCTCCCACTGAAAAAATATTAGAGTTTGAGAAAACAATACTGGAAGTACGAGGGGGCGAAACGCCCCCCCTAACCCATAGCTAAGTATCAGACTAGTAAACTAAGCTACACAAAAAAAACTTACAGTTCCCAATGCTCGCATGCTAGCCTCTATAAGCTCAGGAGCTATGTCATACTGCAACAGACAAATAAAAATAAAATTTAGACTTACATTTTCTAGCCCGCGAGAGATGGACTCCCTGGCTTCAGGACTCAGATTCGCAATATCGTACTGTAACAAAATTATTAAAATTACGACAAATAGAAAAAATCACAAGTGAGCAAAATACAAATAAAGCCCAATACTAACCGTAAACCTATTTCTGGCCACCAGGCTGCCGTCATCAAGGAAGGTCCGCGAGGTCTCGATATAAATCCCAGACTCGCCAGACAATCTTAACATTTGTGTTATTCTTCCGTTATATTCTTCCTAGAATATAGAGAAAAACATGTATAAACAACACTCTTAAAAGATAGATATAATAATAATAAAGCATAAATAAAAAACACACCTGAGTGATAGATCGCAACCCAGATGACCCGCTCGAACCGCTCTGTAAAGAAGACAATAATTGTTAATCCCGTATAAAATTATAAAAAATGACTAAAAAACATTTAAAAGAATTACTCGATAATTCCTACCTGTTGTGACACACGCTGAGATATGTCGCTCAAGGATACGTGAGACCCGCTCTGAAAACAAAAACAAACGCGTTAAATATACTCTCCAAAGGGGAGTGTATCGATACACCCCCCTTTGAACTATCGCTATATATACCTATAAGACTACCTTTAAAGAAAAATCAAAAACTCACTGCACGAATAGATAGCACGTCGAGATCATCCGCAAAAAACATATCTTGACTAAGAGGCAGTGTTTGTTCATCTCGTGAGGTAGTAGTAGCCGGTAGATCCTGAAAACAATTAATAACTAAGTAAACTACTAAATCTATAGTGGGTAAATCTATAGTGAAATTGCAAGAGACTTTGATTACCTGATTATTGGGCGGGATGTTCTCATCCTGGTCGAAACCAATCACCAAGCGAAGGCACACGATAGCTAAAACTTGTAACAACATCACTACTGTTATAAACACTGTAATGTGCATAGTACAATGATACCAGGTCAGAGTACCGCTTATATACGCAAAATCCCTTCCAGCAATGGTTTAATCGACCATCCAATCAGAGCCCGCATGTTCTGCGCTCCCCACCGCTCTCTGTATGCACCGCCCTCCTCTCTCAGTTGCTAAAAATGTCCTTTCCGAGCCTCACACAACTATGCCTTCAGCAAATCTGTTCAGATAACCCTAGACTTTTCCAAATTCAAAATTTAAACGTACCATTTTTAATTAAACAATTACTAATATCAGAACATCACAATAAATGCTGGATTTTAAAACAAAATTTTCATTATTGGGAATATGACCTATTAGAGACTTGTTTAGAGTGCTACTGGGTAAGTTTAAAGTAATGAAAGGTAAGCAAATCCTTTATTAGTTATTATTGTTGTTTTATTCTTGTTTTATGTTACAGCATGACGAGATGCTATATGCGAATAAGTACATGAAGGTGGAGTCGGTAGGGTATTCTATCACTGAGCCTCGACCCCCTCTCCAAAGGTGTCTTGCCTGCTGCCGTTTCCCTGAAGCGGAAACGGATAAATCCGATTCTCATCCGCTGCTACTGCCTCGACTTCGAGGCAAACGTGACGGAAGAGGCTTGGACTGCGAAGGTCCTCCGTTTATTTGATGACAATTAGGTGAGTACAATTACATCAAAAGCGTTTCACTGTAAAAACCCGTTTTTAATCCACCTGTCGTTATGCGGGCTAGCGCTGCGTTCCTAGAGTCGGTTAGTTAGTCTCCAGTTAGTCGCGATGCCGTATATGTACAGCTTGTGCGAGGCGTGTGGTAAGCTGTGCTCGTGCACAATGTTAGTGATTTACGAGGGTCGGGGGTGGGACCTGTGTTGCCGCTGCATCTATCTGGACCCGGAGGACTACAACACCAAACCGCCTCCGGAACCACCGTGCGAGCACGAGGATTACTGTAAGTTGAAAACCGTCACGGTAAAATGGCTAATGTAGTTTTTACGTAACCCGCATGAGCTATGCTTGACTTAGCACCCCCGGTAGTTTTACTGGCAAAACGGCCAGTCTTCACCATGTCCTCACACTGCTTGGACTTCACTTTAATCAGCTCCTCTTTTGAGCCGTTTTGGAGGTTTGGGTGGTGTGAGGACGACCACTGTGTGGAAGTGACGCCACATCTTAGGGTGTGGTATCACTATCCACACAACTCCATCCTTCAAATCCAGCTCCACTATTCGTGGAAGCTGGATTACCGTTGTTTAGACTGTGATTGTGTGTTCTCCACCGGTTGGATGGATTTCTCATTATGAGGTATGTAACACTATGTTTTTTTAATCACTGCCCCAAACAACGCAGTGATTCGTGGCAGCCAGTCCATTAAAAATGCTGCCTCCAATTTTTATATTTTTTTTGTTCTCTGTTTATCCCGGTAGGCTATTTACTAAGACTATGTCCGTTCATTTTAGCCTAGAAAATAGACAGAGAATTTTTACTTTATACTTTTTTTGGTTGCGCCTTTAAATTCGCATTTCCCTGACAGTCGGAGGATTGCAACAAACGGTTTCACGGTTTTTGAGGCCAACCTCCCCACACCCCTGGACTTACAAAGGGTTTAGCCCTGCCTTGGGTGAGCGGCTGCCGGGCCTTATTTTTTATTAGGCCCCACTCGAAAATATTTCTCGAGCGTAGTACTGTGCGGACCTCAAGGCGCAGTTTTCATTTTTATTTTTATGTATAATGCAAGCTACTGTAAAATCATCATCATCTATATACAAACTTTCATTCATTTCTTTAACATTAAGGTGAAATTCCCGAAGAAATTGAGCCTTTTCAAGACCCTTTGTATAAATAGTTTCAAAAGGTTTACAGAGTGAGCTTAAAAGCTCCTCACTATACTCTACTTCGCCATCGTCCCACTTTATTTGGTGAAAGTGACGAGTCAGCCAGCGGGCTGTTCTTTGCATTTTACTATTCAACAAATTAAAACAGTATGGAGGTCGGAACACAATCTGTGTTCTATACGACCTCCCAACTATAGCAAGTTCTTTAATGATAAATCTATTAGAATTGTCTTTAAACCCGTGAAACTCAATTATTGCTTCCATAATAAAATTTCCTGATAAAGTCGCTCGGCTACGTGTAGTGGCAATTGATCTGTACAGGTTTCAGCACCGGCTAAAACCTGATTAAAAAAAACTTGTATAATATCCTCAATATAAAATAATTGCAAAACCTCGCGACCGATTAAAGGAATATTTTTTACAAGTTGATCCCACTCATTAAAGTTTAGAGCCAAGGAGTGTTCTCCATCAGAGACACAGACGTACTGATGTCCAAAAATATGTGTCAATTTAATATTAGCTCCAGACTCTATAGATATTAAACACTGATTTTTACTCAAGAGAGCTAACGTCACTTCGTTAAACCGGTCAATTAGCTGACAAAACGAGTCGTAACTCCAAAATACAATACCTTTTCTCCCTTTAATTAATACACCCAGACTATTGTCTCGACTTTTAAAAATACCCGACACAATACATTTAGTTAATTCGGGGTCCAAGAAATGGACTGACTTTAAAAATACACCAGTCATTAAATCTATAGGTTCTTTACCCTTGG
This sequence comes from Allygus modestus, assembly GCA_963675035.1. Classification (NCBI taxonomy): domain Eukaryota; kingdom Metazoa; phylum Arthropoda; class Insecta; order Hemiptera; family Cicadellidae; genus Allygus; species Allygus modestus. The sequence goes on from OY776112.1 coordinate 238,741,117, forward strand.
GAATGACTATAAATTCTTCCATAGTTTCAGTCAGATTCCTCTGAATCTTCATAATCGCTGTAGTTTAATTCTGTACGCCATTTAACTATAATGCTATCAGCCCCCGTGGGCAATTGAAATTTTTCCTCGACGCTATTAAATTTATAACTGTCTAAAATATCCTTTGTAATTAAAACTCCTTCTTTGTAATATTCAATTTTAATCCAACCAAAATAATTCATGTTTACTTGCTGAACGCTAACTACAGACTAATTAGATATCTCTTTTATTCATATAAATGTACCTTTTACCCCTTCCCCACCCCGCCACAAGGGGGGCGAAACGCCCGCCTTGTACGTACATTCCAAGTGTCTGACCCGGAGGGTCCACTGTTTAAAAATTACATTGGAGATTTTCTCTTGTGTCAGTTTAATACGTCTTAAAAATCTGGTTCTGTCCATTGCTAACTGTTCCCAATCTGATTTTCTATTTTCTTCTGTGGGTAGAATGTATATTTTTGTAACTACCGGGTCGGAGAAACTAACTCGAGATTTTTCTGACATTTTTCTCCCGTGATTGGTGTGTATGTATAGTGACAGTCTTGGATTATGAGGCAGTATGCCCAGGTATTAGCTGGGATTGCTGTTTTAGCTTGAATCTCAAGTCTTACATCTACGGGGCCGGTCTTAATAGTATCGTCCTGCTTTGAACAATCAATTACGTACTGTTTCATAAAAATACTAGTTTACAAGTTACAAGTCTAGTATTTACTAGTGTTTATTTTACAAGTGCTCATATTTTCTGTTTCATAAACGTTTTTCTACTACTAGTAAATATCAGTGGTTTTTACAAGTCACGTGATCAAAATTACTAGTCAGCTGATTTTGTTTAAAATATTTTTTTCATAACCCTATTTGCGGGTTTTTGATTAAATTAAATAGGATTGTTTTATTTATTCAAACGAATATCAAAATTGAATTATCCTTATAATTACTTTTGTCTTTACGAGTAATAATCATATATACAAGACCGCAGTATATTATATAACAATTACGAATATAGCACATTTAGGAGTTTATATTTCCCATGACACTATTTTGAACGGCCATATTTAATAATTATAGCTCATTAGCTGTAGCCTTCTCGAACCGTACGTTCATGTGTATATATGAGTTCTACCACTCTTCGAGCTACGGCAAAATAATACGTAGACACAAAATCGCATGAATTTTAAGGCGAATATGAATTAATTATGAATGTTAAGTTAATAAGATGCCTTTTGTAGCGAAACTGATAATACCGTATGTTGGTATGATTCAATTTCAATCTCAATATACTTCATAATTATTGTTTAATTACATCCTTTTCTAGTTATGCATTGTTGGTTTTAAAGTTGCGTATTTATTTTAAATAATGAAACAATTATGAGTAATATCACTTCATATCAACTATATAAAATAAATAATTATTAGTATTTCAAAGTTATTGCTAATTTAATTTAAACCCTCTTTATTAAGCAGAAGTAATATGAATGTTTGTCTTTAGAAACCTAAAAAATAATTAAAAAACAATTTTTTTCAGCAATTTTCTTACTAAAAATAGTAGTTGGCTAACTAATACTTATGTAGAGAGGTTGGTAGAAATTCACTGGTATTTACTGGTCTAAAATACAAGTGTAGAGGTTTGTGAAACAGAATATATTCTACACTGGTAAATACTACTAGTAATATTAGTCCCTACACTGGTAACTATTATTCTACTCTTGTAAGTTTATGAAACGTACACTTGTAAAATTCACTGATAATACTAGTCTGTGGACTAGTAATACTAGTCTAGTAACTTTTATGAAACAGGCCCCTAGGGCATTTTGTTTTAAAGTCATCAAAGTTTAATATCGGTGACCCGATTCGTCCGTAATATGAATTTTGGAATGTAGCATACATGTCATAGAACAAGGCTGTGTTCCCACGAATATTATCATAAGGATAACAGTTTGAATTTAAATAAAGCTTTACATCAGTTTTGTCGCAGGCATCAAATTGTGACATATATTTTGTTAAATCATTCTTTCTGTCTGTCTGAAAGGCGAGAACAACATACCGGGGTTTTTCTGCTTGGTTAGATGTTTTAGTGTCCAATAAATTTCTGTTCTTGGCAGGTTCGGGTATTCAATAATTTCCCACTGACGGAAGGGAACATGTATTGCGGGGTCTTTCTCAATAAACTTGTACAATTTTAGTTTACAGGCGTCGTTGACTGTAATATGAGGTATACGCCAGTAGATTTTTTCAATTTTTAATTCTAAAGTACCGGCCTCTGTAGTTTTTACAGCGTTAATATCCGAAGCCGAGCGTAAAAATATTAATTCTTGTTTGACGTTTAACAAAACCTTTCTGTAATCTTCTGCAAACCCTAACCAGAGTTTTAGCGGGATCGAATATATAAAATCTGTCACCTGTTCAGAGTTACCAGGGTTTTTCCAGCACGCGTTTTTCAATATATTTGTTTCTTCCGAGCGAATGGATAAAATATTTTTTAAAGTAGTACTAATGCCGACATTTCTCGTCTTATCAATTTCCTTGCCACAAATCTCGTAGCGGATTTCTTCAAACATAAAAGCCACTGCGTTATTTACAAAGGATACATTCAGAGCAGTATCGTTCGCTTTTTTAGCGCTAACTTTACCGTGAATCACACTAAAGCTTTCAAAAGGGGCAGTTATAATGTCCTGCTGTAATATTGGTATCCTAATCTCATCATTATTATTATAAGTTGTATTAGCGTATGGTAGATGAGCATGGAATTCCATTCCTGTTATCAAATCATCGTAAATAGCGTGATTGTCAATTTCTAAAAGAGCCATTTTTTACAACTTTAAAACCGAGGGGACGGAGAAACTTTATATTCTTACAAGTTAACACCTTTGCTTTCTGAAGACTACTGGCTTGTTGCCCTGTTGGCCTGGAATTAAATAGTAGCCCCATGGCTTTGCCTTAGATGTAATCTAACCGAGATTCTTTCTCCGCGAAAATTAACAAGATTTCCGTCTTGATCTTTGAGAGATATTGTTAAGGTATTGATCCTTTGACTGATTACCGGTAAATAAATCACGTTTCTCGGGAGCTCAACTATTTTATAGCCCGGTGGTTCGGCAGGGTAAAACTCGTGTATCACATGTCCCTCGACTCCGTTTAGGTACGACCCGCGTGTGATATTACATTCCACCCGTATAGAATTAACTTGAATTATATCCACAGGCAGTTCCGAAACATGTTGTTTATTAGCCTCGTATATTTGTTTTTTAAATCCCAAGAGTGTCCCCAACGAATGTTCTTTAGTAAAATCAATTTTCTGAGAACAACATATCGTAGCCTTTAAAGTGTTGTTATTTGGTTTTAATGTAAACTTGGTTTCTTTTGGCAGTTGAGATTGTTTATATGTCTGTATATCTTCAATCTCGTAAGATCCTTCAGGGATTGTAATGCTGTTATTTTAACCGTAGTAAAACTTATCATTATTGTCTTTTTCAATGTTTGGAATAGAATTATAAGTTGTCAGTTCAATTAAACCGAGCTCCCATTCACCCTTGCTAACATCTATGGGAAATGCTAGCTCATGGGATAGTATACTAGTCGTTCCCGTGAGACAGAACATTACTGCAGAGAAAATGTAAGCACAAATGACCACACACCACTGTATTAAAATTCTGTTGTCTCTCGTAGTTATAGTAGAGTTCGCAATCCGCCAAATATCGTGTTATTTCTGGTGGCGGTCTTAAATTGCCAAAACTGTCATAATAATAGACCTTTTTATTAATCTTTTTGTAACAAACCCAGTGAGTACCTTGACCTGTCGTACTGTCCAAGTTAACTATCGCAGATTCACACTTTCTCGAGCGTTTTGGTAAACTATCCCTCATGTAAACCCCTCTAAAGTTTGGAATTTTTAATAACCTCGCGTATTTGATTATATCGTAATTTGTCAGTGGTTTTATTGGTATCGAGATGCTTTTTTTTCGTTCGCCTTTTTTTCCTCTTACCTCCACCTTTCTTAGTACCCGCACCTTCCTTCCTATAAGGTCTAAGATATAAACCTCTGCCTTTAGGAAATACCATATTGGTACCAGGTTATTTCTGTAGTGTTCCATTTTCTATTGGGTAAAGCTGAGAATGGTAATATATTGTCGCGATGACCGCACCTAGGCGTACCCATGAGGGCCAGTGTATCGTTATCAAACACTCCCGTTGGTTCAAGACGAAAGTACTCTTGAAATTGTCTTACTGCAGAAGTAATGTTTTGTGTCAAAGCGGGTTTCTCCAAATACCCGTAATAAGTTAGAAAATCTATCGACTTGTTGCACGAGGCAAGAGGCAGAATAATCAATAAAACAACCCACATGCTGAGTGGCTCGGCATAGACTAATTAGTGTTTGCCGCTTAAAGTGTTTTTAAACCGGATCCCGTCCTGAGGAAACTGGGGAAAGGGTCTGTGTCTTCTACAATTTCCTCTTCATCATCATCATGTTTATTACGGAATTGTCGTGTATTTTCGTCTAAAAAGTATTTATCAATAACGTTTAATCTTACCCACGTGTCCTTGTCTGTCTGTATTGGAGCTTCTAAGGTATTGTAAATGTCAAATAAAACTTTACTCAATAGTCTTACAATATAATTTAAGTTTAATACGTCTTGAAAATCTTTAGGGTCCTCGCAATTTTTTATTTGCTTTGACTGACAATCATAAAAAGTGTTATCTACAAGCATTAAGGCTGATTTTGATGATTCTTTTAACATCCGCAAGTTTACAGCAACATACTCTTCCTCGCCACCCCGCACGTCTCTTAGTATTTTGTTCCCTATGATATAATGTTCTCCTGTAAAGAGAATACAATTGTAGTCTACGTAAAATTTTGTGGCAGCATCATCGGAATTTTGTGGTGATTTTACATGTCGAATAAAACATTTATTAGCGTCAAAATACTCTTTTTTTGATCTAAAATTAAGGTATTATCAGACATAAACTTTTTTGTCACCGCGTCGTTATCGTCTGCAGGTCTTTTTAAATTACATAATCGCTTATTTTGTATATCGTAATCACCGTCGGGCGTTAAATTAAAGCCATCACCCTTGGGACCTTTGGCGGCCTCACCTCGGGATTTCCGGCTACTACGTCCAAACTTGTCAATAGTCATTATAATAATGCTTTAAATCTACTGTTTCCAGATCCTTTTATAAATCCCGCTTCCATTGGCTCTTCCACAATACTTAGTATTTCATTGCTATGGACTCTGTTTCCAGTCTCTGTTGACATGGCAATGTGTCGTAATCTGTCCACCAATTCGTTGGCATCGTCCCAGTGCATTATATCACGGGATCTTGCATTCTTCCACGCTAAACCTTTGCCCGCTCTAACCGGGAATAGGTCTTTAATAATTCTTCTGTACTTTAGATTTTTGTCCCTTCTAATTACATTGTAGAATTTGTATCCTTTCTTGTGAGCGTTGGTGGCAATAATAATACTCTTATAGGTCTTAAGATCGTCTTCATCGTATATTTACTCGTCAGGGGTTCTCTTAAATATGAGCTCATACAAACCTTCGGTAGGACTATATCTTGTGTTGTTTATTAGTATAGTTCCATCGTTGTCAAAGTCTAAAACTTTATCTCCCATCATTAAAGTACTGCCTTCGTATCTAGGGTCATAGTCATGATCAATAACTCGGACCTTACCGCTAGCATCTTTTAAAAGTAGTGTCATATATCTCACTGTCATTACTAAAAGGCTACTGTGGATTACTAAACTGACTTTCCATATATTGGGACGCCGATTCCAGTCCTGAAGGGGTCGATACAATCTGCTTTAACCCGCTAGTTTCAGGTGTTGATACGCTCGGCGGTATAAATTCAGTTTCATCATCATCTGTCGTACTGTAGTCCATTGGTTCACCTTTAATTGTTTCAGGTTCTGGCTTTATGTCGAGAGTAGTTGTTTTTCTAAGTTCTTGAATTATAGGTTTAAACTGCTTTACAAGTAATAAATCACTTTCTACAGATCCTTCCTTAAACATTTTATACTTTCTCTTAATAGCATTACGCAGCTGTATCAGTCGATTAGTCAGTTGCTTACTGTTTCGCTTCATAGTCGCAAATGATATATTTAAACCAACACGTTTAGATTTAAGGCATTTCGACTTGCCTGAAAAACAAGGCACGCATTTTGCATCTTTTCATGTAACGCGTAACATCTAGAAGCAAAATACCGGCGCTCAAGTCTAATCCTTTATAATATCTACTTTCCTCCCTTACAAGACTGTGTCTCGGTATTATATAACGATTTGTGTAACTTTTAAAAACAAAGGCTCGCTTTACATTGCCCCTCTATTGTGAGATATGTGTTACTACATACTTGTCGTTCTCAAGTGTTTTTTCCATATATTTGCTCAACATTCTTAATGGTTTGTCGTGATTTCTATTGTACATTAAATACGAGTTGAGAAGCCAGAATTCGCACGGGTTGGTCCCAGTAAATCTTTTCCACTGTTTAAATAATGTTTGATTTGTCACTCTATATACACCGTTTTTTAAACTAATACCAAATCTTTCACACTGTGAAGCCACTGTCGGTAAAGCTTCTTGTAAAAACTCTGTAGTATATAACCCCTGGCAGTAGTTATTACAGCAGCAAAAGGTTTACCCCTCGGCCCTTTGGGAGTATCGTCAGGAATCGGCCCCCAGGCTGTATTATAACTAATGTCAATATAACATTTGAGGGATAAAGCCATTTTATAAATTTTGACAGGAGGTCTAATGGGTATAGTTCTCTCTGTCAAAACTATACAGCTGGCCGCGTGAGGTATTTTTCAACCGTACTCCAACATTTTTAAAACTATCTGAGCAAAATTAATACTACCATGCAGGTTTCTTAAAGGCAATACTTTACCAAATATATCCGGAAAGGGTCTAAATCTAGATATTAAATTTTGAGGGTCTCTCACTGTACAATTATTCATATCTTCGTGATATATTATAATTTCTAGGGGTACGCTCTTTTCTTCACACTCATGTAAAAAGTTTAACCAAGTATCTCTATTATAAGTTCTCTCACTCGCAGATATCATTAATAAAACTACAGGTGGTAGCCTCGCAGTGCTTGGAGGCTTTTTATGTCTCCAGCATCTGTTATTGAACGGATGGCCGTGTTTACCCTTTCTACTGCAATAGTTTCCACAGAATTTATTTTTATTTTTGTAATAAAAAGAACACAGGTTAGACCTTACGTTATGAAGTTTCTTATCAAATCCCCTTAAATCATTATACACGTAGATGCGTACCATTATACCTCTGCTATAAAAGTGTCCATCCCACTCTGTACCGGCCCTTAAATGGATCTAAGGTCTTGTCAATAACTAGAAATCCAAAATTGTCACGCCACGCTCGAGCGCATATTTCTTTAAATTTGTCAAATGTCATGTCTGTGGTGACATGATCGTTGTATACATGTCTTAGGTTCATTTCGTCTTGTTTGAATAAAATAACAAAGTTGCAATTGTCCCTCACCAGCTGCTTGGGAATAGCGCTATATGTCTGTCCCAGATAGAATGAATCTAAATTGCTGTGTCTCCCCATGGTAAAGAGGTTAAGTATATTGTTATGCTTTTCAGCAGAAATATCATCAAAAATCATTATAGAGTTTTGTTTAGCTTCGTTTGGGTGTATAACCAGACTATTATCGCCAAATTCATAATACCCAACCTCTTTGGGTATAACTTTTTGTAATAGCTTGTATTTTGGCTGATGAAGGGACTTGGAAAATATATAAATATTCTCAAATCTTAGACCGTTTGGGTCAAATAATAAATTAAATAAAACATTGGTCTTCCCACAGGAACTCGGCCCCGCGATTATACAACGTATTGAATCTGGCAGTAAAGCGCCATGTTTGTTCTGTTTAACCATTCCGGACCCCGAGAAATAATTGTCAAAGTTTTTTACAGAGAACTTGACTTTCTGCTTAATAACCCGCATTGTGACTGGTTACATACTACTATTTGCTCTGCTTTTAAGTAATCACTTCACGGTAGAGTGACATGCGGGCTTTTTACATGCGGGTTTCACATGAGACTTTTCCCCATTTAGTGGCACACGTGCAGGATTTACGCTTTGTTGGACATTAGTGCGATGACCCAGGAGTTGGTGCATTCACCTTTATCCAAGAATTATGAGAAGAAAGAAAACCAGACCAATGAACAAGTGCTAAATTACCCTTCCTCTTTAAGATTTTGTCAATCAAGTAAACATCACCGGTTTTTGACTTGCTAAGTTCCTCTGTATAAAACCCGCCTTTAGTATTTCTCCTCTGCTGTCTTATAATATGTATGTTACTGGTCTTGTTGGTTTAATCGCGTATACTGTAAACGTCTCATTTGACCAATTAGGCAAATACCCTTTTTTAAACACTCGCTTGGTTTTACTGATTCTAACACTGTCGCCTACCTTAAATTTGTGTTTAAGATTTTTCGCGTTGCTTACTTTATTTATTCTATTTAAAATATGTTTAAAGTGCTTTTTTTAACAACTTGGGGTTTCATACCAATAGTTCTATGTTTAGTGTTATTGTAAGACTTTAAAATTTTTGGCAAAATACTTAACCATTCGTAACTTCCACGGGCAGTAAATAACTTGTACATTTTTGTCTTGAGAGTTCTGTTTAATCTTTCCACTATACTAGCTTTAAGTTCGGAAAATGTATGATAATGGTTGATTTTGTATTTTTTCATTAAAGCATTTACATGTTTATTGAAAAAGTCTGTTCCCTGATCTGTTTGGAAATGCGTCATTTTATACTTGGATAATATGGGTTCTAAAGCTTTAGCCACCTCAGGGCCTGACTTGTTTTTTAACGGCACGGCAAACGCTACTTTGGACAAACAGTTAATCATTGTCAATATGTACTTGAACCCTTTATTAACTCGGGAATAAGGCTTCATTTCAACCAGGTCAGCCTGGTATAGTCCGGGAAGAGTAACTATACGCCTGGGATAATTTCTCCTGGCAGGCCGGTGTAGTTCGTTAGCTATAGTGTCCATTGTCGAAATAACTTATTTATTCAGTAAACATTAGTTTTATACCAGTGTCTGTTTGAATGGGGTTTGAGACCATTCGTGCATGAGCACCCAGGTTCAACCTTTATTTCGTGCGTGAGCCAATCCAGATTACCTGGTTGACGCCCAGTACAAAATAAAAGTCCTCTCCCTTTGAACAGACAAGTGGGAAGAGTTTTTTATTTGCTTTACATTTATTTGCTTTGTTTGCCCACCGGACAAGTCCTTCTTTCACCCGAGGTCGGTTCGATTGAGTTGTCTGGGTGTTGGCCAAACGCCTCTAATCGACTAGACCATTCACACATGAGCTATTCGAAGGAGCAGCCAAGCGATTAACTTGACTCTTCAATCTACTAGGCTCCCTTTCAGGTTTACGGGGTTTTTAGTCGCCCGGGCCAGTGACCTTAATTCACACACACTTTAGGGAAAACTGCCAGTTTTGATGCTTGGTCAGTTAACATTTTATTTATGGATTCTTTTTCTTTTTCCAGTTGTTTGTTAATTTCCAGTGATTTTGTAAGTGATTTTAACAACTGATTTTTCTCCTGTTTGATTTTATACATTCCATATTTTCTTATGGAAGGCAAGTCATCTTCAAAAACCCAGTCTTGGAATTTTTCAGCACTGGGCAATTTAGATTTTAAAATTAGCGAATAAAGACCGGGCTCGTTAAGTAAGATTGTATGTTTCTCATTATGGGTTAGGGGGGGGCGTTTCGCCCGCTCGTACTTCCAGTGTTGTTTTGCGGTGTTTTTCTCTAACATGGGTACGGATTGCGTGCTTTGTATCTTGATAACCCAAGATTTTAGCAACATCTTTTGCTTTAAACCAAGGATCATCACTGCTGTCAAACAGTACAGCAACGGGTTTATCATTAAATATATAAGATGTTAAGTGAGACATTTTTATTTGTATCGCTGGGAGCTCTTACCTGTGCAGGCGCAAGGGGCAGAGTAAAGTTAGCTCTTGAGAATAAAAAGCGCTAAAAGTATCGAACAATCAGGGCACAGAACGCTAATTACAACCAATAGAATGTATTTTTATTATAACCAATTACAGAGCAGTATTTTAACAGGTTACAACTAGTTGTCAGGTTTTTTAAATTTAATTAACACATGGTGCACGTGTTCTTTATTAAATTCATCATAAATTGTAAGGTCGATGCAGGGGCGATCTTTCGGTTCGCCCCACTCGTCATTTAACACAAACGAGTCAGTCAGACATCCTAGTTTTTTTCACCGCTGTCAAAATAAATGTTATATTCTAATTCATCGTACTTGGAGAATTTAGCTATTTTTTCATAACCCTTTCTTTAGAGAATCCGCTATTTAGCATCGCCTTACAACTCAAAAATTCAACTTCTATCCTGTCAAAGTCTGCATTTGATGGCAATTTTAATGGTTTTCCTTCAAATTTTATTTTTCGTACAGGTCTTCCGTCACAAAATATATTTATAAAGATCCAACCAATATTTTGTTCCCAATCTTCCTCCTCACACACATTGTTCAACATTGTACAGCAAACAAATTTTTATAATACAAACGGAGCGATTTCAGACACACGTCTGATCGCAACGAAAGCTGGATATTAAATGTACAAAGGGGCATGAATCGCGCCCCTTGGGGCGGGGTGGGGGTTACTCCAATCTTTGACTCTTTTGATATCCGTAAGGTAAAGTTTCATACTCGCTCTCGAGCCTCCTTTTTGGTACTGTAATTCTAAACTTTTTAATTTCACTCACTGTTACAATATTTTTGTCTTTAGTTCTCCTGATTCTATTTTCTTCAATTTCTAGTATCTCTTTTGTTTCACTGAGGACCATCTTTTTTAGAGCTTTAAAGTTTAATGTTTCGGAGGTTTTCATGTTTAATGTTAGGCCCTTGATTTTACAAACTGATTCTAACTTTTGTTTTTTGGTTGACCAGACAAGGTATGCGTAAGTCTTTGGTCCCCCAGAAACAAATTCAACAATATAAGAGCCCGGGCCGTACTCGCTCGCTAGTTCATCTGTCATTTCCTCGAGGTAATCTCCCGTAGGAACCTTATACAATCCTTCACGGTATACGTACAAAGTCGAGTCAGTATCATAATAGATTACTTGGCCTCCTAAAGCATCTAGATGTTCATACAACTTTAATCTAGCCTGGTCTGTAGTGTAGGCCGCAATCACAACATTTACATTTCTCAAAGGTTCCCCAACCTCTTCGAGATACTCCCAACTAACAACCACTACCGTCTCATTAACAATCTGAATCCTGTTGACTTTTACTTCTGGGTTTGTCATCATTTCAAAGAGTGTTTTGGGATCTCTGACAATCATTGCCTTAGTTTGATTTTCCCTCTGTCCGAATTTTCCCCAGAATGAATTTAACATTAATTTAGCCAATTGCCTCAAACCCCCGTTTTTAGCAATTTTGTCTTTGTCTAATTTAACTCCCTCATGTTTTAAATAGTCTGAAATGTACTTTTCTTTATCATGTTCAGTCTTACACCAAGCGGGATAGCCTGAGGCTTCCTGCTTCATTTAAAAAAATTGATTTATAAAATTTGTAAACAAACCTCCGTTCTCATAAGTGGCTACCTCGTACTCCCACAACTCGTACATGTCCAGCACAACGTAACCTTTCTCTATAGCTTTTCTAATTTCATCCATGGTCCATGTTCCTACCATTGCCCTTTCCTCACTCTCATGTTCACAATCTTCTTGGTTTAATGTTTCCCCACAAGTTTTACACAAAACAAACATTAATTTATTATTCATTTTAGCGGGGAGTACGGGATGGTAGAGATCTCGAGGTGGCAGAATCTTACATTTTAACAATCCCTCTACCTGCATACCTCTCTGCCTGCACTCCCTATCTCCCACATAGATTGTAGGGTGGCCCAAAGGATATTTCCCATATTTATTTACAAACGGATAAAGGGAGCAAACATCTACATACTGTATCGTTTCTCCCTCTTTACATTTATGATATGTTTTTGTATTGCCCGTTCTGCCTCCAAAGAACGCTTGCCTAGGGTCGAGGGGCAGATTGTTGAGAATCGGAAGGTTATTTAAATGTTTAAGTTTGTTATCTTTCTTTAATGCTCTAAATTCACACTCCCACATTTCTATAGTTTCGTAGTCACTCATTTTTGCCATTTTTTTCAAAGTTCTTTCATACCTTAAGTCGAGTGAATCAGAGGGATCCTCCTTCAAAGGAGCCTCTATGTTATAAGGAAAACATTTTGGACACCCGTGCCAATAACACCCGTGAAACTCATAAATCCGCTCACCGTCAAACCCATCAACTTTCATTCCGTTAATTTTAACTTCTTTACCCCGACCCGCGTGGTCTATCCTTCATCCACGTTTCTCCTCTTCCCATGTTAACCATTGTAAAGCAACGGCTGACTGATTGTCAGTAAGTCTGTACCCGTTTTTAGGAATCAAACCTATTGTGTTTGGTTTTAGAAAGTTACGCCAAAAAGCTAAGTTACAGGCGCTAGCAATAGTTACGGCCTCGAGAAAAGGGTCTACGTTACATTGTTCAAGAAGCAAGGCTCTAAATTTTATACACGCTTGAGCTAAAATCTCCACGTCTGATAAAGTGCTAAAGTCTCCAATATTTTTTTTTTAAATCAAACACGTAGTTACTCGCCACTTGCTCGTCGTACCAAATCTCGAAAGCTTCGTGAGGTTTCTCAAACATTGATTCCGGGCAGTAATACTTTTTGTCGGGTATCGGGCCTACATAATTTTGATTTGCCACAGTGTTAAAAAGATGCGGGAAATAATCTTTCTTTTTCTCGGGAGGCAGATCGAAAGCTTTAGGGAGTGCAGCGAGGGACATGGGAAAATAACTAAGTGAGTCAACAAATCTCAAATTGTCCAGTTCCATAAGAATGATTTTAGTTCCCCTCATTACCAGCTCCGGCGTGAATTTTGTTTCTTCCATGATGTACTTTAACAAAAACTGAAAATCAAATCCTTGCCCGTTGTGAGCAATCACAAAAACATTTTTAAACTGTTTTCTAACACTCATTACATAGTCTATAACATCTTTAACCGGGGCAGAGTTGAAGACTCTTGTACGGTTGTTACACGTCGTACAAATTTTACCTTCTATACACTGATTGCAATATTGTTGTGAGACGCACAGGTTAACTTTATGCAATTTTTTTATCTGGATCTGAGGGGAGTGACTCGTCCTGCCTTGTTTCAAAGTCAAAGAAAATAAACAGGAAGTCTTTAGATTTAGGTTTTCCTTTATTGGGCTGAATGTAGCATTTATGATTGGGGTCTTTGAACGCTTCACAAGGTTTACAATAAACTTCCCCGCATTTGTGAGGTCCTGATCTCTCTTTTAAGTTAATCAATTTTCCACAGTCAAGACACTTTTTTATTGTTTTGCATTTGTCAACCTGATGGGCAATAAAACAGTGCTGGTTTCTCAAAGTCATGTTACAAGATGGACTAATTATTCCCCCATTTTCAAGTTTACAGGGAGGCGAGATGGTTTGGCATTGAGGGCAGATGTTTGAGCATCTGTGATATGCTTTGTGGTCATAGGGAACATGGCAAGCTTCGCAAAAGTAGTTACAGGCTATGATATTTGAAACTTATTTCAAATAAAGAAAGCTACAAAGTGAGAAACAATCATTTTTAATCACATCTCAAGCAATAACCAAAACATAGTAAAAAACAAATAAACAATAACAATAATCATCTGTTTATAATTATTTAGCATCATATGACCCAATATTACACTTCTCCCCCTTCAGACAACGCCCCGCTTCTCTTGCGTAGTTGGTCTGCATGTTTCCTTTTTATGGCTCCTCCAATTCTTACTTGGTAGGAAAGCTCACCAGTTCTTGAATTTATCACACCTGGAGTCCACCCTGTGCCGACCTCATCCTGCACCCAGACCTCTTCCCCTACCAAAAATTCTCTTGGTCGTACTTTCACATCATGATATTTCTGCTGTTTTGAAATAGATTCTGCAATCACATCTTTCATAGTGGGTTTTAAATTATCCAATGGAGAGGGCAGACGTTTCCCAAAGAACAGTTCTGAAGGCGGTTTACCTGTGGTTTTCTGGGGTGCATTTCTATAGGCAAATAACAGTTTTAAGAGTTTTTGCTGTGCATCTACCTTATCATCTTTGCTGGCTAAATACCTAGACTTGAAGGTTTTGATAAACCGTTCAACCTGTCCATTAGTTTTAGGATGGTACGGTGTGCTGCGTACATGCTTTATCCCATTGTCTTTGCAAAACCTCTGAAAGACATCAGCTGTAAACTGAGTTCCATTGTCGGTAACTATCATCCTTGGAACACCATAGCGAGAAAACCATTCTCGCAACTTGCTCACCGTGTTCATGGCTGTAATCGATCTGACCATTGATATCTCAGGCCATTTTGAAAATGCGTCTATACCGACCAACCAATAAGACCCTTCGAAAGGACCTGCATAATCTAGGTGCAAACGTTCCCAAGGACCATCAGGTATGTTCCAAGAATAAAGAGGTACTTCTGGCTCTCGTGGGCGATTTTCCTGACATCCTTTACAGCACTTTACATATTTCTCTATGTCTTCATCTATTTTCACCCACCAAACATAGTAGCGTGAAAGAGTCCTCATGGCTTCAATTCCAGGATTGATGTAAAACACGTAGTGTTTTCTTGTGAAGAGTTTGTGGAATAACTATTCTAATTCCCCACATCAGAATTCCCTTAACAGATGAAAGTTCTTCCCGTCTATGAAAATAAGGAGATAAATGCAACAAATCATTAGGTAATTTTTGTGGCCATGTTGATTCCATATACATCATAACTCGCCTGCATACCTCATCTTTTTTAGTTTCTTTTTGCAGTTCCGCAGATGTAAGGGCCATATCATCTATTTTTTCTTGCACCAGTAGCCTCACAGACAGTTCCTCTCTGGATGGACTACTGCTCTCACTTGGCAGTCTAGAAAGCGCATCGGCCAACACATTGTTCTTTCCTTCTATATACTTAATATCAAAGTCGTAGTTGTTTAAGAAAATAGCTCATCGAACCAATCTTTTATTCATTGTCTTCGTCAAATCCCGATGTACTCCAAAAATTCTCTCCAGAGGTCTGTGATCACTAGTCAATGTAAAATGTCTACCATATAAGTACTGGTGAAATTTTACAACTCCAAACACGCAGGCAAGTGCTTCTCTGTCTATGGATGAATATCGCTTTTCAGCTTCCTGTAAAGTACGTGAAGCGAATGCTACTGGCCTTTCTATACCATCAGGATACGTTTGCAAAAGAATCGCTGCCAAACCTACCTCAGAGGCGTCACAGGACAGTGTTGTGGGCAGGTCATCTCTGTAAGGGGCAACTGAAGCATCTTCAGCGAGTAAGTTGCGTGCTCTATCAAATGCCTCTTGGTCTTCTTTATTCCAAACCCACGATACTTTAGGGCTTGTTAATCGATGCAATCTTGAACAAAGTCCATAAAGGTGGGGAATGAACTTTTCGTAAAAGTTAATTGCTCCCAAAAACGCCCTGAGTTCTTTCTTATTCGTCGGAGTCTTGGCTTCCTTTAGCGCCCGTATCTTATCTTTTGTAGGATGTATTCCAAACTTATCAATCTTATGCCCCAGGTAGTACACACTGTTCTGGAAGAATTGACATTTTTTTCTTTTTGCTTTGATACCCGCAACCTCAAGTCGCTTTAATACAGTCCTAACATTATTGAAGTGTTCTTCTTTGGTTCTTCCACTCACGATTATGTCATCTAGGTTTACACCAACTAAAGGAATATCTTTGAGGAGATTTTCCATGAATCTCTGAAATTTCGCTGGAGCATCAGTTAAGCCAAATGCAAGGCGTTTGTAACGAAAATAGCCCATATGAGTAGCTATTATAAGATAGTTACGATCTTCCTCTGCAACTTCTAACTGCTAGTATGCATCTTTCAAATCAATGACAGTAAACAACTGGCTTCCTGCTATTTTGTTTGTAAGATCAGCAAAGGTAGGCATTTGGTGAACTTCAGGTACTATTGCTTTGTTAAGGGTAACTCGGAAATCTCCACATATTCTAACTACTCCTCCACCCTTGTTTACATTCACAGTCGGGGTTGACCAAACAATTGCAGTCTCGCTCGGATCAACTTTTTCAATAACTCCATTTTCAACAAGTCTGTTTAGTTCATTCTCCACTGATTTCCTTAAGGGAAATGGCACTCTTCTGGCTTTTAATGCAATGGGTGTAAAATCTGTCCTAACGTTTATTCTAGCTTTTACTCCTTCAATCTTACCTAAACCATCAGTGAAAACATTCTCAAATTCTTTCACCAAAGTTTGGACTTCTTCTTTGGAAACTTGTATTTCTTCTTGCACTATGTTGTTTTTCTTAACTGAAACTTCAGGAGGAAGTTCCATTCCAAATGATAACATCCATGGAAGTCCAAACAAAGGAGTATCATCTTGCTCCATTACTGCGACTGGTAGTTTCTGTGTCTCACCATTTAGTCTCACAGAAACATAAGATTTACCCAAACATGTTAAAGGAGTTTTCCCGTAACCTGTCAAACCAGAAAGTGGAGTTAACTTGGGTTGTCCCAGTTTGTGCCATAACGTTTGCCCAATTGTAGATATTCTTGCGCCCGAATCGAATTCCACAAGACAGGGCAGACCATTAATGACCACTTTGATTGAAGCTCGGGGGGTTTTGCTTGTGCTTTTATTTACAGCATTAAGATGAGATTCAAACTCACATGAGTTGTATTCTATATCGTCACAGTTGTCATCGATTTTCTTTATAAATTTCCGTTTACAAACCCTCGCAAAATGACCAAGTTTATGACATATCCTACATTCTTGACCATTTGCTGGACATTTCTCCTTCACGCAACTATATTTTCCACAGTACTCACATTTACTCCTATTCCAGGTTACCTGAGGTTTCTTCACTGGACATATAGTAGACGCTGAAGAAGTAGTCACTTCATTTCTAGCTCGCTCCATAGATCTGGCCAACTGGAACACCCTCTCCGCTGTTACAATGCTGCCATCAGTCTCCAAACCATCTGGCCAGCGATGCCTTACTTCGATTTCCAGTTGTTCGTTGAGAACGCCTGCGACGAAACGATCTCGGATCCGTTCGTCCAAGCCTTGCCCATATCGACAGCCCCTGCTCATTTTCTTTAATCGAGTAAAGAATTCTGTGAATGACTCATTTTCATTTCTAATTGCTATTTCAAATTCACAACGAGAAGAAAATATTGTTTACTAGTGTCATAAAGAGTAACAAAGGCTCTCTTTATCTCATCATATGAACAAGAGTCAAGTGACTTCGGGATAAAATAGTTTTGCAGCTTCTGTAGAGGTTCACTTCCCATATACGCCAGCAGTAAGTCCTTCCTCGCTTCCTCGCTGTGTACATCTGAACCTCCCAGCCCTTTTACCCGACAGACACGCTGAAATTGTTCAATATACTCTTCACAAGTGGCTTGTTCACTTTTATATGGGTCAAAAACAAATCGTTCCATTTTTCTCTCCAAGTCATTTTGTGTACCAATACATATGTTCTCATCACTCTTTTGGTTTCTTCTAGGCATCCTCGTCGCCAATATGATATTTGAAACTTATTTCAAATAAAGAAAGCTACAAAGTGAGAAACAATCATTTTTAATCACATCTCAAGCAATAACCAAAACATAGTAAAAAACAAATAAACAATAACAATAATCATCTGTTTATAATTATTTAGCATCATATGACCCAATATTACACAGGCGAAAGCAGCGGTCAGATTGTGAAAGAGCAGATTTATTTTAAATTTAGGATTTTCAACACGGCCTTCAAAGTAGACATCTTGGCCTTTTCTATCATAATTATAAACTGTGATTTTGTAATCTTTTAACAAGTCCTGAATTTTTTCCAATTCGGGGATTCCTGCACCTTCCTCAGAGATCTCTACCCTAGCCCGCCGATTAAGTTCCTTGGCCCTAAACGTTTGTCTTTTACCCTTGTCTTCACGTATTGCTTTATACTGAGGATCATTAGTCACTTTAGCCATAGCCACTACCAAATCCCGAGGAAGACATAAATTGTCTTTATTATTAATTACTACAATACCCTTCCTAACTTTACACTCTTCGACAAAGGTGTTGTAAAATCCAGGTCTTTTGTGAGACCCAGAACCTACAGGGAGATTAACTCGGGTACATTCCACTTTAAACGTGTCGGTAGATTTAATAGTTTCGGAATTTGATTGAACAATTCCCCCGAAAATTTGCCAAAGGATATCTTCATTAATTTCACCTGCGGGCCGAAAAGCAATATACCCGGGCTCTGTACTTTTTAAGTTTAGAGATTGTAGTGTAAAGCCGAGCTGATCATTTCCATAGGCTTGGCCCTTCATGTCATTTACAATTTTGGCAAAACCTTGTCTGAGCCAATCAATTTCGTTTGTTTTTGCAGGAGGTTTGGTGAATTTGAAAATAGTTTTTGTTCCGTAAAGTCTAAAGTGTCTAATATATGTATCATCGGTACTTATAATTTCAACAGGGTTTCCTGCCATTTTCCAATGGCGAAATATACACAATTAATCTCAACACATACAATTAATCTCAACACATACAAAATAAGCCAACAGTTACGCCGATAGCAACAAACAGTAATGGCTCTTACCTGCACGAAGGCCAGAGGCAGAGTGATGGAGTAACGATGTTAATTTTTGTTCTCTGTAGTTGTGTAAACCAATCAGAGCGCAGAACTCTAATTATAACCATTAGCACATATCCTTATTCCGACCAATCACAGAACCCATAGAGATTGCTGATCACATTATTTGTTATGTTACAGGAGGACCACCTGCACCCCACCGCCCCCCCGGCCACCACTCACCGAATCCACCATCATCGCACCTGACGCCTCCACCAGCACCAGCACCGCACCAGCGATGGCGGAGCCCAGCACCACCTGCACCACTCACCGACATGTACACTTTAGATTAGGAATAAATTAATTAGTCACCACACTCTGTGTCTTGATTACCCTTCTTGGGGTGGGCACTGAGGCGTGACGCGCAGGTCTGCGCAGTCACTCACTTTCCCGTAGTATAATATATATATAATTATGTATATATATAATTACTATGTATATATTATTACTATGTATATATTATTACTATGTATATATTATTACTACGCAGTATAACACTCTGGGAATTTTCTTTTCTTAAGTTGGTAATATCTTTTTTCTTGAGTTGGTACCACTGGTAATTTTTTGAGGTCATGGCCCCCTTTTTTTTGGTCACGTGGTTGACCCTCTGAGTGAAGCCAAGGCCCCACGGGGCCTTGGTGAAGCCACCACATCAGCTGTGCTCCATAAGAACCCCATGTTAGAGGTGTGCCAGGCAGTTACAAGCTCGCGACGCGTTGCAACGGAACGTCGCGACCGTGGAACAGGTTCCACGAGGCAGTTCCGTTGCAACGATAGCGACACTGCGACGAGAGGGCGGCTGGAGCGCTCTCAGCTGTCGTCGCGGGCCGTTCCGTTGCAACGATAGCGACACTGCGACGAGAGGGCGGCTGGAGCGCTCTTAGCTGTCGTCGCGGGACGTTCCGTCGAAACTGTAACGATTTAAGACACTAGACTGCGACTGGATATTTCAGTTTATGCCAAAACGTTTAAGATGATAATAATGAGTATTTCTTATGACTAAATTAAATGAATTTATTCACGGAAATATAACCTGATTTAATTGTAAAAATGTATGCTCAAAGTTAACGTTTTGTATTCATATAGGATTAACGTGCTATAAGTTATTTGAACAATGATTTCAAAATGATGAAATATTTTCGAACAATTGTAAATTACTATAAATAGGCTATTTGACTTCATATCATATCTTAACACTGACAAATACTCGGATAGTTATAAATAATATTTGTAAATCAATATATTATTATATTTTAAAATGTAATTTGTGTAAATTAAAATGGCCGAGGAAATTGTGAACAAATTGTTATAAATTTCGAATAAAATATTTTAATAGACCTAATATAGTACATCAAATGATTAACCACATTGTAAAGATATCACATTTTAGATTATAATACAAAAACTGCTCCCTGCCGTATAACTTATGATATAGAATAATATAATATAATGTATATTGTGTTAACATTTCGTCAAAATATAGAACATAATAATACTGTGTATTAAACACACTGTTTGTGTTTGATGATTCAGCTCAATAGTATAACATAAAAACAATATATTTTAAAGTTGCATCAAAAATATTTAAACAAACTGAGCGATTACATGTACTTATGATTGATGTTAAGGTAAACAACCCAGATAGCAAGGAAAGTTTGCAGAACATTTGCAAAACATTTTCAACCGCAAACCAAAATGTTTGCAGAAAATATGCATTGCAAACATGTTTGTTTGCGAAGAACTTTCCGCAAGTATGGAAGTCTACACTTGTCATATTTGCAGAAAGTTTTCACTGAATGTTTGCGGAAAATTTGCATTGAATATTTATAGCAAATATGCAAGGAATGTTTGCGAAACTTTTCACTGAATGTTTGCAGAAAGGTTTCACTGAATATTTGCAGCAACTATGCAAAAACTGTTTGCAGAATGTGTTCATGATAGTTTGCTGCAGATTTGCAAAATAAGTTTGTGGCACATTTGCATGGGAATATGTGCAGCTTATATTTATCGCTAACATGTTTGTTTGCAAAATCTTTTCTGCAAATATGCAAGTCTACATTGTTCACACTTCTAGCAATTTTTCAGTGGATGTTTTCATTGAACTTACATGTTTATATGATGGTTTGCAAGTTTCCTTTGTAACTACTAAATTATGAATGATGCTGCCAACCAACAATAATGCTGCAAGATTGAGTTAAAATTCATTTACACTGATTTTTGTATGACAAATAATTATAGCAACAGCCTCATACAATTGTCCTAGCCTATTGGAACTGGCTGTTTAAATTTTGATGGTTATTCAACATACAAGCAAAATTATATATTTGAGATTCAGTTAATATAGTTTATCATACTATCATATTAAAAAAAATTATTGTGAATCATAGATTTAGAACAAAAGTTACCCTGAACTTTTACCAACA
The DNA here is from genome assembly GCA_963675035.1 of Allygus modestus. NCBI lineage: Eukaryota > Metazoa > Arthropoda > Insecta > Hemiptera > Cicadellidae > Allygus > Allygus modestus. The sequence goes on from OY776112.1 coordinate 238,762,305, forward strand.
ATACATTTCTAAACACTCCACAATTTGTTTGTAAGCGTATATGATTGTTATATTTACAAAAATATTTGAAAATATTGATGTGGTGTTTTCTATAACTAGAATAAGTCAATAAAATACATTTTAAAGCATTCACACACCTACTTAACTTTACATGATTTAATCTTAAGAATTAAATTGCCTTTTCCGGAAAATGAAAAATAGAAAAGTTCAAAGGAAGGGAACTTTATCAAAAAAGGAAATGGTAAAATAAACATAATTTTATATTTTGAAAATTATTATTTATTTAAAATATTTTATAGGTAACTAAAGAAAGCTATACAACATTTTATTTCCTCATGAAGTCCACACCATATGACTGCTGTTTCCTTACACCTTGTTCACTGAAACAAATAAAAAAACTTGTACAAATTTACATTCTGTTAAAAAAATCTTGAGAGGGGGCTCCAGTCCTCTGCTTCTACCTGCTTATTCTCCTATTAGACCGATGTTAACTTTCAAAGCCCATCCGTCCTCATCCAATTATCCTAAATCAATGATGTATTGTTCATTTTAAAGAGCAACAAAATTACATATAGGCCTAGTTCATCCATAAAACATTATTTAACATTTTAAAACTTTGTTGAATGATTATTTGTAATATAGAAATTTTGCTCCCTGAGATTTCTAGACATTTTTTGCTCTTCAAAATGAGCTTTAAATCAACGATATCGGACTATCCATTTTGGAAGGACGGGATTTTAAAGTTAGTAATATTTGCCTTATGGGGGAAGCAGGTAGAAACATGAAAGGTTTTGTGACTGGAGCTTAAACATTAAAAGTAAGTCAGTTTTTTTTTTTTTTTTACGATAGGAAAATGCATTATGCACCGTCAGGGTTTGGTGTTTCCCCCGGTGTGCAGGACTCTCACCCACTAAAAACCTATCGGTCCAGGCAATGGAAGCCCTCTCGGAAACGCTGTTCGCAATACTTCAAGAGGGTGCCTTCGTACGCCAAAGATGGCATTTCAACCGCGATGCTCCACCAGGTTTAGCTGCGTCGATGCATCACAGCTGTTCTGTTCTCTTTTCTTTCAGCACCCTCCTGGAGAATGCAGAAACAGAGCTCCACGATTCGGGACTGGACAACATTTGACGAACGAGTGTGTCCGGCGAGATCGGGCCAACGGCCCCTTCGAGGTCCCTTCTGTCCGCTTCCCACCTCACGCAATGGAAGAAGGTGTGCAGTACATCGTCGTAGTCGGAGTCACCGTACTGACATTCCGGGCTCGCTGACTTCCCCATCTTGTGAAGGTAGGCCCCGAAACAACCGTGTCCGGTGAGGAACTGGGTGAGATAAAAATCTACCTCCCCGTGCCCCCGCTCAACCCACTCTCGGAGATCCCCAATGAGTCTCGCCGTCCATCTTCCCCGTTCGTCCCCCTCCCAGCGGTTTCGCCAATCCTCCATAGTGCGTTCTCGGGCTTCGGCACGGCTCAAAGCACCGTTCCCATCGAAGATCCGCTTCCGCTCGAAAGCAAGAAGATCGATGGGAATTACCCCAGCAACTACGAGGACGGCTGGCTCCGACACTGTGCGGTACGCCGAAGCGATCCGAAGAGCGCCTCTCCTCTGGACCGCTGCCATCTTTCCCCTCAGTCGTTTTTTCCGGAGGGCCTCTGCCCATGCCTCACACCCAAAAAGAAGAACGGAGTGAACCACAGACATCAGCACCCGCCGCTTGCTACCAATCGGTCCCCTGACATTCTTCATCAGTCTGCTCAAGTTGGCCACAATCTTTTCAGCTTTCTCCGTCGCAAATGTGATCTGATCCCGGAATGTGAGCCGAACATCCAGTCTCATACCCAGGTACTTGACAACGGGTTTAGTGACAATCACTTCCCGATCGACCGCGAGCTGCACAATGGGATTAATCCTCCGTCTGGTGAGAAGCACGATCTCGGTCTTCTCCGTCGCCAAGGACAGGCCGTGGTCACCCATCCACCTCGTCACTTGGCCCATGGCCATGGTCAACAGCCTCTGCAGCTCATCGACATCCCGCGCAGTTATAATTACGGCGATATCGTCCGCATAACCGACGAGGAAAGTCTCCCGAGGCATTTCCATTCGGAGGATCCCATCATAGGCGATGTTCCAGAGGTCCGGTCCAAGAATCGAGCCCTGAGCGGCACCCGCTGTTACATCTCTCCGCCGCGGTCCATCCGGCGTGTTGAAAACCAACTTCCGATCCTGTAAGTAGCTCTGCAGCATCCTTAACAGGTACGGGGGAATCACAAAATCCGTCTTCAATGCGCCCAGCATGTCAGCCCACCTGGCTGAGTTGAACGCATTTCTCACATCCAGCGTAGCCAACATGACTAGCCTTCGTGATCTGTGGTTCACCTGCTGAACAGCCTCAAAAGTCCTGATCACTTCACCAACAGCTCCAATCGTTGATCGGCCCGACCGAAAGCCGTACTGACGATCGGAGAGTCCACCTGCCGCTTCTACTGCCTGTGTGAGCCTCGGCTTCAGGAGTCGCTCAAAAAGCTTCCCTGCCGTGTCTAGCATACACAGAGGTCTGTATGCAGACGGGGTTTCAGGATCTCCCTTGCCTTTGCCGATCAACACGAGGCGTTGAACTTTCCATCGCAGAGGAAACAAGCCTTCCAACAAACAGCGGTTGTACATGTTCAGCAGCAGGCCTGGAAAGTCCAGACCTACTACCTTTAGCACTTCCGTTGGAATTCCATCGGGACCAGGAGCCTTTCGGCAGCGCAAAGAGCCAATGGCACTTGACAGCTCTTGCTCGCTGAACAAAGGTATTTGTTCGGGAACCACAGCAACCTCTTCATTCGGCCTGATCTGGTGGGTCGGAAACAAAACATCCACGATAGCCTCCAACTGGACGGAGCTCAAGCTAGGGTTAGCTGATTGGGCACCGAGCCGTCGCATAACTACTCGGTAACCCAATCCCCAAGGATCGTTGTTGAGGTCCTCCGTTAGAGCTTTCCATTTGGAGGCTTTACTTGCGGAGATAGCGCGCTTCAGTTCTTGTCTGGCCGCCCTGAACTCCTGCATAAGTGTTTCAGGCACCACAAAATCGGTGTTCACTGTCATACTTTCCTACCTCAATCCTCAAAGGAAAATTATCAGTGTAACAACGGCAGAATAATACTAACACAACAAAAACCAGCCCTAAATTATGAACATTGAATTTAAGTACAAACATTTATATAAACTTACTTTTGCACAATTATCGTTTTGGCCTGATTAAGGAATCCCATCACGTGTTTTTTGGTAGCCTCCTCAGTTGTTGTTGGGAACACATCATCACTGGATCTAGAAATACAAATGCAAAAGCCTGTTTAAATGTCTGGAAAGTGACTATTTTGAAAACAATATAGTAAGTTAAAAAGGTTGTTTTTTTTAAATTGTTATACCAACTTTTTTTTAGTACACTATTGGTACTTTATTTTACAGACTTAAAAAAATCAAATTCCGAACTTCATACTATCAATGAATTAATGGCATTTAATTTATTGCTAATGATTTTTTTATAATTTTTTAGTAGAAATTTAACTATTTTCAAGTTTTTTACATTTATTGTATTGTGAGATAATACATTAAGAACTACCATACAGTGTATTACAAAGAACTGGTGCTATGAACCATTTTGATGACTATTATCTACATAGGTATTTTACAGAATTCCTTCTTTTTGTTCACCCATTTCCTAAAGATAAACTTAAGCGATTTTGATGATTATTTATTTTATTTAAAAGATTTTGATGATTTTTTTATTTAAAAGATAATTTCAAGTTTTAAGTTATTGTCGAGCCAGAATTTCGATTTAGGCCCCAGGGCTCTGCCTCACGGAACTTCCAAGTTCCCATGTTAATCATATGGTGGAGAGTTTTATTTGGTTTATTCACATGTGTTTTTCTTGATTCAATAAACAGCTGTTACAAGGATTATATCAGCAAAATATTGCGGGGGAGCAGCTCGTAGTTATAAATAATAATTACTGGTAACACTAATTATTTCTCTTGAAACATCTTTTCATGCATGTCACTACACCTAGTTACCTATAATTTTTTTTCTTCTTTTATAAATATAATCATTTGTGTCAAAATTTATTCATATGACTATCGATTAGGTAGCCTATTTATTTCTCATTATATTTACAAGGTCCTGCGGACTTCCGTAATGCTCCCTCTCCCTATCGTAATTTTCACGTGGCATCGCAGATTTTTCTGTAGGGTACACCGGAGCCTTAATTCCACCATCAGTTGTACAATTGCATGACCAACAGGTCCCTGATGTTGCGTTGAAAAAAAAAATTATAATTCAGCAGGCCCTACACGTTATTGAAGATAAGATAAGATTATAAATACTTTATAAAAAAATGTTAAAACATGTTAAGTTATTAAGGGGGTGCTACCATTTGACCGTAAAGACACTTGCCCGGATGACAATTTGATCAAAATTTAATATTAATATTAATAATTATTAATAAATAGGTAGCTGAAACCAACTTATCGACATGAAACTTCTCCGAATTACCAGATGATCAACATTAAAAAATTAATAGTTATTAATAAAAACACCAGTTTTCATTGAGGGCTGAAACCAAAATTGTTACTTATTTAAAATATATTATAACATTTTTATTTCCTACTGAAGTTATCGACATGACACTTGCCCAGATGACCATATTATCGAAAATTGGATGAGCTCACGAAGTGAGTGAGATAGTGAGTCTCAACTAGAACTCATTACATTTTACCGTAAAAATACCAAAATTATTACATTCAACTCTAAGTACCTACAACCTACTATAAGCGGTTATAAGTACGGTACCTACTTTTACTTAAAAAAAACACGTTATTTTATATAACATGAACAAAAAATTAAAATAAAAAAGAAAGATATAAGTTAAGGCCAAAAAATTACAAGAAAAAAGAAATATATAAGTTAAGGCCTACGCTTTCACGCATAATTAAAACAGCTAAATTATGTTGATTTAATTTTATTGTCAATAGACCAAATATAATAAACTTGTAACAGGAGGTTGAAACTACGACACTTTTATTTTAAAGGGTACAGTACAATAAGCGTCCAAAACAATCTAATATAAAATATTCGCTTACCACATATGATTAAATACTATACCATATGATTGATACAGCGATAACTGATAACTATATTCCCATTCGATTGTTGCTATAATTTTTAATACTCCATATCGAAGTGTTTTACTTTAAAATAAGTTAACTTAATCTAGGTCAATAGTGATAAGTTAGGTTAGCTTAAACTAACCTAACCTAACCCCACAGAGCACTGTTTTTGTCATGGTTCGGATTTTTCACTATGTTTATGACCAACTGTTACCCGCGGGCTTTTGTATTTTTGTATCAGCTCAAACAAAAATTAATCCATAAGGAATACCTACATGGGAACTTTGTCAGGGTCTCTGGCGGAATAGGTACTAAGGTCAGATCAGGATAAAAACCATTTAGTTTTCTGCGTAAAGAATCAGTGTACAAAATTTAAACTCCCTCTAGGTAAATGGAAAATAGGAGAATTTGTGATAAGTGAGCGAGTACGGTACGTGAGTCAGTCAGTGAGTGAGGGCTATGCCTTAAATATAACCATTGATTATACATCCTACGGATTTCCGTAGGATGTATAATCAATGATATAACTTAGGTATAGATATTCTCATCTGCAATATCGATGTATCATATAGTGGTTGGTTGATATTTTTATAGGCTAAGTTATTTGATTTTTCTGGTGGACGCTTATCGTACTGCACCCACACTACATACGTTAGTAACATAATGCACCATTAATGGCGAATTCTTATATTTAACCAACAACCACTGTATTATTAAAGCGGTTAACTTATCAATTCCACCCAAATAAAAAGGTCAAAACGATAAATAATAAAGAGAAAAAAACCTTGTTAGTTTGCGAGTTGCTATATAAGTTAAGGAAAGATTATACCCTGGAAATATTAAGGCCTAATCAAGGACAATATCGTAAATGTTGTTGAATGAGTTAGGCCTAGTTAATCGTACTCTCTCAGCCGGAATGTTTTAAGGCTCAACACTATTTATCGGAAACACTTGAATATATCTATTCCAACCCATGTACTAAGTAACTTAGGTAGGTAGTTTTAACTTTCACACTTGCTGGACTACCTTTATATAGGCTACCTAATCGTTCGTCTATGAACAACAGTGAAGCAATTTTTTCGTCTTTGAAAAGTGATCGTTACATCATTCTAGTGAAGCAATATTCGTACGATCTTTGAGAAGTCTGCAAACATAAATGATAACAAACTTACCAATCAAGACACATTTCAGAATTTTGGGCAATATTTTTCTAGCCTTGAGGTACTAAAAACAAATTATAATTCCTCACCTTAAAAAAAACTAAATTAGGCTTATAGGCCTAACTTATGAGACTATAAGTTAATCCTAATACACTCTAACTAATGATTAAAATCATTAGGTATTTATTCATTAAATATGGGTTTTAAAATAGTTTTAAAACAAATCAAGCCTGACAAAGTTTGCAAATATCTGACTTATTTTCGGAATCCCGTGTCCTCTATTTACTCTAAATAAGCATATATTCAGTAAACAAATGTTTAATTCTTTAATGTTTCATCCTTTGTTAATCAACTGCTATGGCCATAACATAACCTCCAATTCATTCATTACTTAGCAATACAGTATCAAGGTTCGTAGAGCGCTCTACGAAACTTGATACAGTATAGGTACTTAACATTTTATAAATATAAATATTTCATTTGCAAACACACGGTGAACACAAAACTGTTTTGACATTACAGTCCGTTAAAATTTGGACTGGCTTAGTTTCCCAGCTGTAAGTAGAAAACCAAATTTGAGTAGAAAAAAGCGTTACAAAATAACATAGCTGGGAATTCTACTTACCTTGAAACAAGATGAAAGTTACTAAAGCAGCCACTATAAAAAAAACACAACAACGATACTCAACTAAACTTTAATTTCAAAACTTCACCATTTTGTAGTCGTAGAATAGCCAGGAAAAATAAGATGGCGACGACGCACGTCAGTTAGCGCTAGCGAAGTGGCGGATTTAGTAACTTCGAAGCGCACTCGGGCAACAACGCGGCGCCTTTGGTAACTACGACGAAGTTCCGCGGAAGCAAATGTGTAACAAACTTGTTGCAAATAATACTGGAAGTATTCAAGAGCGAACGAAAAATGAACCAAACGCATATTTGCAGCACACTTTCTTGCTATCTGGGAAGTTGCCTCACTTTGGAGCTCTTCAGTTTGGAACGCCTCTCATCAATAATTAAGCCTGTCTTTGAGAAAATTCTCTCGCACGGTACAGACGTTGCGACGAAACATAGATGTTTTCTAACCAAACTGCTAAGGTCCGGGTAGAACTGGGCATGTTGTTTCCACCAATACAGAGGGTCACCCTCTCTCGGGAGTGGTGGTTCGTTTAAATATCGGTCAACTTCTATTATTGCTTTGGACGTGGGATTTCCTGAGTCTTTTGTTTTTTTAACTTGATTGATAACCGAATCAAAATGTTCGAATACAGAATATTCGTTATCATCAGCAGAAGCATTTGTCGAAGTCGACGGCAGAGGTTGAGGGTCGTCGACATTTTCACTGCTGTTGTCATTATGTTCAGGTACTGAAGCTAACTGTGAAATCCTCAAACTTATTTCTAAGCTTGTCAATCTTACCAAGGTTTCTTTGTGCTAGCTTTGAATTTCTCATCTGAAAAAGCATATAGCTGACACCTAGGGTCGAGAACGGTACATGTTGAAATTAGTTTGTTATACTCCACATTCGCAAAGTGGGTCATTAGCCCAAGCATAAGGTCCATAGCCAGTTCTTTTGCGGTTGGGTGTACGTCTGTCTTAGAAATAAACTTGTTACATATGTTTTGTAGGCCAAGCGTAACGACGACTATTTGGCTACTTGTAAAGTAGTTGTCACCACTCATCTTTGCAGTAACCTCTTCAAATGGTTTTAACAGTTTACTTATGTCACTGCAAATCTTCCATTCGTCGGAAGTCAATGAAGGTAATTCCTTATCTATTAATGCAATAGAACTTCTGACAGCTTCCTGGAGCTCAACAAACCTACTTATCATGAAAAAAGTAGAATTCCATCTGGTGGAAATATCCTGGATAAGTTTTTTTGGCTGTTTTACGCCAGAGTTGGCTTGATACTTGAGCAATTTCTCTGTTGAAGCGGCACTTCTTTTGAAGTGTGTTACAATACTTTTACATTTGTCGATTACAGCAGACACTTTAGTAAGTCCATCTTGCACTACAAGATTTAGCGTATGTGCATAACACGGCCAATGCTGCCATTTTAGCACGTTTGTGATAGCTGCTACAATATTGGAACCATTGTCAGAAACGACAACTAAAATTCAATCTGAAATCCCGTAAGCATCAGTAATTTTTTTTATTTCACGAGCTAGCAACTCTGCAGTGTGACTTAAACTCTGGGTTTTGTCCTGATTCAAAACCAGACCATTGGCACTAAACCACAAACTAGCTTCATTGAGAACCTGATGAGAAATCAACTTTAATTCATTGACGTCCCAATGGGAACTCAAAAAAGAGGTATCATCAGCAAACATAACTGTAACTGAATTTGCCACACTACAAGGAAGGTCATTAACACCTATTAGAAAAAGTAGGGGCCCCAGGACAGAGCCCTGGGGAACTCCAGATTTGACCAAAATGCTTTCGGACCTCTCACCTCCAACAACAACAAACTGAACCCGATCAGACAGGTATGACGCAAAGAATTTATGAGGTGCACCACAGATGCCAAAGTACTCAAGCTTTAACAACAGAATATTGTGATCGATACAATCAAACGCCTTGCTCAGATCACATGCAGTGATCTGAGCAATTTGCCTGTCCTCAAAAGAATTTAGAATCATGGACACCAGGGACCCCATGGCATCCGTGGTGGACCTACCACTCCGAAAACCAAACTGAGATTTAGAAAAAATTTCAAAAGATTCAAAGTATACCTGTGACTTGATGGCCAGCTCAAGAATTTTGCCAATTGTTGGGACTAGCGAAATAGGCCGATAGTTTTCAACTTTTGACCTGTCTCCTTTTTTGAAGACTGGAATTACCCGAGAAACCTTCTGAGAATTAGGAAAAATTCCCTCAGACAAACACATGTTGATGCAGAAGACAAGAGGTAACAAGATCACATCAATTATCTTCTTGATCACAAAGCTGGATAAACCATATACATCTTTACTTTTTGAGGGCTTCATACTAGCCACTATACTAAGGACTTCTTCACATGACACACCTTCCCATTCAAATTCGACTCTAGACCTTGGTGCTCGCTGGAGGAGTTGATCCACTGATACAGCAGGCTGTTGAATGCTGCTTTTGGCAAGGTTGACGGAGTCCACAAAATAGTCGCAGGCAGCCTGTGCTGATATCCCCGAGGTTGCTTCCTTCTGCTTCAGTGAAGATACTCTTTTTATTGTGGCCCATGCAGCTTGGCATTTGTTACTCGAGTTCTCTATGAAGTCTTGGTTGGCTTCAAGTTTAGCTTCGTTGACTTTGGTCTTATAAAAATTCCTATAGTGTTTATACACTTTTAGAGCCTGTTTAGATTTTGTAGCAAGATAGACAGTGCGGTAAGACATTACAGTTTCCTTCAATGTATGTAGTAATGGTGTATACCAGGAAACATTGACATTTTTTGTTTTAGCGAATTTCCCCTATAGGGAAGAAGCTATTACCGTAGTCGGCATGGTAAGACCTAGGCCCGGGACCATGATAACTTTTCGTTTTGAGGTCCCCAGACCCCAAAAACACCATTCGTTTTAAACTGTATATATAAATATATATATATATATATATATATATATATATATATATATATATATATATATCTATATATAATTCCGTAAGTCAAATTTTTGTAAAGAAATTGTGAGTGACTGGATGGCCGTAGAAGGATGGGAGGGGTATCATTTTAAAGGTCTTGACGTGAATTTTGAGGGAAAACTATTCATTTTTCTTATTTTTTTACCATAAATTCGCAACAGAATAAAACTTTTCCCATTAAAACAACATGGGGTTTAATTTGTTTAAAACGTCTGCTTTGTTTACATTAAAACATATGATTAAGTGACTACTTTGTTTGCGAACTGACATGTGTTCCTACTTGGAGAAAGGTTAATTAGGGGCTATCGCCCCTTCAAGCCACTAGTATATATATATATGTGTCCGTGAGCACGATAACTCTCGTAAAAATTATCCGATTTTGATGAAATTTGGTATAAAAGTGTAAAGCAACATTTATGACTTTAAGTTCGAAAACCAGCCAGATCGCTCTATCCGAAGGGGTATTTTGGGGGGGTTTTGTACCCCAAAAATGGGTTTTTCGAATTTTTTACATTTAATTTTGGAAATAGTCAAATTTTATTTTTTCCCATTGGATTCAGCTTAAAAAAACACACAATTTGGTATTTTGATCATTTCTCTACGTCAATTGGTTACCGAGATATTGAAAGTGCTAAACACAGTACGTTGTCTAATGTTATTCTTATGGAGGAAAAGAAAAATTTTATATCTCGCTTATTTATGAACGTATACTGACGAAACTTGGTATACGGCTTCATCTGGTTGTGGATTATTGATATTTGCTCAAAAAGACAATTTTTTTCCCAAGGCTCCCGTAGCAGCAAACCTGTGTACTCAGCCCCATGTTATTCTTATGGAGAATAAGTAACGCGTTATCTGCCTTCATTATGAAAATAAATTAATGAAATTTGGTATGTGGCTTTACCTACATGAGTTATATTGATATTTGTATAAAACCCAATTTTTGGTTTTCCTTGCTTCAGCAAACCTGCATACTCAGCTGCCATGTTATTCTTATGGAGAATAATTAAAATGTCATAAATCGTTTATTTATGAATGTATATTGCTGAAACTTGGTATGTGGCTTTACGTGGTATTAAGATACATATATATGCATTGGAAATTCGCTGATTACGCAGGTTTGCTGCTACGGGGGTATTTGATTTATTCTTTGTTATAAGCTTTAATGGACAGCATAGATCATAAGTTTCAATTAACTGCTTGAAAAACATATCAAATTTGCCTTCTGTAGTTAAGTCTTCTCTATTCAAGATAGCAAGCCAGTCAACACACTGTAGCCTACCTTTCAATTGTTCAATACAAGGATCAGATATATTTCTAATCATACGAGTTTCAGTAAGGTCGGAAATAGTTTCATTAGACCCAACGGTGAAATCAATTACAAACTGGAGCCCATCATGATCCGCTACATCGGGATACACAACATCAGATTTAAATGAATGAGAAGGTATGTCAGTAAATATGTTATCCAGACATGAAGTGTTATGAGTAGGTTTCTCATTAACATGGTAGCAGTTGAACTGCTTTAGAGTACAGAGTAATCTTCTTACGCAATGTGACAACAGTGTTTACACAATGACAATCAACAACAGTGGTAATGATTAATGATTAACAATACAGGAAAAAGAACTGCCAACAATATAAAAAATATAACATAACACTAAACATGATAACAATGATCTATGTGAAAAAATAAATTAACAAAAACAAAACACAAAAATGCTTAAACCACCAAGAAAAGTTTCTTGAGACATCTCTCACTCTCCAGGAAAAAGTCGTAGTCCTGCGATAGCTCACTTCCTATCCTGTGGAACCTTGGCAGGGCACTGTGAAGGACATAGGATGTGTTGCAGTGGCGTCGGAAGAATAAGTCTTGCCTTCGAGTCTGAGCCGGGACTTTAAAGTCTATCTTGGCGAGTAAGTCAGGACAGTCATTGTCGCTAATGATGAGTTTCCGAAGAAAACCCGTATCAGCCCAAGTCCGAAGGATTGAGCAAGAAGGTCAACTGGAGCTGCAGAAAACTCATAACCAAGTCTGACGGTCACAATCCCTAAGAAATCGTCGCTGGGAGACGATGGAAGTCGATCCGAGCGGAAATTGATCCGCACTCCTAACCGGTGGAAATGCGTCCGGGTGGTTCTCCGACCGGGCAGAACTCCGTCCGGGCGGATTCCGGTCCGAGGTTTGACATGTTTTAGCCAATAGCGGAGCAGCAGCCCGCCCCTCTCACGCCATTGGATCCTTACCCTGCCACCGCCATTTCTCTCCCCTCTCCTTGTCGTTAACAGTCTTGCCAATATTCACAAGTTGAACTGTCGTGCAGTTACAATTATCCGAACATACGATTGATTTTAATTATGTAAAGTGAGTTTATTCTAGGTTTTTGCAGTTTAACAGGCAAACGAGATCTCAATGAAAATTTCGTTGCAAAATAGCAAACAAATAGTCTTAATCCAGTGGACTCTATAGAAAAATATATTTCTTTGTTTGGTTCATTTTCAGTTTTAAGATAAATATTGTTTTTGTATCACAACCATAAATTTGGGTATTAATTCTGAGTGATTGCTTTACAAACTATATTATGACATACAGCTAGAAATTGTGACTCTTTTTTACCAACATTTTCACTGAATTCATGACAGAATTTTAGAGTGCTTTAAACTTGCATAACAAATATTGAATTACAGTGCCTAGGTGTTTGAATGAATGGGTTTTCCTATTTCTGGATGTAGAATACATTTTATTCTACATCCAGAAATAAGAAACCCCATTTATTAAAACACCCATTAGATACCATAAATATCTCATTAAAATCTCATTACAAAATATATTACCGTTTTGAGCTTTTCAAAAATGAATAGCACTGAACTTTCTAAATCAATGTAGGGCCATTTAATAAATTGTTATATCACGCTTATTTACGAATATATTTTGTTGAGATATCGAAATTTCGAAACTGACATAATATCAAAGGTGCGAAGGTTTCACGAAAACTAACGTAGTAAAGTTGCCTATATAGTTGGGTACATATTTTTCATTCATAAATTTGCTGGTTTGGACGTTTTATTTTTTAAATAAAATATCATTGACTGACAAAAGAAAACAACTGGTAGAAGTAAAATAAACTAATTCGATGCTGCAATCTAGCGGAAAAAATATTATCTTCCTCGCATTTTACTAACAGTTTTTTTAACAATTTTTTCTGGTTCAATGTATACTTTACATTATCCACAGACATTATAACAGATAGGCAAAATAACAATATTAGGCTCGCTTCGTTTGAAGACTCCCAGGAACTTATTTAAAACTTGTTAGTTAGATTGACAAATTAAATACATAAAAATATGTAAATAAAACTCGAAAATATAAATTGATAGTGTTCTTAAATCAAATCACCCTACATCTCGAAAAAAATCCTGAGGAAGCCTTGCTTTTAAACGCCTCCCCAAGGTCGGTACTCCTAAGTTGAATTTAACGGCTCCAGGAACATGGTGTAGATTAGACAGAAGAAACTTTCTTGTACTTTTTCTTATAAGTGTTCTACCGTGTCGATTCCCAGTTCTTCGTGAAGCTGACTGTTCCTGATGAACCATGGACTGTTTACGGCAATCCATTACAATTTTATTTTGTAAGATTTGAATCTTGTTTAGTTTTCCATGAGAAATACACACGACCCCCACACTGGACATGCGTACATGATCAAGGGGCGAAGAATTGTTTTATAAATGAGGAGTGTGCACGAAGATTTCAAAGTTGACTTTTTATTTATCAATGGAAATAAAATTGATAACCGAGCATATATGCTTGGGCTAATTTTGTGTTCACATGCAAGTTCCACGCTAACCTTTTATCCAGATAGACGCCTACATATTTGATGCCTTGGCCATCAGGATTCCAGTGAACTAGTGTGTTGTCGATATGAATTTCCGGGGGAACATTATATTTTCTAATGGAACAAATCTTAGTTTCGACTTTGTAGGGTTCAGTGAGATTCTCCACTTTTTAAACCAATCGTTCACTGTTGTTACACTGGTTTGCAATAACATTACTGCTTCGTTAATATCAGCATTTTGAAACATGATTGCGGTGTCGTCGGCGTAAAGAGCAAGTGTACTTTGGGGTAGATCCGGCACGTCAGACATGTAAATGTTAAAAAGAATAGACCCCAATATCGAGCCTTGAGACTCCTGCTCGTATTGGGCGACTTGTGGATAGCGTAGAATTTATTTTGACCGAGAAAGTTCGATCGGTTAAGAATGATTTCAAAATAGTTCTTAGATGGAGAGGGAAACCAAACTGGTATAATATATGTTATAGTCCATTATGCCAAACTTTGTCAAATGCTTGCGCAACGTCCAAGAACGCAGTAGTGAAGTTTATTTTCAAATCCACGATTTATTGTTTCACTGATTCGTAGTATCTGATGAGTCGTGAATATTTTGATTGGAATCCAAATTGGTGAGGGGGGATAGTATTGGTGGAGTCCAAGAAATGTAATACTCTTTTCTGAATCACCTTTTCTAGTTACTTCGAAATTGAAGAAAGGAGGCTGATTGGTCGGTAGCTACTTGGGGAATGTTTAGGTTTATTTGGTTTATGGAGCACAGTTATTTCAGCATATTTCCAGGCCTTGGGAAAATAACCTAAAGAAATGCATGCATTGAATATTGATGCATTGAGTATATTGATAGTGCTTTACGAGTCAGGTTCTTTAGTTAACCTCACAGAGTTAACCTTCACTGAATCAGTTATGAATGTTTTGAATAAGGGATTAAAACACAATTTTCCCCTTAATTGGAAGAAACAATTTATTTCGAAATTAATTATTGCTGAGACTGTCATCAGCAGTATAAAGGATGACCAACATAAAACGGTTACTAGGCAGAAAATTCCACCGATTGGATAATAATGAGAAAATCAAACACAACAGAATTAGTCATCAGGAAAAAGCGACCTTAGACAGCATTAAAAATAAATTAGTTTATAGTAAATGTTTAGTCACAAAAGCCAATTGCCACCGGCCTGCTGACCAGGCCCGAGTCACAAAGTCAATGGTACCTTAGGTCTTTTACAACCCTATTTATTGTTGCTCCCCGCGCAGGAGGAGGTTCCGACTTTCCCTTATAGTCTTGCAGTAAAATCAGTGAACAGAAATATCGATTCGAAATAGTTATTTTACTCATTAAGATTTATAAACTAAACATACTATTGGACATTCTCCCCCTTGAAAGCTTGCTTTCAACTACTTTCAAGAATTGCAAAACATATTTATTTCCAGACATAATCAAACAAAGTAAGTATAGATCTTGTTTTAAAAATAATATTGGTAATAAGATTGAAGATTACATAATATATAGAGTGGTCATGTCCAAAATATATTAAAGGTACATTGAACTATAAATAACAACTGTAGTTACATTAAAATGCATAAAAGAGGCAAATGAGCTGTACAAATCTGCTAATCAGTGGGAGGAAGTGGTGAAATATTACTCCAAGTCATCTAAATAAACTGACTGGTCCCCAAGAGCAAAGCTCAGCCCCCAGGTACTCTTTATAAGCTGTGATAAGGTGGGTACGTGGGAAAAAGACATTGCCCCGATGTTACATAATTTTGGAATGAAACAAAATAATCATTAATAATACTTTAAAACTTCTACCATTCTAGAAGCCAGGAACAAGTAGAACGCTAAGTCATCAGCATTGGCCTGGTTCAGAAATCTTTGATCAAGGTCGGTGCTGACTGACTCTAGATGAGAAGTTACGGTAACTCTCATGGTCCAGAGAGGAGAGAGGGGGAGAAGCTTGGTTGGAGGAAGAGAAGAAGAGGAGTTTCAATTGGATTTGAACATGGACGAGGAGCCGGTTCGTTGGGTCACCAAATTTTATGTAAGGCCTTGCATACAATTTCGTAGGTATTCCACTCTCCCCTCAACCACACTTTCACTAAGATCTATTAATTCTAAATTTAGATATTCATAATTGTATTTTAACTCTTTTTTAAAATTGAGATTAGTTTCTAAATGTTTTAATAATTCATTTTTTCTTGTTACAAAATTTAGTTGTGGTTGTGTTGTGTTGCTGGTTGGTTGTTATTAAATGTAACTTGTAAATTACTAAATAAATAACATGTTTAGTGCTCTACCATAGTTTTAATATACCCCATCTTAGAACTGTCATCAACATATTTACCTTTAAACATTTTATTTAAACTAACAATTTCCTTTTAAGCTTAGCTGTTTCCAGCTTTTACATTTCTTATTATATCTTACTGTTTTGTTGTGTTTTTTTCTGAGTCAATTGTTTTAATTTTGCTGGACAGTTAGCTTAATTTAACAATGCAATGCTTGTGAAATCCAGGCTATTAATTCAGTTGAAATAATCCAAATAATAAAACACTGTACTACTAGTAATTTATTTAAGACACTGTTAAACATAAACTGTTGATTTTAAGGTGATTGTACACAGTTTAACACAAAATTTAGATTTTATGCGTTCAAACATTATAGACTACTTACCCCATAGCAGTTTACAAATAAGTCCTTTTAAAATCCATATTACGTAAGGTAATAGTTAAACATATTGTTATTTATGATTTTGAGAATACTGCATTACGTGCGGACGACCAGTTACAAAATCCTACAATGAGATGAGATGAGTTATGAGATTATACAAGTAATTGTCCGGACACATGTAAGTCTTATTCACTTTCTTTCTGCACACAACGACAGTACAAAATATAATTAAATAAGATTATGGTAGCTGTTATAAATCTAAACCTAGTTTAACTATTTATGAAGACAAAACATTTAAAGATAAACACTAAATCCATGTTAATAAATACCAGTAGCTAATAAATGAACTAAATATTAAACACCATGTAATATATTTACTGAAACGCATTATATTCTAAGATACAAAGCAATAAATGCTAAACATGCTCATGCTGACAGTATATGATCATAATTAGTCAGTTATTGTTGTTAGTTAATTTGTTAATTATTAATAACACAGTTAATAATTAACACTTGACGGCACAACAACTTCAAACAAATGTTGGCCTTAGTAACGCATCGCACAATCATAAACTAAGACCGCCAAGTTGACATTTTAGAAAATGGTAAATAAAATTTAATAGCAATTACTAAACTTGTTTAAAACGCATACCAATTTTCTATGGAGTTAAGTACGTTGATTGAGTACAACTCATCCTTATTGCTCTGACATTATTTTCCAGATGGAGATATGAACCTTGTACGAGCAGAGCAGACTGTCGCGCTAGATGCCACAGCTGCACAGCCCTCTCCGTACGCGCTGTACGGCGCTGGTGCCGACAGTCGGCAGAGATGTCCGATGTCAACTTCATGGACTTCGAGGTCATAGAACAACAACATGGGGAGCTACTCGTTTGTCTGGACACAGGCGAGGAGCCACTGTTCCCTGCGGATGATGGAGAGGTGGTGTGCACAGTGTGCTACACCAACATGCCCACAAGGTACTGTGTGCCGTGCGGCCACGCCGTAACGTGCAGACAGTGCCTTGAGGTGTTTATCAATCAACGACGTGTGCACACTGTGACGCGCCGACTTTATCAATCATGTTTTAATCGATTTTAGCGAATTTCCCCTACAGGGAAGTTGCTGTTACCGTAGGTGTCATGGTAAGACACCAACTGATAACTACTCAATAAGGAAGTGCGGGTTCGAATCGCCAGAAACGCTAGAGGCATCGGAATCGTGCGATTGCCTTCTGAAAGGTCACCTGCTATTTGAGGCGCGTTTCTGCCGGCGATTGTGGCACGTTTATGGCTCGTGTACAACCGGCCTTACAATTCATCAGACAGTGAGCAACGATTATAAATTCATTCGATAAAACAATCGGTTTATGAAATTGTTCGATATCAAAACAATCGATAACCTCATCGCAGCGTAGGCGAAAAAGTGCTCACCTTTATTGTTAAGAAACAGTACACAGCATATCAAATGAAATTGTGCAATGTGTACAAATTGCTTACATAGAGTAGTTCAATGTTGAATGGCCACTGTCATATGTACAAAATAGTTTATCTCAGCGATTTTTGTTTGTCAGCTGACAAACATATGTCATGTGAAGATAGGATTTGATTTGTTGCCATGGCAGCAGAAGAGACCGAGGGGAAATGCCGGTCAGCACGTAAGCTCTACTTTTTTACCCCAGACAAGAATTTAAGACTCAAGGATAACGAACGGCTCGCAATTTTGTTCAACAGTGTTGTCTCCAGTATTACCAATATAACTCCTTTAGACTACACAGGGTGATTGATAGAAGTGTGCCAGCTGGGTTTTTCTTGAAAAAGTATAAGAGCCACTAAAAACAGTTAAAAAGCAAACCTCCTGAATTTTGGTTTCTGTATAATTTTGTGATTTTTGAATTTTTATTTTATCCGCCATTTGCCAATATGGTGGCCAACTTTGGTTTTTCTTACGAAATGCTAAGTTTTATTATTGAATGGGCAGAAAATATAATTTCAAAACGTTTTTATTCGTTGTGTATTTTTTCACTAAACTTAACCTTTCAAGGCAAGGAGTTCAATTGGTTCTGGAGGCAACACTGATGAACAAAATTGCGAGCCGAACTTTGCCAAATTTTGGTGAGGCAAAGAACTGCTCGCTGAAATCGATCGAGTTGGCAAAGTGACTCAAATACCTACTCATGATTTGAACATTAATAAACTTGTATTTGTTTATTTGCTCGTAATTTACCGTATTTCACGACAAGATTAGATGCATCAATGAAACTAAAAAATTAATTTGTTTCAACTTGTATTACTTTTATTCCAGTGATTTGCATGAATAGATTCAATTATAGGAATAAAACAACCAATTAATAATGGCGGGAAAATCTTTGAAATTATATTTCCCTTGATATTACAAACTGACACTGAGTTTGGCTCATTATTTTTAAGTCGTTCACCATTTATAAAATTAAATTATTAAAAAGGTCCTACCTATTACCTCGCTAAATGAGATGCTCAAAATGGCCTCCATTTACCTCTTGGCAACAGTAAAGACGGTTTTCAAATTACTTTCTTTCACTTTATAATGTGTTTTTTCCAAGATCTGATCAAGGGAAAGTTGGAGTTTCCCACTCCAAAAA
This sequence comes from Allygus modestus, assembly GCA_963675035.1. NCBI lineage: Eukaryota > Metazoa > Arthropoda > Insecta > Hemiptera > Cicadellidae > Allygus > Allygus modestus. The sequence continues at coordinate 238,781,365 of OY776112.1, forward strand.
TCCGATTTCTAGTAAGGAGGGGAACTTTGTCAGTGCAAATAAAAAAATTAAACATTATTTTCCTGGCCATAACATTAGAGAGGTCTAGTTTGCGGCATTCGTTTTATTGTTTTACCATTTTTTAAATTATATGCAACATGTTTAGGGGTTGCTTTTTGAAAAATAAAAGCTACCCCTATTTAGGGATGAGGGTTGAAACCCTTAACCACCTGAAAAAATACCTTGACCTATGCTAGATAACATTTACCAAAAAATAATTTGAAAATTTAGTCATTCAACAATTAAGGGGGGGCTTTATGGGACACTTGGCATCATATAAAAAAGAACTTTATGTACAAATTAACTGATTACTTAACTAGGTAATAAAACAAAGGAAAAATTAATATAAAATAAATATGAGATTTTCATATTTTCTTCCCTTGACATGAAACAAGGCAACTTAAATTGTTAACCACCCTACAAATGTAGTGGCACCATTGGCATACTGTCCCCTCCTTGTAAGCATTTCTGCTGTTACCCATGATGTACACTTCACACGGAATATCTTGACCTGTGGCTTACTCCGCTGCCTGAGTGACTGAGATAACGAGCTGGGTAAAATCAAATTCTTTAACTCCCGAGCTTTAGTTATGTAAAAGGAGTTCTATTGGTAATACTTGAGGCAACACTGATGAACAAAATTGCGAGCCGTTCTTTGCCAAATTTGGTGAGGCAAAGAACTACTCGCTAAAAACGAACGAGTCGACTAAGTGACTCAAACAAATACCAACTCATGATTTGAACATTAATAAACTTGTATTTGTTTATTTGCTCATAATTTATTATATTTCAAGACATGAGTAGATGCATAAATCAAAAGAAAAAATGAATTTGTTCCAACTGTTGTTACTTTTATTCCAGTGATTTGCATGAGTAGATTCACTTATAGGAATAAAACAACCACTTAGGATAGTTCAAAGAACGAGAAATTTGCCTCACCAGTGTACCAACCTGACAAAATCACCGGCTCGCTTTTTGACAAAAGTAGTAAAGCAGTGTTACCTCCAGTTATACTAATAAACCTCCTTGGTTATGTACGCCAAACATATTGTTAACGTGCCATTGACGGTTAAATTTTTTTTACATAACAACAATATTACGATTAATTGACTGAACAGATGATGGATATAACAGATGACAGATTTTAGACCGATGTCTAAATCTCGCTCTACTCCGTTTATATAAAGCCAGGTCTTTTAGAAGTCTGAAGTCGCTCTGTCCAGGTTTCTTCTGTTTTCATAAGCTTCTAATTATTCAGATTAGCCTGGTATGTTGAAACAATTTTCATTTTCCTGAGCTCTTTTCCTTTGATTTTCTCAAAACTCTTTTTAAAATTGTATTTGAATTGCACTAACAAGTAGCCAACTTTTATGGCAGCCACAGCTCCTTTTTCCTTCCTTGTTTTACCACTCCTGTTCAGGTAAGGTTTACCTTGATGCCACTGATAGTAAAATATTTGTATTGATTACAAGAACACTGAAACTTTAAAAACTTGTGGGGCTAAGCCCTGAAGGTGAATGTTTCTCAAAACCCCAAAAAGGGTGGAAGAACAAAACTTGCATACTTGCATACAAAATAGTAGTTTAACACGTTCGCTGCGCACGAAAAATTTTGAATTTTTCGTGGATGTTGAAAATTTTTATTGTTGATTTACTTTCCTATGACGAATAGAAGACCGACCATGTGGTTTAAAAGCATTCCAGAACTTTAGTTTAGCCGCTAATGACGTCATAAAGGTCCGGTCAATTTCGGGACCGAAGCACCCGTTGCGTATACACACATAGTTATGACAGTAAATGACAGTCACAATGTTATTATTTGGTAAAAACGTACTATACTGGTAGATATTCTTATCACTATAACTTATATACAATATTTACATTATAAAACCATTATAAAACAATATATAACGCCACAGGAACACAACTCGAAATACGCAGAACAATGCGCCAAAAAACGCACAAAATACGCGGCCGATACAAAAAGTAACGCCGCCCGACAATACAACGTGATCCGCACTACACACAGACAGTAAATCACCTGCCTCGAACACAAACTGGTTTAGTTACAATTAAGAGCGGGAAACTGTTTCGGGCCGTGCGGCGTGCGCGCGCAGCCAAGGCCAATCGAGACAGGCGCCGGATCCGGAAACTGACGCCACCCGGCAACACTACAAGACCCCCCCTACACGCTCACAACATATCACGTGAATCGACCAGGTGCTCAGCTCAGACTGACTGACTGGTTTAGTTTCAAAAGAGGCATGTCCCGATATGTGCACACGAGCGTGCGAAATGATGCAAGGATGGTCCGATAGCGGAACATGCGCAGCGAACGTGTTAAGAGGTTGAAAATCACGATAAACAATGTAGAACTTTATGAAATCATTCCAGAGTGCTAAACATTTTCAGGTTTTAAATCAATAGCTAAATACAAATACACTTCTACTCACATACGCACACGTACAAAGACACATACGGAAACCCCACATCGAGTAACCCCAAAGGTTTAAAATGGAAAATATTTTATCAAGTTTTCAGAGAGAATCCAGAAACATATTAGGCGCTTAAAAGAAAAGACCATCTTGTACAAAGGTTCGTATTACGGAACGTAATGAATTGGATGCTCATGCATGTTTTTATAAAGAAAGCTTTAAACGTCAATCGGCTAGAAATTGTTGAAAGAGCCCTAAATTTAATAGCAAAACCTCAAAACATAACATGTTCCTTCTCAAATACACATTGCAAGCCTTCTTAGCTCATGAAGCAAATTTTCTCAACAAATCATCGTGCAATACTAGAGTAAGAGGCACGCAAGCTAGCACACGAGTGTACTATTTATTTCAACCTTTTTTTGTACTATAATCAAATTACAAACATGGTTGGACCTCATGTGTTTACAATTTGCTCTTACTGTCAGATGGTGTTTGTTTACAAATAAATTGCAATACAAATTGTTTACCTGCAATAAAATTGCTAAGCTTTAATGCAAGTAATCGCCTTTAAAACTGTCGCAATTTACATTCAAGGTGCAACTGCAGCAACAGATGGTCATTGAAAACACGATTACGAAACAAAACATATGGAAAATATGTTTTTTAGACTGAATTTTATGCTTAAGTTCGCAGAAAGGTAATAGTTTGTTTATTTCTGTTTGTGCCAACTTACGTGCCTCTTACTCTAACTGGATCACATGTACATTCTTAACTATATAAACGCCCTCAAATAAAGTATTTGCATTATGTGCTGCATTATTCTTTGGTGAACAAAATTAACTGCCTTGATTAATAAACACATGTTTTAAGTAATCATCTGATGTAAACAAACCTCCTCCATTTTTTTAACAACATTTTTATTAACAGGATCAATACAAAAAACGTATTTTACACTATAGCGTTAACAACATTAGAACCATATAACAGGTGTAACCTGCTAAGGAAACACAAACTTGGCACCTCTTAACTAATAATTGCATGAAGTTCATGTCAACTGTTTATATAATGTTCCGATTAACATAGGTTTTCCATGTCAATTTAAAGGTAGTAACTTTAGATTATCTAATCTTCGATTCTTATTCGTAACAACCTCTTTTCTTCTGCGAGTGGTTAAAAAATACTATTTATAGTTTGATGATCTGATGACAATGATTTGATATAATATTTCATTGTTACTTGTTTTGTGAATTCTTCAATGGTTGGAATTTCAACGTCTTTTGGAGTTGAGAATTTCTAATAAACCATGGTGCATTTACAGATTTTCGTAGAATTTAACATGGGAGCTTTAAGAGCCACTGGGGCAAAGACCATTAATTATATGTTAATTTGGATGGGTGATGACATAATTATCTACCAGTTAAGAAAATATTCATGAAAATCGGTCCACTAGAACGGTCTGACGGACTACACAAAGTTTTGCGATTTGTTTAAATATATGATTCTTCTATAAGAATAACTTTGAAATCCCAGGGGGTAGAGCCTTGAAGGCAGACATATTCCAAACCCCCAAAAGGCATGTATAAACGCCAAGGGCTTTCAAATAACACATCAACCATGAGTTTAAACATAGTAGTTTCACTGATAGCCCGTTCACAAGAATCACCTTTTTTAAATACAAGAGTAAATTAAATTCACATGCTATACCCACATAATAAAAGAATTGATTATATAGCCAAATTATATAAAATTAAATCATTTTTAAAGGTTCTCATAAATCACAGACAGATCGAATTATCCAATCAATAGATTTATTAACAATGATATTTTACAAATGTACATTAGCTAATCTTAAAATCCTATTCGGTTAAGTTTATATGTATATTTTGATTTTAAATATATACGAAATAACAAAACAACAAATACTGTAGAAACATGAATAGAAGAATAAAAAAACTAATATACAAAAATCAATACAAAATATATCACTTATGATATTTACCAGTGAGAAACAACCGTCCTAATCAAACAATGTCAAAATACTATAAGCACGTTCCTGGAAGAGCAAAATGCTTTTCATATACAACTCTTGAAATCTTTATCCCAGTTTATCTTTACAAATATTTTAGAAATGTTCAACACAAGGTCAGAGGACAATACTTACACTCATGTATAATTACACAGAACTCTTAAAATAGTTTTATTTTTTCTTCAGACACAAGTTAATTAAATTTAAATAACATTGATCAACTGACTAGATAATATACAAAGGTCATAAGTAGAGTACAAGGTGGCTCAGAGCCAGAGATATATAAGCTCTCATATGAATATATATAAGATATATAAGATACATTATCTTATCTATTTACATAAAACAAAACCAATGTATTTTTTAAATCAGCTGATGCGAACGTTGTCATGCCACTTTCCGCTCACTCATACTTAATGGAGCCACCTTCTACCCGACGAATTCCGATAAAAGCCACAATTATTTTCTACAATAACTGGATGGATTCACTAGTTTTGAACTATGCATAATATACTGCAGTAACAATCTGAGATTTGTAAATTCACTGTACTTTCTTTTTTCAAGTCACTATGAGCTATTATGAGAAGGTTGTAGCCACTTTCTAGGAGTGTCCTAATGGTGTTTCCTTGGTGTCATTTTCGCGATTTCGCTGACCTCTTTTCAAAAATGTTCAATAAGCTAAAGAATAAAGCAAACCTACCAAACTGAATACTCATTAGGTTTGAAAAATAAACTCAAACTCTTATAGAAAAGTGTATGGTTAAGTTTTTAACTATAGTCATTTAAAATTAACTATGGTTTCAACTCAAATTAACGCAAACTCAAAATAATAATTACTATCAGAAATCAAAATGTCACAGAAAGCAAACAAAAAAATTGCCATGAGGGACAGTAGAGTATAACATAACTATAGTTTTTAGATAGGATAACACTGCAAAAAGGATGAGTCATCTTTTTTTTAGTTAAAAGATGCAGGGGGGTATTTTATGCAAAAAGATGATGGTTTAGGCGTAACTAAGTTAAAACATTGAATGCTCTACAAAAAGGATGAACGTCAGATCGACCAATGCAAAAAGGATGAGAGTCATTCCAGGTGGTTGCCAACACTGTCAGTCACATGTTTTCTGTTGTTTGTTAATTTGTTTATTCTGCAGTTCTGCTCTGAGTTATTATGTGATATTGTTGACTAGTAGTTGTTTTTTATGTGATTTCTGCGTGAAAATGGATAGCGAAGAGAGTGAAATTTGTTCTAATAGTGAAAATAGTGATTGTGAGTCAGTTAAAAAGTCGGTTAATGCTGGCACTAAAAAGAGAAAATGCCATGGAAGATCAAGTGATGTAATGAAGAAGTTGAGGTTATGTACTCACGAAACAGGACCCGATTGCGAGTGTAAACATTTAAAATGTTTTCAAGTAATGAAGAAGTTGAGGTTATGTACTCACGAAACAGGACCCGATTGCGAGTGTAAACATTTAAAATGTTTTCAAGTTCTATCAAAGGATAATATTACAAAAATTATTAATGACTTTAATGGGCTGTCATACAACAACGAGCAATCTTTGTACTTAGTAGGCCTAATCAGTGTACATCAGGTTAAAAATCGAAGACCAAGAAAAAATGAAGATGATGCCAGGTTCCATGACAATGTTTATACCTACAAAGTTATAATCAATGCAGGTAACCTCATTAAGGAGATACCTGTTTGTTACAAAGCCTTCTTGTCCCTTCATGATGTATCGGGCAAAAAAGTTCAAAATATTCAAAAGGCTGAAAGGCTCTAAAGAGGACTGGGGAGGCTCCTGTAGATAAAAGGGGAATTTATGATCACAAGCATTGCCGGTCATTTCCTGATGTTCAAGCGTGTGTAGTCAACCATACAAGCTCATTTAAAGGACACAAAAGTCATTACAACCTAAAAAAAACAAGGAAAATTGAACGTTAAGAAAATTCATGCCATGTACTCGGCCAGTAACAATCCTCCTGTATCTTACGAGTACTACCGTAAAATATTTGTTTTGAAGTTTAATGTAGGATTCGGATATCCACGCAGCGATACCTGTAGTACCTGCGATAAGTATCGAGCTGAGGTTAAACTTATAAATTCCAAATTGCAAGAACCAACAATTGAAGGAGAAAGTTAAATTAAATTAACAGATAAATTAAGAAAACTTGACGTGGAAAATGAAGTACATAAGAGAAAAGCTAAAACGTTTTATACCAGAAAGAAGAAGGCAAGAAAAGAGTCATGTAAGAGAATAGATAAAGAAACGATAACGATGGATTATCAGAAGAATTTGAGCATGCCGAACATAAGTACCAATGATGTATATTACCTTCGGCAATTAAACTTATACATGTTTAACATTAACATTTTAACCACAGGAGAAGCTATTTTGTTATTGTTATCCTGAAGAGATGCGCTCAAAATGTTAAAATGAAGTGGTATCTATGTTAAACTACTTTATTTTTTACATTTTGAACTCTGAAGTGAAGCATCTTGAAATCTTTTGTCACTCATGCAGTGGCCAAAACAAAAACTATCTAGTGCTTAAATTTTGCCACAACGTAGTTAGCATTGTGAAACTCTAGAATCTATCAAAATCACATTTCCAATCCGTGGCCATTCTTATATGGACTGTGATAGAAACATAGCAATAATTAATCAAAAGTCACCTTGCGAAGTGCCAGAAGATTGGGTTAATGTCATTCAAAATGCTCGAGTTAAGCCTTCCCCTTTCAAGTAATTGATATCGATTACACTTTCTTTAGGGATTGGAGTTCATTTCTTGACCCCTATTACATGACGACAAATCCTATTGCTACCAGACCGATACGTGAAGTAGTTTTTGAGTCAGAACACAGTAGGCTATTGGATCACAGGTCCTCTTTTAATGGATATTGGACTTCTACACCAATCAGGTCCAAAATAAGCTCTGACCCACTTTTTGACAAACAAGCAGAATTCTGTAGAAAGGAATTTGTCCTGCCAAAAATTCTCGGAAAAGGTAAAACCCTAAAATTTACTTTATTATAGACCTAGTTGTATTTACTAATAGTATTGTAGATTAGTTGTGGTATTAGTTTAGCTTTGCTGAAAAACTTTGTATCACTATTATGAGTGGACGATTATTTTTTTGAGTAAGTCAGTCCAGTGAGTGATCATGTGTCACTCACATAATGCATGTGTCACATACTGCCTTAGCCTATATTAAAAAACAATGTTTTATTTTGGGATTTAGCGATTTTCACGTAAGAAATTAAATTCTTTTGTACCTAGCTATAATAAGAATGTTTTTTTCAGGTCCTGAACTAATTACCGAAGAAAAATTTAAAGACCTCCAACATTTAAAACAATTTTGTGGTCCAGCTGCAAAGAACTACTATGACAATCTAACTTTCGGGCCCAAAGATAAGAAAAAGTCTAAGGCAAAACCCAAGCAATCTAAAAAAAATGAATAAGTTAATCTTACCATTAATGGACAATTGGTAAAGTTTCATGTAGCCTATTCCTCTTTTTACTTATGTACATGTAATCTGTTAAACTTTAATGAACACATTAATAAAGGATATATAAGCTTAGTAACATTGATGAGTATTATTTAAAGGTAAATCCTTTATCATTTTTGCGCAAAAAGGATGATTGTCCGAGACATTAATCTTTTTTGCAGAACAAAACGTGTTTTTTTGATGTTTTAATATGTAAGGTTAAGATTACAAAATGGCAGTATATATAATTATGTAAAATAAAATTGGAAGAGTATTGCATATAAAAAGGTAACAGATTTTGTAACAGAGTTGCAAAACTTAAATTTGCTCTAACCGAAAATTTGGTTTTAGCGACCCTCAGCCTTTTTGCAGTGTGGTCCTCCTAAAGGCCACATGAGCAGAATGATTAGCGCACAAGTAACAGAAAGATGGTAGAATACCCCCGTTGCAGCAAACCTGAACACTCAGCGAATTTCAAATGGTACTTCAATAGTCATGAAACCACTTACCAACTTTTATCAAAGCATATTCATAAATAAGTGAGATATGACATTTTAGCGAATTTCCCCTATAGGGAAGAAGCTATTACCGTAGTCGGCATGGTAACACCTAGGCCCGGGACCATGATAAGTTTTTGTTTTGAGGTCCCCAGACCCCAAAAACACCATTCGTTCGAAACTGTGTATATCATACAGAATACAGAGGAGTTTTTTGTTTGATATGTGTCCGTAGGTGCGATAAATCTCGTAAAAATGGTCCGATTTTGATTAAATTTGGTACAAACGTGTAAAGCAACATTTATAACTTTAAGTCCGAAAACCAGCCAGGACGCTCCATCCAAAGGGGTGTTTTGGGGGGGTTTTGTACCCAAAAAATTTAATTTGAAGTTTTTACATGTAATATTTTAAAAAGTCAAATTTTAGTTTTCACCATTGGATTCAGCTTTAAAAAACACAAAATTTGGTATTTTGATAATTTCTCTACGTCAATTGGTTATAGAGATATTGAAAATTCTAAACATAGTACGTTGTCCAATGCTATTCTTATGGAGAATAAGAAAAAATGTATATCTCGCTTATTTATAAATGTATTCTGAGGAAACTTGGTATTTGTCATACCAAGTTTCGTTAGTATACGGCTTCATCTGGTTGTGGTCTATTGTTATATGCACAAAAAAAGCAATTTTTACCGATAATTCCCTTAGCAGCAAACCTGCGTACTCAGCCCCCATATTATTCTAATGGAGAGTAAGTAAAATGTAATGTCTCCCTTAATTATGAACATAAATTAATAAAACTTGGAATATGGCTTCACCTTGTTGAGTTATATTGATATAAAAACTAATTTTTTATATTCCTTGTTACAACAAACCTACATGCTCAATCTCCATGATATTCTTATGGAGAATAATCAAAAAGGTATATATCGCTTATTTATGAATGTATATTGATGAAACTTGGTATGTGGCTTCACCTAGTTGAGATATTGATATTAGCATGAAAACCCATATTTTGTATTCCTTGTTGCAGCAAACCTGCTTACTTAGCCTCCGTGTAATTCTTATAGAGAATAATTATGTGTTGGTTATTTATTAATGAATATTGATGAAACTTGGTATGTGGCTTCATCTAGTTGAATTCCATTTATATTTGCATGAAAACCAATGTTTCATGGGTTCCTTGTTTCAGCAAACCTACATACTCATTCCCCATGTTATTGCTATAGAGAATAATTAAAATTGTATATATCGCTATTTTGTGAATTTATTTTTATGAAACTTGGTAAGCGGCTCAATTTGGTATTAAGACATATCTTATGCATTGGAAATTCGCTGATTATGCAGGTTTGCTGCAACGGGGGTATTATTTATTCTCCATAAGAAAAACATTATGACTAAGTATGCAGGTTTGCTGCATCAAGGACCACAACAATCTGGTTTTCATAAGAATACCAATGGATCACCACTAGAAGAAGCGACATACCAAGTTTTACCAATTTATGTTCATAAACAAGCAAGGTATCACATGTTTCTTATTTTCCATGAGAATAACATTATAATAGCTGCTGAGTACGCAGGTTTGCTGCAATGGGGACCTCAAAAAATGGGTTTTGTATGCAAATATCATTAAACCCCAACCATACAAAGCTACATACCAAGTTTCATTAATGTATGTTCATTAATAAGCGAGATTTACAATTTTACTTATTCTCCATAAGATTAACATTGGACAACGTACTGTGTTTAGCACTTTCAATATCTCGGTAACCAATTGGCGTACAGCTATGATCAAAATACCAAATTATTTGTTCTTTTAAGCTGAATCCAATAGTGTAAACTTAAGTTTGGTTTTAAAAATATTTATATGAAAAAGTTCAAAAAACCCATGTTTTGGGTACAAAAGCCCCTCAAAACCTCGGTCTGGTTTTCGAACTCATGAAAATAGATGCTGCCTTACACGTTTATACCAAATTTCAACGAGATTGGACCACTTTTACGAAAGTTATCGTGCCTACGGACACACACATATATATATATATATATATATATATATATATATATATATATATATATATTTATATACAGTAGACGCTCTTTTATACGGCATGTTCGGGACCACGCCCATGCCGGTAAATCCATTTTTCCGGATAATAGAACTTTTTAGTTATTAATGGGAATACAGTAATCTGAGAGTCTGTCATCTCGCTACAGTAATGAGCTGTGGTCGCGTGCGTTGGTTGACCTTGGCACTGCTCTGGAACACCTGCATTTGTGGACGGATAGACAGACAGACAGACAGACAGACGGGCGGAAGTTGGCGTCTAAAAATAGAAACCACTGACACGATAAACAATAGGCGAACCAAAACACGGTTGAATACAGTAGTGTACTGGGCAAAGGTTACGAACATCACTGAACGTTACTGCTTGAGACGTAAACAAACAACAGGTGACTAAAAAAAAGGCGGGAACAGTCCAGCGCAGTCGTAGTACGAAACGGAAAAGTCCGAAAATACCTGGAAAAATCCGGGTTGCCTGGTGCCGCTTAATAGAATGTGCCGGTTCATAGAATGCCGGATAAAAGAGCGTCTACTGTATTCATATATATGAATTTGAACGAATGGTGTTTTTGGCATCTGGGGGCCTCAAAACGAAAAATTATCATGGACCCGGGCCTAGGTCTTACCATGCCACGTACGTAATAGCTTCTTCCCTTTAAGGGAAATTCGCTAAAAGTACACAGGTACAATACTTTTGGATAGTTAATAGCCCAAATTGAAAATCATACAATGACGAATACAAAAAATTGTTTCCAACTTTCAGTTTATAAGACTTAGTTTTAAACAAAACCCTCACAATGTTCTTAAGAAAAAAGTGAAATAATGACCAACTGTGTTTGTATTTGAGATATTTGTGTATGTTTGGTCATACATTTAATAAACTAGGTATTTGGCAATACTCAATATTCAAAGTAAATATTTACAGAGTTACTTCCCCTATAAAACCATAAATCAAATTTAAAAGGATTTATTACATTAACAAATTGTAGTTGCCTTTATACTTTGATACTAAATAAATCATGTTTAAAAACTTGAACACATCCAATCACATTTCAAAATAGCATGGAACATAAATTATATTAATGACCATTTATCGATGCCACAACCTAAAAGGTGTACTTCTCTATCTCATTTTTCAGGAGATATATGTCCTAAGATATTATGCCCATATTTCTGTAACTGCACTTTACATCATGTAGCACATCACTGGAATATTGCAACTTTTTCTTTAGGAGGGAAAAATGGGCAAGCATGATTATTTATGCCTCTCTTTCAATATCTTGCACCATTACACAATTGGATTCTGATTGATTACAATGGTTTGAGTCCGTTTCACAACGTCATGGTACAGAATGTAAAGGTCCTATTTAAAACAATGGTTGGTTTTAGAATGTAAAGGTACATAACGTCAAGACTCAGTTATTTAAATTTAAAATAAGACTGTTTTGAAAACCTCCGGTTTCAAAACGTAAAGGTATAAAACGTCAAGGTAGTAGTTGTTATAACCATAAACGCTGAAGTGATTTCACTCCAAACCAGATCTGGATCCACTCCTTTCAAACTGCTAGTAAAAACATCTGTTTCACAACGTCAAGGTACAGAACGTAAGTACAGGCAACCTCAAAACTGTTCTCACCTGCTGCGACTCTGAGTTGCTGGCTGTTGTTTGGATTGAGAGTTATCTACAAAGCAACAGGATTAAATGCAGCTCTAACAGTTTATCATTCCTACTTCATGTCTAGGGCTTGCTATGGTATTATCTCTTGGGGCAGCTCTCCAATCATTGACCTTTTTGCACGGATGAAGTTGTTGACAATTCACGCAGTGGATTATAATACTGACTCTTATATTAAACTTTGAAATTTCATTTGTAAGATCTGTAACTTAAATCATAGTTGAATATAGTTATGAAAATTACCAAATGACATGTCATAGTTTATCTGGGAAAACTCACAACCTATGTAAACTCTATGTGACGAATAAAACATTTAATTTCATTTATCACGGATCAGACTGTACCTGCCATTCTGAAACTTAACGTTGTGTACTCCGCATCAGGACTAAAACTTGGATTACGGATTGACTGGTTTCAAATTTGTTTGCCTCCAAGTGGACTGGAAGCGAGCGAGTTACTGGACGTTGTGAAACTTTACGTTTTGAAACTAGTGGTTTTACATCTAATGATTTTATAGAACCTTTACGTTTTGTACCTTGACTTTCTGAAACAGCTAAATTAAAAACATTATAAATAAAAACTCTGACAATTTGAAACAGCCAAATTACTAAGTTTAAATAAAAGAGGACATGGACTTTCGTACCTAGAGGTTATGAAACTTTCCAAATGGTTTCATTAAGTAATATTGTTTTGTATTTCTAATATTAAACTCTCATTGAAAAAAGGTGGGATACACAGCTAACTCACCTGAAGAAACTCGTTCAGATGAGCACAGCAACAAAGAAAGTATTTTACACACATATTACATAATATTTCGTCTCCATCTGAGACTTCTTCAGATGTAGAGGGAGACTGTCAGTTAAAATACTGATATGATATTCAAAGAGTATTTTAACTGACAGTCTCCCTCTACATCTGAAGAAGTCTCAAATGGAGACAAAGTATTATCTAATATGTGTGAAAAATACTTTCTTTATTGCTGTGCTCACCTGAACCAGTTTCTTCAGGTGAGTTAGCTGTGTATCCCACCTTTTTTCAATGAAACCCCCAAGCCAAGGGCTTTTCCTATGCAAACCTAATATTAAACTCTGGCTTTTTGGCTTAGCATTTCACCCTCCAAGTGCAGAGTTTGTTTTTATTCTAAAAAAATATAAGCAATGAATCTGCCTATATCAACCTTATATTCATTTTGATCAGCAAGAAAAGGTGAAACTAAACAAACTATAGCTTTCTGGTGAATACATAAGACACGCTTACACAATAGAAGAAAACCCAAATTTAAAAAATGATTTTTACTTTAGGTGCCGTATTTGTAAAAAAACATGTAATTTACCAATTTAAAATAACCAAATGAGGTAAATGTTTCACAGATTGCAAAAATATATAATTTGTTAGGGTTAAAATCACTATTTTCATGAAACAATTGTAGAAACCCCTGCTGCCACAAGTAAAGTGGCGTCAACAAAGGAAAGATGCAAAATGTTGTTATCGGTTACAAAAATTGTAAGAACACGAAAGACTAATTCTGTTACATCATTCGATTACAAATTCCTTGGAGAATCATTAGGCGCTGCATCTGAAATTATATGTATCTATGTATCACACTGTGAAGAAACGATTGCAATTGTGACAATCAGCACTTGGGGGGTTAAATGTGTTACATACAGTTCAAAAATAAATCATGACTTAAATAGTCCTTATTATTACCACAAATAATACATATTATCACAATATATGAAACAATAATCTATATATATACAGGTGACATGAAGTGACTCACAAAATATATTACATTATAGCAATACCTATAAAAGTTGGAATGTTCAAACATAATGGACTTATCAAGTCCTTTGAGAAATTGTTGAAGACCCTTTAATTGGCTTAAAGTGTAATATTAAATCTGCAGAAGATTTCCATATAAACTGTCTGACTGTTCTCAAGTCCATGTTGGGATCCAAAACCTTCAACAAAAAGAAAACAATGATGAACTGACTCGCAATTATTAGTCAGTAAAATACAAGAGTACGTGAACGGAATCACAAATTCATAAACACTGCAATATTTTAGCCGCAATACCGCACTTAGAGTAGGCCTACTTTGTTTACAACATGATATTTTAAGTTGTTGATTGTTATAAATTAGACTCTTTCATCACTCACTGTTAGGGGTGGGCGAGTAGTGTTTTTTTTTTAAGTCGAGTCGAGTACTGAACCAAACTATTCGAGTATCGAGTCGAGTAGTTCTTTAAAAAGTAACAAAAACTCATTTTATTTTTTATTGAAAACTATGATTTTTACATATTAAACTTTAATTATAAACATAACATTTTATTGAATTATTAATGTTATAATTTAGTTTATTTTAACCTTTATTTTTCCATGAATGAATAATGATTTAAATAAAAAATATGTATATATAGTCTACTGTTTTCAACAACCATAACAAACAAAAGACAAGTATTACAAATATATATCCATACAAAGTTTTTGGGTTGGTTTATCAAACCCAGAACATTTTAACAAGAAAGTGATTTTTTGACCCCGACCCAAACACTCCCTGTACCTCTCTGCTCTTACTTATCTTAACTCACAGGTATCCATAAATAACCCACCTGTCATTGTCTCCTTTTATCTATCTATCTATATTATTAAAAAAATTTATCGATTTTTCTTCGCAGCATATCGACCCCTAGAAATTTATTTTTATATACATATTTGGTATCAAATTAAAGCTATTTCTCTCTAGATTTGCCTTTTTCGGGTTTGGAAAATATCACAAGAAAAGCCTTCGTCCAGGAGGCTTTTGAAATTTCAGCGAATGTGCTACTATCTGTTGTTAAACCTGTGAACTTTTTCCAATTAACATTTGTTTATAACAAAACATATGGTGATGATTTGATCGAGTTCTTAAGTTTGACCACAGAATACAGCACTTGCATTTATTTATTTGGTGAAAGTGGTATCTATTCTATACTTATTTAATAGGCGAGCAGGTTTTTTGTGACCATCACTCCTTCTAAACTACTCAACCGATTTTCATGTTTTTGGTGTCATTGTCTAACGTGAAGTTGGGCAGGAAACTTTTTTTATAGAGAAATAATATGTGAGTGAGGCTCTGGGGCCCCTTAAAGTTGAGTTTTTTCCTATAAGCTTAACATTGGGAAATAAATAACTATAAGTTTTAAGCAATCAGCTGCATAGAGTAAACACAGTTAAATGTCAGGCTATGTTGCCTTTAGAACGGTAACACAATATTTATACAGGAATGTGAGTATAATATTATGTTGCGATCGCGAAGCCGAAGCCGCGACAGGCTACTAGTATGAGCTAAAAATAGATTTTGGGCTTATTTTACTTTATTACAGTCGCTTATTTTGTTAAACATTTGGTTAACGGCAGGAGTAGCTATCTTATTTTCAACTGCTCGACTCAAATTTTCGAGTAGTCTCTAATACTCGCTCGGCCTTCGAGTATTAGAAAATACCGACAGGTACTCGAAAATAGAGTACTCGCTGACCCCTACTCACTGTTCAACCTTCTAATATTTAAAATTCTTATAATGTGACTATTCTTATAATGTGACTGTTGTGGCAACTAAACCTATAAAAGGCAAAGCCCTCACTCACCGACTGACTCACTCACTAACTCATCACAAATTCTCCAACTTCTCATTTACCTAGAGTTGAAATTTTGTACACTGATTATTTATTCATAAAATAGGAAAACTAAATGGTCTTCATCCTGATCTGACCTTAGTGCTCCGCCAGAGATCCCGACAAAGTTCCCATCCTATACTCTAATATGAGTCAGGTTTGCTTGCTTGCTTGCGACACGGATCTCAAAAACGGCTCCAACGATTTCCTTAAAATGTTTGAAATAACTAATTTCTAGGTTAAAAATAAGTTCTAGACAGGCCTCATCCCCAGGAAAAATCAAATAATGTAAAAAACTAAAATGAAAAGTTAAAAAAATTAATATTGGGCTTATAGAGTTTCAAATCAAAACAAAAGAATTGTAACAGCTGTTCATAATCAACCAGGGAACTGTCAAAGTAATACTTATGTTTAGGGACGAGTCGATACCAAAATTGATCAATTCTCAATACCGATACCGATACCAGAAAAATCTATTCTCGATTCTCGATACCGATACCATCGATACCTACGATTTTTCAGTACCTATAGTTGTTAAAACTATTGTTAAAAACCGTTACAAATGTATGTTACCATTTAAAATTATTTAGTAGTATTTTGTAGTTAATTATCAAACAAATTGTTTAAAGCAATTTTTTACACAATTTAATGTTAATTTCACTAGTATGCTATAGTAATATAGAAAAATAAATTTATTATAAATTCATAATGGGGAAAAACTTGGTTATCTTGCCGCCGACCCAAACACTCCCCGTGCCTTTTGGAGCACGGGTAAGCGGCGGGAGCATTGCTTCCCGTGCACTTCGTAGCGCGGGTAAACGGCGGGGGTATCGATGGTATCGGTATCGACATTGAACGAATGAATCTCGATACCGATTCCAATGTCCAAGAATCGGTGGTATCGAGAATCGGTATCGAGAATCGACTCATCCCTACTTATGTTGTTTATGATTATTAACATGTGGTTTCCTGAGAGCACAGATTAAAAGATTTGAGTGAAGCTTACATATATAGAGTAGTGAAATAAATCAAAGGGACATTGAGCTATAAATAACAACTGGAGTGACCTTAAAAATGTAGAAAAGAGGCAAATGAGTTATACAAATCTGATTATCAGTAGGGGGAAGTGGTGAGATATTACTCCAATTCATCTAAACAAACTGTCTGGCCTTCCCCCGAGCAAAGCTCGGCCCCCAGGTTCTCCTATACTCTAATATGAGTAAGGTTTGCTTGTATGATTGCTTGCTTGCGACACTGATCTCAAAAACGGCTCTAATGATTTCCTTCAAATGTTCGAAATAACTAATTTCTGGGATAAAAATAAGTTATAGACAGGCCTCGTCCCCAGGAAAAATGAAAGAATTTAGAAAAACTAAAATGAAAAGTTGAAAAAAATAACATTGGGCTTATGGAGTTTCAGATCAAAACAAAATAATTGTAACGGCTGTTCATAATCAACCAGGGAACTGTAAAAGTAATACTCATGTTGTTTATGATTATTAACATGTGGTTTCCTGAGAGCAGAGATTAAAATATTTGAGTGAAGATTACATATATAGAGTAGTAAAATAAATCAAAGGGACATTGAGCTAAACATAACAACTGGAGTGACCTTAAAAATGTAGGAAAGAGGCAAATAAGTTATACAAATCTAACTATCAGTAGGGGGAAGTGGTGAGATATTACTCCAAGTCATCTAAACAAACTTACTGGCCTTTCCCCGAGCAAAGCTCGGCCCCCAGGTACTGTATTCCTTATGGACATTCATTCTTGTTTGAGCTGATGAAAATACAAACAGCTGATCTTGATTCATAGTAGTTCCACGGGCTAACCACAGAATGCAGCACACACGACTGTCATAGTTTTTATAAATCATTTGCGGGGTAAAGCCTGCGGGTAAAAGCTGGTGTGTTATAAACTCTCTCTGAAAATGTTGATTTTTTAAGAACAGAAAAAGTTAACTCATGGTTTTATCTTGCACCATTTTCCACCTGTAATTATTTTTACTAAACCAATAATTGATTAGACCCTTATCAGGAATTGAAATCAAATACTACGAATGTACGGCCTATAAAAAGTCCTAATTGGGAGTATGTTAGCTTTTTCTGTTACAAAATGGATTTAAATTATGGTTCTAAAAGAAAAATATCTAAAATTTCATAAATTTCAGAAAATTGTTATGATAAACAGAAAATTTATTTCAATGAAAGACTGTTCAAACTAATGAAATTATAAATACTGTTAACTTTGCAGAGAAACTGCAAAACGTTTATGAAAACCCAATTATATTTTAATTGGCAGGAAATAAACAAAAATTTACCTCCAAACCTAACGTTTTTTTAAATGACAAAAGCTAGAAATTTGAAACCTGATATTAATACTTTAACCTTAACCTTATGATAGGACTTAATATGATCATACATATTAAGGAGGGTTTCAATTTAACAGTGCACGAATGTAACGTTTAAGTACTAATACTGAATTTGAATTTTTTAATCTTTATATTTAATTCCGTAAGCGAATTGGTCCCCATGAAATATCTCGAGCTAGGAAGAAGTTAAGTAAGATTATGACGATTCATTTTAAAGCTTGAGTCCTAAGGACGGTGGGAAAATATCAGAAATGACAAAAATTACATGGGCTACGCCCCACTGGACTTCAAAGATCCAATGATTTTCTTATGGAAAAATCACTAATGTTTTTACTAATAAGCTGGATTTCCTATGGAAAAGTGAACTATTCATGACCTGCACGGTGAGCCCGGGACCACCATAGAAGTACCTAACGTGACCCCCTGAACATGTTTAGGGGAGGGGGAGGTCGTTCAAAATTATATATATATATATATATATGTGTGTGTGTGTGTGTGTGTGTGTGTGTGTGTTTGCACTCCAGTGGTCACATTTTAGCGAATATCCCCTATAGGGAATTAGCGAATTTCCCCTATAGGGAAGAAGCTATTACCGTAGGTGGCATGGTAAGACTTAAGCCCGAGACCATGATAACTTTTCGTTTTGAGGTCCCCAGATGCCAAAAACACTATTCGTTCAAATTTATATATATGTATATATATATATATATATATGTGTATATCGGGTGTTTCTTTCAATAGTTATCACGGTAACGGACACATATATATATATATATATATGTGTCCGTTACCGTGATAACTATTGAAAGAAACACCCGATTTTAATGAAATTTGGCACAAATGTGAAGAGTAGCATTTGTGACTTTAAGTTTGAAAACCAGATCGATCGCACTATGGGAAGGGGGTTTACAATTTTCTAAAAATCGGTTTTTTGCAAATTTGACCACAAAATATTAAAAATACTCAATTTTGGTTATGGCCATTTTATAGAACTTAAAAAAACAAATAATTTAGTATTTTGAATCACTAACCTAGGTTAAGTGGTTGCGGAGAAAATCCAAAAAAAACGTGTCCCATGTTAATCTTATGGGAAAAAGGTTTTTAGATTTTTCTCAGATAGTTTTACTAAAAACTTCACATTTCTGTTTATTAATGTGCTTAGCTCAACAAAACAAACATTTTGGTGTTTTAATCGTTGTTCTACGTCCAACCGTTGCAGAGATATTCAAAGTGCTAAACACAGTACGTTGTCCAATGTTATCCTTATGGAGAATAAATAAAATTCTATATCTCGATTATTTATGAATGTATATTGATGAAACTTGGTGTGTGGCTTCAAATAGTTGTGTTATATTGAGATTAGCAAAAAAAGTTTTTTATTGATAGTCCCCGTAGCAGCAAACCTGCATACTCGGTCCCCATGTTATTCATATGGAGAATAATTAAAGTTGTATATCTCCCTTAATTATGAACTTAATTAAGAGAACTTGGTATGTAGCTTCACCTGGTTCAGTTGTAATGATAATTGTAAAAAAACACATTACTTATCTTCCTCGTTGCAGCAAACCTGCGTCCTTAACCCTAATGTCATTCTTATGGAGAATAAATAAAATGCTATATATCACTTATTTATAGATGTATTTTTGTGAAACTTGGTAAATAGCTCTATGTAGTAGTGAGTCAAATATATATGCATTGGAAATTCGCTGAGTACGCAGGTTTGCTGCGACGGGGGTATTTTATCTAATGTACTTCAAATTTGGTAGGATCATTCCTTTCAATAATCAGTTGGACAAGTTTGTTGGGCAAAGAAATCGGAAAACTCTTACCCCCTTTTATGGGATTTTATGTTTAAAATTTTGAGTGTTTGAGCCCAAAACGTGTCAGAAAAGTCCTGGATGCAAAATTAATGCATGTAAAAAGATGGAGATTAGTGTGGCAAAAGTTTTAAGCCCTCTCTCATCATTCTAGTACATATTACCGAGTTATAAATTATTTACCGAGTTAAATAAATATTTACCGAGTTATTAAAGAAAATGTATAACGACTAAACACAGTATGTTGTCTTAAGGCAATAGAAAAACCTGTTTTTCTTATGTTGATGTATTTTTGTCATCCCCACTATTGTCACACATATTTTCAATCCTGACTGGACCTATTCCCAACATTATAATGCACAACATTATATTTCCACTTTCCAGCATTGCAGGTAAATGGAACCAAGAGCATCAGAACAGCAAATACCCCCGTAGCAGCAAACCTGCGTACTCAGCGAATTTCCAATGCATATATATGTATCTTAATACCAAATAAAGCCACATACCAAGTTTCATCAATATACATTCATAAATAAACGATTTATGACATTTTAATTATTCTCCATAAGAATAACATGGCAACTGAGTATGCAGGTTTGCTGAAGTAAGGAACACAAAAAATGGGGTTTTATACAAATATCAATATAACTCATGTAGGTAAAGCCACATACCAAATTTCATTAATTTATTTTCATAATGAAGGCAGATAACACGTTACTTATTCTCCATAAGAATAACAAGGGGCTGAGTACGCAGGTTTGCTGCTACGGGAGCCTTGGGTAAAAAATTGTTTTTTTGAGCAAATATCAATGGTCCACAACCAGATGAAGCCGTATACCAAGTTTCGTCAGTATACGTTCATAAATAAGCGAGATATAAAATTTTTATTTTCCTCCATAAGAATAACATTAGACAACGTACTGTGTTTAGCACTTTTAATATCTCGGTAACTAATTGACGTAGAGAAATGATCAAAATACCAAATTGTGTGTTTTTTTAAGCTGAATCCAATGGGAAAAAATAAAATTTGACCACTTCCAAAATTATATGTAAAAAATTCGAAAAACCCATTTTTGGGGTACAAAACCCCCCCAAAATACCCCTTCGGATAGAGCGATCTGGCTGGTTTTCGAACTTAAAGTCATAAATGTTGTTTTACACGTTTATACCAAATTTCATCAAAATCGGATAATTTTTACGAGAGTTATCGTGCTCACGGACACATATATATATATATATATATAGATATATATATATATATATACAGTTTCGAACGAATGGTGTTTTTGGGGTCTGGGGACCTCAAAACGAAAAGTTATCATGGTCCCGGGCCTAGGTCTTACCATGCCGACTACGGTAATAGCTTCTTCCCTATAGGGGAAATTCGCTAAAACAAAAAACACCTTTTCAGATTCCGATAACAATTGGATGTTTTAACAATGATTTTGTTTAAAAAGTTTTTTATGTGGAAATTCACTTTCCTCACGTCAGCGTGCTGCGTGCAAACTCGTTTGTTTATTTTATACCGTGGAACAATTTCCCAGAAGTTTTCTGGGGAGAGTTTGATTATGTTGAAACATGAAACCGCATTCTTACTGATAACATGGAGGTAAATTAGTTTTATTTCGGATGAATCTTTACTTTTACTTATATTTTTATAAGTCAACTGTTAGATCAGGAATTTGTCTACCTCAAATAACCTAGCTACCCAACATAACCTAACCTAAACTAACCTTCTAGCCAATTGTAGTGTAACGTTAACCCTAGCTGTGGCCATCCGACCAATTTGGTCGGATATGACTGAACATTTTGTAACGTTAAAAAACCAATAACAATAAACTCAAAAGTGATCAATATATATATATATATATATATATATATATATATATATATATAATCGAAAAATCACATTCTGAACTTTCATTTTATTACATAAATGAACCATGTAGCAGCTGTATAACAATGTTACGACGATTAGAAATCAAATTAATTTTTGGCGCAACGCAATTGCTGCAGCCGACGCTCTGACAATGGCAAAACACGATATTTTTGAAATTACACAGCTCGGGTAATTTTTCTCACAGGAAGATGCGGTTGGTACCAATGCACAACTAAAGAGTAGCGTTTTATGTTGGTATTGTCTTTTAGAATGAAATATTGATTGGACAGGTTATATGATTTTATCAAAACAGGTGTTTCTGGTTTTGTTGTGGAATGGCCAATCTGACCAAATTGGTCGGATCAGAAAATCGCGTTTATATGCAGTGTATGTTATAGTTACTAGTAAAATAATATGTTATTTTTAAGAGGAAGAAATGTAGAGTAATTTAGTTTTGCCGTTGGCAGCACTGTTTTCCCTTGGCTTCATCACCAAGGAAATGTTTCATTACGTCACATTTTTGCCTAATAATAAACTGCGCAGCTGTTTACGAAGTCTCAGTCAGTTTGTTTGGCTCGCTCCAAACTGTATTGTATTTGGTATCACTGTAAACAGCAGATTTCAGGCTATCTTACTATGTTTGTCTCAATGTTTTGTGTTTTTGTTGAAAATATGACATGACATCTGAAATTTGCAATGTCCAGTCCAAAATGGCGCGCTATGTTATTGTTTGACCGTTGTCAGTAATGTAAGAGTGTTTTAGTTATTTATTTAGCCGAATTTACGCAAAAATGGATTGTAGTGACATTCGGGTTGCTCTTGAAGAAAGTATTAGTGACATTGATGACGATTTAGAGGATGATATAGGCTGAACGACTTTCCTGATGATGTGTCATAGGCGCCGTAGGCTAGTTGGATTATTTATCCGGTAGGCCTAGTGGTTAGTTATATATTTCTAAGTATAACATGTTATATATTTATATGTAGGAAATTGAATGTACTACAACATGTTTATACTGATTTGGGGGTAAAACATTTGGCAAAAAGGTTATATACTAAATACTGTGAAATTTGTTTTCCAAATACGCAAAAATAGCAAAACATTCTTTTATTTACATTTATTTATAATTGATACAAATTTTTTACCATCAACTTTATGACTTTTTTGGATTCCTTCCTTCATTAGCTTTACAAATATGTATACATCATTATTAGTATATACATATATTACATAACTTATTTATAACACAAACTAACACTGTACAGTTTACAAATATTTCGGGTTTCCGTTTATTATTATATTACGCCCCTAAAACCTACAAAAAAAATTCTTTCCACATTATATATATTTCTATGTAGGGAATTCGATTTTTTACAAAATCTATATAATCAATTTTCCATAAGAAATCTGTAGAACAAATTTCACCGAGGCTGTTTTTGGAATTTCTAAAAAATCTATTTTTTTATTTTGTTCACTTTGCCGAAAAAAATATTTTCCTAGATCTTTTTTATTGTAGTATGTCTAGATTCTCCTGTTCTTTCCGATCAAAATGAATATGAGGTTTACTTCTAGGGTTGAATTTATACGAATTTTCAAAAAAAGTCTGTAAAATCGCCAAATCTGCTTGGCCATTTCCCACTTCAACTTTAGCCCACTGCTAGGGTTAAAGTAATTTAAATCACATTCAATTTGATATCAAACTTCCAAAGAACCATGAGAGGTATCAGACATGATCATTGCACAGTAGCTCAACTTGTTACCTCAGCCAGAGCCACGGACCTGGAATCAAATTCCAGCACCTTCTCATTCACACCTAACCTAATATCAGCTAGCTCTAATCATCAAAATTAAATTAAAGCTTAAACTGCAGAAGAACCAAAATACAGACCTACAGATCCTCTTGCAGACATGTAAAGGGATCCGCCACCAAAGACAAATACCCCCGTCGCAGCAAACCTGCGTACTCAGCGAATTTCCAATGCATATATATGTGACTCACTACTACATAGAGCTACTTACCAAGTTTCACAAAAATACATCCATAAATAAGTGATATATAGCATTTTATTTATTCTCCATAAGAATAACATTAGGGTTGAGGACGCAGGTTTGCTGCAACGAGGAAGATAAGTAATTTTTTTGCAATCATCAATATAACTGAACCAGGTGAAGCTATATACCAAGTTTTATTAATTTATGTTCATAATTAAGGGAGATATACAACTTTACTCATTCTCCATATGAATAACATGGGGGCCGAGTATGCAGGTTTGCTGCTATGGGGACTATCAACAAAAAACTTGTTTTTTGTGCTAATATCAATACACCACAACTAGTTGAAGCCACATAGCAAGTTTCCTCAATATACATTCAAAAATAATCGAGATATAGAATTTTATTATTCTCCATAAGGATAACATTGGACAACGTACTGTGTTTAGCACTTTGAATATCTCTGCAACGGTTGGACGTAGAACAACGATTAAAACACCAAAATGTTAGTTTTGTTGAGCTCAACACATTAATAAACAGAAATGTGAAGTTTTTCCTTTTTCCCATAAGATTAACATGGGACACGTTTTTTTAGATTTTCTCCGCAACCACTTAACCTAGGTTAATGATTCAAAATACTAAATTATTTGTTTTTTTAAGCTCTATAAAATGGCTATAACCAAAATTGAGTGTTTTTAACATTTAGGGGTCAAATTTGCAAAAAACCGATTTTTGGAAAATTGTAAACCCCCATAAAACCCCCTTCCCATAGTGCGATCGATCTGGTTTTCGAACGTAAAGTCATAAATGCTACTCTCCACATTTGTGCCAAATTTCATCAAAATCGGGTGTTTTTTTCAAAAGTTATCACGGTAACGGACACATATATAAATTTGAACGAATAGTGTTTTTGGCATCTGGGGACCTCAAAACAAAAAGTTATCATGGTCTGGGGCTTAAGTCTTACCATGAGATCTACGGTAATAGCTTCTTCCCTGTAGGGGAAATTCGCTAAAATTGCAAAGTTTTTGGGTTTCATCATTAATATACTATTATTATGTTCAGTACTAATGATTGGAAGGGCTTGGGGTTTAAAAAATATCAACTTCTTTTAGGTGTGTGCGAGTACTCAAAACTTTGAGTATTCACAATACTTTGAGTCAACTCCAGTTTTAAAAAGTACTCAAAAGTTCAAGCGAGGATCTCCGGAGGATCGCGAACTGCCAAATTGTGTAATAACGCCCACAAAAGATCACCGAAAATGATGGTGGGAAACATGAATCAGTCATAGAACCAAACCAAATGTGTGTAAATGACGACCATCCAGTGACATTTTGGCTGTAATTGAAAAACGTGACATACGATAATAGCTGGAAATGACGATCGTCTATGTAATTTCGGCTATAAATAACAACGGAAAACATAATATCGGCCAAAAATGTCGATTGGACCAAGTAATATCAGCCGAAAATGGCCACTGTGCTACTTGATATAGACCGTAAATAACTATTTGGTCACGTACAAGTGATTATAAACGATGACCAGACTAAGTGATATTGCCCAAATGACAACTGGACCGTGATTATCGACCGTAAATGACAGCCAAGTACCGTGTTTTCTTTGTCAATACACAATCGACTTGAATTATATTGGCCAAATAAGCTATGTGTATTGCTACTCATATATTAGTTCAAAACCATGATTAGACTATCAAACTATATCTGGAGTAGTATCTGAATTTCACCACAATATTTGAAACTACCAACAAAAATATAATGCTGGTGACAAATACTCGCTCGAAAATCCTCGAAACTCGAGAATAACTGGCACTACTCGACTCGGATCACTACCCACACACTCCTAGCTTCACTATCAAATTGTGAACTACTACAGGACGACAAGAGGTGCGGACCTGGTCATTGCACAGCAGCTCGACCTTCTCCTCGGCCAGAGAGCCGTTGTCCTGGTCCTCCATGCCCGGAGACACGGCCACGGAGCCAGAGTCCGACCCCAGCACCTTCTCGTACACATGCTCAGCCACCTTGTGCATCTGGATGAAGTCGTTGGCTATCAGTCGGTCCCTGCAAACAGATGCATTATTATCCAAAAACTTATTAAATCTTATAATAACGATAGGTACTTTATGAGTTCTCTGAGCAAAATGTAAAAATCGTTTATAACTGTAAACAACCAAGGAGGTCTATTGGTAATAGTCAATCATCTTTATTCATAAAGAAGTACAGAATACAACATCTGAAGAGTGTCAAAAATGTTACAATTAATAAACAATCACATCAACATATTAATTAAGTACAGAAAGAGCTAATTAAGGATTTGAAGTTCCACTTTAAACAATTGTATTTTAAACATGACTTAATGTAGACTAAATCACTTTAGAGGGAGGAGGAAAAATCCCTGTAGCAAGTAATATTGGAGACAACACTAATCAAGATAAATTGTGGCAAAGTAATCCTATGAGGAGGAAATACTTATATAAGCTTTAGATTTACCTTTTAATTAAAAAATTATAATTAATGATTGGTGAAAACATAACATAGTGTAGCCTAATTAGCGGAATTCGGATAACAAGTATTGTAAATAAGGGTGATTGATAGGGTGGACCCAATAACTTCGGTTAATTAATTAAGCTGACATGTCTAGCCCCCAACAACCAATCATGCCTTTAATTTTTGTTTTAAAACTAAAATCAAAGATGCTATACAATAAACATACAAATTGTTTGATTCAGAATAATTAATAAAACAATAAGAGAATGTTTGAAGTCAAACAATAATAGCAATTTGATATGCATATAGAAATTCAGAATGAACAGAGATATAAACCCCAAACATTAATACCAATAGCGTAACCAATAGACCACCACTTCACGTATTACAACGACTAAAGTATTGACAGGTAGCTAAAATTGCCAAAAATAGAAAAAAAATCTACTATATAGATAACACTTTTGAAATATACCTTTTGGAATTTTTAGCTCCAGCGGATGGCAATGGTATGAGGTAGAATGGTATTTTGTTGAATTTTGGCATGTTCTTCTCCACAATGATGTCAACCACCCATGAAGGTACAGTCTCATTCAACAGAACAGTCTCTGTCTCTCCTCCTGCGTCTCGGACCAAAAGTCGGTACAGTGTCCGTCCTCCAACCTCACTGGAAAATTAAACCTCTCAAAGAATAACATCGAGTGCTAAACGATTACTTTCAGGTGTTAAGAGAATTATAAGATAATAAAGACTCCGATTTTCCTCTTTGATTATAGTTAGAAAAAAGAGGTTTCTTAAAACAAATATATAACTTTTTTGCCTTTTGTCATCAACATACATAGACTTGACAAACCAAAAAAGCATTTAGAAAAACATTAAGATATTAAGATAAGACAAAACTCAAAAGGCTTTCTGTTTCCAAGTGTCTTATCAATAACAATATACAATCTGTATAATTTATAAACTTTATTGTAAGTGAAAAAATATACTGTAGCTCGAAATCTCAATGTTTATGCAGTAAAACCAAAATGATACTATGTTAAACAATCTGAGAAGTTTTTCATTGGTACAACATGTTTCATTTAATTGGATAATCGAACGAAGTGAAGTTTATCCTTATACATAACTTAACTGCTTAGACTGGTAAGAGAATCAACTCAACTGGCGTGTCTGTGACCAAAATAACTCGAGAACGCCTCCACAGTTAAACTTAAAATTTTCCAGATAAACTTAACAGTTCAAAATCTCGGTCGAGTTCGTTACTCAGATTATTTCTTTCAGTATTAATAAAATAATCTTAAAACCAAATTTATTTTGTTCCCCATAAGAATAACATTGGAAGCCATTTTAGTGGTACTTGAATCGTTAAAATTTAGCCGATGTCTATGTTTCAACAACAGAGTAACAATCGTTAGTTTACTAGAGTATACCTTGTTTTACTGGATAATAAAAGGGTTTTCACCAAAAAAAACACACTAGAGAGATAAATCAAAGTATATTTTTAAAATATTAGCATATTTCTTATTTTATAAAATTATTAAGTGTACGTTATTAAAAAAATATCCATCCAGTTAATATTCCCTTGGTATACTCTGTGTAAATATCGCCAGTCGTTGGAGGCGACAAGTAACAGAGGCAGACGACGCGTGTGGCAGATCGGAAAACTCAAAATAACTTTAAAATAGATGACTGTAGATACTGAGATATTAACTTATGAAATAGTTTGTTTTATTACATTGTCTTAGACTATTGGTAATATTGTGATTGTCATATGTAAAAACAAAAAGTACAAAGCCTCAATTTGTCCAGAAAGCTTTGATCAAGTTAGTCACAGTAAGCAACCAACCTTAAATTTATTTTGTAGCACAATTAATTATTTGCTAGGTTATATTTTCCCTAAATTAATATTATAAATGTTTACATTACCTAAAATACATTACCAGTAATGTTGTAGCTAACCACATTAAAAGCTATAGACTATTCTAACCAAACAGCCTTTTTCGGAAGGTTATCTTGAATGATTTTATAGCCTAGGGTTGGATTACAG
Organism: Allygus modestus; assembly: GCA_963675035.1. Lineage (NCBI taxonomy): Eukaryota > Metazoa > Arthropoda > Insecta > Hemiptera > Cicadellidae > Allygus > Allygus modestus. The sequence continues at coordinate 238,809,847 of OY776112.1, forward strand.
TAAGAGTAAGCCAACATTAAACTGGTAATACAACTGTTGTAAAATACTTTAAACACATTACCAGAAAAGTTGTAGCGAACCAAAACAAAAGCTTTAAACTATTCTAACCAAACTAAAGGTGGGATACACAGCTAACTCACCTGAAGAAACTGGTTCAGATGAGCACAGCAACAAAGAAAGTATTTTTACACACATATTACATAATATTTTGTCTCCATTTGAGACTTCTTCGGATGTAGAGAGAGACTGTCCCTCTCTACAGTCTCTCTCTACATCTGAAGAAGTCTCAAATGGAGACAAAATATTATGTAATATGTGTGTAAAAATACTTTCTTTGTTGCTGTGCTCATCTGAACCAGTTTCTTCAGGTGAGTTAGCTGTTTATCCCACCTTTTCTCAATGAAACTCCAAGCCAAGTGCTTTTCCTTTAATCTAACCAAACTAAGCCTTTTTTACAGGTTATCTGAAATGATTTGACATATCCTAGGTTTGGATTACAGTGAGCTGTTTTCATCATAAACTTGGACCTATGGCTATGAAATGTTAGACTTTTGAAATGATAATTGAAATCTCATTTTGTCATCTAAATAACTAGACATGACGACTTATTGTTAATCCTTAAGGATATTTTGACTAGGCCTATAGAAATTGTAACATTAGTTCATTTAGGAAACTCGCTGTTCTCTTAAAAGTTAATAATAACTTTATGTCATTCAGCAATACATAGTTACAATAGACAACGTCATAAAAATGTGAAGTTATACAAACATAGTGAAATCACAGACTCTGAGTTCCAACAGAAAAAATAATCTATTATCTTAAAATACAGTATATCAAAACTCCTAAAACTGTATATTATACACATTACCATGCAGACTGTTAGAGTTTAAAAGCACTGAGAAGTCAGAGTTACTAACAAATTCATCCACTGTATAAAATGAATGACTTATTAACCATTTAGATAATTTTTATTTAAATATATTCATATTTTCTGTATTTCTAAATGAGAAGGGAAGTTTATTAAAAAGTTTAATTTGCAGATATTTATAGCTTTTCATAAATTTTGATAGTCTGGCCAGTGGGATGTACAAATCATTTGAATGTCTAGTCAAGTAACTATGAATTGAATTACATGAAGTGAAATTGGAAATGTTTTGTTTCACAAAAATTAAATTATGATAAATGAAAATATTTGAAAGTGTCATAATTTCATTTTCTATAAAGAAAGATCTACAGCTAATCATGTTTGGAATATTGAACAAAATTCGTAATGCTTTCTTCTGCCATATAAAAACTCTGCCGGCTCCAGCACTATTTCCCCATAATAAATTACCGTATAATAAATGAGAATGAAACAAACCATGATAAACTGTAAGAAGAGTGTGCCCTGAAACACACTGTTTTAATTTTCTTGGTAAAAAACAAATTCTAGATAATTTAGAAATTACATTGTTAGTGTGCACTTCCCAAGTTAATTTAGGATCCAGAGAAATTCCGAGCAGTTTTACCGAGCTAGAATGTTCCAATTGAGCATTACGCAATGTAAAGCAAATTTTCTCTGTTTTATCTATATTTATTTCAAGGAAATTACTTTTGAACCATTGATTTCCAATACCAATGATATTTTCAATATCATTTTGCACTGTGCTAAAATCAGAAGATGGTAAAATAAAGGATGTATCATCAGCATATAAAATTGTCTTGCAAGGCATAAAATTTAGTAAATCATTAATATACAAAATAAACAATAATGGTCCCAGTACTGAGCCCTGTGGAACCCCAGCAAGGACCTCTTTGAATGACGATATTTGTTCCCCAGAAGCTACATATTGTTTTCTTCCGCAGAGGTAAGTCTTAAAAAAATTTAGTTCTCTTTCTTTTATCCTATAAAAATCCAATTTTTCTAAAAGTATATTATGTACAACCGAATCAAAGGCCTTGCTGAGATCCACAAGAGCCACACCCAGATAACCACCAGACTCAAATGTTTCCAAAATGTCAGAAACCACGGATTCCACTGCCATAGTAGTAGAGTGTCCGGGTCGAAAACCAAATTGGTTGCTATTTAAAAGATTGTTACTAGATAAAAAAATAAAAAGCTGTGTTTTGACCCAGGTTTCAACCACCTTAGAAAACACAGGAACCATTGAAATAGGCCTATAATTCGAAATTAAATCTATGTCTCCCTTTTTATAAAGGGGTATTGTTTTACAAACTTTTAGACAATTAGGGAAAGTGGACTCTAGTAAAACCCTATTAACAAGATATGTTAATGGTTCTAGAAAATATGGGGCGATGAGTTTGACAATTCTGTTTGAAAAACCATAAAAATCCTCAGTTTTTGATGAGCTTAGGGGTTTTATAATATTTAATATGTTGTCTGTTTTTGCCAAACTCCAAACAAAATTGTTTTTAGGAGCTTTAACATTGTTTAAATAATTAGAAAAATTTATCCCACTTCCCTTCGCACTGATATATTTATCTAAAACTTGTTTGCCCACATCAATGTAATAAGCATTGAACTCATCTGCAGTAATCGGTGGCTCAGGCTTTTCATTTTTTTAAAACAATCCGCTATCTGACTTTATAACTTGCCATGCAGCCTTACATTTATTTTGAGAGACGTTGATAACCTTTTCATTATATTTAATTTTAGCAACTTTAATCATAGACTTATAGCTAATCCTACATGATGAGAGGAACTTTTTGAGGACATCTTTGTTTTGATAAGCAGGTATTTTTGTCAAATCTTTAAGAATCAACAAAGTTTCCCTCATTTTTCTAAGATTGACATCAAACCACAAGTTATTTCTAGCTCTAGTTTTGTAATTCTGTCTGATTTTTTTAAACCGCCTAGGACAATGGTTGTTGTAACAGTACAATATAGAATCAATAAATCACTTGAACGCACTGTCAACATCAACAATCTGAAACATTGGAGTCCAGTCAATGTTACATAAGCCAATCATAAACCCATCCAGATTGTCTTCTTTTAATATTCTGAAGGATATTTCTTTAACAAAGTTAGAAGTCAAATTAATTAAAAATGAAAACAATAAAATTGGGTAATCAGAAATTTGCTCTTTCCAAACTTTTCCTTCAAATAAATTGTTTTCAATGTTTGTTGCAATGTTATCAATACATTTTTCCCCTTTTGTTGGGAAGTTAAAAACATGATATAAATTAAATGATTTCAAAATACCTATAAGCATTTGCGTATTGTTGTCTTTTTAAAAAAAATCAATATTAAAATCTGCACCCAAAATAATCCTGCTAAATTTTTTTTCAGTGAAAGAAATGATAAAAGTTTCTCCAAGTAATTAAAAAATACATTACAATCCGAGTCAGGGGTTCTGTACAATGATATTAAGGTTAAATTAAATTTATGAATATAAATGCATGCCGCTTCAAAAGAGCTAGTACTCACGAGATGTGAAATATCAATTTCAAGTTAAATTAATCACACTGCTAAAGTCACTGCCTATAGCCCAAAATACTCTGTTTGTACTACAATAACACACCCATGCCAATCTAACAACTAACCATGCTTGAAACCTACAATTTATTTTAAAAATAAATAAATTTACGGATTTATACAACAGTTCTTTTAATAAAAACAAGTGATAAATGTATGAATATTTTTCTACAGATAAAAGGTTAGGTCTGCGACGGGATCCGAATCTGCGACCTTTCACTCTGAGAGCCTGTGCGATACCAACTGAGCTACCGCGATAAGTGGTTTTTCGGGGAGAAGTAGCTATGACTATAGCTGTATAGACATAAAACCCGGATTCTGTCGGCAGTTAAATGATACCGGAATGTATTCTGATGTGTTACTCAAATCAGATCTTGAATTTTTATGAGACTCGATTTAAGTTTGATAATGTGTTTCGATTATCCTTATACGTGAGGAATGAGTGTACACCTAGTTTACCCTTCAATACTTAAAATTTACAAACAAACTTAATATCTTCAAATGTTCAAAAATATATTACCCTCATAAAAATATTTTACATCCTAATAAGTGAAGTGTAATTTATCCTTCTGTAGAGTGTTGTGTACAATTCGATCGGATGATGTTGCGAAGAACAATAAGTGTCTTCAAATCACTCTGAGGATTGGATATGGTTCTGAAATTATCTATCAATGTGTAAAAAGGCCATTTTAAATATTTCTTTAGAAATCCAACAACCAATAATTAAAAATTTTCCAATGATTAATAATTATTTTTAAAATACATTGTCTCTACCCACCTATATTCACGTTATTTAAACAGCTGATATTTCAACTCACCTAAATATTAACGGTGTGTGGCCAGGAACTTTGAAGTACTCATTTCCAAACTTGGATTGCTGAGGCATGTTGTGGGCGTCCCCTGATAGCTCCGTCTCTTCATCAACATGCACTGTCGTCCACCAGTTCTCGAGTAGAGCTTTCAATAACAGGTTCCCATAGTTGACTGGAACACAAGATCAGTTCACTCTCACATTCTCACCATGAAATTAATTTAAATCATACATTACTGAAATGTGACAACTAATCTTGAAATTGTATTCAATCTAAATACCTATACAGCCCGATGTGTAACTCACTCACATATACGAATTCTAGACCACTCCCAGACAAGCTAGAAACATGAAATTTTGCATGCATGTAGGTTGAACCTAGAAACACCCAGGAAAATCGCCAAAAGTTACAAACTTAAATTGTAAAACCTCAAATTTTAATATTGAATATTGGACATTTTAACATTGGGCTATGGAGTTTCAAATAAAAACAAAATAAATCATTATAACTGTAAATATCCAGTAAACTGTCAACTAGGGGTGTGCGAGTAGTGATTTTTTAAACGAGTCGAGTCGAGAAGTGCCAATTATTTTCAAGTTTCGAGTAATTTCGAGCGAGTATTTCCAATCAGTTGGTAGTTTAAAATAGGGTAATGGGATTTGAATACCACCCTATATTTGATAATCTCAACATGGTTTCTAATTAATACATGAGTAGCAATACAAAGTTTTTACCAGTACAATCAAACTGGATTACGTATTGACAAACAAAACGCGGTTTGACATTCGTTTCCTACCGATAAAAAACGGTCCGGTTGTCTTTTGGCCAATATCACCTGGTCCATACATCTCCTATAGTATAATCAATATTAGATGACAAAATCGTTAGTTACGGCCGATATTAAGTGGCCCAGTTGCCACATTTGCCGATATTTTCCCGTTGTCATTTACAGCCGAATTTACTCGGTCCGATCGTCATTTTCGGCTGATTTTATGTAATGGGATCACCTTTTGCAGCCGTTACTAAGCGTTTTGGATGGTGGCAATCGTTAGCGATCGTTATTTTCGGCCAATTTCACGTGATGTGATCGCTTTTTGCGGCCATTACTACCCGTTTTTGCCGGTCGCAATCGTTGGCGATCGTCCGGAAATCGGCGGGAAATACTCATTCAAACTTTTGAGTATTTTTCAAAACTTCCGAGTCGAGTTTGAGTATTAAAATACTCGGCCGAAAACTCAAAGTTTCGAGTACTCGCACACCCCTACTGTCAACGTAACTTTCACATGGTATAGAGTATAAACAAATTATAGGACCAGTGTGGTAAAGACGCCATAAAAAGTGGATATATCACAAATGAATAAAAATACTATACTATATAAAAAATACTTGAAGGGACATTGAGTTATAATAAAAACTGAGTGACCCAAAAGGAGGTCTGGGGGCAGAGCCCTCAGCGAGTGAAGCGAGTCTATATATTTAATTCCTTAAGCCCAAAATTGACAGTAAAATCGTGAGCGAACGGGAGGTCGTAGAAAGTTGACAGATGCCTCATTTTAAGGATCTGGGCATGAAATTTTAGGGAAAATGATTTATTTTTCTTAATTATGTACTGACAATTAGTTACAGAAAAATATAATTCCCATTTAAACGGCATCGTGATTTAAAAACGTCTGCTTTGTTGCATTAAAACATGTGATTAAGTGTCTACTTTGTTTGTGAACTGCCATGTGTTTCTACTTATAATGTTTTAATTTCCTCAGCATGCCAAGAGTAAAAGAAATAAGATGAAATAGACTATTGGAGCAAGATTAGTGGCTATGGCCCCTTCAAGCCACTAGTTATCAATAATGCAACTTTTAATTGTTATAGCATCAAATAAAACAATTATTGCAATATTTTACCTTTTTGATCAACCATTTCATTGGGCGCGAGGCCAGCCTCTTTGGATGACACCCAAGCCGAGAAGCAGTCGTTTTCATCTTGTCCCAAATGAATTGTGAGCATCTATTTCAATCCAATCGCTAATCAAGATTACATACAAAAAATAGTCACGAAAACCCAGTAGACTTAATAATCTCATTGAACAAAAATAAGAGATAGAATACACATTATTAGTTGAAATGTTCTCAGTGCTCTCCCCAAAAAAGACTACATTTTTATATGTCTAAACCAGGCAAAATATTTTATTCAATGAAACATAGCTTGAAAATTTAGTCTTTTGGTCATAAACTAGTCTTAGTTCAACATTTCTCATTAAAAAAATACTATAAACTAGGGATGAGTCGATACCAAAATTGATCGATTCTCGATACCAATACCAGAAAAATCTATTCTCGATACCGATAGCTTTGATACCTACGATTTTTCAGTACCTATAGTTGTTAAAACTATAGTTAAAACCCGTTACAAATGTATGTTACCATTTAAAATTATTTAGAAATATTTTGTAGTTAATTATCAAACAAATTGTTTAATGCAATTTTGTACATAATTTAATGTTAATTTCACTAGTATGCAATAGTAGTATAGAAAAATAAAACTATTTATTATAAATTAATAATGGGAAAAAACTTGGTTATCTTGCCGCCGACCCAAACCTACCTGTACCTGTGCCTTTTGGATCGCGGGTAAGCGGCGGGAGCATCACTTCCCGTGCACTTCGTAGTGCGGTTAAACGGCAGGGGTATCGATGGTATCAGTATCGACATTGAACAAATGAATCTCGATACCGATACCAATGTCCAAGAATTGGTGGTATCGAGAATCGGTATCGAGAATCGACTCATTTCTACTATAAACTGTTCACAATCAGCTTGATTAGTACCTTAATTTTTTGCCTGAGTTCAGTTGAAATGAGCAACTGATGAAATGTTATGCCAATAACAGTTGCAGTCAATTGATGCATTCATTCTAAAAAATCTAATTTTACTAGCCTGGCAACATTTGCTCAGTCAATAATTAATTTAGAACACAGGTTCAAAGAATTGAAATCATATAAATCAGGTGTGTTATTTAGTAATCTATTGTACAAGTTTAAACAGGTTACATGGCCAATGTTACAACTGCAGTATAAAAATCAAAAATACATTCTAAACAAATTAGTTACCCCAGTTTTGAGGTCCACGTTAAACCAATTTGGAACGTAAACCATTTTAAATCTTGCCTTGACCTCTTCGTCAAAGTTGACTTGTCCTAAGTCTTCTACCTTGCAAGCCTGAAACAATTAAAATAAAGATAAAATATCTAAAAATATCTGTAACATAAATATAACATACGTAATGGTGAATTTCTAAACAAAATTAGGAGACAGCCAAATAATGAACTTTTGACATAAGCCGATAGCTTCCTTCAGCCATTCTCATTCTTAACTCCAAGGTAAGTCTATTCAACAACCCTAAGCAAAAATTATTAATACATTAATGACACTTTATAATATTCAATAATATGGTCTATGATATCTGCGAGAAGTAATAGTACTGTACTATTGGCTATAATAACAAATTTAGTATTATTGAGAATTGTATAATACCAGTCAACTTTATTATACAGTATTATTAAATGAAATATGTATCATTGAAGGTATTATAAACATGAAAGTACCATAGGAAATTGTTATAATACCAGTAAACTGAATCATACAGTATTATTGAGTGAAATGTGTATTATTGTACTATTATTATATGATAGTTAGTATTATAAAGAGTATTATTAAGTGTAGTATGCATCACTGAAGCTATAATAGTAAATTATAGTTTGAATTATACAGGGTGATATTTAGTGTAGTACATATCATTAAACCTTTTTAAATCATAATTAGTAATGAAATAGCTCTACCCAGATAGTTAATTCGTTAGTATGATAATTAATAGGAGGAAGATAGTAACTTTTAATAAACAATTGTTTATTAAAAATTACTATCTTCCTCCTATTAATTATCATACTCCTATTTATTATTAGGAGGAAGATAGTAATTTTTAATAAACAATTGTTTATTAAAAATTACTATCTTCCTCCTATTAATTATCATACTAACGAATTAACTATCTGGGTAGAGCTATTTCATTACTAATCATGATTTAAAAATGTTTAATGATATATACTACACTAAATATCACCCTGTATAATGAAATACAGTGTGTTGCACTAGTGAAAACCAGGGCCTGGTTAACCTTTAGGCTGACTAAGCTGCAGCTTAGGGCGCCAGTCAACCAAGGGACTCGATATTTTTAAATAATCTTAGAAGTGTGGTGATCAATTGGCTAGACGGAATTTTATTTCTGCGCGCCCTTAGTTTGACAGAAAGTTAGTTTAGTTGTTCCTTAGCTCACGATTACAGAAATTTCTGAAATTTTTCGGGCAGGATTTATCTTACTTCGGGATTATTTTGGGACAAAATTATATCCTCAAAACGGTCATAATCTGTGGTGCAATTGTCTTTTAATATTGTCAATATTGTTGGACCAAGGTTGGTTGTTGTATAAGTTGTATTAACATTATATTATATTAGTATTATTAGCTTAAAAACATTTAAAGGGTACACTGTTATAATTATTTTAGTATTAATCATCTTAATTGTATTAAATATATATTAATTAGCTCCCAGTTTATTATATTAAATGGCAAGAATAGATACATAAAACAAATTAATTTGTCCCAACTTTTATTACTTTTATTTCAGTGAGGTGCACGAGCAGATTCAATTAGAAAAATAAAACTAACTATTGTCCGAGTCGTGTAGGTGTAGACTATTGGCAATTTGTATATCCCACTCTATCCTAGTTTTCCCATGAGTCGGAACGGCCGCGGGAGTTAAGGCGTGTGGACAGTAAGTCAATGATAGTAGGATCAAAACCTGAGCTGGTCATGATATTTTTGCTTCTCAAATCCTTTTAGCGAATTTCCCCTATAGGGAAGAAGCTATTACCGTAGTTCTCATAGTAAGACTTAAGCCCGAGACCATGATAATTTTTTGTTTTGAGGTCCCCAGATAACAAAAACACTATTTGCTCAAATTTATATATATGTATGTGTATATATATATATATATATATATATATATATATATGTGTGTGTCCGTGAATGCGATAACTTGAGTAAAAAACGTCCGATTTCGATGAAATTTGGCTCAAATGTGTAGAATGACATTCATGACTTTAAGTTCGAAAACTAGAAAAATCGGACCATGGGAAGGGGGGTTTATGGGGATTTTAAATTTGTCAAAAATCAGTTTTTTGCATTTTTCACCCTAAAATTTTTGAACAACTTAATTTTGGTTTTGACCATGTTATAGAGCTTAAGAAAAAATAATATAGTATTTTGAATTATTAACCTAGGGTAAGTGGTTGCGGGGAAAATCCAAAAAAAACTACTCACAAAATCTCCTATGTTAATCTTATGGGAAAAAGGTTTTTGGCTTTTCCCCAGTTTATTTTAATGTAAACTTCACATTTGCTTTTACCAATCTGTTCAGTTCCACAAAACGATCATTTTGGTGTTTAAATTGTGATTCTACGCCCAACCGTTGCTGAGATATTCAAAGTGCTAAACACAGTACGTTGTCCAATGTTATCCTTATGGAGAATAAATAAAATTTGATATCTCGATTATTTATGAATGTATGTTGATGAAACTTGGTATGTGGCTTCACGTAGTACTGGTATATTGATATTTGCACAAAAAATTGATTTTTTGTTGATTATTCCCGTAGCAGCAAACCTGCATAAACAGCCCTCATGTTATTCTTATGGAGAATAAGTAAAATGTAATGACTCCCTTAATTATGTACATAAATTAATAAAACTTGGTATGTAGCTTCACTTGGTTGAGTTTTATTGATAATTGCATAAAAACCCATTTTTTTTGTTCCTCGTTGCAGCTAACCTGCTTACTCAGTCCCCATGTTATTCTTATAGAGAATAACTAAAATGTTATATGGCGCTTATTTATGATTGAATATTGATGAAACTTGGTATGTGGCTTCGCCTAGTTAAATTATATTTATATTTGCATAAAAACCAATTGTTTATGTTCCTTGTTTCAGCAAACCTACGTACTCATTACCAATGTTATTCTTATGGATAATAATTAAAATCGCTTATATGTGAATATATTTTAATGAAACTTGGTATGCGGCTTTATGTGGTATTAAGACAAATATTTTGCATTTGAAATTCGCTGAGGACACAGGTTTGCTGCGACGGGGGTATTTTAAAATTATATTATTGGTTTATCAAGCAATTTATTTAAAAAAATCATACTATTTAAAACTAAAATTACCATTTCAATAAAAAAAATATAGTTCATTATTATAGATTTTATATTTTGTATCATTAAGTATTATTACAATTTAAATTATTGTATTATTGAGTAATATACAATTATAATAATACTTTTAATGATACTTCCTATAATAATTTCAAGTATCATTGTCAAATTTACGCATTGAATATTGTTGGTACTCAATAATACTGTAAATAATATTTTATAATACTATTTTTGGTGTATTCAATAATACTCGATAATCATTTTTGCATAGGGAAGGCATGTTTCTAAATATACTAAAATGCGGCATAATTATCCCAGTAAAAATAAACCTACTGTATACCCTGCTCAGCTAGCATCCCTCAGCATCTGAAAGCTATCTTGATAGCTAACCCAACTCAGGGTTGCCATCTTTCTCAAAAATATTTAAAAACAATATCATAAAACGCTTGGCAGCTCATTTACATAATAAAAATCTCTTACTTTAAAAATTCTTCAATTCTATTTTAAGAGTAAAAGGAGGAGTAAAAAATGTGGTTTAAAACACTGCACAGTATTTTTACAATAATGTTGTACTGTTAGCCAAATAATCAGGCCTAATAGGAAAATTATGTCAGGTAAACGCTTATACAAACATATTTTGTAATTCCTTATATTGAATAATTAATTTTATACCACAATGTAATATTTAAATTACATCACTGACATTGAAAAAAAAAGTTACTGAAAAGTCTTTAAACATTTAATTTTATTACTGAATGATATATTTTTGATATAAAATATCTTAAGCATATGTATGTATTGGCCACATTGTGGCTTCAGTTCACGTATAAGACTACACGAAGTTTCACTTTCAAACTTTTTTGATGATTTGAAAAACATTACTGTAGAGTCTCACAAACTCGACACAATGTGGACTAAGACCCTGTCGAGTTTGTGGTATGTCGAGTTATCCAGAATTACATTGGGAGGGGAGAAAAACGCATTATTTAGCTGTAATAAATTGTATACTGTATTATACTTAAATACATTATAGTTTGTAATGATACTGTATTACAAACTTAAGAAAACTGTAAAACTTACATAAATTATGCCACAAAACGAAACAAACTTGGCGGGAAATGCCGCTGTCAACGAAAAGAGCACGAGCTGGAGGCGAGTGAGGTACGGTCGAGTACCGAACGCATGTGCATAGCGTGAGGTACAGTCGAGTGCCGAACGCATGTGCATCGCGTGAGGTACGGTTGAGTACCGAACGCACGTGCATCGCGTGAGGTACAGTCGAGTGCCGAACGCATGTGCATCGCGTGAGGTACGGTTGAGTACCGAACGCACGTGCATCACGTGAGGTACAGTCGAGTGCCGAACGCATGTGCATCGCGTGAGGTACGGTTGAGTACCGAACACACGTGCATCGCGTGAGGTACAGTCGAGTACCGAACGCACGTGCATCGCGTGAGGTACGGTTGAGTACCGAACGCATGTGCATCGCGTGAGGTACGGTTGAGTACCGAACGCACGTGCATCGCGTGAGGTACAGTCGAGTGCCGAACGCACATGCATCATTATATAGTACTGTAATACATGTACTGTTCAGTAAATGAGGTTTCGAGTTTCCCGGAGTGTTGAGTTATCGGGAGTCGGGTTTATGAGACTCTACTGTACTTTTTACACAGCATGATAACCTAGTAATTGTGGGTGATCTGAACTGTGATATTTTAGTTAATAGACCAGAATCAGTTGAATATTTATCAATTATGTCTAGTTATGGATTAAAATCTATTGTCCATAAGCCTACTAGAATTTGTAATGGTAGCTCTACATGTCTTGATCATGTGTTTACTCGTTTAAATAAAGTCAGTACAATATTTAATTACTGTGTTAATGTGTTACATAAAGGGATAACGGATGACTCTCTTGTAGAGATGTGCGAGTACAGCTATTTTAAGTCAAGTCGAGTACAGGTTTTTGGAGTAATGGCAAAAGATTCTAATCTCGAGTTCGAGTCGAGTATACAAATAAAAGAAAACACATAGGTTGAGTTGGATTGGATCAAAACATTGTATAGGGTTCCATTTATAAATGTTGTTATTAAAATATACTTTTCTAGTCACTATGACCTGAAAATAACAATAGTAAGTAAAATAAGTGGATTTCTGATTTATTGGAAAAAGGTAAGTACATTTATCTGAAAATAAATCATACCAAAGTTATTGCATAACATTTTTCCATGAAGATGAAATACTTTTATAGCCTATATAGTATTAATTAAAAGTTTCATTACAAAATGATCTCACAGACCTATTACATAGTAATAGATTAGCCTACTTACTTACCACACAAAATGTATTTACTAACATATCTTAGCATTAATTTTAACACTAATAGTCTTCATGAGAACAATCAGTAACAAGATGAAGATATGTTTGAAAGTAACTGGCAAATCAATTGATGAAATTGAAGCCATGTCTTAAATAGAGTTTTCAAATATTACAAATTATTTAAAAAATCATTAATGAAACTTAAACAAGGCCAAAACAAATCACTTGTCTTTAAAAACAGCTCAATGCCAAAGGACTGTTGAGCCTAAAATTAATGGATTGACTCAATTTAAATTATTATGGAACAAAAACCTAGCACAAACATCTTATGCTTACCTATTAGATTTCATTTCAGATTTGTTTTTGATATTTTACTTTAAAAAATGACAAGGTTAGGTTAACCTAACAGTGGACTATACAGACAGTGTTCATACAACTCAATCTGAAGGTCCTGGTAAACCCTCCATTTTGGTGTAAAGAGTAACACAAATGTATAAGCCACAACTTACTTATTTATTAATAAAACACTAAAATCCATATCACAACTCTTAACCCTAAAATGCATTCACACTCATTTTGAATTTAGACACGCGGCCACGGACGACCCTTTGTAGCGCGGTAAACGGCGGGAGTAAACTCGCTCGAAACTTTCGAGTTTCAGTAAAACCTTGAGTTTCAGTGCCGAACTCAGCTCGAACTCGAAATTTCGAGTACTCGCACATCTCTACTCTCTTGTAAAATTCTGCTTTGATTTGAATGACCCTGCACAAGAAAATTATATAAATTTAAGTCTAAAGTTGACTTGAATAAACTTGGTAACATTCTCCAAAACACAGATTTTTCTTTCATTTATAATATAGATTCTGTTTCTATAGCTTTTAGCGAATTTCCCCTGTAGGGAAGAAGCTATGACCGTAGGGGGACAGCTCACTTACTCTACAGATCATTGGCACAACAGACCTATTTAATAATATTTAATTTAATATGAGGTCCATTTACACTACAGCTCGTTGATACAATGACCCTCCGTTATATTTAATTTTTAAAAAGAAGGTCCATTTACTCTACAGATCGTTGACACAACGGCCCCTTATATTATTATTATATTTTTAAAGAGGGTCATAGAGCCAATGAACCCATTTAATATAATCAAAACGGTCCAAAGCGTCTACAGGCTCGTTGCGACAACGGACCTTTATCGATATATTTTTATAATTTTATAAAATAGGACCGTTGACACAACGAGCCATTTCATGTGAACTAAATTTAAACTGAAATGAACGGTCCATTTACGCTACAGATCATTGTTCTACACTGCGCGGGAATAGTATCTGTCAAACTGAAGGCTCTTTACCTTGTGACGCTTGCGCTTAGCGTTGCCCTTTGCCGTCTTATTACGAAAATCAAATGACAAATGTGTATGGTCGGTAAATTTCCAGTATCCATATATATATATATATATATATATTACGTGAAGCCGTTTTTTTGTAAACACAACTTCTCCCTTATTTCTTGGCTAATTTTAATGTTTGAAGTGTCAACAAAATTCGTCTCAGTTCGTAGTTTTGCAATAAGGTTTTAATTTTCGATATTTTTATTCTTAAGGGCACGGGCTGCCCTCATAGTTCGTTTTTAGCCCATAATGATAACATGGGAAAAATTTGATTTTAATTGTAGCTGTTCACACATTATGGACAAACAATAACAGATGTTACACATAAAAAATGTATTTATATGTATAAATCAAATACATTTTTTCTACATCGCTTTGAGCAGTGAAATGTTGCATACAGCGGAGATATTTAAATTTTGTTCACCTGTCTGTTTGTTTGTGAACCAGATTTGTTCAGGGTTTCTCAAAAAATACTGTACCGAATTAAATAAAACATGTTGCCCATTTTCGTGTGGGGCAGGAAATCATTCCATTTCGTGTGGGGTAGGCTTCTGCAAATCATTACGTACGTCATTAGGGTTATGTCCATTGGTCCGTCACTGCCCCATAGAAGAGTTTATGGGTACAGATTACTCAACATTTCACCGTACAATGCACCATGTTTGTTCTAATGAGCATTTAGTCAGATCATTTATCTTTTACCGCAGAATGGAGGAATCATGTGCTTTACTAACTACTTCACAACGGTATACTAAACAATATAAAACACGGCGGGGCAACGAAACATTGGGTTGAGAGCGCATAAGACCTTGCAAGATGGTATTTAAAGCTCAATTTATCTAGGTAGTCATTGTAATTATAATGCTGAATTTGTTATGTGTTTTTAAGCCCATCATGCACAAACTACATGAGTTATTGAGTAAATTTTTGGAAGAAGATAGGTCCATCCCAAAAACAGTTAAGGCCTTATTTACATTTTAATGAGACTCGTTCCTATTAATGGCCTTCAAAATTTCCATGTTAATCATATATTTACTAGACCAATTGAATAAATAATTGGTAGAAAGACAGCAGGCAATGGGAATGTACCATAAGCAGAAATAGGCCTATACTTTCCGTTCCTTATGTCAGTTGGCCTTAACATTTCAATTAAAACAACACCGATCGTTATTAGTTAACTGGACTGATTTAATATACATTTGTTAGGAAGGTAGTTAATATATCATAATAAAACAACGACCTTTGCCTACCCCTGTTCCTAAAGTGCTTTAGGGCCCTCCAAATGTTGGTGCTTTCAAATTTGTGGGTATAAAGAAATAAGTTCTAATTAGGCCTCATCCCCGGAAAAAAAGTTATGTATAAAATGTTGTTTAAAAAAAATTGGCGTTACGATTAAGAGTTGTACATACAAACAAAAGAATTGGTACATACAAACACTCACTTGGTAAAGTATCAGCATGTGAGTTTTGTGAGAATATTGATTAGAACCAATGTATACATATATTTAATGTATAGATTATTAGGTTATGTATAGATTTATAGAACCATTGAAAATTAAGATAGAATAATTTAATGTAAAGCGGACATGTCCAAACTAAAACAAAACGAGCAAATAAACAAAGTAAATATGCTCGCCTTGGAGAGGAACCGTGAAACATTTGAAAAACTGACTGGCTTTTCAAGCAAAGCTTGGTTCCCCAGATGCTGAAGTGCTTTAACAAATGTATATAACTTTTCAAATATAATATTGCACTATGATCGCGAGCGAAGCCACGACTGGCTACAAGTCTATGTTATTCAAATAATTTCTAAGTAGTATCTAAATTTTCCATAAGCTAAAGCATTGGACAAAAATTACTGGATTTAAAGTACAAAATACTAATACAATGCTGTTTCGTAATTACAAGAAACTACAAAAAATTGTTTTATTCATATGTTTTATAATTAAATAAATAAAGTACTCTCCGTTTAACATGTTTTAATTCAATTTATCAAAGGATTTTAAAATTGTTAAACTAAAAAACCAATAAAAGGTTTTACAAATAAAGGTAACGTTCTCCTAAATTGTGAGTGAGTTGATTGTTTATCCGCTAGATTGCACCAGCCATTTTTTTCGTATTTACTTCTGCCAGCTGTGTTCTTTTGTCATTTTATGATTGTGGTACCACAATATTCGTCCTGATTTGTAGTTGTGCATAACGGATTTCATTTTTCGGTATTATTAATTTGAAGGGCATGGGCCACCCTCAAAGTTAGTTTTTTGCCCTTTAGATTAACATAGGGAATAATTTTATTTGAATTGCGGCTGTTAATACATTATGGACAGGTTATTATCAATACCAGATTTTAAAGGTAAGAATCTATTTATCTATTTATGTTGTATGCAATGGAGATATTTAAATTGTTGTTAAAATTTTTCATCTGTCTGTCTGTTTATAAGCCAGATTTGTTTACCGTTTCACAAAAAAGGACAATACTGAATGAAATAAAATGTTTTGCGTATTTTCATGTGCAGGAGGAATTCTTTTGACTGTTTTAAAGCATTAGGGTAGTGCCCCTTTGTCCGGCACCACAACAAAATCGATCTTAAGGGTACAGGTTACTCAAATTTTCACTGCAGAATGCACCATATATGTTCTATTGAGCATTTAGTCAGCTAATTACATTTTATCAGAAAACGGAGGAAATATGTCTGATTTACTACTCTGCAAAGTTATACTAAACCATACCAAATAACGGCAAGACAATGAATCATTGGCTACAATACACATAAGCCCTTGCAACATGGTATTTAAAGCTCAGTTTGTCTAGGAGCCATTGTGATTATAATACCAAATATTTTATGTATTTTAGCCACCTTATGCTATTCCAGGACACAGTTTCACCCTTATTGTTCTCAGTTCTCTGGATGAACTCCGTTTTTATAAGGGATTTGAACTCAAGAAACTCAGACTGTTCCTTTTGGAACACAGTAAGTTTCGGATCACACTCAATATATGTTATGAAAGTTGCCCAGTCCCTTGGAATTTCAATACAGGCTACTGATTTTTTTAGCCCTTTCTATCATAGCATGTATCGGCCTCCATATGTGTATGGCCTGGCTCTAAGAATATATGGTGAATAACAATATCACGTCCTTCTTCATGAAACTTTTTTACAGCGTGAAGAAACATTGCACTTACATAGATGTTTCTAGTTTGGCCAGGACAACAGTCGCTGTAAAATATGATTTAATTTGTTTCTTTATCTTAAATATCCTTTAGATATTTGAACAGGCAGGAGCAAATTTCCTGGCTGCCACGTTTGGCAACCGTCTCATCCCACATGAAGCACATTTTTCGCTTATTGGGCTTGTCACATCTTGTCTCATACAAGGTTAGATTAAAAGTCCAGAGCAGTCTTTTATAAAATGGCACACCATTTACTAAACACGGTGTAGCAAGGCACTTTTGAATATCAAATGAGACAACGACCAGATGTTTATTTGTCAATGCTGATTTTTTGTCTTCGTCTTTTTGTTTGTAAGCAGCTTCAGCAAAATCGAGGTGATCATTTTTTTAACTGCTGAGTGTTTAATCTCTCTTCCTCGTTGTCAGTTGATTTAATAATCATTTCAAATTTATCACATTTCCCGCAAGTGTCATTTTTTGGTTTCTTGAATTGATAATTGAAATTTTCAACAAACATCTGCCTATAGAAATATTCACTCTGAGGTTCAATGTCATTTTCTTTACAAAAGTCCACATAAAGTCTATACATTTTCGAAATTGACAGGTTAGTCGAAAGATACTTTTTTATATATGTGAGCGAGAATAGTGAGATTCACTTGCTGGAAACATCGATGTATGATCCAGAATTACCTGGATCTTTCCTCTTGAAGACATATTTTGAAAAATAAAACATAAACAAAAGCAATAAACTCAGTGAAACACCTGAAATAAACAAAACCACTTTAAATCAGTGCACCAGCTGTTACATAAAATGGCCAATGTTAGAAGGAATTGTATAATGTCAAAAGGGCCAAACTACACTTTGGCCTTTCTTGTGGTTAAAAAGATAATAACGTAAGGAGCCTAAGTGAAGGTTGGCCCTTCTTCTCATATTAACAAATAAATATTTTATTTTGACATAGGCCTTAAATGAATTTGTATCTCAGCTGATACAGGATAGGACATTGGCCTTTTTTGTACTATATAAAATAACAATATAGAGTGTAATGAAGACAATCTCAAATTTGAGAATTTTGGACAATGGCCCTTTTAGCACCAAGCCACAGATATATATGTGTCCGTATAACTTTTGAAAGAAACACCCGATTTTGATTAAATTTGGCACAAATGTGGAGAGTAGCATTTAAGACTTTAAGTTCGGAAACCAGATCGATCGCACTATGGGAAAGGGGTTTTATGGGGGTTTACAATTTTCCAAAAATCGGTTTTTTGCAAATTTGACCCCAAAATGTTAAAAACACTCAATTTTGATTATAGCCATTTTATAGAGCTTAAAAAAAAATTAGTATTTTGAATCATTAACCTAGGTTAAGTGGTTGCGGAGAAAATCCAAAAAACGTTTCCCATGTTAATCTTATGGGAAAAAGGTATTTAAATTTGTCTCAGATAGTTTTACTAAAAACTTCACATTTCTGTTTATTAATGTGTTTAGCTCAACAAAACAAACATTTTGATGTTTTAATCGTTGTTCTACGTCCAACCGTTGCAGAGATATTCAAAGTGCTAAACACAGTACGTTGTCCAATGTTATCCTTATGGAGAATAAATAAAATTTGATATCTCGATTATTTATGAATGTATATTGATGAAACTTGATATGTGGTTTCGCGTAGTACTGGTATATTGATATTTGCACTCTAAATGGATTTTTTTTACTATCCCCATTGCAGCAAACCTGCATACTCGGCCCCCATATTATTCATATGGAGAATAAGTCAAGTTTTATATCTCCCTTAGTTATGAACCTAAATTAATAAAACTTGGTATGTAGCTTCACCTGGTTGAGTTACATTGATAATTGCAAAAATACACATTTTTTATCTTCCTCGTTGCAGCAAACCTGCATACTCAGCTCTAATGTTATTCTTATGGAGAATAAATAAAATGGTATATATCACTAATAATATAATGGTATATAAATTATAATGGTATATAAATGGATTTTTGTGAAACTTGGTAAATAGCTCTATGTTGTAGTGAGACACGTATATATGCATTGGAAATTCGCTGAGTACGCAGGTTTGCTGCGACGGGGTATTTTATAATATTGTAGTTTTTTCTGTGAAACAATGGCGGAATCTATGGAAAACCATTTATCAGAAGTTTTTGAGTGTGAAGGTTTAAATGGGGGTATTTCCTCAACAATGGTGTAACTATTATTAAGATTGGGCCATAATTAACTGATTTATTGCAATTTGTTTAATAGAATACATGCTTATTTTGTGGCAATTATAGCAAAATAAGCATGTATTCAATAAAACAAATTGCAATAAATCAGTTATTTGTGGTTTGATCTTAATAAACTTTACACCATTGTTTAGGAAATAAAATTGCACAACTTTATGGTTTATTTAAGATGTTTTTTTTTTTAATTTACGGTTTTTGAGATATTAAGCTTTAAAATATAAAAATGGCCGCCATTTTTAAATAGTACAAATTATAAACTTCATAATACATACCTAAATAGGTTTTGTTAATAGTCGTCCACGTACCAAGTTTGAAGTTAATACGTTTAGTGGTTCGTGAGATATAATTGGTCAGGTAAAAAAACACATACAGACGGATATACGGAAAACCGAGCATTTTAGGACATGTGTTAATAGGAACTTTTTCCTTAGTTTTTATGTAAGTAATCATATCCCGAAGCCCTGAAGGGTTTTTTTCAACACCCTGTATACAAAGAAAACGATTACTGTATTGAGAAAGGTACATTGGTCAAAAGAACTCTGCACTTATATTTTTTTAAACACATTTAGGAGTCTTTTAAGTTAAAATGGCCAACCGGTTAAGACCGTGTGAATATCAGGAATGGAAAAACCGGGCCAATAATTTTTGTCTTCCAGACGGAGTACCCAACTAGGGACTACAGTCACGCCAAACTCCTAGCTTATAATTTCCGTAATACATAGGCTAATTTTAAATTTAAAATTATATGTAGTGTGGATTAAAGCTCCTTATGATTCTACTACTTGTAGAACAGTACCTATGATTATTGCCATGTTCATACACACATGTAGTCTAATATTAAAAACGTACAGGTTGAATTCGATTACTTCCTGGACGAAATACGCATAGGCAATACCTTAAGCTTCTATGTCTTCAAAATACGTCTTTTAAAACACGGCGTTTTACTGTGGTAAGTTAGTTGTTTTATACAGCATTTCCGTTGAATATATTTACTTGGTTCAATTTACTCCATTTTACTTACCTTATATTTTTGTCTTAGTTCTCACTTTAAAGGTTCACCTTTTAATAAT
The DNA here is from genome assembly GCA_963675035.1 of Allygus modestus. Classification (NCBI taxonomy): domain Eukaryota; kingdom Metazoa; phylum Arthropoda; class Insecta; order Hemiptera; family Cicadellidae; genus Allygus; species Allygus modestus. Next base: position 238,830,596 of record OY776112.1, read on the forward strand.
GGTTAGAATTTGTCAAAGCTTCTGATTTATAATATTAAATATAGTATAATAGTGCTATTAAATTAACTTCTAGCATTAGCATTGTTTTACTGCAATCTATTTTGTACTACATTAAAAATAGTTGACTTTTATTTGTTAATAGGAATTTATATAAATATATGTGTATGGTTTTTAGTAAAAATATGCGCAAATTAATTTCGTCCGTCGCGTCGTATCGGCCGCGTGGTCAGTGCGAATGGATGAGCGCCTTCCGTTTAAAGATACTTTTTGCACACCATGTAGAATGATGATCTGTAGTGTAAATGAACCTACTCTTTATATTTTCACTATAAAATATATAAAATGGCTCGTTGTGCCAACGGCCCTAAAGTTGAAATAACAAATATGTTAAACTAAACGGTTCGTTGTATCAACGACCTAATTTCATATTTATTTAAAATATTACAATTTAAGGCCGTTGACTCAACGATCTGTAGTGTAAATGGACCTTGAATTATTATTTTACTATTTAGATAGGGTCATAGTGCCAACGAGCTGTAGAGCAAATGAACCTCTATTTTTGTTTAGTTATTTTAGAAGGATCATTGTGTCAACGATCTGTAGTGTAAATGAACCCATGATATATTTTATTTTATGTTTAGGAGGGTCGTTGTGTCAACGATCTGTAGCGTAAATGAACCCTAACCGACCGTAGTCGGCATGGTAAGACCTAGGCCCGGGACCATGATAAATTTTCATTTTGAGGTCCCCAGACCCCAAAAACACAATTCGTTCGAAACTGTATATATATATATATATATACATATGTGTGTGTCCGTGGGTGCGATAACCTCGTAAAAATGGTCCGATTTAAAAAAAATTTAGTACAAACATGTAAAGCAACATTTATGCAACCAGATCGATCGGACTATGGGAAGGGGGTTTATGGGGGTTTTAAATTTTTAAAAAAATCTGTTTTTTTTTAATTTTCCCCCTACAATTTTAAAAACACTTAATTTTGGTTGTAGCCATTTTATAGAGCTTAAAAAACAAATAATTTGGTATTTTGAATCATTAACCTAGGTTAATTGGTTGTAGAAAAAAGTCAAAAAACGCGTCCATTAAATTTCCCATGTTAATCTTATGGGGAAAAGGTTTTTAGATTTTCCTCAGATAATTTTACTAAAAACTTCACATTTCTTTTTACCAGTCAGTTTAGCCCTACAAAACAATCATTTTGGTGTTTTAATTTGTTCTACGTCCAACCGTTGCAGAGATATTAAGTGCTTAACACAGTACGTTGTCCAATGTGTATGGAGGATAAATAAAATGTTATATCTCAATTGTTTATGAATGTATATTGATGAAACTTGGTATGTGGCTTCAACTAGTTGTGGTACATTGATATTTGCACAAAAAAGGTTTTTTGTTGATTTTCCCTGTATCAGAAAACCTGCATACTCGGCCCTCACGTAATTCATATGGAGAATAAGTAAAGTTGTATATCTCTCTTAGTTATGAACCTAAATTAATAAAACTTGGTATGTAGCTTCACCTGGTTGAGTTATATTGATAATTGCAAAAATCTTCCTCGTTGCAGCAAACCTGCGTACTCAGCCCTAATGTTATTCTTATGGAGAATAAATAAAATGCTATATACTGTATCACTTATTTATAAATGTATTTTTGTGAAACTTGGCAAGTGGCTCTATGTAGTAGTGAGACACATATATATGCATTGGAAATTCGCTGAGTACGCAGGTTTGCTGTGATGGGGGTATTAGTTATCACCATTGGATTTAGCTTTAAAAACACACAATTTGGTGTTTTGATCATTTCTCTACGTCAATTGGTTACAGAGATATTGAAAGTACTAAACACAGTACGCTGTCCAATGCTATTCTTATGGAGAAAAAGAAAACAATTATATCTTGCTTATTTATGAACGTATATTAACGAAACTTGGTATACGGCTTTATCTGGTTGTGGTCTATTGTTATTTGCACAAAAAAAGCAATGTTTTCCGATAATTCCTGTAGCAGCAAACCTGCATACTCAGCCCCAATGTTATTCTTATGGAGAGTAAGTAAAATGTAATGTCTCCCTTCATTATGAACATAAATTAATAAAACTTGATATGTGGTTTTACCTTGTTGAGTTATATTGATATTTGCATAAAACTCTTTTTTTGTGTTCCTTGTTGCAGCAAACCTGTGTACTCATCCCCCATGTTATTATTATGGAGAATAATAAAAATGGTATATATCGCTTATTTATAAATATATATATTTGAAACTTGGAATGTGGTTTCACCTAGTTGAGTAATATTGGTATTAGCCCTAGCAGTGGCCAATGTTAGAAGTGTGGAATGGCCAATCAATTTTGGCGATTTTGCAGACCTTTTTTTGAAAATTCGTATAAATTTGAAATGAGAACTAAACATAGCCAACCTCATATTCATTTTGTTCAGAATGAACAGGGAAATCTGAAAATAGTAAAATAAAAAAGATCTAAGAGGTAATTTTTTCAGCAAAGTAAAAAAATAAAAAACATTGAAATTTCTTTTTGAAATTTCAAAAGCAGCCCCGGTAAAACTTTTTTGTCCGATTTTTTATGGAAAATTCATTATATACATTTTGTAAACAATTCAATTCCCTACATAGAAATGTATAATATGTTGGGGAAAAAATTTTATTTGTAAGTATTATGTAAGTATATACGGAAAACCGCAAAACGTGAAAATTGTACAGTGTTAGTTAGTACTATAAAAAAGTCATAAAGTTGATGGTAAAAAATTGTTATCACTTATGATTAGATGAATTTTGGAAATTTTAGGGTATTCGGAAAAAAGAATTCTACGGTATTTAGTATATAAACTTTTTTTAGAAATTTATTCCTCCACATACTATATATATACATTTAGTAGGAAATTCAATTCCCTACATAGAAATGTATAATATGTTGGGGAAAGAATTTTATTTGTAAGTATTATGTAAGTATATACGGAAAACAGCAAAATTTGAAAATTGTAGTGTTAGTACTGTAAAAAGGTAATACAAATATGTATATGCTAATAATAATATGTATATATTTGTAAAGCTAATGAAGTAAGAAATGTAAAAAAGTCATAAAAATTGATGGTAACAAATTTTTACCACTTATGATTAGAAGAATTTTGGAAATTTTAGGGTATTCGGAAAAAAAATTTCTACAGATTTTAGTATATAACTGTTTTTAGAAATTTATTCCTCCAAATACTATATATACATTTTGTAAGAAATTCAATTCCCTACACATAAATGTATAACATAATGGGGGAAAAAAATTTTGTGTAGGTGTTATGAAAGAATATATGGAAAACCGCAAAATGAGTAATTTTACAGTATTTAGTATATAACTTTTTTTAGAAATTTTTTCACCCCAAAACAATATAAACATGTAGAATTTCCCATTACCTACAAAAATATACATAACATTCATAATAAATTGTATGTTTTTATATGTGTTATGTAATAATAAAATTAATCGCGGACTTATAAAATCACGGTTTATATCGCACTCGTATTTTCGTGACATGGTGCTAAAGAAAAACACAACTTTTTACAAACACTATTTCACACACTTCAGTAATATTTATGCATAATAAAATGTATAAAGATTACTGTTATATACACACACACACACTTCACTAACACTAACACTCCGAAATAATAAAGGATTTAGCAATAATTCGCAGATAACACGAGAGCGCAAACTCACCGACAACAACACGCAATGGCTGCAACTACGCAATAGATGTGAGAGGAGTGACGCATTTCCTTCGTCTTCGAGACAACAGCCGGAAATAACCCTGGGCAAGGCTGCCAATCTCAAAAGCTATATTTCTTCCTCTTCAAAATGACATATTATATGACTAGTATTTATAACTTGCACTGGATATAATTCGTATTTTCCATACCAGCTTATTACGCTGGTTGGCCATTTAAACTCTTTGGCTATCACCCACAACCACCCGCAACATCCTAAGACAAAAATTACCTGAGCAGGGTAATTCCAAAGAAGTCGTGTTTTTACATTTTCCGAGCGTCGACTGCAGGAATGGCGTAGCGGCAAAATTTTATTGTAATTATAATCGTCGTGACATTGTTATACAACTTGTAAACGGTTCATTTATGTAATAAAATTAAAGTTCAGAATGTGATCTTTCGAATGGTATAAATATTGTTCACTTCTGAGTTGACTATTAGTGTTTTTTTTACCGTTACAAAAATTTCGACCCGTACCAGCGTATTACGCTGGTGGCCACTTAAGGCATCACGGCAAACCAGCGTATTACGCTGGATGGCCACTGCTAGGATTAACATGAAAACCCATATTTTTTGTTCCTTGTTGCAGCAAACCTGCGTACTTATCCCCAATGTTATACTTATGGAGAATAATTCAAATTGTATTTATCGCTTATTTGTGAATATATTGTTATGAAACTTGGTATGCGGCTGGATGTGGTATTAAGACCTATATTATGCATTGGTTTGCTGCGACGGCGGTATTTATAGTTTCTTTCAAACAATAGTATCTGCAGTTAATGAAAGTAAAGAAGTTATTGCATTAAAAAGATTAAATAAAACACTTTCTCCATGGTTAAATGTAGGGGTGTGCAAATAGTGATTTCTGGCTCGAGCCGATCCGAGCCGAGCTTTTTTCTAAGTTCTTGAGCTTCGAGCTTTCTCGAGCCGAGCTTTTGATGGGAATTTTCTCTAGGGGTGTGCAATATACCAGTAGCAATTTAATGACTCGAGCCAAGCCAGGCAGAATTTGTTCAATGTTTTCGAGCTTTGAGCATTTTTGATTAGGCCTATATGTATTCTTTATTCATATTATGTTTTAAAGAACATTTTATTTATTATGATAATGTAAAATAATTTATAACTTTAAATATTTGTCATCTTTCATTCACTTCTTCTATATTCATTATGCATACGTTAAATAAATAAAGGCCTACAGTAGGAAAATAACAAAATAAGTAGGATACCGGTACTAAAAAGGAAGATTTATTGAGACCACTTGTTGATAGTAACGAACAATTTTTCTTTCAATATAAAGTAGGTAGCCCACATAGGAAAAAATAACGAAAAGGAGGAGAACTAAAAAATGTTAACTAGACTGATAAGCCCACAGGTACTAATGCAGTTATTACCGTATTTATCAATAGCCATAATAAACGGACTGTATATCAATATGTTCTCTCCATGTAACCAAACATTTAGGCCCTAGTCTAGGGAATTGCCAAAACCCAGTGGCCTATCTCTCACTCAACTGTTTGTAAATAGTAAATTTTAGGTTATCCTATTATAAATATAAGTAAGTTAAACCAGTCTTTGTATCTTATTGTACTCACAGAAATAAGTTATCCAATAATTGTTGGCCTAGCATATGTTGTATCTAACCTGTTACCTAATAGACTTAACCTATTATATCTGCTTCTGAATCAGAAGATGTTAGAAGCAGAAGGTGGGAGAGGATCGTCAATGCATTCTTCTTCCATCATTGCTTTAATAATTTGATAGCATACAGTTACAAAATGATATGCTTTCTACTGACGTTTATTCACAAATTCAAACAATCCCGCGGGGAGTTAACAATATGATTTTAATCGCACAGCTGCACTGCGCAATTTTGATCACGTCTTGCCCTTGATTGGGCGTACATAGAATATAATCAACCTTTTAAATAATATGACCACCGGTATTATAAACATGCGTTACGTAACCATTCAGAATTTTTAAAAAAACTTTAAGAGATTTTGTGAACCTCGCAATAAGTGATTTTAAGGTGTAAATTATTATGACCTTGATGTGACACTAATTATTGTTAACTTTAACAACTACAGTATGATTGCAGTTGTATTTCTATAAACAACTGTAAACTACCGTAAACTGAAGATTTGGTAACAATCCAATTTTTGGAGAGTAAGTTACTCTTTTGGCTGTACACTAAAACGCCGTCATGTTCATCACCTATGACCTTGTCCCTAGCTATCATTATTACATTATAACTATCTTCACTCAACGTCTTAAGGCATTTCGCAAAGTGGGTACCAACAGTGTTGCCAGACATAATTTCAGACTCCAGGGAATATAAAATTATTGTGTAATGTACAAAGTTTAAGTTGAAGAAAAGACTGTACCGATGCAACAGTTAGAAAAAGTGTTTTCATTGGTTTTAGTTTTTTGCTAGGGTACATTTTCTGGAGCAGTACGCAGTACGATTATTATATTAATTATTATTAACCGTGAAATATTGCAAAACTCAACTAGTCAACGGCAACATTGCACTGCAAGCAAAGAGAATAGTGAATAGTGTGATATGTCCACTTGGTGTGATTGAGCGTAGACAATGTAGCTCCATTGCGTTGGTTGATCAGATCGGCACTGTCGGCAGTACTTTAATATTTGGTTATTTTTATACGAAGGACCGAAAGCATTAGCATTGCTGGATTATGTGTGTTATAGAGCTCTACCGACGCAAACTACGAGAATTCTAAAATTTATTCTGCAAAGTTTTTGCTTTAAATTTACTTTGGTAGATGACTCTTTTCGCTATTCGGCGTTTTAAATATTCGGCTCGAAAAAGCTCGAAGTTTGAATATTCGCACACCCCTAGTTAAATGATTATATTTTATCAAAAATTAACCTTTGGAAACGAGTCTATAGATGTATGAGAGCACAACCAAGAAACGATAGATTAAAAATGTACAATGGAAGGTATAGGAACTATCTCAAGAATGAGTTGCGAGTGTGTAAAGAAAATTATTTTAATGATAAGTTCAATCTCCTGTCACGTAACCTGAAAGGACAATGGCGTATGGTAAATAATCTAATTAGTGAACCTGCCAAGAAAATAGATATTACACAAATATGTAATAATGGTAAAGTTATATATGATACTAGTGAAATTACTTCTTCTTTCAACAAATTTTTAATAAATATTGCTGATGTATTGAGAAATAATTTATGTGACTAATAATGGTAAAGTTATATATGATAAGAGTGAAATTACTTCTTTCAACAAATTTTTTAGAAACTAGAGGCTTGAAGGGGCGACAGCCCCTAATCTTGCTCCAAGCTGGAACACATGTCATATCGTAAACAAAGTAGTCACTTACTCACATGTTTTATTGTAAACAAAGTGAAAGTTTTTAAATTCCCATGCTTTTCTTATGGGAGCTAAAGTTTTTAAATTCCCATGCTTTTCTTATGGGGGATGTTTTATGTTACTTCTCGTTTGCTGTTAACTTTTTGAAGATACTGCTATTTTTCCCGAGTCCCTGGAATCGAGACCTTTAATTTGAGCCGTCTCCCATCATCCTGCGATTTGCTAAACTCTCACAATTTTGACTTAAAAATTTTGCTTACAGAATTATATATAAAGATATTGCTGCTGATGTATTGAGAAATAATTTATGTGACTCCACAATCAACTGAACCAAAGTCTAAATGAACTAAAAATACCCCAAAAATAAATAGGTAGATCTATTTTTATGATTCCTCAAACTGAAGGTGAGGCTATGAGTGTTATTCAAAAGTTGAAGAATGGTAAAGCTCCAGAATATGACAGTGTAACGTCTTTTATTTTAAAACACATTTCTAGCAGAATAATAGCAGTCTTAACATATCTTATAAATTTTAGTTTACAAAGATCTATTTCCCCGACTGCCTTAAGAGTGCTATTTTTATTCCGTTGCATAAACGAGGACCCCTGGACAATCTTTTGAATTTCAGACCTATTAGTTTGCTCTCTATGTTTTACAAAATTCTCGATAAAATTGTGAAAACACCTTGTTGCCTTTTGGATTAGTAATAATTTGTTTAGTAAAAACCAATTTGGTTTTATGGAAAAACTATCCGACTGAATTGTAAGATGCTCTGTTACAATTTTTAGAACAAATCTATGGAAGTCTAAATAGTGGGAAGATATCTGCAGATTTTTTTCTTGACATCACCAAAGCCTTTGATGCAGTGGATCATCACGTTTTGTTTTGCAGGACAAATTGTGGATGGCTGGTGTTAGAGGACTACCCCACAACTGGTTTTCAAGTTATTTAAAAATCAGAAATCAAAAAGTAAAAATCGGTAATTTTCTTAGTGAAGGTTTGATTAAATATGGCATTCCTCAAGGCTCTGTTTTGGGGCCGATACTTTTTTTAGTCTACATCAATGATCTTTGTGAAGCAAAGTTTAATGGGTTAGTGATTGCTTTTGCTGATGATTCAGCACTTAGAGAACTTACTGAATTTTGGTTCAACAAACATTTTCTCACATTAAGCGAAAAAACATAATTTATAATTTTCAATGCAAAAAATGTATCTTTTAATCATAATAAATTTTACCATAATTTATGTTTAAACCAGAATTGTAAAAAAAGAATTGTTATCGATCAAGTAAATTAAATTAAGTATTTGGGCCTAATCATAGATTCAAAGCTAACCTGGAGGAGTCATATTTTAAAATTAAAAAACGAACTCAATGTGTCAGTGCATAAATTCTTTTTATTACAAGATTTATGTCCCAGAAAAATCGTAGTAAACTTGTATCATGCTTTAGTAGGGTCAAGATTGAGTTACGGTTTGTCTTGCTGGGGTAGAATGTACACATCAACACTTAAGACTTTAATAACCTTACAAAAATTCTTCATCAGAATAATAATGTAAAAGCCCAAAATTAAACATTCACGACCTTTGTTTTCAGAATTACGAATCCTTCCTTTACAATAATTGTACATTTTCAAAGTTCTTAAAATATTTTTTACAAGAAACTAGGGGTGGGCGAGTAGTTTTTTTTAAATCGAGTCGAGTATTGAACCAAACTACTTTCTTTAAAAGACATGTTTTTGGTGGGGTTTTCATTTCTAAATGAACCAAACTACTCGAGTATCGAGTCGAGTAGTTCTTTAAAAAAGTAAAAAAACTAATTTTAGCAAATTTTCCCTATAGGGAAGAAGCTATTACCGTAGGTCTCATGGTAAGACTTAAGCCCAAGACCGTGATAACTTTTTGTTCTGAGGTACCCAGATGTTGGAAGGAGGGTTTATGGGGGTTTCAAGTTTTCAAAAAATCAGTTTTTTGCATTTTCACCCTACAATTAAAAAAAAACTTAATTTTGGTTTTGACCATGTTACAGAGCTTGAAAAAAAAACAAGTAATATAGTTTTTGAATTATTAACCTAGGTTGCATAGTTGCGGAGAAAATCCAAAAAACCTACTCATAAAATTTCCCATGTTAATCTTATGGGAAAAAGGTTTTTGGTTTTTCTTAGGAAAACTTAGGAACTTAGGTTCATTTCAATGTAAACTTCACATTTGTTTTTACCAATCAGTTAACCTCCACAAAACAATCATTTTGGAGTTTACCTTGTGATTCCAAGTCCAACCGTTGTGGAGATATTCAAAGTGCTAAACACAGTACGTTGTCCAATGTTATCCTTATGGAGAATAAATCAAATTTGATATCTTGATTATTTATGAATGTATATTGATGAAACTTGTATGTGGCCTCACGTAGTTCTGGTATATTTGCACAAAAAAATGATTTTTTGTTGATCATCCCTCTAGCAACAAACCTGCGTACTCAGCCCCCATGTTATTCTTATGGAGAGTAAGTAAAATGTAATGACTCCCTTAATTATGAACATAAATTAATAAAACTTGGTATGTGGCTTCACCTTGTTGAGTTAGGTATGTGGCTTCACCTTGTTGAGTTAAATTGATATGTGCACAAAAACCCAGTTTTTGTTCCTTGTTGCATTAAACCTGCTTACTTAGCCCGCATGTTTTTCTTATGGAGAATAATTCAAATGATATATCACGCTTATTCATGATTGAATATTGATGAAACTTGGTATGTGGCTTCGCCTAGTTAACTTCTATTTATATTTGCATAAAAAAATGGTTTGTGTTCCTTGTTTCAGCAAACCTACGTACTCATCACCAATGTTATTCTTATGGAGAATAATTAAAATTGTATATATCGCTTATAAGTTTATAAGTGAATATATTTTTATGAAACTCGGTATGCGGCTTTATGTGGTATTAAGACATATATTATGCATTGGAAATTCGCTGAGTACGCAGGTTTGCTGCGACGAGGGTATTTATTTTTTGTATTGAAAAAAATGTTTTTTACATATTAAACTTTAACTACAAACATAACATTTTATTGAATTATTAATGAATTATTGATTATTGATTTTATTGAATTATTTACATTATTTTAACCTTTATTTTACCACGAATGAATAATGAGTTAAATGAATATATATATATATATATACATATATATTAGGGGTGTGCGAGTAGTGATTTTTTTAATCCAGTCGAGTCGAGTCGAGTAGTGCCAATTATTTTCGAGTTTCGAGTATTTTCGAGCGAGTATTTGCCATCAATTGGTAGTTTAAAATAGTGTAATGGAATTTGGATAACACCCTAGACTTGATAATCTAAACATGGTTTCTAACTAATACATGAGTAGCAATACAAAGTTTTGGCCAGTACAATCAAATTGTATTACGTATTGACTAACAAAACAAGGTTTGATATTCGTTTCCAGCCAATGAAAACAGGAACCTGTTGTCATTTGGCCAATTTCACCTGGTCTAGACATCGCTTATAATCAATATTAAATGACGAAATCGTTAGTCACGGCCGAAATTGCGCGATCCGATCGTCATTTTCGGCCGATTTTACGTGATGCGATTGCCTTTTGCGGCCGTTACTACGCGTTTTGGCCGGTCGCAATCGTTCGCGGTCGTCATTTTCGGCCTGTTTTACGTGATACGATCGCCTTTTGCGGCCGTTACTGGGCGTTTTGGTCGGTCACAGACGTTCGCAGTCGTCATTTTCGGCCGATTTTACGTGATGGGATTGCCTTTTGCGGCCTAAATTGCGCGGTCCGATCGTCATTTTTGGCCGATTTTCTGTGATGCGATCGCCTTTTACGGCCGTTACTACGCGTTTTGGCCGGTCGCAATCGTTCGCAGTCGTCATTCCGGCCGATTTTACGTGATACGATTGCCTTTTGCGGCCGTTACTACGCGTTTTGGCCGGTCGCAATCGTTCGCGGTCGTAATTTTCGGCCTATTTTACGTGATGCAATCGCCTTTTGCGACCGTTACTACGCGTTTTGGCCGCTCGCAATCGTTAGCGATCGTTCGGTAATCGGCGGGAACTACTCGCTCGAACTTTCGAGTAGTTTTCAAAACTTCGAGTCGAGTTCGAGTATTAAAATACTCGGCCGAAAACTCGAAGTTTCAAGTACTCGCACACCCCTAATATATATATAGGCTATACTGTTTTCAACAACCATAACAAATAAAAGACAAGTATTACAAATATATATCCATACAAAGATTTTGGGTTGGTTTATCAAAGCCAGAACATTTTAACAGGAAAGTGATTTTTTTACCCCGACCCAAACTCTCCCTGTGCCCCTCTCTTACTTATTTTAACTCACAGGTATACATAAATAACCCATCTGTCAATGTCTCCTTTCATATGAGCTAAAAATAGATTTTAAGCTTATTTTTCTTTATTTCAGTCACTTATTTTGTTAAACATCGGTTAGCGCCGTAAACGTGGGTAAACGGCGGGGGTAACTACGCTAATTTCAACTATCTGGGGTAAACGGCGGAAGTAGTTAACTACTCGACTAGATAGTTGAGAGTATTTTTACTTCTCGACTCGGCCTTCCAGTAGTCTTTAGTACTCGAACAAATACTCAAAACTCAGGCCCACCCCTACAAGAAACACAGCGTATCGAACAATTTCAGATAAACCTTATTGTCTTCGAAACGAGTTTGCGGTTCCACTTCCACAACCACGTGTCAAAAGGTTTTTTCTTATAATGGACCTCTTTTTTACAACCTTGCTTATCAACTAATTTTTAATAAAAGAAGGAAAAAAATGTTACGTTGAAAAACATTAAACTTTGACTTTTGAGGGAAGAAAATGTTGAAATTTATTTATAATATAATTGCATTTACCTTGTATATTAATTTATTGCTTTTACGTATGTTTCTATTGGAAAGTATGGTTATATTTTTTTATTTATAAGTTGTATGAGAGGTAGAACTTATAATTTCTTAAAAGCTAATTAAAAATTATTGTTTTTTGTTTTCTAATATTGTTAAGTTTGTTTATAAGTTCAATGAAGTGCTAAATTACAGTACACAGGTTTGCTATTTTTAGTTCAATTAATTACTGTTTTAATATTTTATTTCTGTTGTAACGGTAGTCCAGCTGTCTTTCATTCACCGTTAGTTTCAGTAACCTGAAGTTGCCAAACGGATATTGCCTAGGAGAAACCTATTATTCACCAATGTGAAAGTATATATTTTAAGTTTTATTATATGTAGTTACTTGGAAACAACTGTTAAGTTTTCTTTGTTTTTGTATCATGTTTGGTGAATAAAGTTTATTATTATTATTATAAAGACACCCTGAAATGTTTGTTATGGTACAGTTCATTATTTCCTCAGTATTCGGTTAGTAAAATTCTTATCCAAAAGCTTTTACATTGAGGATATAATAAAATACCCCCGTAGCAGCAAACCTGCATACTCAGCGAATTTCCAATGCATATAAATTTATCTTAATACCACATAAAGCCACATACCAAGTTTCATCACTATACATTCATAAATAAACGATTTATGATATTTTAATTATTCTCCATAAGAATAACATGGCGGCTGAGTATGCAGGTTTGCTGAAATAAGGAACACCAAAATTGGGTTTTTATACAAATATCAATATAACTCAACTAGGTAAAGCCACCTACCAAGTTCTATTAATTTATGTTGTTAATTAAAGTGGATAACATGTTAATTATTCTCCATAAGAATAACATGGGGCTGAGTATGCAGGTTTGATGCTACGGGGACTATAGGCCAAAAAATGGGTTTTTGTGCAAATATCAATAAACCACAATTAAATGAAGCAATATACCAAGTTTCGTCAGGATAAGTTGATAAATAAGCGAGATATACAATTTTTCTTATCCTCCATAAGAATAGCATTGGACAACGTACTGTGTTTAGCACTTTCAATATCTCAGTAACCAAGTGACGTAGAGCAATGATTAAAACACCACATTTTGCGTCTTTTTAAGCTGATTCCAATGGAAAAAAATAAAATTTTACTTTTTCAAAAATTATATGTAAAAAACTCAAAAAAAAACATTTTTGGGGTACAAAAGCCCCCCAAAATACCCCTTCGGATAGGCCGATCTGCCTGGTTTTCGAACTTAAAGTCACAAATGCCGCTTTACACGTTTGTACCAAATTTCGTCAAAATCGGACCATTTTTACGAGAGTTATCGCACCCACGGACACATAGATATATATATAGATATATATATAGATATATATATAGATATATATATATAGATATATCTATATATATATCTATATATATATATATATATATATATATATATACACAGTTTCAAACGAATGGTGTTTTTGGGGTCTGGGGACCTCAAAACGAAAAGTTATCATGGTCCCGGGCCTAGGTCTTACCATGCCGACTACGGTAATAGCTTCTTCCCTATAGGGGAAATTCGCTAAAAACCAAATAGGCCATAACAGTAGTTGAAATTACCTTCAAGACATCGTATATAGCAACATTATTCTCTGTGTCCTGGGTTAAAATGTGCCTTTTGTCATTCAAGATGTGAAACCTCCGGATGGCCGGCCCTCCTTTGATGGTCATCTCTGGCTTTGCATTGACGGGTTTCGCCCCATTCAAACAATCGCTCTCATCCCCTGAGCCAACACCTCCGTCACTGATCCAATCCCTCTTGGGTAATGCCTGTAAAACACAAGTCAAGACTGTATTGATCCCTGTAAATATAAATTCTAGGAATTTGTTACTTTGTAGATCCAAAAGTTTTGTGTTTAAGTTTGATCGGTTAAACTCAACAATTACTAACAATTTATCAGATAACTATGTTCTGAAAAATCCTCAGTCTAGTACGCCTTTTACAGATGGTCCTAATAAACAGTTTAGTCCCATGCTTCGCTACTTCTTTGAGTTTGTTTGCAAGGAGATAGTGTTTTAAGATGATAAATAATTTCAGAATTAGCATGGTCTCCCATACTTAGCGGAGTCCTCTGAAGTTGAGTGGGCTCATAAAGAATATTTACTTGAAGAGCAGAATGTTGTCTGTTAACTTGTGTTAATATCTTTTCACAGAACAGTTTGACTGCAGGGACTTCATTTTTCTCAAGTCCTTATACCATTTATTACTGTTCTCTTATTAAATTTTCTGATACTGATAAGACTAGTCATTTTAAATAATTGTACTTACTTAGGTGTCGAAATCGCTGTAATTTGAATGCAATAAATAAAAGCCTATGCCAGGGCCAAGGAAACCTCAAACGGGAGAACTATATTTGAATTTTGTCATAAATCTAAATGTATGGCACCATTACAAATCACAGATTCCTGCAATTACCAACCGGAGTGGAAGTCTTGCCTTCCTCCACTTGACTAAAAAGCTTTATGATTTACCTCAGGAACTAATAGTTCAAAGTTATTTTACACACATTCAATCCTACACATCGTACACAAATTACCCAATAGTTGATGGTAGACTCGGATGTGGCGACCCAGACGCCGCTGAAGTCTGGTGGGGCGGCCATCTTGAGGATGGGGGCGCTCTCCTCACAGATGCAGATCACTTTGTTTGGGTTTCGTAAATCTGTCATCAGCACCTTACGATCCCTGCCACCAGATATCACGTGGGTGAAGCCTTCTGTCGCCTGTTGGGAAGGTAGCCAATTGTCAGTAGAACATAATTTAGTTACCCACTTCATTTTTAAAAGAACCATTTTATATATGTATTCTATTGCCCAATGGGATTCTGTGGACTTACCAGAAAAAGATTATTCTTATTATAGGTACTATGTTAATTTGTTAATGATTGTGCCTTTCCATGGCTTTTCTTCACAGAAGTGTGATTTTTTAAGTAAAAAGCTAAGCTCTTTTAGATTCACATTAAGTACACTGGTCAATTCTGTGTCACTAGATGTTTGTTTAACTGCATACTATGCTTATGCTCAGTCAATTCTGAAATATGGAATCATTATTTGGGGCATGGCAACTGGCACAGAAAATGTCTTTAAAACTCAAAAATCAATCATTAGAACTCTTTGCCGCATTAAAAAAACAACCAGCTGTAAACCTTTTTTAAAATTTTTAAATGTCCTTCCACTGCCATGCTTGTACATTTTGGAAATTGCAACTTTTTTCCATCGGTATCCCAATATTTTTACTAATTACAACTTTAAACATAATTACAACACAAGAAATTAGTGATGTGTCAAAACCAAAACTTGAATCTCAAAACCACCAAAACTTTGGAAAAGTTTCGGTTTCGAGATTCGATCGGTGAGTTTCGAGAATCAAAACTCGAAACCGCTGAGATTTTTTGTGTCTTTATTGTTGTTTTTAACAGAAATCACGCCCGTGTTTCGATCAATAATGCAAAGGTCAAAAGCCTACTGTCATCGGTCGTCTACCTTAACCTTTTTTGGATTATTGATTTTTTATTTCTGAAAGAACAACTCTAACCAAAATATATAATTAGTTTTAATTAATTTTTCTGGATTTATTTTTCATAACCATACCCAGGCAAGTAAATAGGGTTTCGCGATTTGAGTTTCGAGATTCGAGATTCGATTTTGTAAGTTTCGGTTTCGGTTTCGATATTCGAAATTTCTGGTTTTGACCATCACTACAAGAAATACTTTTACTTGCTTACTTATACTTTTAGTTGTTAGTATAGTTTATATTTCTCTTGACAATGCACTTATTTGCTTTACAAATTGTAATATGAAACGTTTTGTGCAATAAAGGATTTTATTTTATTTGATAGAAGAAACAAGCTACACTCCAGAATTTGTTAATTGCTTGTGAGCACAGCAGACTCGCACAGCTCAGCTTCTAATGGTTTTGTTCTTTATTAGGAAATATCGTACTTCTAGGAAAATACATGATTTGGACAGGAGTTCTTTTTTGAAAAAGTTAATTTGTTCCAGAAACTGAATTTTAAGCTTACAATTTTCAAACATTGAGGTTTTGGAATTTCATAAAGAAGACCTAAGTTTAATCACATGAATTTCCAGAGAGGTCAGCCATATTTTCCACCGATATAAAGTAAAACTGTTTCCATGGTTCCAATCAAATGGCTAAAATCACCTTGGGTAGAAAGGAGAATAAACACAGTTTATCACCTCTCGGGCGACATCTAGTTTTGTAGAACCTTGGCTTTAGCAAACATACACACTATTTCACAGATCAGATGACCTCCTTAAGCAAAGCCATACCCTGGGCATGTAAGTTAAAGCACATTCTATTGAAAGCTATCTATTTTCTCAAAATTATGATACACTATGTCATGGAGCATTCCCTGTACTTGACAATCCCTAATGTATAGGTGCAGCTTTAGTACTTTAAATAATTGTGTAAGATACATAAATAGGTGTCACGGATCTTATCTTTTTAAAGAAATGTATCTTGTCTTAAATAAACTAAAACCGTTAAATTTCAGACAGAGTTTATAACTAATAGGCAACAAATTATGTTACTAAAAAATGTGGTAAAATATTGTACTGGTCTGGCATTCCCCTCTGCCACTGAGGGAAAATATCTTACCTTAATTTCTTAAATAGCACAATTTGTCCTTTGAGATGTTTGCCCTATAAACAACCATTGATATCAACCTCCAATAAAGAAGTAAAATTACTCATATATAAAATATATTTACAAACAAATCAAACAACAAATAAAAATCACTTCTTACACTGGTTCCCTGGCAGGGTATAGGTAGCAGGTAGGGATTAGGTAGGTTATCTCAAGGTCATCACCATTTGTGAACTGTTAACAAAGTAAAGCAGAAGATTTAACCAAAGAAAGTATAAAATCCAGAAGGAACCTATAAGAATAATTGTAGCAAGGTTGTTGTTTGTCTTGACTTTCCATATTACCAAGATGTTCACAAAGACTGCCTAGTTTTACTTTATAACACAAAAATATAACTTTAACAACAAATTAGTTGAGAAACTTGTTAAAGCTCCAAAGCTACACACACACATAAGTGATTCTTTGCTTTGTTTGGAACTGTTGTTTACCCGAAGTGACGTTTTGGTGTCCTCGGTTTCCGAGTATACCTGTACTGTCAATGGTAATTAGTCTCCTCTCTCATATAAAGTGGACGACACTCATGTGGGAGACCATCTTACCTCCCGGTATGCATTGAATAGTTCAAACACACCCTCACAACGTTGCATGAGAGAAAGCCCCTCTCAAGCAGGATGATGGATCCCTGAAGAGGAAGAGGTTGAGATGATGTGGTGATATGAAGATTGCGATAGTGATTCTTTTGTTAGTCTTTCACCTAATGGAGTCATTGTTAATGAGAATGATTCTTGGTATTTTTAACATTTTTGTTATTAGCTCTGTCATGCACTTTTTTCTAATTAGCCGATGATATTTGTCCGGTGCAAACATACCAACTACGGTAAACTAATTAAAAACTGCATTACCAGCAAGGCCCAGACGCCCTCCGTGTGGTTGCGGAACGTGTGAACGCACTGCTGCTGTCCGAGAGACCACAGTTTGATGGTGCCATCAGAGCTGCCTGACAAACATTGGGTGCCGTCCCTGTTGACCACCAGGGCCTTGACGTTGTCTGCGTGGCCTGACACAACAGTTGCTATTAGACCAGTATAGGGGCTGTTCTCAGGTATAGATTGTATCCACTAGGCTGAGGCGTCGAGACTTCTAGACTTCTATACACTTCGATATGACTGCCCTGATTTTACTAGAAGAAGTAATGTGGGGACATAATATACTAGGAGTACGCTCTTATATCGCGTATGAGGATTGAGCTCACAGTTAACAATACAAACAAACATGTTTCAATTGACAATATACCTCATGGGCCCCCCATTATAACTGCAGCTTGACAATGACACACAAATCCAGAAAATGACAAACAATGAGGCTTGAAATCTGTCAATCAGTCAGTCAGACAAAGTGCATATGAAGTAGTTATACTCATCCCTCAGTCTCACTCTGAGGGCTGTATCATCTAGGCCCTCATAATAATATTAGCTGAAGATTTTGATAAAATATAATATGTTGGCGACACACAGTGATAACCAGTGAGAGCACATGGTTTAAAAGTAGTTATTTACACTTTGGTCCCACTAGAGGACCCATCAGGATTGTTATTTTATTGTAGCTTAATATTGCTGTAAAAATATATACGTATAAATACAGAACTTGATGAACAATACGTTTTAAAATCAGTCAATTGGTTTTGAATGCCTAAATATTTTAAACTCTAATCCAGAGGTTTTAATGTAACACATTAGCAGCCTTATTGGGGGGGGGGGGGCTGTGCCCCCAAGGCCTCTGATTGTTATTGTAGCTTGATACTGTTCAAATACATAGCTTATAAATGCAGAACTTAAAAAACAATGGGGCTTAAATCAGTCAATTTGTGTTTAAGAAGAATAAATTGCCTTATTTTAAAAAGAAAGGAAAAGTAGTATCTAGTGTTAAATATAATCCAGTAATTAAAACTCTTTGCCCTACTTCTTAGATCCCACCAGTTATTGTTTCAAGGTCCAACATTTTGTATACATCTTAATATATACAAATCGATCCCTATTTCCCTTGGTCACGTCATCACTTGAGAATTCGTGGACCAAATTGAATAATTATTTTTTGTTGTGTTCATTTATGTCAGGACAATGTTCTTATAAAAGACAATTTTTAATCCGACCTAAGGGCTCTGTCCCACAGGCCTTCAAAGTTCCCATTGATTTGATCTAAGTTCAGTTAGTTACACCAAGCAGCTGTAAACATACTTAAAACACATAAACATACGTTGATTATGGAAATAAAAAACTACTTGAATGGAAACTCTCATTTTGGAAATAAAAAAGTACTTGAATGGCAACTCAAACTCTTTTTTAGTGAATTTCCTTTGGAAAGTGAACTATTAGCATGACCCGCACGGTGAAACTTAAGCCCGGGACCACCATAGAAGTTCCTAACGTGACCCCCTGAACACGTTTTGGGGGGTCGTTCAAAATTTTATATATATATATATAGACATATATATATATATATATATATATATATATATATATATAGACATATATATATATATGTGTATGCACTCTAGCGGTCACATTTTTTGTCCGATTTACTTCAAATTTGGTAGGGACATTCCTTTCTATAATCTGTTGGACAAGTTCGTTGGGCAAAACAATCGGAAAACTCTAAACCCATTTTTTGGGGATTAATCTTTCAAATTTCGAGTTTTTGGGCCCAAAAAGGGTCAGAAAAGCCCCATGTGTAAACTTAATGCATGTAAAAAGATGGGGATTAGAGAGGCGAAAGTTTTAAGCCCTATCTCGTCATTCTAGCGTAAATATTTACCGAGTTATTAAAGAAAATGTGTATCGGCTAAACACAGTACGTTGTCTTATGGGGGTTTTACACTAGAAAAGCCTGTTATTCCTTTGTTAAAGTACTTGTATTATCCCCAGCAACCTCACGCCTACTTTTAAGCCTGTCTGGACCTTCTCCTAACCTTATAATGCGCAAAATTGTATTCCTAGCTTTGCAAGTAAATGAAATCAGGAGTATCAGAACAGCCAAAAAATCAATGTTTTCAGATTTCAATAAAAATTGGACAAATGTATGTTTTTACACTGATTTTGAGTTTTAAAAGTTTTTATGTGGAAATTCACTTCCCTCACGTCAGCGTGCTGCGTGCGAACTCGTTTGATATTCAAGTGAGCATAGCGAATTGGCTGATCCGGGAGGCAAGTGAGCGAAGCGAACGAGCTCATCTTGAAAATGAACGAGTATATGCAATAAAACAAATTCAATAACATTAGGACAGGACAACGTCTGTTGGGCCAGCTAGTTATATATATTGATGATTACGTGTATGGTTCAGTTTTAATAGACACTGTGTAGAATTTAAATTTTCAAAAACATTATGATCACATTCTTTTTAAGTAACGGTGTATTATGATCCCACTTATGTTTTATATTATTGACTATCTCAAGTTTAATTTATGCAAAATTTGTTTGCTGTAAAAAATAATACGGGGACTTCTGCTTGAAACAATAGTTATTTGTGTATTAAGGGAGTAAAGCGAAACTTTGTTCTCTGAGGGAAATTGTTGAAATTGCCTCGCCTATGGCGTCGGGCGCCAAATTTACACACAACATTTTTCCCACACCCCAAAAGCCACAAGTATTGATAAGTATTCACATTCAAAATCGCTGTCCATTTTGGTTACGTAATGCGTAGTAACTAAACTCGGAACGTTAATTGCAGCTGGAGCGAAATATTAATCAGCTGATCCGATTCCCTTATAGCTGCAGCATTAATGATTGCAGCGAAATTTCAGCTGATTCTGTTCCGCGGGAGACAAAGAAGCACTATACTCCTTCATTACAAGGAGTAAAATTTGACTTTACCAAGTAGGTTGGGGGAAACAAAATTTATTACACAAGATAGGAACGACGTTTCCTTCCATTTTTAAAATGTATTGTATTAGTTCACACATACGCAAAAAGTTAGAGAAAACTTGGTAAACAAATTTCATAATCGGCCTGGAAGGACGAGTCCTGCACAGTCCATTAACATATATAATTGCAATTTCTGGTAACTAGTTCAACTAAATTCGATCAAAATGTTAAACAGGAGCATCTCTTTTACTTGTTAAATATTAAAAGTAATTTTTCACTGAGAAAAACATGTTTTCTGAAGATAAAAGTACCAATCTCTGTAGGACAGAAGCTTCAATTACAGATCAAAACTATTTAAATCGGTCCTTTAGTTTTTGTTAGTGGATTTACAAAAGGAATGTTGTTGATAATTGAACATGGGATCTTATGAGAGCTAAAAATTAAAACTAATTTCTTATTAGAAACAACAAAGATATTAAACTAAACAAAAATATTGATGACATTAGTGTATGTCAAAACCTTCAATTTAATACAAAAACTATTTAATAGTTTTTGCTGGTAATGTAAGTGATTTATTGAAAGTTGAACAATATTTGTTATGGGAGTAATAAACACAAACATTACGTGTTAAAAAACACATAAAAAGAAAAGAAATGTAATTATGACATAACTGCAGGCCAAAACCTTTAATTTAATACTAAAACAGTTGCAATTGGAACAGTAGTTTTTGCTAGTAGATTTACATAAAGAATTTTGTAAAAAATGTTAATCGGGCTGTTTCGGGAGCTCAAAGTATTTTGTATTGAGAAAAATCTATACTTATAATGGTTGTGCATGTGCGTGTGTCTGACTCCGATACGTATCGTATCGCCATATCGTGATACACGGCCGTGTCGCACATCACTAACCAAAGTCCCATAGTCCAGCGCTCAGCCTGCATTTATTTTAGGGGTCTGCGGTGCACTGAAAAATCGGTACCGGTTCGGTACAAAACGAATTACCGAATTCGGTTCGGTACCACTAACGGCGCCGGTACTAAGTCGGTACGGTACAGCCTAGAACACACGCTTAGACACATGTTACGTTGTTGCTGTATTCCGAATCTGCGTTTTACGATTTCCCGTTAAGGTATAGTTAGCCTTTGGTTAAACTGAACCCCTTTTATTACTGCATTTTTTGTTAAACGTATTTTTTACGTAAACTGTATTTTTGTTGTTGATAACGGGAGGAGTTTCCTTACCTCCCGAAACGTAGTGTATTTTTAAACACTAGAAGCGATAGGTAAAGTCCAAATAAATAAAAAAATAAATCCTTTTATTACATTATAGTTTATTATCACGATTCAATCCTATAAAATCACTGTCACGCTGTTTTATTTTTCCGTATAATAGTAAATTTTTGTCACCGGACCAACCTGTTCCAGTCTGTCGGGAACAGGTCTATTAGTTCTTTCCAAGTTCGCATCTAATTATTTTAGTAAATTCCGATTAGTAATATCCATCCTTAATTAATCTCCGCCCAAATTGAACTTTTTATTCTAAAATCTCCAAATATTAAATAACTTTTTTTTATTCTTTCGTGTTTCGTTCATGATCGATCATGGTCCCAAAGACGATTTCGTAGAACGTTTACAACCCAATTAAATATAATTGGGTGAACCTCAAGTCAACGATACGACGCTGATAATCCCGTTGAGATTAATCCGGAATTTCTACGATTCACTTCGGTGAAACTCTAAAACCAGATCAGCGAGTGTTAGTAAGGGTGCTTAGGGACATCGACGCCACGAGTGTATTTAAACGCAAATAAGTCTCACCCCGTTGGACTACCAACCCTTATTTTACGGGCCTATTCCGCCGACATCTCGTTGATTATATTTTAGATGGTAAATTTTGTTTAAATCCAAGGTACCCATTTTTCTAAATTTAATTATTTTTTTTAAATTTTGATTTCAATTAATTGGTTAAATTGGCCACGTATGGATTCTTTGATTGGCTTTAAACTCTGCAGGATTTTTACTCACTTTGCAAATCGTAAATACCAATAGGGATTTTATTGGAATATTTTAGAACCATTATAGTTTTGCTAAGTCAATCGGCTGTATCCAATAGATAACTTTAAAACACGTCAACATAACCCCCTGCAGAGTTGGTTTCAAAATTCTAGGCAAAATTAACAAAATTTTACGAGGACGAGGATGAAGTAACATAACCTTTAAGTTGATTTGAAGACGATTTTCGTCACGGTTGCTGTCTAAGCCCTGCGTCACGCACAATTCTCAACCTTCATTCTCAATTCTGTTTATCCGACCCCTGGAATAAATCCCGGCTCGTTTCTGAGTGAATTCCGAGGACCATCGATCGGTGGCCATTTTCTAGGGGAGTCGTCAAGATATTTGAATTTATTCCTCCCCCCCTCCCAGAAAACGCCTCACACATTCATTCGCGAGTTTATAGGTTCACGATCGGATCACGAATGATGACGAGATGCCTTTACAGCATTGATGAAGCCGCCTCCACAGACTGGCCGAATGTTTCGTTGTGTTATGTAAGACTCGGCAAGTAATGTAATAATGTACATAAACATCGAGAGTAACAGAGGTTAATAACAACAAACTACTATGCATTTACAATGTCACGCTCGTCTTTGCTCGCCTAGACTTGGCCAGTGTATGGAGGCGGTATAAACGTAAACAAAAACCTACAACCAAATTTGTATGACATTGAATCATTTTTAAGTCAAACTGAGAGATAAACACATAAATATCTGTTTGTTTTTTATATCAATGAACTTATAACACCGTTTTGTGTTGTACATTGCCGATTATATAACGGCCTCTTAACCTCAAATGAGTACTTGATGCTACTTAAAATCGCCAAACATTTGGGAAACACATTCTGATCTACGATCGTGTGTTACAGAGAGTAATAACATGCAGAAGGTTGGCACTTATTTTGATATGCAAACGTAATATCATAAACATCAATTCAAAAATACAAATCGGGCTTGTCATAACATTTTCCTAATAGGCATTAAGACACTTTTTAATGTTTTATGGATAGAAATTAAACCAACCGAAAGAAACTGTTTAAATTCAACATTACATATGCCGTGAACGGTTTAGAAGAGTGTTTAGGTTAAATATTAGTTACATCGCTAAAACGTCGATTAATAAAAATACCCCCATAGCAGCAAACCTGCGTACTCAGCGAATTTCCAATGCATATATGTGTATCTTAATACCACATAAATCCACAAACCAAGTTTCATCGATATACATTCATAAATAAACGATTTATGACATTTTTATTATTCTCCATAAGAATAACATGGGGGCTGAGTATGCAGGCTTGCTGAAGCAAGGAACACAAAAAATGAGGTTTTATACAAACATCAATATAACTCAAGTAGGTAAAGCTACATACCAAGTTTTATTAATTTATGTTCATAATTAAGGGAGATAATAGGTTACTTATTCTCCATAAGAATAACATGGGGCTGAGTCCGCAGGTTTGCTGCTACGGGAACTATCGGCCAAAAAATGTTTTTTAGTGCAAATATTAATAGACCACAACGATATGAAGCAATATACCAAGTTTCATCAGGAAAAGTTGATAAATAAGTGAGATATACAATTCTTCTTATTCTGCATAAGAATAACATTGGACAACGTACTGTGTTTAGCACTTTCAATATCTCTGTAACCATTTGACATAGAGGAATGATCAAAATACCAAATTGTGTGTTTTTTTAAGCTGAATCCAATGGTAAAAACAAATATTTGACTTTTTCAAAAATTATATGTAAAAAATTCAAAAAACCCATTTTTGGGGTACAAAACCCCCCGAAAATACCCCTTCGGATGGAGCGATATGGCTGGTTTTCGAACTTAAAGTCATAAATGCTGCTTTACACATTTATACCAAATTTTATCAAAATCAGATCATTTTTACGAGAGTTATCGTGCTCACGGACACATATATGGTGTTTTTGAAGTCTGGGGACCTCAAAACGAAAAGTTATCATGGTCCCGGGCCTAGGTCTTACCATGCCGACTACGGTAATAGCTTCTTCCCTATAGGGGAAATTCGCTAAAAATAAGTTTTACACACCCTACTGTTGTAACAAATAAAAAAGGTTAGCTTATATTGGTTCATAATTTTATGGCGTATATCATAATTTTGGAAACTACGTATTTCTTTCTCTCTGATATTCACTTTCTAGGTATACTCTTTGTGTAACGATGACGTTTGGACGTAATCATCACTTCCACTGGTCGCGCGTTGTCTTTGTTGATAAAATGTTTTGAACAAGCCTTGACAGCAAGTTTAGTGATAGCCTTTATAGTTAGACTATTTTAAGCAAATAATGAGTGATTGTGATCGATTCTTGATTCTTGATGAACCGCCATCGCCATCGACTTCTGTTACAACGAGTAGGTTACAAAGAGTAGGCTACAACTTTTACGTCTGCTGAGTATGTGTCATCTGATTGCAATACAAATTCTTATTCTGTTGCGTTACTTGGTTATAGGATTTAAAATTTGTTGGAGGCTGTAATTTATAATTCATACACACTGTATTTAATTTGAAAATACACATACATACCTTCCTTTCTTTTATTATTATTTTTATCGTCTTACTTGTGAATAAAAGTTGATCAAGAAATAGATTTGTCTTATTTGTGTTTTATGTGACTGTTATTATTTGTATTATCTTGTACGAGATAAATTTTAATTATCTATAAAAAAAAATGAAATGTATTTAAGATAGCTTTACAATTTAAATTAACTAAGAAATTACCTAACATAACTAGTGAATATGGGGAAAATCGAATAAATGGTATCCATGGGTAATTATTACAAATACAAATAACAAATCTTATCTTGTAGATGAAATAAGCCTACATAACTAAATTAATAGAATTATTTAACATAAAGGGAATTATTACTGTGTGGGTTATATTATATATTGGGCTTTCTTTCTTTATTTATTTACGGGATTTAACACAATATTATTGTTATTAGGCCTATATAAGTATTTGTGAACTATTACAAATTATAATCAAAAGCTTGCCTAAATACATTTTTATGTCTGCTAGTATGTTTTTCTTTAAAAATATTTTGTCTGTATTTGTTCTGTTAGGTTTCCAAATATACTTAGGCTATGATAAATTACGGCTATTTTATTACCGCGTACCGTACCGATTTTGTACCGAGAACCGAGGTACAAAAATATTTACCGTAACGAACCGTACCGCCCTTAAATTTACCACAGACCCCTAATGTATTTACCAATAAAGTTATTAATTATAATAGTATGTAAAAATAAGAATGAATCTTTTAATTAGTAGAAAATAAAATATACATACAACTTTTAAAAGATAATAATATTGAAACCTTAGTTTTTGTGTTTCAAGTAACGAAAAGAGGTTTTTTCCTAGTCAATATGAACCTGAATAACTACAGTTCTGTAGTGAATCTATGGCACTGTGACTTACGTTACTCTATAGTTGAAACATAGACGTTGGCAACGATTCAAGTACCACTAAAATGGCTCCCAATGTTAGTCTTATGGGATAAAAAAATAGATTTGTTTTAAAGATAATTTTATTATTACTTAACCCTTTGAGTGCCAGAGTTTTTCGGTCGTCATATCCCTAGAGTGCCAGAGTTTTTAACACAGTATATCCCAAAAGTGCCAGGCACAAAATCAACATTTTGCAAGGGTTTGCAAAAAAATTAATAACTTTTTCATTTGGTAAGATATTATTATGAAACTTTTTTTGTTTTGTAAGTTTAAAGTTTAGCTATAATATTATGCACATATATAATATTTAAAAAATAAAAGATAAAAAATTTGAATACATATATGTATGTGGGAAATTTCTTTTAATTTTTTTTATTTGTTTCAGGTAAATAAACATTGTTCAAATATAAGATTTTCACCAAATAACTACTAGATTTATAGAGGACATGTTTCCCAAAATATTTCCTGAAAGTTTCATCAAATTTGGGCTTTAGGCGGACAAGTTATTTCCATAAATGTAAAAAAATATAAAACGGCAAATTAGTACACAAGACAGTAGCCTAACTTTATTCAAGGGTTTAAGTTTTATTACAATTTTCTTCCTTAAAGCAGACTAACTAGGCCTCGTATATTTATGGAGTATATGTTTACCTGAACATATCCTGGTAATGTCCTGGAAGAAATAATAAAAAGTAATGACGTAAGACAAATTTTCTATAACAACGATTCACAAAATCAACATTTTGCAAGGGTTTTGTACATAAAATCAATAACTTTTTTATTTGGTAAGATATTATTATGAATCTTTTTTTGTTTTGTCAGTTTAAAGTTTAGCTATAATATTATGTACATATATAATATCTAAAAAATACAAAATAAAAAATTTGAATAGGTACATATTATACATGCGGGAAATTTTTTATATTTTTTCAGATAAATAAACATTGTTCAAATATAAGATTTTCACCAAATAACTACTAGATTTATAGAGCTAGAAACTATCCTGGAAATCACCTGTAAGAAATAATAAAAAGTAATGACGTAAGAAAAATTTTCCATAACAACGATATATCGTTGCAATGTATTTTTCGGTAAGACCACCGACGACGATATATCGTTGTGAAG
Organism: Allygus modestus; assembly: GCA_963675035.1. Taxonomy (NCBI): domain Eukaryota; kingdom Metazoa; phylum Arthropoda; class Insecta; order Hemiptera; family Cicadellidae; genus Allygus; species Allygus modestus. The sequence goes on from OY776112.1 coordinate 238,857,785, forward strand.
TATTTTTCGGATGTTCCGTGCACAACGATATATCGTTGCGTGGCACTCAAAGGGTTAACCAAATATTCCCAATAACGAACTCAACCGAGATTTCGTACTATAGAATCTATCTCTAAATTTTGAAGTGGATCTGTAGAGGCGTTTTTGAGTTATTTTGGTCACAGACACGCCAGTTCGAGTTGATTCTCTTACCAGTCCAAGCAGTAAAGTTTTGTATAAGGATTTTCCCTCACTTCGTTCACTTAATCCAATTATAATTACATTCCTGAAATTTAGAGGACTCATCATCAATCTCCTCTATAATACGATGATTAGAAAAAACAAAGAGAATTTTTAAAAGTAATATATCCATTTGTTTGTTTCATAGGCCAATTAGTTGGTGTGGTCGCTCAATTTAACTGTGTGTGGATTTCAGCTCCAGATGTTTAATTTTATTATTTTTCCAGCACATAATACTGTGAAAATGGAACACTCCCACCATTAAATTACATGCAAAATTATGAATAAATTGTGCTCATTTATGAGTGTGTCTAGTTCTGAAAAAATTTGTCTTAATAGAGTAAAAATTCCTCTCAGTAAGTGCATATTATTCCGTAAAAGAATTTTTGAAAGAAGACAGAATTTTATTGCAATTTCTTTTTGTTTTTGCTGTTTTTTTCTCTATCTTTTTTGCTTGTATTTTGGAATGGTAAGTAAGTTTAGGCCTGTTCCTCCTCAGTTATATTTTGTCAAATCTATTTGTGATGTTGGACATGTATTGACAATTCTCTATGTACAATTATGTATGTCAATTGAGAAGTAAAGATATTTATCTATCTATCTATCTTACAAGTATGTTCCCAAATTGGTGCATTATCAGGTAAAGCCTGGTTTGGAAGCTCCGACAAGGCAATGGTTCATTGTGTGTACAAAATAACAAAGTACACAGCTCTGAAATAAGATAGCCAACTGAAGATTTTCCAAAGCTAAGCACCTTTTGACATTTACTTAATGGGCCTTAGAAATAGCATACCAAAAATTATTGAATTTTGACTTTTGAACGTTCTACTTGTTATATTAAGTGTAAATGTAACAACTCTTAATAAACTATGCAAAAATATGTTCAAAAGGTACATATTTATTGATTATTGCATTTAGTCGTTCTTTAAGCCTTGATCCTTTACTAACTGAACTTCCAGTAATGATCATGCATGACAGTTACTGACAATATCTAAATAGTATAACTATAAAATAAGTCATAAATTCAAAGTTGTTCTTATTAGTGAATTTCCTATGGAAAGTGAACTATTAGCATGACCTGCACGGTGAAACTTAAGCCCGGGACCACCATAGAAGTTCCTAACGTGACCCCCTGAACACATTTTGAGGGGTCGTTCAAAATGATATATATATTAGAGATGTGCAAGTACTCGAAATTTCGAGTTCGAGCCGAGTTCGGCTCTGAAACTCGAGGTTTTACTGAAACTCAAAGGTTTCGAGCGAGTTTACTCCCGCCGTTTACCCGCGCTACCACGGGTCGTCCGTGGCCGCGCGTCGTCTGTAAATTCAAATTGAGTGTCAACTCATTTGAGGTGTTAAGAGTTGTGAAGTGGATTTTAGTGTTTTATTAATAAATAAGTAAGTTGTGGCTTATACATTTGTGTTAGCCTACTCTTTATACCAAAATGGGAGGATTTACCAGGACCTTCAGATTGAGTTGTATGAACACTGCCTGTATAGTCCACTTTTGGGTTAACCTAACCTTGTAATTTTTTAAAGTAAAATATCAAAAACAAATGTGTAATGAAATCTAATAGGTGAGCATAAGAAATTTGTACTTTTTTTGTTCCATAATAATTGAAATCGAGTCAATCCATTAATTTTAGGCTTAACTATTGTCCTTTGGCATTGAGCTGTTTTAATACACTGCACTTAATTTTATGGACAAGAGATTTGTTTTGGCCTTGTTTAAGTTTCATTAATGATTTTTTTAATATTTTTAAACTCTATTTAAGACATGGCTTCAATTTTATCAATTGATTTGCCAGGCACTTTGAAACATAGTGTTTTCATGTTTTTACTAACTGATTATTCTTTTTAGGACTATTAGTGTAAAATTAATGCTAAGATCTGTAAGTAAATATATTTTGTGTGCTAAGTAAGTAGGTTAATGTTTTACCATGTAATAGGCCTTTTAAATATTAAAATAAAATAAATAAAGTTTATTTTAACTTATAGGCCTGAATGTAATTTTATTTTCTCCATTCGTAGAAAGATGTAGCTTAGGCCTAAACATAATATACAAAACATTGGATAAATAACAAAGAGGAAATAATATAAAAAACCGAGATTATTTTTTAATGAAACTGTTAATTAATACCATATAGGTTATAACAACCTTAATACCAAAAGATTAAAAGTATTTGACCTTCATGGCAAAATGTTATGCAATAACTTTGGTGATTTATTTTCAGATAAATGTACTATCTTTTTCTAATGAAGCAGGAATCCATTTATTTTACTTACTATTGTTATTTTCAGGGCATAGTGACTAGAAAAGTATACTTTAATAACAACATTTATAAATGGAACCCTATACACTGTTTTGATCCAATTCAACTCGACCTATGTGCTTTTTAGCGAATTTCCCCTATAGGGAAGAAGCTATTACCGTAGGTCTCATGGTAAGATTTAAGCCCGAGACCATGACAAATTTTTTTTAGGTCCCCAGATGACTAAAACACTATTCGTTCAAATTTATATATATGTATGTATATATATATATATCTATATATGTGTCCGTGAATGCGATAACTTGAGTAAAAAACGTCCGATTTCGATGAAATTTGGCTCAAATGTGTAAAGTGACATTTATGACTTTAAGTTCAAAAACCAGAAAAATCGGGCCATGGGTTTATGTTGTTTATGGGCCCAAAATTAGTTTTAAAAAATTAACAAAAATCAGTTTTTTGCATTTTTTACCCTAAAATTTTTAAAACACTTAATTTTGGTTTAGACCATGTTATAGAGCTTAAAAAACAAATAATATGGTATTTTGAATTATTAAGCTAGGTTTAGTGGTTGCGGAGAAAATCCAAAAAAACCTGCTCATAAAATCTCCTATGTTAATCTTATGGGAAAAAGGTTTTTGGCTTTTCCTAAGTTAATTTTAATGTAAACTTCACATTTGCTTTTACCAATCAACTCAGCTCCACAAAACAATCATTTTGGTGTTTAAATTGTGATTCTACGTCCAACCGTTGCAGAGATATTCAAAGTGCTGAACACAGTACGTTGTCCAATGTTATCCTTATGGAGAATAAATAAAATTTGATATCTCCATTATTAATGAATGTATATTGATGAAACTTGGCACGTGGGGTCACGTAGTACTGGTATATTGATATTTGCACAAAAAATTGATTTTTTGTTGATTATCCCCGTAGCAGCGAATCTGCGTACTCAGCCCCCATGTTATTCTTATGGAGAATAAGTAAAATGTAATGACTCCCTTAATTATGAACATAAATTAAGAAAACTTGGTATGTGGCTTCACCTTGTTGAGTTATATTGATACTTGCATAAAAACCCATTTTTTTAGTTTCTTGTTGCAGCAAACTTGCTTACTCATCTCCAATGTTATTCTTATAGAGAATAATTAAAATGTTATATAGTGATTAAATTATGATTACTTATGATTGAATATTGATTAAACTTGGTATGTGGCTTCACCTAGTTAAATTATATTTATATTTGCATAAAAACCAATTGTTTGTGTTCCTTGTTTCAGCAAACCTATGTACTCATCACCAATGCTATTCTTTCTTATAGAGAATAATTAAAATTGTATATATCGCTTATATATGAATATATTTTTATGAAATTTGGTGTGAGGCTTTATATGGTATTAAGACATATATTATGCATTGGAAATTCGCTGAGTACGCAGGTTTGCTGCGACAGGGGTATTTTTATTTGTATACTCGACTCGAACTCGAAATTCGAATCTTTTGCCATTTACTCGACTCGACTTAAAAAACCTGTACTCGTACATCTCTAATATATATATGTGTATGCACTCTAGCGGTTGCAATTTTTATCCTATTTATTTCAAATTTGGTAGGAACATTCCTTTCAATAATCAGTTAGACAAGTTCGTTAGGCAAAACAATCAATAACTTTAACCCCCTTTTTCGGATTTTTTTTCAAATTTTGAGTTTTTGGGCCCAAAAAGGATCAGAAAAGCTCCGGACGTTAAGATAATGCATGTAAACAGATGGAGTTTAGTGAGGCAAAAGTCTTAAGCTCTCTCTCATAATTATAGCACAAATAGTTACTGAATTATTAAAGAAAATGTATATCGACACAGTACATTGTCTTATGGGGTTTTACAGTAGAAAAGCCTGTTATTCATATGATGGTGTATTTTTATCATCCCTAGTATCGTCACGCATACTTTCAATCCTGACTGGACCTTCTGACCTTATAATGTGCAACACTGAATTCCCACCACTGCAGGTAAATGGAACCAGGAGCATTAGAACAGCAAAAAAGAATGTTTTCAGATTTTGATAAAAACTGAATGTTTTAACACTTATTTTGATTTTTAAAAGTTTTTATGTTGAAATTCACTTCCTTAACGTCAGCGTGCTGCGTGCAAACTCGTTTTGATTTTACTAACATAAACAAGTAAAGCTTACCAATAAGTTTCATTAATTTATTGCACGACCGAGGATCCCAAACCCTCAACACTTTCTCTGTACTTCCGCTGATAATTACAGTGCCAGGGGGGTTCATTGCCAGGCTGTAAATAGAATTTTTACTCCCATTCAAAGACGAGGCTGGAAAAAGACAAAAAAAATCAGAAATAAAATCATAGAACAAATTGGTCTCATAACCTTAAACTATTGACTATATATACTGAAAGACATTCCATCTTTATGGCTCAGATGTCCCACTTTTAGTGTTTGCCAGAATCTGAAGTGGACGTAGTTTGATTAGGTCACCGACAGATTGTGCTACTGTAAAATATTTATTTTAGTTATTTACGTTACTTGTAAAATATTTCCACCCCAGAAAGCAAGTGATCATCAACTTATGTTTGCTTCCTGACACAACAACTGTTGTATCATCCCCTCCTTGGGAGGAAAAATTAGAGTTAACTGAAGTATACTCGGTTGATAATTAGTGTAACTAAGTCCTCTTTGAATCCTGGCAAACAGAACTAGGGACAGATTTTACAATGGCATTGAGAAGTCTATAAACCTAGGTTTAACACTTTTTTATGTACAGAAATGAAAGTGGACAGCCAACTAGAACACTGTTCATAATGATGAAACTCATGATCAGTGACTTCTATTGAACATACATTATAAGAGTCTAATAAAAAATGGTAATAGACTCTTTTTAAAGATTCGATAATAATAAAATTGAACATAAGAAAGAAATATGTACAGCAGCAGTGTGTTGATTAACCGGACGTCAATTAACCAAATACATTCGTCCAAATTCAACCATCAAAAACTGTGTGTCAAATATATTTGTAATTTGATTTATAAAATGAAAATGAAGTACAGTAGAAATCCAATTATCCGAACCCCAATTATCCGAATCGATTTTGAGTAAAATAATAGAAATACGCGGGAGCGAGTGTAGCGATAATGCGCCGTTCCGTTACTATGGCTTCGTGAGCGCTAAAATAAAAGCCCGCGCTGTTACCTTCCAGCGCGATATTTTCGCAGGGAACAATGAGTCATACCCTCTTCCCGCCCTGGTCATCATCAGTCGCTACTGTTCTTTCACCGTTCTTTAATATATGGTGATGTTTTTTGCTTAATTCCCGAGGTATGATTATCCAAATTTCTGCATATCCGAATCGGCCCGATCCCCAATTAATTCGGATAATCGGAGTTCTACTGTACTCTTTCCTACTGCATTCACACATTTCTTACTAGTATATAGTACTCCCTTCATTCAGTTTAGAAAACTTATAGCCTATCCATCATATTAAATCACAGTAATATTAACTCACTTTTAAGTGTGAAAAAGAAATAATTAAAAAAGGATCTTGTTGATGCTAAATGTGCATACTACCACAGCCTGATTACAAATTCACAAAATGTTAGTAAGACAGCATGGAACATTATTAATAATGAGGTTGGAGTGAAAGCTAAAAGTAAAAATAAAAGTATGCCATATATTGAGGGTTTAAGTTGTGATAGCATAAGAAATGTATGCCAATCTTTTAATGACTACTATACGAGAATGGTTGAAAATGTTATATTGCCGGAGTCTAATTTTGTTCCTCATTTGAGAAGCAACTTATTACCATCAGGAAAAATCAATTAAAGTTTGACCCCAAAACCTGATTATAATGGATTAGAAAAAGTTATTATGTCGTTTAATAACAAGTTTTCAACTGGATGGGACGAAGTACCTATGCCACTTATCAAGCAAGCTCGAGCATATTTGTTGCTTCTATTGCTACATGTCATAAATGTGTCTATTATTGCTGGAATTTTTCCAGATAAATTAAAAATTTCCAAAATTAAGACCTGCTATAAAAGTGGTGATTCAAAATAATTTTTTAATTACAGACCAATATCCTTATTATCCTCATTTTCCAAAATCTATGAAAAAGTAATGTTCAGCTATCACAATTTCTTGAAGACAATAATTTACTTGATGAGCAGCAGTTCGGTTTTAGAGAAGGAAAATCAGTTATCAACGCTGGGGTTGATTTCTGTGAAACAGTTATTGATTCTGTTGATAAAAAAGAGCAGGTTATTGGAATTTTTATGGACCTATATTGAGACCATTACTTTTTTTAATATACCTGACTGGGTAACCTTCAATAATAAAAGAGCCCAATAATATTTGTTTATTTGCTGATGACATATATATAAATACCCCCGTCGCAGCAAACCTGCATACTCAGCGAATTTCCAATGAATATATAACATAACACATTAAAACACTTAACAAGATTCATAAGAAATGTATTCACAAACAAGCGATATTTAAAATATTAATTATTCTCCATAAGAATAACATTGGGGATGAGTACGCAGGTTTGCTGCAACAAGGCACACAAAATAATGGGTTTTTATGCAAATATCAATAGAACTCATCATAGTGAAGTCACATACCAAGTTTCATCCATAAACATTCATAAATAAGCGATATATAACATTTTAAGTATTTTCCATAAGAATAACATGGGGAACAAGTACCTAGGTTTGCTGCTACAGGAACCATAGGCGAAAAATTGTTTTTTTGTGCAAACAACAATAAACCACAACCAGATCAAGCCATATACCAAATTTCGCCAGTTTATGTTCATAAATAAGCGAGATATACAATTTTTCTTTTTCTCCATAAGAATAACATTAGACAACGTACTGTGTTTAGCACTTTCAATATCTCGGTAACCAATTGACGTAGAGCAATGATCAAAATACCAAATTGTTTGTTTTTTTAAACTGAATTCAATGGTATAAATTAAAATTTGATTTAAGTTAAAATTACATGTGAAAACCCCAAAAAACACATTTTTGGGGTACAAAACCCCCCAAAAACCCCCCTTCGGATAGTGCGATTCATCTGGTTTTCGAACTCGTTCAAATAAATGGTACTTTACACATTTGTACCAAATTTCATTAAGATCGGACCTTTTTTACGAGAGTTATCGTGCTTACGGACACATATATATATATATATATATATATACATATATAAAAATTTGAACGAATGGTGTTTTTGGCATCTGGGGACCTCAAAATGAAAAGTTATCATGGTCTCGGGCTTAAGTCTTTCCATGAGACCTACGGTAATAGCTTCTTCCCTATAGGGGAAATTCGCTAAAATAGCAGGGCCTTCAGGGCCTGACATCGAAATTTCGTCTTTCATAAATCTTACAAATACCATTCAATATTTACATAACATTAACTTGTTGCCTAACCCAGATGAAACTAAATACATCCAATTTTCCACTTCAAAGAATGCCAATGGGAATAGCAGGAATATTTGTATGGATAATTACCAGCTAAATGAAGTGGACACTATCAAATTTTTGGGGTTAAATATAGATAAACATTTAAGTTGTGATAGTCATATAAATTCAGTTTGCAAGAAGACATCTTCGGGTCTCTATGCATTGAGGCAGATGTCTAAATGCACTAATTTTGAAACTTTAATAATAATATATCATGCCCTAATTGAATCACATATTGCTTTTGGTTTATGTCTTTATGGATGTACTTCAAGCAATAATTTGGACCGAATACTAGTACTGCAAAAAAAATACCCCCGTCGCAGCAAACCTGCGTACTCAGCGAATTTCCAATGTATTTATATGTTTCTCACTCCTACATAAAGCCACTTACCAAGTTCCACAAAAATACATTTATAAATGAGTGATTTATAACGTTTTATTTATTCTCTATAAGAATAACATTAGGACTGAGTACGCAGGTTTGCTGCAACGAGGAAGATAAGAAATGAGTTTTTATGCAATTATCAATATAGCTGAACCAGGTAAAGCTACATTACCAAGTTTTATTAATTTATGTTCATAATTAAGGGAGATATACAACTTTACATATTCTCCATAAGAATAACATTAGGGCTGAGTATGCAGGTTAGCTGCTACGGGGATAATCAACAACAAATTTATTTTTTGTGCAAATATCAATATACCAGTACAACATGAAACCACATACCAAGTTTCATCAATATACATTCATAAATAATCGAGAAATCAAATTTTATTTATTCTCCATGAGGATAACATTGGACAACGTACTGTCATTTACTGTGTTTAGCACTTTGAATATCTCTGCAACGGTTGGACGTAGAATCACAATATAAACACCAAAATGATTGTTTTGTGGAGCTGAAGTGATTGGTAAAAGCAAATTTTAAGATTAAAGTAAAATTAACTGAGGAAAAGCCAAAAACCTTTTTCCCATAAGATTAACATGGGAGATTTTATGAGCAGGTTTTTTTGGATTTTTTCCGCAACCACTTAACCTAGGTTAATAATTCAAAATACTATTTTATTTGTTTTTTTAAGCTCTATAACATGGTCAAAACCAAAATTAACTGTTTTAAAAATTTTAGGGTGAAAAATGCAAAAAACTGATTTTTGGAAAATTTAAAACCCCCATAAACCCCCCTTGCCATGGTCCGATTTTTCTGGTTTTCGAACTTAAAGTCATAAATGTCACTTTACACATTTGAGCCAAATTTCATCGATATAGGATGTTTTTACTCAAGTTATCGCATTCACGGACACATATATAGATCAAGCCATATACCAAATTTCGCCAGTTTATGTTCATAAATAAGCGAGATATACAATTTTTCTAAAAAAATATAATTTTTATAACATAATTTTTAATATAATATATTATATAATATATTTTTTATATTTTTTATTTTTTATATAATATATTTTTTTTTTTAATATAATTTTTATATGTGATATATATATATATATATATATATATATATATATTCAAATTGAAATTCATAAATTAGGGCTACTTTTATTATAAAAATTAAATAAAAACAATAACCAGAGTACCCAATAATAATAACAATTAATTTTCACAATACATTCAAGAATGGATTCAACCTATCCTAAAAAAGAAAAAAGAAACACATTCTAGGAAAATCAAAAAGCTAATAGATAATCAAATACATGATTTAAACAGAAGCTCTGAAGAGATTTATCATTCATTTTATCCATCAATGAAAAACTTGACTAATATTGAGTTCAACGAAGAAGAAAACAAATTATTAAGTAAGGCAATTAAATATAATATTAACTTAGATTATAAGCCAAATATCATTGAGGATGAGTTGATCGAACTAGATGTTGCAATAAAAAGAAAACCAAAAGAAATACAAGATTCAGTAAGATATAGCTTTATTCATGAAATGAACAAAACCAACTATGAATTTAAACAAAGCAAGTTGAAAGATAAGTCTATAAAAGAAATTAAATTGGTGAAATCCAAATCAGATAAACTCATTGAAAATGAATGTATGATTACTAAAGCTGATAAAAGTAACACAGTTGTCATTATTAAGAATGAGGACTATGACCAGAAAGTTACAGAGTTTATAGAAAACAACTCATTTCAAGAACTAAGAAAATATCCAACCATAGACTATAATAAAAATATAAACAACATAATTTCAAAGAGCAAAACGCTAACAAATATAGAAAAAAGCAGATTAAAAACAATAAACACTTCTGCACCAATATTAAGAGGACAACCAAAAATCCACAAAAACAATGTTCCTGTACGACCAGTTGTAAATTATCAAAATGCACCTGCTTACAAAATATGTAAGTATCTAAATAACCAAATAAAAGAATGCTTACCAGATGAAATTAACTACAGTATAAAAAATACGGAAGACCTTATATCGAAACTTAAAGATATTGAAATACCAAGTGATACGATATTCGTATCATTCGATGTCGTTAATATGTATTCTAATATCCCATTCAAAGAAACACTAAGTATCCTTAGAAAAGAATTATCAAAAAATCATCTTTTAACCAAAAACAAAACTGAAGACATCATAAATCTAACAAAAGTTGTAACAAATCAAAACTATTTTGAATACAAATCTAAATTCTTCAAACAAGTTGATGGTTTAGCAATGGGATCACCACTTTCGGGTCTCTTGGCAAACTTAGAAACAAATAAAATACTTAATGAATGCAATCCACACCAAAGTAACATCTTATACTGGTATAGATATGTAGATGATATAGTTTGCCTTTATAAAGGAAATGAAAACGCATGTGCATCACTTTTAGAGTATCTAAATCAAATATCTGAAAAAGTAAAATTTACCATGGAATCTCAAAAAGAAGATATCAATTTCCTTGACCTAACCATTGGTAAGAATGATTTAAAGCATACATTCAAAATCTATAGAAAAACCACACAAACAGATCTCATCATACCAGCCAACTCTAACCATCCTTGGCAACACAAGATGGCAAGTTTCCATTCGATGGTAAACAGATTAGTAAAAATCCCAATGAGTAAAAAAGATTTTGACAACGAAAGAAATACCATAAAAAGTTTGGCAATTAGAAACAGGTACAAACACAATTTAATAAATAAACTAATTAACCGGGCACAACTCAAGAAGAACAAAATTGTTACACCCGACAATGACCAAAACAAAGAATATTTATGTGTACCATATAGCTCCATACTGAATAAACCCATAAGAAAAACTTTTGAAGGGTCAAACTATAAAATGAGTTACAAAACTAGAAATAACTCTTTTAAACTTATCCAGAAATTCTCTAATAATCGCCAAAACCAACGAGAAAATAAATATAATAAAACTGGAATTTACAAGATTAAATGCAAGGATTGTCCAAAATATTATATAGGGCAAACAGGAAGAAGCTTTTCATGCCGCTATAAAGAGCACTTTCAAGCAATTAAATCAAATAACCGTACGACTCAAAGATCGATGTTTGCCGAACACATTCTCGATTCTGACCATCAATACGGCAAATTAGAAGAATGTATGGATGTTCTCGAATATGAAAAGAAAGGAGAAAAAATGAACATGAAAGAAGAGCTCCACATTTATATGAACTCTAAAGCCAATAAAGACATCCTTAATAAAATTAAAATACAACAACTAAATCCTATATATGAAAAAATAAGAGAAATTAGAAACAATAGAAAACGGATATAAAATAGAACCAACTTAACCCAATAAGCTTGAATGAAAAGTTTCTACATCTGTTTATTTTCATATGTTAAGATTTAGTTATTTATTTTGGCTAATAATTTTTAGGTTATTTTACTTGTACACTGTGAACATGACCTAAGTGTCGAAACACGTGTTAGTAATACAAAATGTTTCAAAAAAGAGGGTACTCTGGTTATTGTTTTTATTTAATTTATATATATATATATATATATATATATATATATATATATATATATATATAGATATATATATACATATATATATACATATATATAAATTTGAACGAATAGTATTTTTGGCTTCTGGGGACCTCAAAACAAAAAGTTATCATGGTCTCGGGCTTAAGTCTCACCATGAGACCTACGGTAATAGCTTCTTCCCTATAGGGGAAATTCGCTAACACTTTGAATCATGTTAAAATTGAAATCAAGGGAATCTGTAAAAGAACAATTCAAAAAGTCAAAAATCATGACAGTTAATAGCTTATTTGTTTTTCAGTTAACCATCTATATTAAATCAAATTTGGATAAGCTGCCAAAATTAAATACTTATCATCAGTATAAAACGAGGAAAGGTAACCAACTGGCATACAATAGGCATAACACATATATTTACACAAAGAAACCCTCATATAAGGGAATACAGATTTTTAATCATTTGCCAAAATATATAAAGGGAATAAAAGATCCTAAAAGCTTCAAAAACCAAGTAAAAATGCTTCTCATAAATAACCCACTATATAAAATACAGTGGAACCTGGATAATTTGAACTTCTTTAATTCGAAATCTTCTTTAATTTGAATATTTCTCTTGGTCCCTAGCATTTTGTATTTAAACAATGCTAAAAAATCGTGGATAATTCGAATTTTATTTTGGATAATTTGAATTTTTGGCGTGCTAATTAAGGTATAAATTTTAAGCTGTGACTCAAAATAATTGTAAATTGATTGGGAAATACGTTTTAGTAACGATATTCGGCAAAAGGTTTGCGTTAGACAAATTGCATGCCAGTCAGTGCCATCGTACAGTCTGATAACTCCGCTTCCCCTCCCGCCCGTCAACCGTCCCATTGTACTCGCCCACTCCCTCTCCCCCTTACCCACCCTGCCAAACTGACTCACGCATTCCAATTTTATCGGTCACCTGTTCAACTGCATATTTCGGTCTGTGTGTTGTCTAGTTTGTTAACGTAGTTTTGAAGTCGTCTTTTATTTTGTAGTGGAAAGTGATTACAGTACAGTACGTATAGTTATCACGGTTAGATACTGTATTTATGTTTTAAGCTTTTTTAATCTTGTTAACAGGCGTTAATCAATGTATTTTTATTTAAAGAGTGTCAATTTATAAAGAGTTTTGATTGAAAATATGAAGTTTTATTGTTTTCACCCTATTTATTAAAAACTTCTTTAATTCGAATTTTTGGATAATTCGAAGTTTTTGACTGGTCCCTTGAGGTTCGAATTATCCAAGTTTCACTGTAGATGAATTTTTACATGTTTCAAATAAGTGGACCTACAACCTTGCACAAAGAGATGTATAACATTTAGTTAGGGCATATTTAATTTTTAATCTATCTCAAACTTACTGTAATATTATGTATTATTTTATTTTATTTTTTGTAAATTACACCTTTTTGTACAACCTATGTGCTTCATGAATAAAGTTATTTTGACTGATTGATCGTAGTACTATTCTTGGCATTATTGTGTGATTTGAAAAGGTGATTTTCTTTGGTTGATTATCCGAACCACCCTTGGTCCCAATTAGGGTAACAACTCTCTACTGTATAACACAACTCACTAGTGACGGTGTTATTGCTCGCAGTAAGCGCAGTCAGAGTGTTGACGTCCCAAAGAAAGATGGCACGATCCAGACCCGCGGATGCAACCTGCTCTCGGTCCCGCGCGTATGCCAGAGCGCGCACGTAGTCTTTGTGTGTACGCAGCGTCGACATGCAGAACCCCTTGTGAGCATTCCACACCTTCACAGTTGTGTCTGAACTGGCCGAGATTACTAGAAAGGAGACATTATGCAAGTGTAAGTTAAACAGGAGAGAAACTAACTCCGGTTAAAACTCTTAAAGTTTGATAGTAAATGATCAATACCCCCGTCGCAGCAAACCTGTGTACTCAGCGAATTTTCAATGCATATATGTGATATATGCACTATATGCCACTTACCAAGTTTCACAAATATACATCCATAAATAAGTGATATATAGCATTTTATTTATTCTCCATAAGAATAACATAAGGGTTGAGGACACAGGATTGCTGCAACGAGGAAGGTAAGTAATTTTTGTTGCAATTATCAATATAACTGAACCAGGTGAAGCTATATACCAAGTTTTATTAATTTAGGTTCATAATTAAGGGAGATGTACAACTTTACTTATTCTCCATATGAATAACATGGGGGCCGAATATGCAGGTTTGCTGCTACGGGGACTATAAAAAAAAAACTTGTTTTTTGTGCTAATATCAATATACCATAACTAGTTGAAGCCACATACCAAGTTTCATCAATATACATACATAAATAATAAAAATATAACATTTTATTCATTCTCCATAAGGATAACATTGGACAACGTACTGTGTTTAGCACTTTGAATATCTCTGCAACGGTTGGACGTAGAACAACAATTAAAACACCAAAATGTTTGTTTTGTTGAGCTAAACACATTAATAAACATAAATGTCAAGTTTTTAGTAAAACTATCTGAGAAAAAACCAAAAACCTTTTTCCCATAAGATTAACATGGGACACATTTTTTTGGATTTTCTCCGCAACCACTTAACCTAGGTTAATGATTCAAAATACTAAATTATTTGTTTTTTAAGCTCTATAAAATGGTTATAACCAAAATTGAGTGTTTTTAACATTTTGGGGTGAAATTTGCAAAAAACCGATTTTTGGAAAATTGTAAACCCCCATAAAACCCCCTTCCCATTGTGCGATCGATGTGGTTTTCGAACTTAAAGCTATAAATGCTACTCTCCACATTTGTGCCAAATTTCATCAAAATCGGGTGTTTCTTTCAAAAGTTATCGCGGTAACGGACACATATATATACATATATATATATATTTGAACGAATAGTGTTTTTGGCATCTGGGGACCTCAAAACGAAAAGTTATCATGGTCTCGGGCTTAAGTCTTACTATGCCACCTACGGTAATAGCTTCTTCCCTATAGGGGAAATTCGCTAAAAACTAAAATTCAATGAATAAAGAGGCATTTTTACAGAAGATTTTCATACAAAGGCAGAGCAAATTTTGATGAACCCCCTCCCCGTTAAACTTATTCACTTCTGACAAATAACAATCTCCAGTCATTCTCCTGCCACAGCAGAATAACAAATCGGCACTATAACAGTGATAAATAATTGGTAAATTATTAAGTTTGTGATATCGATAATTTGTTATCGCTATAATGAACTGTTACATCCACTTTTTATCAAAGAAAAAAAAAAAACAACAAAATAGCCTACACTGATTTTGTTTGACAAACTACATCCATCTGTGTACAGAAAATAGGGACACACAAAACGGTAATGTTCATAGGTTATTATTCGTCTATTTTGATTTTAATAAACTAAATTTCTTGCTAGCCAGAGCACTTGCACTCCTAGGCATGGCACCCTTATTCATGTGCAATACTCACCTTGGACTAAAAGAGGTACTGGATACTTAAATATTGAAAGAATAAATTTTGCCCTAAGCAACTCAACAAAATGTATTAGTATTGATAGTTTTAAAGTCTCGAATTTGCCTTTCAATTCTTTCTTGAGACTAATATCCTCTAAAGGGAATCTTGGTTGAAAAACTTACTTTATCTGTTTTATTTTTCACATTTTACTTAAACCCATGATATACACTAATATCTTCTGCATACAACCTACAAACATATAAAAATATAAAGGCTTTATATTCTGGCTATGTTTATAAAGGGATTAAACCAACACTGGTTGCATTTTTTGAAAACTCAAAATATGAAAACTTAAAATCCCCAAAAAAGGAGGTTAGAGTTTTCCGATTGTTTTTCATTGGCTTATTTTCAGAAAAATCACAATTCTGGCATGGAGCCTTGTTTCTAAATAACTTAAAACAATGAAAACTTACAATTTTTTCCACCACAACAGAGAACGATGTCGTTGACCCAGTCGGTGTGATGCTCCATCGACTGGATGTACGGGTCCTTGGGCTGTTTACAATTCCACGTGCGGATGATGCTGTCCCGGCCTGCGGAGTAGAGCCTCTGCAGCGTGGGGTCGTACTGCAGCGAGTTCACTCCCGCCCTATGTTGCTTCTCTACTTCATCTCGGATCACGAATGATACCTTGAACAAAGATCCAGTGATGTGCCACCCTTATAAACTGCAACTAATATATCTTCCACCTTCTCAATACATAGCCTAACAGTTTAACCATCAAACGAGTTCGCACGCAGCACGCTGATGTGAGGGAAGTGAATTTCCACATACAAAACTTTTAAAACTCAAAACCTGTGTAGAAACATACATTTATTCCAATTTTATTGAAATCTGAAAACATTGATTTTTTGGCTGTTCTGATTCTTCTGGTTTCATTTACCTGCAATGCGAGGAATACAATTTTGCGCATTATACGGTTAATAGAAGGTCCAGTCAGGCTTGAAAGTAGGCGCAAGGTTGCTGGGGATGATACAAATACACCAACAAATGAATAACATGCTTTTCTAATGTAAAAACCCCATAAGACCAACGCGCTGTGTTTAGCCGATATACATTTCCTTTGATAACTCGGTAAATATTTATGCTAGAATGACGAGAGAGGGCTTAACAATTTTGCTTCACTAATTCCCATCTTAATAAAAGCATTAATTTAAAGTCCGGGGCTTTTCTGACCCTTTTTGGGCCCAAAAACTCGAAATTTGAAAGAATAATCCCCAAAAAAGGGGGTTAGAGTTTTCCGATTGCTTTGCCCAACGAACTTGTCTATCTAATTATAGAAAGGAACACCCCTACCAAATTTGAAGTAAATCGGACAAAAAATGTGACCACCCGAGTGCATACACATATATATACAGGGTTTCCGAAAAAGAATTACGGGATTTCGAACGGCCGTTGCTTGGGGACTATTCAAGATAACTAAACGATTTAAACGTCAAACAGAAGAGAAAAGAACTAAGTTTTTCTATACGTAACTCGAAACCGACGCTGCACACTAACAATCGATTTAAATTCTGCGTACCACAGAACACACTGTGCCTTCTGTTGCGCTGTCAACATCGTACTCGCGAGTATCACAGTGGCGGCCTGCCACCGCGCAGCTGTTCTGCGCATGCCAAGGTCAACGCTCCCTCCCATGCTACGCGGAAAACAAAACTTAGTTTTCTCTTCTATTTAACGTTTAAATCGTTTAGTTATCTTGAATAGCCCCCAAGCAACGGCCGTTCGAAATCCCGTCATTCTTTTTCGGAGACCCTGTATATATAATTTTGAACAACCCCCAAAAACGTGTTCAGGGGGTCATGTTAGGAACTTCTATGGTAGTCCCGGGCTTAAGTTTCACCGTGCGGGTCATGCTAATAGTTCACTTTTCCATAGTAAATTCACTAATAAAGAACTAAATCAAATTGGAACACAAACAAAAATAAGTTAAAATCAATAACGAGATCGCACGCAGATTTTCCGCATTAAAACCTTAAAAAGATCAAATAAAGGGCTTAAAACAACACTGGTTGCATTTTTTTTTTAAATTGAGAAATTTTATTTTTTGGCTGTTTTGATGCTCCTGGTTATATTTAAATTCACTAATAGGATGCCAATGTTGTACATTATAAAGTTAGAAGGAGCCATTGTCGGGATATCAAGTTGGTATAGGGGTATAGGGGGAGATAAAACGATATTAAGATATGAAAAACAGCCTTTTCCAGTGTAAAATCCCTATAAAACAACGTACTGAACTGTATTTTGACAATTAACATTTTCTTTAATAACTCGGTAAGTTCTTATGCTAGAATGATGAGGGAGGGCTTAAAATCTTTGGCTTTTGAAGTACAAAAATGTGCAATTAGTATACATTAGGGGCTTTCTGACCCTTTTTGGGCCCAAAAACTCAAAATTTGAAAACTTAAAATCCCCAAAAAAGGAGGTTAGAGTTTTCCAATTGTTTTGCCCAACGAACTTGTCCAACCGATTATAAAAAGGAATGTCTCTACCAAATTTGAAGTAAATCGGACAAAAAATGTGTCCGCTAGAGTGCGAACATATATATATATATATAAAGTTTTTAGAGACTCCCTCAAAACGTGTCAGGGGGTCACGTTAGGAACTTCTATGGTGGTCCCGGGCTTAAATCTTACCGTGCGGGTCATGCTAATAGTTCACTTTCCATAGGAAATTCACTAATAATTAGGGCCTACCTGGACTTTCTTGCGCCCAGATTGCCCACCAGACTTATGAGTTGTCATCATTCTGTGTATTTTGCAGATTTGTCCTGAAATAAATAAATTAATAGAACAAAGAGAAATGGATTAATACAAATGAAGGGATTGTTTTAAATTAAACCATATATATATATATATATATATATATATATATATATATGTATAAAAAACATCCATACATAAAAAAAAAACAGTATATAAAGATTTACACCTACTTTTTTTAACAAAAATAATTTGTTCATATTCGCTGTTGCAGATCCCCAGCAAGTTCATGCTGCCAAAATTAAACTTCCCAGTAAGCATTAAGATGTTTAAATATAAATCAACTCTATATATTTGCTGATAAATTTGTAAGCTGTAGCCAAACTTTACTTTATTCATGATTACACTTATTTGACAGTAGGCTACTCTGGATTTTTAAGTAAGGCTGTTGATGGATTTAAGTAGGTCTATCTCTAAAATTGCATATTGATAATTATCATAGGCTTAACAAGAAATTTTAGTGGAACACTAGTGGCCTTTATTTAATAAAACTCTCTCATACATATACCTAGAACAACTCAAAATTAATTGTAGGCCTAAAACATGACTAAGACATTTTAAATCAATACATACATCAATCAATAAAATTTAATTTTCACTAAAACGAGGCCTTTAAATTACAAAATAATCATCTTCGTTCAGGTTCTCAAACAACTAAATAAATTTAAAAGGTTACCGTTACTCAATTAAGCATAAATTTATTTAGTTGTTCGAGAACCTGAAGATGACTAGGCTACTTATTAATTGAAAGGCATCATTACAATAACAATTAAATTTTATTGATTGTTGCATGTATTTATTTAAAATTGAGAATAAATAAGAAGAGCTATAGAAGATGAATGACTAACTAAATAGTTTTTAAACCATTTTCAGACAGCAATAATGTGTAAAATGTTTTATCGCCCTTCACATGTAAAATGTTCTACTTTGAGAGATAAGTAATGAGCTTTGTTGCAGACCAAGGAGGTAATGACAAATAGCGTTTCAATTACATTCCCAGCAGAGCTAGAGGTAGACCAGGAAGGTAACGTCACATAGTGTTACAATTACACCCCAGAGAGAGCTCAATCAGCTGTTCCAATAGCAACAACTGTTGTATTTTCCACAATCAAAGTTTTCACAACATACAATTGTTGTTTGTTTTGATGCGTAAACGGTTCCTTAACTACTATTTTATTTAGGATACATTTAAGTTGCCGATATTGTGGGGTGGGTGGGCGATAAAATAGTGTACGCGCCTCCAGAAGTAAGAGCCATAATGCGTTCGGGCGTGTTGCGTACAAAAAAAGAGTGGAACAATCACATTTTAAATATATAAACTGTTTTTTCCCCACCATCCTGTCTAATAGTATATTCCTTTGTTTTGCATAACTTGTACTATCTGATTTTTCTTATTTTTATTTGCTCATCTGTTTTTATTTTATTGTTTCATCATCACTTTTTTAAGAAACGACAACTTGAGTTGATTAATATCATTTTGGATCCCTGAATATAAAATCTTTCCCCTTATATCAGACCTTGATCAAAACAGAACGGAACTATGTGAATTGGACAATCTGCAACGCGAGTGAAATATGAACTTGGACGTGGACACTGATGGTGAGTGGCTGCAACCTTTAGATTGATTTTGTGTGCACACCAACAAGTTTTGTATAGTATTTATATCCGTTTTGTTTTTAATATGATATTGTCTCTTGTTTCTCTATTAACAGCATCTAATTTAATAAATAAATTACCTTTCCTGTCAACACAATACGTGTTTAGTTTTTTATTCTTTCGGGAATTCAAATAAATTTCCTGGTCCTCCATCTATGTGAATTCGCTTTAATTTTAAGTCTTTGCTTTTCCCTAAGCTATCCAAATCCCCCACTACCCAAATCCCCCAGGGCGTTTAACACACTCATGATTTCAAGCATCGCTCTCACGCTGTAATGATGCTCTTAACTTCCCTAGTTGCATAAATATCTATTAAATCAAGTTGGTTTAATCTTTATTCATCACTAAGTTGAGTCAAAATTAAGTATAGTAACATACAAGGTGTATACCTAATACATTTATAACAAGTTGACAATAAATAAATAAGTTAGGCTACGTAAATTAGACTTGATAAAGTTTCCACATATTTTATTTATTAGAATTAATCACATTCATTAGCCTCTTAGCATTACTCAATTTAAACACGCATAACTCAATCTAAGTTATGTTGTTAACTAACTTGTCCCGTGGTAAATAACAAAAATTAAATTTTAAAATATCTATAAACTTTCTTATGACATTAATTAAGTTGGGTTACAGGGAAACTCTGGAGGTCTGCCCATTTTCTGCACTCCAGGGCAGAGAGAGAGGTTTCATACTGGCGGCTAGTGCCCATCCACCAACTCAGTTCGGGCACGAAACTTCTACCCTCCCTCCATCCCCACCACAACGTTAACACATGATAAAGTTTCCACATGTTTTATTTATTAGAATTAATCACATTCATTAGCCTCTTAGCATTACTCAATTTAAACACGCATAACTCAATCTAAGTTATGTTGTTAACTAACTTGTCCCGTGGTAAATAACAAAAATTAAATTTTAAAATATCTATAAACTTTCTTATGACATTAATTAAGTTGGGTTACAGGGAAACTCTGGAGGTCTGCCCATTTTCTGCACTCCAGGGCAGAGAGAGAGGTTTCATACTGGCGGCTAGTGCCCATCCACCAACTCAGTTCGGGCACGAAACTTCTACCCTCCCTCCATCCCCACCACAACGTTAACGTTAGAGAGTAACGTCATACATGTTGAGTCGTTGAGATTTGTGATCAGTCCCATCAGTGTAGTGATGGGACTATCGACTACTTTATACTATCACTAGTGACTAGTCGAGTACTTTCAAACATCGACTAGTCTAATCGTACAAACTAGTCGACTAATTTCCTTGTTTGATTTTGGTTTGGATGAGCAGCCGTTTAACCGACTAGTCGACTAGTTTAATTCTCCTGCAACTCTGAAATCTACATATTTAAAATAATTCCTGCTTTTTGTTCACCCACTTCCTGAAGTTAATACTTAACCGATTTTGATGATTCTTTTTTTATTAAAAAGATAATTTCAAGATCTAAGTTATTGTCGAGCCAGAATTTTGATTTAGGCCTCAGGAATTGCCCCACGGGACTTCCAAGTTCTCAGTTATTCATATGGAAGAGAGTTTTATTTGGTTTATGTCACATGTGTTTTTTCTTAATTCCATAAACAGCTGTTATAATGATTATAGCTGCAAAGTTTTGCAGGGTAGCTACTCGTAATTCGTAATTTCTTTCATGTCTTGACAGGATTTCTTGATTTCCCCAGTTTTTTTTGGGACGCAACCGAAACGGATCAATGTTGAGAAATTCTTTACTTAGGAATTTTTTATAACAATACGAGTTGTTTTTGAAAATATATTTTTCACTGATAACTACATTTGTACTCAACCATGAAATATTGTTTGTTTCCTAGGCCTAGTATTCTTTGCGACACTAAAACTTAAATTTGTCAACAATACTGGTACCTAAAATAGATCTTTTATTATAATAGCCTATTATTGCAAACTTTATATAGGCTAATCAACTTGTTTTACAATGTCGTGAGCCTTAAACATTAAATTCATGACAACATTTTACTGTTTATAATTTGGCCAATTTAATTATTGAAATAATTCAGAGTATTAATTACAATGAAAAGATAATGAAGGTACGGCAGTACACTATAAAAAGAAATATTGTTTATAATTAATTGTAATATCAAATAACTTTCTTAATTTTAACTATTTTTGTTGTTGTGCAAATTTCGACTACTTAGTTGAAACACTAGATCCAAGAGGCAACAATAAAGTACCACAAAATAAAACTTTCTATCGATAAGTCTCAGTATTTCCCATCTCACTAAATCATTGCTCGTTCTAGTCGTAAACGTTATGTCGACAAGTAAAAACATGTGAGTAGTACAGTAGATTCAATACTAGTAGGTTAAACGACTAGTCTACTAGTCGGTCATCCCATATGACTTAAATATGCGACTAGTACACTAGATTAGTAACACTAGTCGTTTAAACGACTAGTCTACTAGTCGATTATCCCGTCAACATCGACTAGTAAAAACAACTGACTAGTCGACGAGATTGGCTATTAACTTAGTCGGTTAAATGACTAGTCGACTACGAGTGATAATGGAGAGTGATGTGATACTCTCAATGCTAACAAGAACCCTATAAAAATATAAATGCTCAATGGCAACCCTATAAAAAAGGCTATGATACGTGGTCTGCATAATATTTATATTCCTACAGGATAAAATAGGCTGCCTTAAATTTATTTAAAATCACTCTTTGTACTGTTTATTGAATGTTTGGTCCTTTCTTTGTGCTGCAGCTATTGGTTTTATTGATTTCCACCAGTATTAAATATATACTGATCCAATATCGACCAACAAATTTCAAATGGATTTATATTTGAAAGTTTCATTAGTTAAATTATTGTGATAATTTAAATCTATATGTTAGTTTTATTTTGCCTACCAAAAACCCATGTGACAGTTTCTTGGTTTTTGGAGTTTCATGAAATAAATTCAGTTTCTAAGATTGGCATGTAAATTGGGTTAAAGCAGTAAGTTATAACTTTAACAAATTTACTAAATTCTAATATTCTGATCTTAGGGTGAGATTGTCAACTATGATTTTAAATAGGCCTAAGTTATAGTTCATATTATGACAAATAACTAGGTTAGGCCAACCTTATCCAAATTACACAACATTTTTAGTAAAACTGACTAACAGAATGCAAACAAACTTGGGAAAACAAGGCTATACCGCATTATGAACGCCTACAATTATTACATAATTGAACGTAAGACGAGGGAATATAGATATATTACAGTTCGGTAACTCATACGTGTTTTACAGGTTATTTTAGGGTTAGAAGACAAACTGATGTTAGTGGTGATTTTTTTATCGCTTAGTTTATGCCTGAGATTATTGGACTAGACTGATTTAACCCTAGCAGTGGCCTATGTTAGACTTGGGGAATGGCCAAGCAGATTTTGCGAATTTTCAGACCTTTTTTTGAAAATTCGTATAAATTTGAAATGAGAACTAAACATAGCCAACCTCATATTCATTTCGTTTGGAAAGAACAGGAGAATCTAAAAATATTAAAATAAAAAAGATCTAGAAAGGTAATTTTTTCAGCAAAGTAAACAAAATTAAAAAGGTTGAAATTTTTTTTGAAATTTCAAAAGCAGCCACGGTAAAACTTTTTCTTAAGATTTTTTTGGAAAATTCATTGTCTACATTTTGTAGAAAATTCAATTCCCTACATAGAAATGTACAATATGTTGGGGAACAAATTTTATTTGTAAGTATTATGTAAGTATATACAGAAAACCGCAAAATGTGTAAATTGTACAGTGTTAGTTAGTACTCTGAAAAGGTAATGTAAATATGTATATACTAATAATAATATGTATATATTTGTAAATCTAATGAAGTAAGGAATGTAAAAAAGTCATAAAGTTGATGGTAAAAAATTGTTATCACTTACGATTAAAAGAATTTTTGAAATTTTAGGATATTCGGAGAAAAATTTATACAGTATTTAGGATATAACTTTTTTTAGAAATTTATTCCTCCAAATACTATACATAAATTTTGTAGGAAATTCAATTCCGTACACATAAATGTATAACATAATGGGGGAAAAAATTTTGTGTAGGTGTTATGAGAGAATATACGGAAAACCGCAAAATGTGTAAATTGTACAGTATTAGTTAGTACTGTAAAAAGGTAATGTATATACTAATAAGGTGTGTATGTATATACTAATATTTCATTCTAAAATCAAAACCACAATGAAACTAAACTCTTTGGCTATGCAGTGGTACCACCCGCAACATCCTAAGACGAAAATTACCCGAACCGGGTAATGCCAAACAAGTCGTGTTTTTACATTTTCCGAGCGTCGACTGCAGGAATGGCATAGCGGCAAAATTTCATTGTAATTATAATCGTCATGACATTGTTATACAACTTGTAAACGGTTCATTTATGTAATAAAATGACAGTTCAAAATGTGATCTTTCGAATGGTATAAATATTGTCCACTTCTGAGTTGATTATTAGTGTTTTTTTACCGCTACAAAAATTTCGGCCCGTGCCAGCGCATTATGCTGGTGGCAACTTTAAGGCATCACGGGAAACCAGCAAACCAGCGTATTAAGCTGGATGGCCACTGCTAGGGTTAAAATACATGACGTCACTCTACTAACTTAAACGTTAACGTTGTGGTGGGAATGGAGGGAGGGTGGGTAGACTTTCATAAGTGGTGCCAAAAACAACCGAATGAAAAAATCGAAATTTGTAATATCGATATTTTCTATCGAATGAAAAAATCGAAATTGGTAATATCGATATTTTCTACCGATATATATCATATGATATTAAATAACATTCAATCGTAAACAGAAACAAAACAAATAACTTTATCAAACAAAATAAGAATATAAGAACATGGTTTAAAGAAAAAAACTATAGTCTATTTGTTTTGTTTCTGTTTACGATTGAATGTTATTTAATATCATATGATATATATCGGTAGAAAATATCGATATTACCAATTTCGATTTTTTCATTCGATAGAAAATATCGATATTACAAATTTCGATTTTTTCATTCGGTTGTTTTTGGCACCACGACAACACCTGGACCTCCCAATTTATCTTCATTCTGAAACTTTTCTTCGATCCAGTTAATACATACTTCACGACAAAAGCTTAGCCAATCCGCTATTGTTCTACTTGAAGCGTCACATGTTTCATTACTACATTCTATCATAAGAAACTCATAATTGGTGACATTTCTTGAGAAATAATACATAACTGACAAGATATTTCTTACACCGAATTTTGAATTGGCAAAGAATGTATTTTCAAGTGCATTAATTCTTCTCCAATGCTCGTCATCTTTTGTTCGTCGTCGACATTCAAATTGGAAACTTGTGGGTCCTTTGACATGAATTTTCATTAGTCTTCCGCATATGTCACATTCTGGAGTTTTTGGTATTAATTCTACCTCTTGTAAATATAAAAAACATTGCAAATCATCCTTTAAAGCTAAATCACAAAGCTTACGAAAATTGAACGTCATTTTTATAAAAAAATTAGTTCAACTTTGTTTATTTATAATTTTAATTAAAATATCATATGTTTTAAATTTATTATTCTAAATTCGATCATTCGATCATTCGATAGAAAATATCGATATTACAAATTTCGATTTTTTCATTCGGTTGTTTTTGGCACCACTTATGAAAGTCTACCCGGGAGGGTTAATGTTTCGTGCCCGAACCTAGTTGGTGGATGGGCACTATCCGCCAGTAGGGTTCATTAGGTAGGCGTAAATTATGGAGGTACCAGTACCTTGGTGTCTGGACGTCGACATTTTTACCCAATTTAGATTAGTTGCATTAGCATGCAATTAGGCTCCTCTTACCTTATTACCACATACTTTGATTAAGACCAGGTATACAAGATAAGCTTTTATAGTCACTGTAAAACTTATAGGCCTATTTACATAGGTAGCCTATTATACAACTTACTTGACACTTCATTGGATAGAATCATAACTTAGCCTATTTTTTATATAGTTTTTTTTATAACAAAACATGATTTTGAATCACAGAATTTGTTTCCTATATTTTGAAGAAAAAATCAATATCTGATGGACTAACGCTTTAATCACAGTTACCCATGAGAACAGACATAAGATAGCTAACTCAATGACGCTGATGACCACCAAAATAAGACTAGGCCTAATATAACCTAAGTTATTGGAATCCTAAGTGAGTTATGCCAAAACAAATAGGCTAGGATAGTCTAAGACTGTAGTTAAAACAACACATGTAGGCTTGTTCTAGTAATACTTACAAAATAAATTATGACTGTTAACAATTCATAGTAGGGCCTAGCCTAAGCTTAGACCTAGACCCAGCCCTAGGCCTACTTTAGGATGTTAACAGGCCTAATGATTGGGAACACTAAAACAATTACTATCAATGAATAAGTTACACAGTGAGACCTTCATGGATAAACAAAGGTAAATAAGTATATAATACTAAACACAATCACATCAAATCAAACACTTAACCTAAAACTCGTGCACTCATTCTTGGTAATTATTCATAATCTGCTAGATCAGTGTTTCCACTCAGCGGTAAAAAATATCCCACGAGCATATACAAAAGATCCCACTTTATCCCACACTTCACCTTATAATATCCCTCTAAATATCCCACACTTTCCCTGTTTGGAGCTGGATGTTTTTGGGAAAGATAAGAAAGATAGGCGAAGGACCAATGTGAAGAGCAAAAAATGAATGATAGTAATGGACAAATTATATCATATAACAAACATTTATTTTTACATAAAGTAATAAATAAGTAAGGACTGACAGGCTGGTTATTGACATAGAAAAGGGAAACATGTTATGTATTGTAGTTCATAATTTGTACTAATTGTTTTAAGACACTGATCACCAATATTAGGATATTTATAATTAAACAAAATGAAAATAAAATGTTCAAAAGAAGTTTATATTAATTAATTATCCACTCACCAAATTGGGTGAAAGTTCTGACCTTTAAGTCACTACTTTGGATGAGGCATGTGGAGATCAAATGAGTCAGGAGATGGGATGAGAAGGTCTTGAAGATTTAGACGTTCTAGACGTTCCAGAAGTTCTAGAGGATCTAGAAGGTCTAGAAGATCTGAAGGGTCCAGGGTTATAGATGATATCACTCACTTTATTACAGGTACATATACATAGTTTGGGGTTTTAACCAGCGTGTCGTGGAAAAAAAACAATTAACATGAAGTGAGATATAGAAATACATAAATTATCATGTTGATAATTGACAAAAAGGGGAAATAAAATGAGAAGAGGATGAAATGTTAACAAAAACTAAACTGGGAGTGGTTATTTGCTGGTCTGAAGTGAGAAGAGGGTTTGTTATTATAAAATAGGTAACAATGAAAATGTAAACAAAAGATATCAGGTGAGAATAAAAGTATAGGAAAAGAGAAGTATTTAAAATCAAATTAAAATCAAAACATATGATTTTAATTGGTTGGGTAAAAATATGATGAACCAGGCTCTTGTTGAGTAGTTGGGAATTAATTATTTTTAAAACCACATTATATAAATCCAGAACATATATAAATCCTGAACATACCGCCGACCTTGAAGTGTCCACACTTCAACAACATTAAGTATTAGGTAGTGGACAAAGTTTGATGACTGGATGCACAAATGTATTCGTAGAAGTCTTGACTTGGAGAATGACGTCTGTTGCACAAGGGCAAATATTTTGACTTGAGCTTCGTTTAGTTCTTCAGTTTTGAGGTATCCATTTTGATGTTGTGAACTACAGCAATTGCGAATGAAGCGCAATACATAAGCCATAATTCGAGTCAATGTTATCCAGGATGAAAACTTGGACAGAAATGACCATTCTTCTTGTGAAGTAGTTGTTAGTATGGTTAATGAGTTTGGTTTAAGTTCGTGGGTCGAATCTAATGTCACAGATGTAAACTTAGATGTTGGCCAATCATTTGATGGGAGCGATAGCCAGGATGGGCCATTCCACCAAAGTTTGTGATCAATCAAATGAGACATGAGTAGGCCTCTGGAGGCACAATCTGCAGGATTATTTCCGGAAGAGATATGTCTCCATGACTCAGTAGGTACCAATGCTTGGGTTTGTGAAACACGGTTAGCTACATAGGTTTTCAACCTGTATGGAGGGGTTTGCAACCATGTGAGAGCTACAGTTGAGTCAGACCATAAATGTATATTATTAGATGTCATTTTATCAGGAAATAAGGATTTGATATGAGACACTAATTGAGCCAATAAATGTGCAGCGCATAATTCAAGGCGAGGTATCGTGACTCGTTTCAAAGGTGCGACACGACTCTTTGCCATTAGTAGTTTTATCGATACGGATTGGTTTAGTTCACATCTTAGATAAGTAACAGCAGCATATCCGACTTCGGATGCATCACAGAACCCATGTAGTTCAATTTTACATGTTGAACATAAGTTTAATGATCGAGGTATTGTAATATTAGATAACAACTTAATATTATCAGTGAATGAGCACCATTGCATCTGAAGATCTGATGGAAGTGGTGAATCCCATGACAGTCCTTTTGTCCAGATCAGTTGCATAAAGCATTTGGCCAGCATTATAAAAGGGACAAGAAATCCACAGGGATCATAAATCAATGCTATCGTACTGAGTACAGAGCGCTTGGTAGGAGTTTTGTGTGAAGTAAGTGTTTGGAAATCATATGAGAAGGCGTCGGTGACTGGAGACCACTTAAGCCCTAATACTGAAAATTGTGGCGTTTCTGAGTTTTGCAAGAACTTTGGTGTTTCAAGATGTGAATCGGGTAAGTTACTTAAAAGTTTAGGTGAGTTCGAAACCCATTTTCTAAGCTCAAAACAACCTTGATTTAACAAAGAAATAAGTTGGGACTGAAGGGTCAAAGCTTCGTTTTCAGTGTCCGCTCCAGAGATAATATCATCCACATAAGTGTGATTACGCAAGAGATGAGCTGCATGTGGAAATTCATCGCCATGGTCATCAGCAAGTTGGTGCAACGTTCTGATAGCTAAATATGGAGAGCTGTTAATTCCATTTGTTACAGTATTGAGTTGGAAAATAGATGGGGATTGGTTTGGATGTGATCGCCACAAAATCAATTGAAAAGTTCTATCATCGGGATGAACCGAAATTTGACGGTACATTTGCTTAATATCACAGCAGAATACAACATTGTGTCGACGAAATTGTAAAAGTAGATCACATATATTGTTTTGCAGTTTGGGTCCCGTTAAAAGGATTTCATTAAGCGAGAGTCCAGAACTGGTTTTACAACTTGCATCAAAGACAGTGCGAAGTTTAGTCGTACTACTACTCTCTTTAAGTACTCCATGATGTGGAAGAAAGAAGTGTGGTTGAGATAGGTCAATGTCATTACATTCGGACATGTGGCCTAATGATAAATACTCATCCATGAAATCATGATAAAGTTCTGAAAAGTGAGGATTAGAAGAGAACTTGCGTTCCATGGCAAAGAGACGCAATTCAGCGGGGTTTTTTGATTCACCTAAGACAGAGTTTGAATCTTTGAAGGGTAGACGAACTACATATCGTCCGTTGGCATCACGAGTGTGATTTTCCATAAAGTGTTTGTCACACTGGATTTCTTCTTGAGTTTTAATGGAAGAAACAGGAGGTTCTTCTTGGGACCAAAAACGTTGAATTGATGAATGCAAATCAGAATTACTAATGGAGTGTAAACAAACATTGAGAGTTGAACTTGGTATGACATTGGATATAGAAGGATTAGAAGGCAGACAAGGAGCGGTACCCATTATTACATAACCAAAGTGTGTTCCTACAGCATATGGCATATTATGGCCAAGTGAAAATTGTTCTGTTGTAAACAATTGGGGGAAGAGTGCACCTCCGAGTATGACATCGATGCGATTAGGAACATGGAAAGTGGGATCAGCTAGGATAAAAGAGTGAGTTCTTTTCAGTACTTCTGGAGAAAGAGGCATGCGAGGAAGATCAACAGTTAATCTATCGAGGATTAAAGTAGGTTGATCAGCGGCTATTGTTCGACCATTCAGAGTTTTAATGTTAACAAAAATCTGTCCTTTATTGTCTGTCATGTGGTGATCAATTCCAGAAAGTTGGATACTAGATTTATGTCGTGGAATGTGTAAAAGATTAGCTGCATGTTCGGTCATTAAGTTACACATACTCCCAGAATCCAGAAGAGCACGAAATGCATGCGAGTTTCCACCTGGTGCACTAATTTGTACCAATAAAGTGCCTAATACTACGGTGGTGTTACTGGATGAAACTTCTAAGTTGTTCTGAGATGTGAGTGTTACAGATGTTTCAGGTTTAACCATAGAGTCAGATTTTATTTGTTTGTTTAATGGTTTAGCATTAGAGTTTGTTACAGTTATGGAACTAGTGACATTGTTAGTATCACTGTTAAAGTGTAGCAACGAATGATGACGTCTACTGTTACAGGATTTGCAACTAAATTGTGATTTACATGATTTGGTGTCATGTGTACCTAAGCATGATACACATTGATGACATTTCTTAACAAGCTGATATCTTTCATGAGGAGACATAGCTTTGAAAACAGAACACGAGTATATTTTATGAGATGACTGATTGCATGCAAAACACGTTACAGGAACCCATATAGCACAGGATGTCAATTTGACGTAAAAAAGTTATCAAAGACGTCAAATTGATGTCAAATAAAATATTTGATGACATATTGACGTCAAAATGATGTAAAACTTTTGACGTAAAAATGGTGTAAAATGTTTGATGTCAAAATGATGTAAAATTTTTGACGTCAAAATGATGTAAAATTGTTGACGTCAAAATGATGTAAAATTTTTGACATATATATCTTTTGATATAAAAATATTATAATACCAAAACTGTATTATTTTTGTTTCAATCAGTTTTATTTAACAATAATTATTTTTTTAACCGCCCCCATCAAAAGTTTTACATCATTTGAAGTAAAATTTACATGCAATTTTTGATCAGCACAGTATTAACGCATATTCACAAAAAAATACAAAGTTAAATGTTTAGTTATTAATAATATGGCTTGAATGTAAATTTAATTAATTATAGTTAAATTTATTATCACACTCACTCACGAATAAGTACCTGTTTTTTATCTAAATAATTTAAACATCCATTGACACAATCCGATTTGGCACAGAAAGTCAAATCAAGCATTTTGCATGTTCCGAAAAGCAGTTTACAATTTAACGGATAACTATTTATTTAAATTATGATTTAAAAACTTAATTATAGTTCTCAAAATAGGTATTACAAATTAGCCATACAATTACAATTAAATATATGTTTGCATTTGGTTAAGAGGTTATTCCTTCTCCTTGGCTGGTGCGGCGCGCATTGTTTTTCTCAAAATTTTCTGTCATATCGGTCTTGGAGAGGTTATCATGTTTATATTAGGCTTTAGTTTGGTAAAGTAGAAGAGACTAAATTTAATAAGTTCATCTAGTCTTATGCATCACACTGCTTAGTACAGGAAGTGCAACAGGGTAAGTAAAATCAAAACAGATTAGCATTATTTTGACAAGGTTTTTCAGTTAGACCTAACCTATAATACTTGAGGTCACCTCGCTTCCTTCAACTAAAATAATTTCAATTAAGCTTATTGCTGGGTAACAAATGATGAAAAATGTTGTAATCAAAACCCGACAAACTATGTTGGTATAATGTCTAAACAGGTGAATTAGATATACCAATAGATGATTGAACTTTGGCGTGTTCAGGCCTAGGACTAGTTCAAGATTAGCTTCAACACAATTAAGCCTACATGGATGTAAAATTAGGTATTTGGCTAAGTCTCACTGTCTAATACAATCCAACATTTCAAAGGTGTGGATAATTGTTTCGATATCGATTTGGCTTAGGATTACCATTGGATGTTAAAGTGTTATTAATTTAAATGTGTAATACAAATTAGGGCAAATTGAGAAATAAATGTGGCACACCTGCCAAATTATGACCCAGTTCTAGTATCTGCAGGCAGCCTTAACCCTATAACTGGTGCAGCGTACCGTAACTTAGTTCAAACTAAGTTACGTTCCGGTGTGATGTGTCTGTTGTGGTAGCGTAGTCTTTCCTACGTCTAGCAAAAATTTAGTATAATCACTTAAGTTAAATTGATACCGTAACTTACTATAATGAACTAGAAATTTTAGAGCTTTAATTTGATAGCCTACCATATTCATAGAACTTGTGATTGTTGATGTGTATTTACATAAGCTAAACCAATTTTTAAATTTAGGACTAAGTTATTTTAGTCAGCAGATTTGCAAAACTAAATTAAACATCCTTTAGAGTTATTATAGTAAGACGTAAGTCAATAACTTTATACGACATTTTCTATTACCGGTACTAACTTAGGTAGGTAACTTAGGCCCTAATACAAATTGCAACAAAAAATGGCTGTAAATGGATTCTTTAATACAAGATTTTTTATATTGCAACCTTCAGTCAAAGAATTAACTTTTAACTCCAAAGACAACTTCATTGGGATCAATTTGATATACAAAGTAAAAAAACATATGGGTAGTTTGGCATGTTTATATATATTTTTCATAATATAAAGTAAAATATAAAGTAAGTAGAAAAGAAAAGCCGCCACCATGGGGAATAACTTGCGCCAGTTCTAGGGTTAAAATAATAGTTACTTTAAACTGGTAACTTCCTGTAAAACGGGCCGATTTCGGGTATTAAAATAATAATAATGCCGGTTGGGAAACAAAATTACTATTTATTCAAACTTACAACTTTACAACAACTGATTTAGAAACCAACTTAAACGACGTTAACAATAGGTATATCCGCGGTTAAAATACAATAATTAAGGTTACATTAAATTTAGAAAGACAATGCCAATTAATAAATTAACAGGGAGAGGCGGCGCGACGCGTGTTAATTACATCGTCACATCTTCGGGACTGGGGCGAATCCCACGTCTTCTTCCCCAATGCTGAAGCTGCCCATCCAATGAGCGGCGGCCTCAGCACGTGACGTCACGGGAACACTTCGTTGTTCAGTGCTGCCCCCGACGATCACTCACGCCATTACTCAAACTAAGAGGCACAGGAATCGTGCGTTTAAGGCCAATGCAGAGCGTCAAGTTGCTGACGCAGCGCATTCCTGTTGATATCAACGCCGGCCGGACCCGTGGGAGCGTCTAAGCTGAGATTAGCTTGGAGCAAATATCCTAGCGTCTGGTGGTTGTTTTCATATTTTGTACCAGCCAACTCTTCAAAATGAAATAATGAATGAAATAATTGAAATAATGTTAAGAGCACCGTTCCTCCTTCTAATTTTAGATTTTAGTGACGGTAGAAATTTAATTATTACGAACGGTAAACTGTAATTATTTAATTACAGTGTCGTATTAATGGCTTTTAACAGTCTAGGGATTTTGGGCCGTCACACCCCCCTCACCCTTAGACCATGCTGTCCCCAGCATGAGGTAACAGCAGATTGCCAAGTCCAACTTCTCTCAATGTTAGGAGAGTACACATCCGTCTTCCGTTGGCTGGTTGGTGATCAGGAAACTTCTAACTCCAGTCAGCTAACCTCAACTCTCTCCGCAAAATAACAAAAAAAATTATTGAACTTCAACTTTATTTTTTTTTTACGAAGAAAAAAAAAACTCGAATTGTCGCCGGTCCGCATTAGCCTCTCCCTTTACAAAATATATCTCGAAAATATCACAATCAAAACATCTCAAAAGTCAAAGTTAAACAACCAAAACAACACCTCAAGAAAAAAACTAAAAGATCTCATTTTACAAGGACAAAAGTTACCTAAACTTAAACACAAAAACACAACACACATTCCCACCTCAACAGACCATTATAACATTGTTAGAAGATTCGTCACTGAATTTAATTATGTGTATTTAGAACCAACTGGTTAATTTTTCTAAGTATCTGAACAGGGTATGAATTATTATATTTTAAAGTTCGAAAGAGGGTAATTGAGTTCAGTACTTTATGGCAATTTAGAACGCTACTTGCCCGCTATGGTGAAGCCACATGGGTTTTCACTTGGGGCCGGTCTTACACTCTGTCACCCCTTCGGAAGCAATGGATCTTCCAACATAGGGTCAAATATTAGCAAAAGAAAATTTACTGCTATCCTAACACACCCTTTCCCACGCTACAGTGCCTACTCTAATTAACTCGTCAACACATGTCGAAATAGCCAAGTAACATATTGACACCAAGAATAAAAAAAAAACTGTTCACCAATCCAATAATTGTTCATAAATTCTGGTGGTACTCCACCCACTATCGGCCGAAGCCTCAAATCACTTGAAAATTACCAATAATAAATCACATAGACAATCGAATAATCAATACAGTACAATGCATTATTAACTAATCTTTAACACAAACTCACGTTCAGTAGGCCTGGTAGCGGCACAACAATGTCTTGCTGACAGGGTCCGGAAAATCCCTCAGCAAGGCATTTTCTGCAGTACTCTTGACTGGCTATACACTACTATACGTCAATTTTTTTTTCTTTAAATTTTGAAAAATCATTCAGGCTGGCTCCCGGGTGCCCACAGTCCAGTCGGGGAGTTGAAGGGAAGGGGGTATTAGGGGGGTGGGGAGTGCCGGCATTACCTTCCTGTGGACACCAAGTTGGGCCAGTGAATCCTTTACCCTTCTTGGGATATACTACTACCATTAGTTGGATCGCTTTGAATAATAAATAAAAAAAAAGTTGCCATTACCAGCCCACAAATATTACACCATTACTAGAAACACACAACAAAACATATCGGTACACAAAAATCATTAATGCTAACATAATAACAAACAACACTAATAACAAAACTCGGAGGGGGATCCCCAGTCCTTTCGCCATCGCGTCCTCGCGGAGACAAGTCCAGAAGTACTCACTCCTTCACAGCGTAGTATGCGACTTCTTGATCGCGGTCGAAAGTCTATGCTTCTTAAATACTTTTCACTTACTTAAAGTGTCCCGGGTCCGTAATTCACTCCTCGTCGCATCTTACCGCACGGTCAGCCTAACTTTAGCTGCGCTCGTGGAACTGTCGTGCTCTGCTTCCGGTGCATGATCTGCTACCAATTCGACAGTAGGGTACCATCTCTCCAAGGTTCTGAAGTGGCGACTCTGTCTGCGCAGCCTGCGGGCGCTGTACATGGCCTCCCAGGGTGACACGGAGCAGGTCGGCAACTCGAACTCTCCATCTCAAACCTACAAAGACAACTGTGATTATCACAATAACCGAACGGCCGCCACACATGTCCTACTCAACCATGCGGGCGCCAGCATAATGGACTCTAAGGTGCTGGAAAGTACTCTCCAAAGAATACCCCTTTACGCTTAGGTGCCAAGCTGATCATCTAGTCCCTGCAGGACCTTCAAGGTGGCATTCACATCAATATTCATCAACTTGGTCTCTTCGTCAGAGAGCATCGACCTCAAATCAAGAACAAAACTTTACTCATCTGACCGACATGAGTGTTGCTGCCGTGTATACGGGCAGGCATCTTAAACTCATCACTAATAACACCTCGAGATCACTCCAACTCCACTCAACTGCATGGTGGTCAGGTTGATCTTTCAGCCATCCTCATAACAGTTCAGAGTTACCTTACAGGGCTCTGAAGCACTATGCACCCATCAACCTCGGAAAAACCACTTTTCCACAAACGCTGGAATACAAGGAGCTGCCGATAAATCGGGCAGGCACCCGATCCGCCAGTGATCGAATCACACCGATCACTTCAGTCTCTTCAACAGAGAGCATATGACTTAGAAAAGTCAGAAATCACAACTTCACATTCCGGCCCGACATGAGTATACTGCTGCCGTTTGCACGGGCAGGCAATATTGAACTCATCACTAATAACAACCCCTCTATACGGGTCAAACACATCACGTTAAACATTGACCACAAATCAAGAACCAGGACCCAAGTTACCTGGCCTACATGAGTATACTGCTGCCATTTACACAGGCAGGCAATATTGGACCCATCAGTTGCTACTACAAACACATCTATTTTTTTTTTCTTGAGGAAGGCCCATTCAACGTCATAATTTCAA
This sequence comes from Allygus modestus, assembly GCA_963675035.1. NCBI lineage: Eukaryota > Metazoa > Arthropoda > Insecta > Hemiptera > Cicadellidae > Allygus > Allygus modestus. Next base: position 238,893,761 of record OY776112.1, read on the forward strand.
TGGGGCATTTCCCCCGAAACAAAACTCAAATAGACTAAAACAACAGGCCCAGAAGACCATCGGCTGGTTTACTCGTACCACCCCTTAGTAAACACACAACCATCAACCTCCGCTTTGCCGGCTGTACAGGCAAATTGCACTGCACAGGCTGGGCTTTCTACAGAACAGCTTGCCAAGCAAAACATAATTTACTCCCCATTCTCGTTTGCTTTTATTAAATTTTCGTTCTCTTCAAGGTCTGGCCAAGAATAGCATGAGTTAACAAGCATATTCCTGGAGCAGAGCACACATTTTAAAATTCTATAAAAAAAAACAAATCAAATAACCATAATGTGATTCCTAAACACTAGTGCATCAGTATACTTAGGTGATAACACTTGTCCACATCAGCATAATCCATTCAGTAATGGTTACGAATGCACTCCCTCGGCAACTCCACAGCGAGGAAGACCCTCCGGTGTCCCAATCCACAGGGACAGCACAAGAATGGCCTAGAATTATAACTTTCCTGTACAACAAACAAAACAGGTTATCCAGTGAACACGTGTTATCACAATTTAGAGCACAAACCATTAATAACAACAAACTTCCTACGAAGAATCACTTATCACTAACTTCACCAGCCTTATATTTTAAATATAAGGGAAGCTAACTGGACTCTTTTTGCAAATTTTGAACTAAGTGTAAATGGACTAAACCATAAATCAACGTATTTACTCCTAATCTCTGGTTCATTATCTAATTCATCACACCGCAAATGGGAGCTCTGGCTTCACAATGCTCAGTCCCAGATGAGGGGGTAAAGTATTAGACACTTTAAATATTACATCGGCAAATAATTTCTGTCCATGTTCGGAGTACTGATAATAAAACAGATACAGCCATACAATTTAAGGGACAGACTGCATGCAAAAAAAACAAAATTAAATTTCTCAAACTATCAAACTAGGCAATTTGACGCTCACGATTTCAAACTGTAAAAAAAAAATGTGATGATTGTTTACGAATCACCGATCTGCAACAGTATTTAAAGCTATCTGCAGATCGTAAAACTGAACACAAATACGCATCACAATTTACTGGATTCAACTCAAAGCTTTATTAGTTCCAATTTGAATTAATAATTTTTTCCACCTACTCCTTTAATGGCTGTTAACTAAATTCACACACACAGAAAGAGGTATACTAAATATCTTCACGTTGCTGATTAACTTACATAAAAAAACAAAGTCCAGTACCACAAACAAACAGTACCACTGCTCTACTGACTGTCATGTTCAGTTGGCCCAAAACCAGGAACCAGAGCTAAACAATGAGCACAGTATAGCCCAGTTCTCAAAAATCAATGCAGCAACCAACTGCGATTTGATTTTCTCCCCTATGCTATTTTGTCTCACATAATTTTGAAGGAGAGCAAAACAGCCTTTTTTTAAAACTGCAAACAAAAGGTTAAATAATTTATTTATTACCCCTTCACAACCGTTACCGAAGGTTACTGCCCATTAATTCTCTCAAATTTAAAATTACTGGATCCACCGGTGTAGAACCCTCAATAACCCCCTACTGATGAGAGCTTCTGAAATAAATCAAATTCGCCCAGTCCCATTTATAATTTCCAATACTTTACTGAAGCAGTCATCAGAGGCTCACACGCCTAAGTCCACACGTTGTTTTGTTTCTAAGAAATTTTCTAGAAAAATTCAAAGTCCCAACTTAAAGTTCAATAAAGTACACTAAAACCCCAGAACGCGATTACTCTAAGTCCCAACACGGTGAATTACTCAATTAAAATCACCAATTTAATTTCCAAAAGATCACAAGTCGTTTGTAGTATTCAGTGAAATTTTGAAAAATCCGGCTAAGTCCTTAGCTCAAAATACACAATAAATTTCGAAAATTACTATCGAACGCCCATTTCCCCACTACTATGATGGTCCACGTCGATTATTTCTAAGTCCCGATTTATTTCAATGAAATGTCACAGAACTCCTATTTCCCCACTACTAACGCTTTGTTTCGTCGAAAATTTTCAAAGTTCTGATTTACTTAATTTCTTCGGTAAATAAAAATGCACTGGTATCCTTTGACCTGACAATGGAGATAGGCCAGAAAATTGACACAGTTTATAAGTGTCAGATCATTAATTTTTATTAATTTGTAACAATAAAATTTTTCAATTACTTGATTTTAAATTATTGGCCTATTTCCAATGACGCCCAGATTTTTTTTCAATGCATTTATAGATTTACTACTTAAATATATAACCCAGAGTTAATCACACATGCAAATAAAGTTAGGTTAATTTAGAAAGCATTTATTCTAAGGTTAATATAATTAATAAATCCTACAAACTCCCGTCCTTGGACAAAACAATGTTAAATCAACTAAATAAAAATATAACACTTCAGGAATAACTATCTTCTCTCTTAATAACAACACACGTGTGGAACTGTTTAGATTAATCTATACAGACATCTGTTTACAAACACGGCAAACCCTACTGCCTTATAAATCACGGCGTCACGGCTATCCTGTGACGTCGCCCAGTTTTGATAATTGTTGCCTAAGTCTCGCTTCGGACAATTCGGATTAATTTACAATATAATATTTCTTCAATTTAATTCCCAAATAATTTATAATTTCATTTTAATGTCGTCCTCTCCCTTTTCCACGATAAGTTGCAACCAAGTTCACGCATTTGCACTTCAATCAAACCGAATTGGCAAATCAAAGATGGCGGATTAATCCGAACGCAACAGAGACGATTTGTCAAGATTGCAAATGGCGGCTCCAAGCTTCTTTCCACAATTAATATTCCAAGTCACTTTACTTTTAAAATAAACCTCCTTAGTCACAGGTAATACTTAAATTCAACTCTACCTTTATTATTTATCAATATCTGTTATCACTAGGCTCAACAACAACTCTGATAGCCCAATAATTTCGATTTAATATGTCTTCTCAAACAATGAAATTCTCATACATTCTCATCACGCGTCACATACAATGAATGCAGAGTGACGAAGGAGGGGGAACCGACGCTATCTGTTCCTCTCACAAAGAGGCTAATGGCGACTTGAGGATTTATTCAAATTAATCTAATTACTTTAAAATTCTCTAATAATTCGAAAAATGCATATTTCTTTACGGGAGTTGCGCTATAATGAGTTTAATTTATTGCTTTACAAGATTAAGCGGTTACCTACTGTTAAAACGATACCTATAAAATTAACAAGTTTGCACCAATTAATTAAAATAAATTTATTACTTACCAAAATCCATTCTCCGTCCGTGGGATTCTTCAGAGTGTATTCTCGCAACACAACACCCACCTGACACCAATTGTAAAACGGGCCGATTTCGGGTATTAAAATAATAATAATGCCGGTTGGGAAACAAAATTACTATTTATTCAAACTTACAACTTTACAACAACTGATTTAGAAACCAACTTAAACGACGTTAACAATAGGTATATCCGCGGTTAAAATACAATAATTAAGGTTACATTAAATTTAGAAAGACAATGCCAATTAATAAATTAACAGGGAGAGGCGGCGCGACGCGTGTTAATTACATCGTCACATCTTCGGGACTGGGGCGAATCCCACGTCTTCTTCCCCAATGCTGAAGCTGCCCATCCAATGAGCGGCGGCCTCAGCACGTGACGTCACGGGAACACTTCGTTGTTCAGTGCTGCCCCCGACGATCACTCACGCCATTACTCAAACTAAGAGGCACAGGAATCGTGCGTTTAAGGCCAATGCAGAGCGTCAAGTTGCTGACGCAGCGCATTCCTGTTGATATCAACGCCGGCCGGACCCGTGGGAGCGTCTAAGCTGAGATTAGCTTGGAGCAAATATCCTAGCGTCTGGTGGTTGTTTTCATATTTTGTACCAGCCAACTCTTCAAAATGAAATAATGAATGAAATAATTGAAATAATGTTAAGAGCACCGTTCCTCCTTCTAATTTTAGATTTTAGTGACGGTAGAAATTTAATTATTACGAACGGTAAACTGTAATTATTTAATTACAGTGTCGTATTAATGGCTTTTAACAGTCTAGGGATTTTGGGCCGTCACATTCCTGGTCCACCAAAGAACAAGTTATTTAGGGACTACTTAACATATTCGACCTAAGATTTTTTTCAAATCCGCTATTAACAAGAATATGTTAGATTATGTATGTTACCGTAGTTTAGTGGCGATTTCCTAGCTTCCTGACTGGGCTTTTCACACTGTGTGCTCCGTGGTTAATAAAATATCGGTACTGGTTTATTTATAGGCCCTGTAACCAATAAGACTGTTTTTTATAAAGTTAGCTTAAGTTACGTAAATAAATTATAAAAATCGCATGACTTTTAGTGGAATGATATCTCAGTTGCAGTGATTGTCCTCGCCCTCATTTCAGAGACCTATCCATTTTTTTCTTCTAGAAAGTTGGACCAGCTTAAAACACGGGTTCTGGGTTGTATTACCACTGGGGTATTTTCAGTTAAATAAATGCCATTGTTGATCAGTGGGATTCGACTCATGGACCAAAGTCACTTGCTCCAATAAATATACCAAGCTGTATCCCAACAGTACGCAAATCATGTCCTTGATGAAATTTAAAGTAAAATTAGCCTAATTAAGACTTGAGACCAATGTTAATATAAGAACATCAGGGTTTGTCACTGCTGGATTTGTTTAGTTATACTTTCAAATCACTATTTTGGACCGGCTTTTGTGTGTGGTTTGTAACTTAGTTTTTATTTAACATTGTGAGTGAATAACATTTTAAGCTATATGGAACATGCCGAGGCCGCAAGCAGAATTATAACTGGAGTTTAGGGCTAAATTTTAAATGGCAAAGCAATTTTGAACATAGGCTGGTTTAAAATCCTGCAACAAGCAATAATTCCCTTGCTAGTGGTTTTTTTGATTTCTAGGTTGTTTTACCCAACAATACTGAAGGAACAATAAATCAAAAGTGAAAAACTGCTGTAATCGTTTTATTTTTGAAAATTGACTGCAAGTAGCCTATATAATTTGGTAAACCTTAAACTATATTAAATTTATTTGGTGGGATGGGTTAATATAAGATAATGGTCACAAATCTAAGCTCGCTTTATGTACCGTAGTTAATCTGAATAATATTACCGGTATCTTATCAACTTATTGTGTGGCTGACTTTTAACCTGTAGATATCGGTAACAAGTAATTTTGAGACGATAGAAATGGAACAGTCAGGACCTCCCGCAGCGCCGTCCTCACAAAGTAATAATGTGTGGCTGGGAACTGGCGCTGTCCCCCCACCTCCCAGCCGCGAGTACTACAACAGGGAGCCATGCCCACGATCCCACTCCATACATAAACACAGCAGTTCTGTCAACTTCCAGCATCCAGCGTAAAATTATGGGACCCTCAGAAACATCTGTGTTGTGTATGGAAATTATAGTAACCTAACCTAACCACCGCAGCACGCTGTTTAAGTTTTTAGCCAACACGTTTCCTCCTCCACACGAAAATGTTTTATTTCATTCAGTCTTTTTTTGTGAAACGCAGAACAAATATGGCTTATAAACAGATAGACAGAAAAAAACAAATGTTATATAGAAAGAGGTATGAAGTGCGCTAAAGTCTCTTCTACTATCTTTTAATTTTCTGAAAGACTTAGCACTAATAGTTCTCAAATTGTGTAATCTATCAAATAATTTGATATATAATACGTCCAACACATATTTAAACATCTCCGCTGCATACAACATTTTACTGCTCAAAGAGATGTGAGATCAAACCTATTTTATTTATATAGATAAAGACATTCCTTACCTGGAACATCTGGTATTGCTAATAACCTGTCCATAATGTGTTAACAGCTGCAATTCAAATAAATGTATTCCCCATATTAATCGAATGAACAAAAAACCAACTTTGAGGGCAGCCCGTACCCTTGAGAATAAAGATATTGAAAATTAAAAACCTAATTGCAAAACTACGAACTGAGTCGAATTCTTTGACACTTCAAACATTAAAATTGGTCAAGAAACAACGGAGAAGTTTTCCTAACCATAAAAGCGCCTTGGCGTATTAATATATAAGATTCAGGAAATTACAGGATTCGTGGTTTGAAATTTTTGTATTTTAGGAGTATACAACAATTCTAATGTTTATGTCAGTTGGCAGAACTGCTGTTGTTATGTATGGAGTGGGGACAAGAGCATGGCTTCCTGGTGTAGTACTTGCAGCTGCGGGGTGGGGGCAGTGCCAGTTCCCCGCCAAACATTTTTACTGCGCGATGTCCTGACTGTTCCAATTCTGCGCTCCCATAGTTTTAAATAATCCTACTGGTACATATTAGACAATAGCTTTTTTAAAAAAGAATATAAAATTAGCCTACTTATAAACGAGTTTTTCCAGACAAAAGCTAAGTCTGGGCTAAAGGCCTTCAATATGTTTGCGCCCAAAATACTAAAGTGGGCATTATTACCTATAAGTTATTCTTGTTTATTGTGTGTTGCAGAGTGCAAGCAGTACAAGGAGGAAAACAAGAAGATCAAAATTAAGTTTAAAAAAAGTGTAATTAAGTACTAATATAAAAATTGCTGAAAAAACATTTCTGTAGGCCTATTTATTTTCCTACTTATGCTTTAGGGCTAATTAAAAAAAAAACTATTATAAAACTAAGGAGCAAAAAATATGCAACCTATTGTAAAGTATTTATCTCATGAATGGCAAACATTTGTTTAAATATAATATGAAATTTAAATAGGTATGATTTATTGTTTTGGTAATTAGTTAAAATTGGAGTCACTAAATTATATAAATCAAAATGCTTTGTATACGTTCACAGATATTGGCACCTTGATACACTGCCATTTTTAATACTGAATTTTTTGTAAAAATAAATTTAGTCTCTTTGAGGTCGGCTTCACATGTCTGATAATTTTAATTTTGATCTTAAACACAAAACATATTGATATTTAAGACAGAACGAAATTCTCAAAACAACCTATTTTGAGAAACAAAACAATTATGTGCATATCCTGGTAGAAAACAACATTTTATTTAAATAACTTACAGCACAATATTAAGAAATTTTTTACATCCTATTGATATACATTTGACAATCATATTGACGTACATTTGACATCATATTGACGTACATTTTACATCATTTTTTTCTTTTCTATACTGCTTGTTTGATATTAATTTGATGGCAATATGATGTCATGTTTGATCTGTTTTTTACGTCATTTTTACGTAAAATTGAGTGCCCTTTTTACTTCCAATTGACGTCAAATTGATGTCATTTTGACGCATTTGATGTCAATATGACATCAACAACATCAATGACATTGACATTTTTTACATAAATTTTACGTCAAATTGATGTACTTGTGCTATATGGGAATGTTTGTATGAACATTTGATTGAGGTGTTACTTGAGTAGCTATCATGCTGACATGGTTACGAGTTTTGTTGTTAACTGTGGGTCTTGGACGAGAGTTAGAAACGTTAATTTCCAGGGATTGCATATTTTGTGACAAAGTCGCGTCCTCGAGTTGCGTACATTCGGTATTAAGGAAATCCAGTATTTCTTTTACTGAGGGTAGAGAATGCTTAGGAGACGAGGAAGATGCGCGAAATGCTTCTAGTTTTCTTCTGAGGTCTACGTCCATTTTACGCAATAATACTGCAACAAGAATGGCATTTGAATCTTGAATTTCACAGTCAAGACCATTTAGTGCTTGAACATTTTCATTGAATATATTTACAAACTTGCGAACACCCTGAATGTGTGAAGATGTTAGTTGAGGTAAGTCAAGCAAATTGTTCAAATGTAGTATTTGAAGCCTACGGTTGTTATGATACCTGTCTCGTAACAAGTTGTAAGCTATCGCATAATTTTGTGGAGTGATACTGAGACTGTGAATCAAAGATAATGGTTCCTTGTCCAGAGCACTGAGGAGGTACTGAAAGCGCATAACATCAGATAAAGAGCTATTGTTATGAATAGTGGTGTCGAAAAGATTGATAAATGACGTCCATGTACTTAGATCGCCTGAGAACTTAGGGAGATCAATTTTTGGCAAACGTACTTGTGAGTGCGCAGAAGCACTTGACGCTTCATCGACACTGTTATTTGGATTAACAGACTGTTCTGGTACCGGACATAATGATTCAATATTACAAGAAATATAAATAAATAATTCATTTATGTCATTTTGACCTGTCATTAGTTTGTCAATGTCCAACGTGTTACCACCTATTGCAAGAATACGCTGAAAGCTTGTTTCAAAATCTTCAGTTTTCCGCTTGGTTTCGGACAAGTAAGCATTTAACATTTTTGTCTGAACATTTGTTAGAGGATCTCCTTGAGAGATGATACCGTCTACTGAACCTTTAATGAAGTTAAGTCGTGTTTTGGTTACTGCAGTTAACCGCTCATAAGTTTCGATTTTAAAGTCAGTGTTCTTTGGGGGTGCCATTTCTAGAAATCAGTTAGGTAAACACAAAGTAGCAAATGGTTAGTGGTTGCAAAAAAGTTGTGTTACAAATTCTCTTGCTATATTTGGGTTGTATTACAAGAGCTGGTTAAGACACATAGCCTATTATTAGAAGGTAGAAAATTAGTATTAGGACAGTGATTTAACTTCGAATAGAGAACGATATGTCCAAATCGCTATGAACAGAATCCGGTTCGTTAATGGACCAATGTTTGGAGCTGGATGTTTTTGGGAAAGATAAGAAAGATAGGCGAAGGACCAATGTGAAGAGCAAAAAATGAATGATAGTAATGGACAAATTATAACATATAACAAACATTTATTTTTACATAAATTAATAAATAAGTAAGGACTGACAGGCTGGTTATTGACATAGAAAAGGGAAACATGTTATGTATTGTAGTTCATAATTTGTACTAATTGTTTTAAGACACTGATCACCAATATTAGGATATTTATAATTAAACAAAATGAAAATAAAATGTTTAAAAGAAGTTTATATTAATTAATTATCCACTCACCAAATTGGGTGAAAGTTCTGATCTTTAAGTCACTACTTTGGATGAGGCATGTGGAGATCAAATGAGTCAGGAGATGGGATGAGAAGGTCTTGAAGATCTAGACGTTCTAGACGTTCCAGAAGTTCTAGAGGATCTAGAAGGTCTAGAAGATCTGAAGGGTCCAGGGTTATAGATGATATCACTCACTTTATTACAGTTACATATACATAGTTTGGGGTTTTAACCAGCGTGTCGTGGAAAAAAAACAATTAACATGAAGTGAGATATAGAAATACATAAATTATCATGTTGATAATTGACAAAAAGGGGAAATAAAATGAGAAGAGGATGAAATGTTAACAAAAACTAAACTGGGAGTGGTTATTTGCTGGTCTGAAGTGAGAAGAGGGTTTGTTATTATAAAATAGGTAACAATGAAAATGTAAACAAAAGATATCAGGTGAGAATAAAAGTATAGGAAAAGAGAAGTATTTAAAATCAAATTAAAATCAAAACATATGATTTTAATTGGTTGGGTAAAAATATGATGAACCAGGCTCTTGTTGAGTAGTTGGGAATTAATTATTTTTAAAACCACATTATATAAATCCAGAACATATATAAATCCTGAACATTCCCACTGATTTTTCTAACAGTGCAACACAGTAACACAGTTAATGTTAAAGTATCTGGGGGGCCGAGCTTTGCTCGGGGGAAGATCAGTCAGTTTGTTTAGATAACTCAGAGTAATATTTAACCACTTACCCCTACTGATAATCAGATTTGTATTATTCATTTGCCTCTTTTCTACATTTTTAAGGTTCCTCCAGTTGTTATTTATAGCTCAATGTCCCTTTGATTTATTTTACTACTCTATATATGTAATCTTAACTCAAATCTTTTAATCTCTGCTCTCAGGAAACCACATGTTAATAATCATAAACAACATGAGTATTACTTTGACAGTTACCTGGTTGATTATGAACAGCTGTTACAATTCTTTTGTTTTGATTTGAAACTCCATAAGCCCAATGTTAATTTGTTTAACTTTTCATTTTAGTTTTTTTGCATTATTTGATTTTTCCTAGGAATGAGGCCTGTCTAGAACTTATTTTTATCCCAGAAATTAGTTACATCGAACATTTGAAGGAAATCTTTGGAGCCGTTTTTGAGATCCGTGTCGCAAGCAAGCACGCAAGCACGCAAGCAAGCAAGCAAGCAACCCTTACTCATTGTAGAATATAGGATATTAGCGAATTTCCCCTATAGGGAAGAAGCTATTACCGTAGTCGGCATGGTAAGACCTAGGCCCGGGACTATGATAACTTTTCGTTTTGAGATCCCCAGACCCCAAAAACACCATTCGTTCAAAACTGTATATATATATATATATATATATATATATATATATATATATATATATATATATATATATATATGTGTGTGTGTGTGTGTGTGTGTGTGTGTGTGTGTGTGTGTGTGTGTGTGTGTGTGTGTGTGTGTGTGTCCGTGAGCACGATAACTCTCGTAAAAATAATCCGATTTTGACGAAATTTGGCATAAACGTGTTAAGCAGCATTTATGACTTTAAGTTCAAAAACCAGACAGATCAACCTATCCGAAGGGGTATTTTGGGGGAGGTTTGTACCCCAAAAATGTTTTTTTTGGGGTTTTTACATATAATTTTTGAAAAGTCAAATTTTAGTTTTTTCCATTGGAATCAGCTTAAAAATACGCACAATTTGGTGTTTTTATCATTGCTCTACGTTAAATGGTTACAGACAGTGGCGCATCTCTGGGGGGGGGGGGTTATAGCCCCCCAAGGGGTCCAAACTTACACTGGATAAAAAGGGAAAATTCCGAGATATGATAAGTATTTTTGTTGAATTTTTAGGTATCTGAAATTCACTCACTGGTATAAAACTGAATAATAGTAATGAAACCTAAACCTTAGACCTATGTTACGATCGTAAACAATACTTAATCTACTATAAAATATACATTATACGTTGATTATATCAAAACCCAGCAGACTTTTAAGAATACGCCGGCACAGTGGTAGATACTACGAGACGCGACGCGACTACGAAACTACCATCCAAAGGTGACAAGTTTACAGAGATATTGAAAGTGCTAAACACAGTACGTTGTCTAATGTTATTCTTATGGAGAATAAGAAAAATTGTATATCTCGCTTATTTATCAACTTATCCTGATGAAACTTGGTATATTGCTTCATATCGTTGTGGTCTATTGATATTTGCACTAAAACACATTTTTCGGCCGATAGTTCCCGTAGCAGCAAACCTGCTTACTCAGCCCCATGTTATTCTTATGGAGAATAAGTAACGTGTTATCTCCCTTAATTATGAACATAAATTAATAAAATTTGGTATCTGGCTTTACCTAGTTGAGTTATATTGATATTTGTATAAATCCCCATTTGTTGTGTTCCTTGCTTCAGCAAACCTGCATACTCAGCCGCCATATTATTCTTATGGAGAATAATTAAAATGTCATAAATCGTTTATTTATGAATGTATATTGATAAAACTTGGTATGTGGCTTCATGTGGTATTAAGATTCATATATATGCAATGGAAATTCGCTGAGTACGCAGGTTTGCTGCTACGGGGGTATTACTCTTGTATGATATATAGAGCTTATTTAGATCTACTAATTACCTATATTTTACATTTTAGTACCTCAAAGGATTTTGAGTAATGCGATATAAATGATACGGTTTGCCATAAGGCTGGCAAGTGAACTAAGTTAAATAATTTAGTTCCGTGAGATGTATTAATATTTGTAATGGTACTGTAGTACTGAAGAGTACGACATAGGAAATAATAATAGCAAATATTTTCCTTTTTAAGGGTGCGCCCTACCTGCCTTCCGCACAATAAAATAAGGGTTTTGCATCTCTCACATTGTTGGCTCAATTGTTAACCAATTAAAAATAATTTTTTCTTATTTCATTTACTGATGTTCATCTATGTATCATACGATTTAAAAATCGAGATTTTAATTCAAAATAACTGGTAGGTTATTAGCAAAGTTTTCAAATTAAGCGTTTTTCTAAAGCTTCCTAACGTAAGGTGAAAAATTATTTTGGAAAAAATGAACCGTACAATACCTAGATTGGAATCTGAAAAGTGTGAAACTGCAAATAGTTTGGTAGAAATATGTAAAATAACAGTGCGATTGGGGAGAACAATAAGGTCTTCAAGTGTAAAATGCATGGCCCTGCTTGGTGGCGGCGCGGCGCTAAACAACATCGTGCGGATCATTCAATCTGGGGCAGGGCGCACCCTTAATTCCAACATGGCCAGGCCAGTGACATTCATTAGTGTGATTTAGTGTTCGTTCTTCGTTCTGTGGCGTTTATAAAATAATAATAGGTGCAATAAAATAGGTAAAATAATAACAACGTGGGAAATTGGAATCCCCGCAACCACCAGTATGACGAGAAAATCCACTAGACTAGAAGTACTACAGCTAAAGTGGTCTGGTCGTAAGCAAACTAGCAGACGTGACGTGATGCCGAATTCCAAAATATCCCGCAATCCCATTTTATCCCACAAACAGTCAAAATATCCAATATATGGGATAAAAATCCCTCAAGTGGAAACACCGCTAGAGATGTGTCGCTGCAGCTGGAACTGCTTTGTTTCAACGTTCCGAGAATTAAAGGAGTTCCAACCGATCCAACGTGACCAGCAATTCGGTTCGGATCGGAACTACTTTTCAAACCAGCTGCAGCCCATTTTCTGTAACTGAAACCATAGAGTAAGCATACTCCTTAGGAGTATGCTTAATCTATGCTGAAACTGAATGTTAGCTGCAGCTCGTTTTTTGTAACTGAAACTGGGAGTTACCGAGAAACCAAAACAGCTGCAGCGCAACCCTAGGCCGACAATCCAAGAAGAAGAAGTTCAATTACTCTACGAGTATTATCAATGACAAGGTCTGTAATTGCCAATTTTGGAGGCAGCACTGCTAAACGATTACAGTATTGAAAAGCCGGGAATTTTTGTTATGTTGGTACAATTGTGAAGTGAGGAAGATTTGTTCGTTCTTTCAGTTGCTGTTATGGTTTGACGGTTTGTTTGAATCGTCCAAGTGAATCAACTCATCATCTCATTTAAATTCCAAGACCAAAAATGTTATAATTTTTAATAAAAAATTGAAAAACTAGCAAAGTAAATCCAGCTGTTCGAAATTGAGTAAATACGGTTCTGTTAGTTTAAATTAATTGTAATTTAAATCCAGCATTTAGCTTAAAACAGCTGATCTTACTTCTTTACTGTGATTTATTTTGTTACATTCAACAGCTCTGACAAATGCTCAATTTCAATACTGCTCTTCCATTAATTATAATGATTTAGGGTAATTTAGAACATGTTGGAGGTAATCTTTCTTGCCATTCAGGGTAGTATTGCGTTGTTGTGGTGGAGACACTGGCTAGTGGCTTCGGCTGCGGGTGAGCACTTTTTCGCCTACAAAATTTAGAGGTTGTTTGGTCGATATTGAACAGACGATACCGCAACGTTTCATCAACCAATTGTTCGTTCATTCTACTGGATGATTTGAGATTGCCAACTGCCGAGAAGTTAAACTTGGAAATGGAAACCACTGTGGAAGTTCTAAGCTGACTCGACTAGGGCCTGTTGAAGTATAAGTTTGGCCATTGGACAATTTGAAATTGAAATACCTTACATCCACTTAATATGGCAAAAGATATACCCAATTTGAATAAACTTTGTAATGCTAAGTTAATTAAGTAATGTATACAAGGTCTTAAACAGATAAGATGCCTTTAAATTTACAAATTGGTTGCAATCATAAATACAAAGACCCCGAGGTAGGGTTAAGATAATTAATCGGTCTCTCTTAATTACTTGTGATAAGAGAAAAATTGTTCATAAATTAAACTAGTATGAAATAAAACCCATTCCTTGCCCAAGTAATAGGCTTAATTATAGCTAGGGACTTGAAAGGCTCAGTTATTATGAGTTATATTAACTTTCCATATCCATAATTTAAAGTTCCTATAAACTCTTAAACTCATATAAAATCTTCGAACGTTTCAGCTTCATAAAATCTAGGCAGTGGTACACGTCCGACGTGAGCCGCTACTGTTCACGTCCGCTCCAAATTATGCACCGTACGTTACTTTTCCTGTGATTTTTAAAACAAATTGAGAGCCAGAAAACCTCCTAACCTATCCTAACGTAACCTAACCTATCCTAACCTAACGTAACCTAACCCAACCTAACCTAAGTGGTAGCGAAGTGAATTTGCCCTTACATTGGACGTGTACGTAGTCACTTCGTAAAATCTACTAGCGCTACTCATTTTGTATTCCAACAACCACCATTTTCCTTCCAACTTCGAAAACATCTATCTACTATCGTAGTCGTAGTCAACATTCAATCGATAAAACAACCGGTTGGTAAAAATTTTCGATATCGACCAAACAACCTCTAAATTTTGTAGGCGAAAAAGTGCTCACCGCGGCTGCGGTCTGAGGAATCGCTACGCGCTCAACAGTGCATCCGAAATATGTCTATGGTGGGGGAAATGGAGGGGGTCTTTCCTCCCCTAGTCTTGTGACGTCATGTCTTACCAGCTGACAACTCTTTAACACGGGAATTACAAATATAAAAGATAGTACTGTACAATTATTTATAAATAAATGCATAATTCAATGTTCCAGTAAATACTGATGAGAATGTCTAAATTTTCTCTAACTTTTGTTTCTTTACTAGTCCAATAAACCAATGGAACAAAACTAAAAAATGAAGCACAACTACACCGTTCCTAAGCTTAAGGAATTAAGATATATATAAATACTATAATTATTACTCTATAATTAAAAATTCGAGTGTGTGGAATTACTATTTCAAATTTCAACTGGCGAATATTACAAAAACATCTATCATATGTCACACTGTACTTTTTTCTTATTTCCCGTTGACTCTTAACTTTAGGAGCGGCCATGGGCCCAAACCTTTTTAAGCTGGTTAGATGGTTGTTTTATTGGGCTAACATTAGGCTAATTTGGTCTCAAAGAATTCTTCCAAACTATAAGAACCAAAACTGAAACTTCTTACTCTTCACATTATATTAATTATTGTTTGTTAGCTATTATCATAGACTAACTACTGTAGTTAGTCTATGCTATTATTACTTTAAACAACTACTTATTAACTAACTATTCTTACATTTCGTTAACAGTAAAATGTAAACGGTTTACTTTAACTTTATTGTTAACAATAGGAATATTTATGTATTTCGTGAGGAAAACTGGAAGACTAGCGACTAGCGGCACATTCTAGATTCTATTGACAGAAGTTTGGACAATGACGTCATTCACCACCCCCACCACAGAAATATTTCGGATGCATCGTTGAACGCGTAGCGATTCCCCTGCGGTCTACAGCCCTGCTCGTGGGTGCTACCGAGTCTGCTGAGACTGAGACCATAGACTAACTACAGTAGTAGAACTAATTACTGTAGTTAGTCTATGCTGAGACTGACTGACTAGTGACTGCTGGTGCTGATGATGAGTGCTGCTGCACTCAATAAATGGTAACTTACCATTTATACAGAATGATCACAGCAGTATTGCAACTTCTAGGGATATATCCCTTTTCCAGGGACAATTTTAATCTTAAAGGGATTTTCTGGAGATAAAATATTATTTAGGGACTTCTGGGGATATCGTTTTTCACAGGTTTTGAAGTAAAATAAAATTATAAATTAGCTAATTAATTAGCTAAACTCAGGGATAAATTAGCTTATATAGTGTACTAGCTGTTCCCGTAGGCTTCGCCCCGCAAATAATAATTTATAAAAACTATGACAGTTGTGTGTGCTGGATTCTGTGGTTATACCATGGAACTACTACGAATCAAGATCAGCTGTTTGTATTTTCATCAGCTCAAACTTCAAGTGAATGTCCATAAGAATAACACAGGATTGGAACTTTGACTTCCCATGGGGCAGAGCCCAATGGACATTTCTTAAAACCCTTTCTAAGTAAGCACCTATAAGACCCAAGAGGAAGGTATGTTCCAAATTTCATTGCAATCCGTTCTGTGGTTGTCGAGATTTCGTGATTAGTGAGTGAGTCAGTCGGTCTGTCAGTGCTATTTGGATTTTATATATTAAGAGTATTAAGAATCTTTCTAATTCAAACCTAATATCAAAAAGGGCCTGTTTAAAAATATTTTGCTTTAGTTATTTCATAATTGTCCACAATACTTGAAATAAGCCTATCATAGACAATATTCAACCCATGTCTGCGACCAACTCAGTCCTTTCAAACTAAATACAACTTACGTTTATTTAACTAAATTAAAAATTACATTTATAAATCGAAAGTATTACTAATTACTAATACAAGACAATTTATTAGTCATAATGCCCTATTAACTATGGATTATTTTCCCTAGTTACAGTTTAACCAAAAATTAACCCAAATATTTAGTATAAGATGGTATACGTCTCATAAAAATAATCAAATGGACTATGACCATTCTGAAGTGATTATACTGTATTTAAAGTATATTTGAATTATACATTTTGTGATAACTTGTTTACACGGACTATGCATGTAAATTAATGAGAGCGCTTCCATTTTAAAGACACTTTACTAAGGCAAAAATAGTATTATTAAATTGTCCTGAATAATATTTTGTATATATTATGGCCGCAAGTATGAGTTGAGGGATTAATAGAGGGATATTTTTAGGAAATGTAGGGACTTCTAGGAATAAAGTTTGTTGATTCTAGGGATTTTATGCTCAATGTTGGTGGCAACACTGGACTACTGACGGATTTTCGACCTCGAGTCTTCGAGTTCAAGCAGGGTTGCCAAAGCGTGGGTAATTACCCACTTGGTGGGTAATTCTAAGGGTCGTGGGTAAAATGGTGGGTAATCGCTGAAAGTGGGTAATTTACTCTAACGACCTAATCAAGTTTTATTTTGAAAAAACTTTAATTTTATTTGGCCTTTTTGGGTCATGCTAACGATCTGAAAATTGGTTTTTGGTTTGGTGCTATACCTCTACTACAATAATACTACTACGGGTATTTAATATTGTTGGACGTTCGGTTTTAATTTGTTTAGAGCTATGTTTAATGATATCCTACTCTATGGACGTGAAACTTAGTTTCGGTTGAATTTGCTCATTGCTGAAGGCGGTCCCACACTTCTCGGGAACACGTCCGAACATTCGGCCGAACTCCGGATGTTTGGGGTATTCGTAAGAAGTGTGGGAGCTACACGAACTTTTGAATACATGCGGGAACATACGGGACGGAATGTTCAGTGAACATTTGGGAGAATGTTCGGCCGAATGTTCAGTCCTGTTCGCGAGAAGTGTGGGACCGCCTTAATAATTTCCATATAGTAATCCCTAGGCCTACCAATAATTAATTGCTTTCTAAATTGATACTTAGCCTTTACAAATAATGAATAATCATATTAGTTTTAATTTGTTTGGCTGAAATTAATTATTAATAATAATAATATTATTATTAGTTTAATACTTGCGCAAATATCAATATAAAGTGCACAATTTTGCGAATTTGTAGGTTAAACCATAGATTAAGCATACCCCTAAGGAGTATGCTTAATCTATGGTTAAACCAAGTGGTGGGTAATGGTGGGTAATTTTTTCAGGGACGGTGGGTAACAAGGTTGGTAGAGCTTTCAGACAAGGTGTGCTGATTTACATAAGAGCAATGTTCGCAGCAAAGAGGTCTTGCGAGGTCGTCCAGCTGATTCATAAATCCACAACATACCATAAAGTGTAGCCAACCTTACAGAGTATAATATTGGTACAGTTACAGTTAGTTTTAAATAGCCACTGGACAGTGGACTTTCATTCGGTACATGACTTTTACGTATTTACTTGAATAATGTTAATTAGGTAATTGTTATTACAATCGTAGAACAAATTGAATTAAAAGCCGTTGGTATTTAGAACTGTTTACAAGAATAAGTGTCCAAGAATTAAAAAATAACTAAGTTAACTAGTCAATCTTGTCTAAGTTTAATAATTTGAAGCCTTTATTGTAAATTGAATTCATCTTAAACTTGATACCTTATATTAAACAATACAATTTATTGTTCATGGACATCGGGTAGTAATAAAAAATAATATTGTTGTTATTATTAGGCCTTCCTTATTGTTTTAATAAATTGAGCTTATTCATTTTTCAAACTAGATTAAAACAAGTTTCTTTTCACTGTTAGGTTTTGTTTTTTATATGCAGTGTAAGTTAATAATCAGAATAAATCAAAGCGATATATTATTAGTTTCATTAAATAACAGCTGATAAAAATATTCAAGCAGTTAAACAATGTCATTTTAACAACGGTGAGAAAAATATGGTACTCGTACGATAAATATCGTGTTTCCAGCAACACTGCAGATTGGATTGGTGATCACGTGACCTTCCACCTGTTTTTACGAGGTCTCTTCCGGTAAATCAGAAAACCTTAAATAGATCGACTCAGCACACCTTGTCTGAAAGCTCTACCAACCTTGGGTGGGTAATGGTGGTAATTTTTTCAAGGACAGTGGGTAAAAAACCCAAACCGGATTGGCAACACTGAGTTCAAGTTAACTAACCTTAACCGCTTAACCTCACTCACTGTTTCACTATTCATTTGATTTTATTTGAAAGTAGAAAGTTCATACTCTTTGATTTAAGGGTTTCATATCACTTTATTAACTATTATTAATTACTTTCATTAGAGTCTTTGCAATCAAGTAATTCATAGAACCTCGCAATGGTAAGTGAGGTTATTGTATTATTGAAAAAGTATGTTTAGTTGTTCCGCTTCATAGGGTCCTAAAATAATTTGAAAAATTATATAGGTCTAGCATGCTTGACTTTTTATGATATAGCTTATAGGCCTGTGCTATCTCAAATATGATATTATTCGTCTGTTGCTTTATCTTATCTGGGTTCCTAAAGCCACAGTGGGTTCCATAGTGCAAAGAAGTAATTGGCACAGTAGTTGGTTACTAACCAAAATCTGTTGATTCTTAAATTCACATGATGTTGACTCGAGTTTCAACCTTAACCCTAGCCGAGCTGACTGTCCGATTCGGCTTTGTTGCCTTGAAGTGGCCACGATCCGAATCGGATAGTCAGGGACCGAAAATTTTGTAACGTTAAAAATACCACAAGTAATCAACTCTAAAGTGAACAATATATATATATATCATTTGAAAGATGATATTCTGAACTTTCATTTTATTACATAATTGAACAGTGTAGCAGCTGTAATGTGTGTGAAACTGGCAAGGAAACATCCATAACTCCAGAAAGAGGGTATTTAAACTGTGACATCACATCTCCAAACAAACAAGATGGCAGCCACATCAGTATGCAACATAACCTCAAAACCGATGGTACTTTGGTATTATACGGATGCCACCCTTATGCAGCGCGCTGCGGTAGTTATGTTAAGATGGGTTATCATAAAAATGATTGTAGGACTTTCCTTGTTTTGTTACGAATCGAATGATACCTGATGAGTCATACTTCCGACCGCCAAACCCCCTCCAAATAGGCCAAGGTCAGGTCGTTGACCGGAGCGCGCGCATCACCTGTCACCGCCTGTATCTGGGTCAGTGTCATGAGTGATTTATTGCCGTGCACTACGTTACATTTGTTTTCATAATGAGTGACGTTCTTTTGGTGTGAGATTTACCTCGAAATGAAGAGGAAACCGTACGTATTTTTATGATAACCCATCCTAACATAACTGCCGCAGCGCGTTATATATTTGGCGGAGTACCTGTGGCGATCGGGTCTGGCTGCTAGCGGCGGCGACGCATTCAACACGATCCTAGCGGACATCGCTGCCTTTTGGGAGGCACAACACAAAGACTGCTCATCAGAATGATGTAAAATTTGTACAGTAAGTCAATAAAAGTACGTTTTTTCGAATTATGTAGTTATCCTTTGTATCCGGTAAAAATTTAACCTCCAAAAATAGTGGCATCCGTATAATACCAAAGTACCAAACCGATTATTACCGTCTTTTTGCAGACATAAATTCCCGCCAATTAGAAATTCTAACCTCAAAAAAAAAAAGATTTATATTACATTTGAGACACATATTATTGATTTGTGAATAAATTATAAAAAACTTATCCTACTGGGTTTAATTTACCCATTATATGTATAACAAACATTTTATTAAATAAAAACAAAAAACAAAATTGTTTTCACACCTGGTACAACATTTTGCCCACAAGACATAAATTCTATAAATTAGAAAAAACCTATTTTATTTTATTTAGGACCTAAAGCTATTTAATTTATCTAAAACCTAATTAGAATGTGACACCGTCACGATACTGTTAAATTAATAAAAACTTGTTTTTAAGACATCCATCAACCCGGTGTTGACATCTCAGCAATAACTCATAACTACTAAACCCTCCGTTAAAACATATTGTTTTTGGTATGTAAATAAAGCTAATGAATCTATCTACAAGATTATCACTATGGGATACCGTCACGATCATTGAAAATATATGTAATTGTAATCTCAACTTGTGCATTTTAAAAGATTTTTCACCATCAGTCACGGCTATGTTTGTGTAGTAAATCCGTTCTAAACCCAGTTTAAAATAATAATAATAGTTTTTATTTACAATATACACATTCTGACAGTTTTACCTAACACCTGTTGACTATTTAATAGTGTCATATCTCCGTTCGATTAATAAAGTCTTGCTTAGAAACCGATCGCCAACCCGGTGTTGACATCTTAGTAATAATTCGTAACTCATAAACCCTTCGTAAAAACATATATTTTTATGGTATGTAATTAAAGCTAATGAGTCTATCTACAAGATTATCACTATGGGATACCGTCACGATCATTGAAAATATATGTAAATGTATTCTCAACTTGTGTGTTTATCAAGGCTTTGTCACCATCAGCCTAGGCTTTCTACAAGATTATCACTATGGGATACCGTCACGATCATTGAAAATATATGTAATTCTAATCTCAACTTGTGCGTTTTCAAAGATATTTCACCATCAGTCTAGGCTATGTTTGGTTAGTAAATACGTTCTAAATCCAGTTTAAAATAATAAAAATAGTTTTTACTTACAATATACACATTCTGACAGTTTTACCTAACACCTGTTGACTATTTAATAGTGTCATATCTCCGTTTGATTAATAAAGACTTGATACCTGGTTTGATTAATGAAAACGATCGCCAACCCGGTGTTGATATCTCAGCAATAACTCGTAACTCATAAACTCTTTGAAAAACCATATATTTTTATGGTATTTAATTAAAGCTAATGAGTCTATCTACAAGATTATCACTATGGGATACCGTCGTCACGATAATTAAAAATATATATAATTGTATTCTCAACTTGTGCGTTTTAATGTATCAGAGTATTTAAAATGTTAAATTAAACAGGGTTAATATTTTGTTGTACTTAGTTTCTCGCTTCTGAGATCATTCTTAAACCAATTGTTGTGATTTTTCGGGGTTAGTGAAAGGGTTTAGCAAATAAATGCACTGCCAGATTCACTTAAGTCTGCAATACGCTATTTTGAGAAGTGAAAAATCGTCTCATTCTGCTTCGTGTTAGTATAGCCTGTGGTCGTGTGGTGGACTTGGCGACGTGACTCGACCGTGCCACTAGACTAGGAGTACGCTCTTATATCGCGTATAAGGATTGAGTGATCGCGTAAAAAAAAAAGTTTCAATTGACAATATACCTCATGCGCCCTCCATTATAACTGCAGCTTGACAATGACATACAAATCCAGAACATGACAAACAATGAGGCCTGAAACCTGTCAATCAGTCAGACAAAGTCCACATGAAGTAGTTACTCACCCCTCAGTGTCACTGAGGCCTGTATCATCTAGGCCCTCATAATAATATTAGCTGAAGATTTTGATAAAATGTAATATGTTGGCGGCAATAAAGGTCCCCAATCAGTGAGAGCACGTGGTGTAAAAGTAGTTATTTACACTTTGGTTCCACTGGAGGACCCATCAGGATATTTATTTTATTGTAGCTTAATATTGCTCTAAAAATCTATAAGTATAAATACAGAACTTGATGAACAATACGTTTTAAAATCAGTCAATTGGTTTTGAATGCCTAAATATTTTAAACTCTAATCCAGAGGTTTTAATGTAACACATTAACCTTACTGGGGGGAGGGGGGCTCTGCCCCCCAGGCCTCCCATTGTTATTGTAGCTTTATACGGTTGTTCAAATATATAGGCAACCTATAAATGCAGAACTTAACCCATTGGCGTAGACATACGAGCAGGTCTCGTTCCTTACTTGTAATTTTATTAACGTGTGAATTGGAGTATAAAATTGGTGTTTTTAAATGGATTAATGGCATATTTTAATTAAAATATTGTTTTCTTTCAGTTTAGAGAGTCGCATTGGCACACACACAGTAGACATAAGTAAAAATTAGCAAAATCAGTGTTGACCATGTGCAAGTCTCAAAGAATTAACCGATCCCGTCAACTTCCAAGCAAGCCTGCCACCGTTAGTTTTACTTGGGCCCTCCCACCAACGTTGCCACAGACCGGTTAACTCATTGAGAGTTGCACAACTGGTCAGTTTTGGTCGTGTGCGGGAATCGAACCCACGAACATCGTATCGCCAGCTGGCCAAGGTGTTTCCACGACGTAGCCAACTTAGCTAACACGACCAAAGGCCTGACGGCGATATTAAGGGTTTTCAGTCAGTCCGCGCCCCTAGCGGATAGAACCGTAGACGCCCGCGGTCATTAGTTACATATTTTGCTACTAGAGTGCAGCACCAATCAATTCCCGTTATAGGCTACTACAAATAGAATAAAATTACTACCTCAATGGGTTAAAAAACAATAAGGCTTAAATCATTCAATTTGTTTTTAAGAAGAATAAATTGCCTCATTTTAAAAAGAAAAGAAGAGTAGTACCTTATGTTAAATATAATCTAGGAAGAAATTAAAACTCTTTGACCCACTTCTTAGAATCCACGAGTCATTGTGTCAAGGTCCAAGATTTTGTATACATCTTAATATATAAATACCCCCGTAGCAGCAAACCTGCGTACTCACAAAATTTCCAATGCATAAATATGCATATATATGTATCTTAATGCCACATATCAAGTTTCATCAATATACATTCATAAATAAACGATTTATGACATTTTAATTATTCTCCATAAGAATAACATGGCGGCTGAGTGTGCAGGTTTGCTGAAGCAAGGAACTCCAAAAATGGGGTTTTACACAAATATCAATATAACTCAAGTAGGTAAAGCCACATACCAAATGTGAATAATTTATGTTCATAATTAAGGGAGATAACATGTTACTTATTCTCCATAAGAATAACATGGGACTGAGTACAAAGGTTTGCTGCTACAGGAACTATCGGCCGAAAAATGGTTTTTAGTGCAAATATCAATAGACCACAACGATATGAAGTAATATACCAAGTTTCATCAGCAAAAGTATATCAATAAGCGAGATATACAATTTATCTTATTCTCCGTAAGAATAAAATTGGACAACATACTGGGTTTAGCACTTTCGATATCTCTGTAACCATTTGGCGTAGAGTAATGATCAAAACACTAAATTGTGCGTCTTTCTAAGCTGATTCCAATAGGGAAAAAACTAAAATTTGACTTTTTCAACAATTATTTGTAAAAAGCTCAAAAAACCCACTTTTGGGATACAAACCCCCCCCCCAAAATACCTCTTCGGATAGGTCGATCCGTCTGGTTTTCGAACTTAAAGTCATAAATGCTGCTTTACACGTTTATACCAAATTTTGTCAAAATTGGATTAATTTTACGACAGTTATCGTGCTCACGGACACACACACACACACACACACACACACACACACACACACACACACACACATATATATATATAGGCCTATATACAGTTTTTGAAAGAATGGTGTTTTTGGCATCTGGGGACCTCAAAATGAAAAGTTATCATGGTCATGGGCCTAGGTCTTGCCATGCCGACTACGGTAATAGCTTCTTCCCTATATGGGAAATTCACTGAAATGGATCCCTATTTCCCTTGGTCACGCCATTACTTGAGAATTAGTGGACCAAATTGAATAATTATTTCTTGTTGAGTTCGTTTATGTCAGGACAAGGTTCTTATAAAAGACAATTTTTAATCTGACCTAAGAGCTCTGCCCCACAGGCCTTCAAAGTTCGTATTGATTTTATCTAAGTTCAGTTAGTTACACCAAGCAGCTGTAAACATACTTGAAAGGCATATACATATGTTGATTATAGAAATAAAAAGCTACTTGAATGGAAACTCTCATTTTGGAAATAAAAAGAGTACTTGAATGGCACATCAAACTCTTTTTTAGCGAATTTCCCCTATAGGGAAGAAGCTATTACCGTAGTCGGCATGGTAAGACCTAGGCCCGGGACCATGATAACTTTTAATTTTGAGGTATATATATATATGTATATATAAATATATATATATATATATATGTGTGTCCGTGAGCACGATAACTCTCGTAAAAATGATCCGATTTTGATGAAATTTGGTATAAACGTGTAAAGCAACATTTATGACTAAGTTCGAAAACCAGCCAGATCGCTCTATCCGAAGGGGTATTTTTGGGGGGTTTTGTACCCCAAAAATGGGTTTTTGGAATTTTTTACATGTAATTTTTGAAAAAATCAAATTTTAGTTTTTATCATTGGATTCAGCTTAAAAAACACACAATTTGGTATTTTCATCATTTCTCTACGTCAATTGGTTACCGAGATATTGAAAGTGCTAAACACAGTACGTTGTCTAATGTTATTCTTATGGAGGAAAAAAAAAAATTTATATCTCGCTTATTTATGAACGTATACTGACGAAACTTGGTATATGGCTTCATCTGGTTGTGGTATATAGATATTTGCTCAAAAAAATTTTGTTTGCCAAAGGCACCCGTAGCAGCAAACCTGCGTAATCAGCCCCATGTTATTCTTATGGACAATAATTAAATGCCATGTCTCCCTTAATTATGAACATAAATTAATCAAATCTGGTATATGACTTCACCTAGTTGAGTTATATTGATATTAGCATAAAAATCCATTTTTTGTTTTCCTTGTTGCAGCAAACCTGCGTACTCATCCCCAATGTTATTCTTATGGAGAATAATTAAAATTGTAATATCGCTTATTTGTGAATATATTTTTATGAAACTTGGTAAGTGGCTTTATGTAGTATTAATGAAAGGGTTAAAGGAAAGGATCCGAATATTTTCTTTCATTAGATCGTTAAGAATAAGTATAGCCTATTAACGTTTGTTAAATAGCCAAAATTAACCGTCACGAATAAACACACCAGATTGGAGAGAGGATTCTCTTGACTAATGCAGGGTGGTGTGAACTTTAAAATTCCATGAGAACGGAAGGGTACACTTTCATAAACGGAACAATACACAAAACCGAATAAATTTATCGATATATTGATTAGATCGACTGTAAAATATTTTACCATCTGTATGTTAGTTATTACGTAATATTTGTTTTTTAGTTTTTTTATCAAATAAACTTAAAATAAAAATGAAATAAACCTTACCTGCATAAACAAAATAATTGATTTACAAAACATAAAACTAAAAAACAAACAAATTTAAAAGGTTTCTAGGAAATAACTTTCTGGTATTACAGCAGCATGTAAAAAGAACATACGATTTCCATAGATCCGTTAAAAGGTTGCTCCCGAGAATACATATTTAAGTATTATTGGAATCAACGTTTCTTACCTGGAAAAATTTCCAGACAATATCTTCCACATCTTTGAGACCGAACATAACCGAATAACCTAAATAATAGCTATACCGTATCGAACAATTTCATTTTGTTTTAGCGAATTTCCCCTATAGGGAAGAAGCTATTACCGTAGTCGGCATGGTAAGATCTAGGCCCGGGACCATGATAACTTTTCGTTTTGAGGTCCCCAGACCCCAAAAACAACATTTGTTCGTAATATATATAATGTGTCCGTGAGCACGATAACTCTCGTAATAATTATCCGATGTTGATGAAATTTGGTATAATCGTGTAAAGCAGCATTTATGACTTAAAGTTCGAAAACCAGACAGATCGACCTATCCGAAGGGGTATTTTGAGAATACATATTTAAGTATTATTGGAATCAACGTTTCTTACCTGGAAAAATTTCCAGACAATATCTTCCACATCTTTGAGACCGAACATAACCGAATAACCTAAATAATAGCTATACCGTATCGAACAATTTCATTTTGTTTTAGCGAATTTCCCCTATAGGGAAGAAGCTATTACCGTAGTCGGCATGGTAAGATCTAGGCCCGGGACCATGATAACTTTTCGTTTTGAGGTCCCCAGACCCCAAAAACAACATTCGTTCGTAATATATATAATGTGTCCGTGAGCACGATAACTCTCGTAATAATTATCCGATGTTGATGAAATTTGGTATAATCGTGTAAAGCAGCATTTATGACTTAAAGTTCGAAAACCAGACAGATCGACCTATCCGAAGGGGTATTTTGGGGGGGTTTTGTACCCCAAAAATGGGGTATTTGCATTTTTTACATATCATTTTGGAAAACGTCAAATTTTAGTTTTTTTTAGAATCAGCTTAAAAAGACGCACAATTTGGTGTTTTGATCATTTCTCTATGTCAAATGGTTACAGAGATATTGAAAGTGCTAAACACCGTACGTTGTCCAATGTTATTCTTATGGAGAATAAGAAAAATTGTATATCTCGCTTATTTATCAACTTATCCTGATGAAACTTGGTATATTGCTTCATATCGCTGTGGTCTATTGATATTTGCACTAAAAACACTTTTTGGCTGATAGTTTCCGTAGCAGCAAACCTGCGTACTCAGCCCCATGTTATTCTTATAGAGAATAAGTAACGTGTTATCTCCCTTAATTATGAAAATAAATAAATAAAATTTGGTATGTGGCTTTACCTTCTCGAGTTATATTGATATTTGTATAAAACCCTGTTTTTTGTGTTCCTTGCTTCAGCAACCCTGCATACTCAGTCGTCATGTTGTTCTTATGTAAAATAATTAAAATGTCATATAAATCGTTTATTTATGAATGTATATTAATGAAACTTGGTATGTGGATTTATGTGGTATTAAGATACATATATATGCATCGGAAATTCGCTGAGTACGCAGGTTTGCTGCTACGGGGTTATTTTATATGATCGCTCCATCATTTATGAATGTGTACCCGAATGAAAAGTTTCTGATAAACACAGAACCTTATTTGTGAATGCTACAGTAAAAATCTTTCAGAAAAAATAATATAGGCTATGAATAAGTTATTGGTCCAATACTTTCTATTTCAACCGGTTATGAATATGCAACAGTTAAAACTGTTAACACACTGTGGTGGTCAGGATAAGATTAACGCGGTTTAATTATAGAGCTTTGTCACTTTTGTTAAAAAAGTGAAACCTCACTGGAAAACATCTAGCCAAAGAATAATAAAGACTAACATAAGTTGTGAAGAGGGGATTTGATTTGTTAACATATTTGTTGCCATGAAGATCGGAGGGTATAGAGCGTCAAAATGGCGGTCAGCATGTAAGCACAGTTTTTACCCCAGACGAGACCTCTATAGATATATACCTCGTTGGATACGATAGGATTTGTTATTTAAAAACAACATAAGATAACCTAACCTAACACACTGTACAAGATGGGTGATAAAAAAAAAATACCATTTCAACATCGGAGGTCACTCTTATCACCGACTTTGGCAAAAAATCAATTCCTAGGTTCTAAAATATAGAAAAAATAGCTAGGATAAACTGGAAAATACCTGAAACTCATTCCGTTAATATCAAAATAAAATTATGGCCCCTATATAGTCCTGACACAGACTTGCTTGCTACATTGAGAAATACACCCGCTATTGGCTAAATACACGGCTAATTCATGTACTTCAGAACTTGACGTTAAATTAAAACATATTGTCAATATTAGCAAAATATGTACATACCACTAACTGTTTGTACGTTGTCTTCAGTTCCTCAATTGATAATCATCAAAAGTCCACATTTCTGATCCCAGTCATGGCCATGACGCCTCTAGCTTCCATGAAAAGAAACCCTAAGTGCGAGGCCTTTGTAGGCGCGAGGCCTCCGTAGGCGCGAGGCTCTTGTGCGGCTGCATCTGTCGCGCCGCCCTAAGGAAGGCACTGGGTCCTTATCACGTTAAGTAGATACCTTGGGTTAGGTAAGGTGTATGAGGTGGTGTGGTCTGTCGGATTCATTTTAGTATGTTTGGCCATTCCAAGTAGGTCTACAGCTTACCTCAGCAAACTTCTCACAAAAAGCGAGTGGACATATGTGAGATTTTTTAAATCCCAAATATAGGCTAAGCTGGTCCTCTTATAAAATCCTCCCTAATAGAGACAACCAAGGCCTACATATGGATACTTACAGCAAGGCTAAAATTAGAATGTGATGGTTGACAAACAATAGCATTGGCCTACCGTATCTACATTATATGGAAGTTAAATAGGTATGGTAACTTAGTCTTAAAGAATTCCATTTAATCTTCATATATTATTAAAACGTTGTAGACAGTATTTCATGTATATTGACAGCATCAGAAGTTTGTTTTTAGTCACATCTTTCTTATATAGGCTACATGTTACTTATGAATAAAACTGTAGGCTATAGGCCTGAACCAAAATCTCAGGTCTAAAGTTATTCCCACAGATTATTTAACCAGTAATGGAATAATGTTGTCATTCTCGCCGATGTCACTTTTATCGTGTTAAATCCAACTAAACAAACCACAGTCTTATTTACAGATATGTATGAAACTACCATGGAAACGTATCCATAACTCAGAAGGTTTACATTTGATTACCGGTATTCTTACAATGTAAATTAAAATATTATTATTGAGCATGAAGAACGTCACGTTTATAGTTTATGATTTTCGAACAAGATGTTAGAACAAATTATCAAAAAATAAACTTCTAGTTCGTAATCGTAACCTCAAAAAAGTAATGCCAAACATCAAGATGACAGCAACTAAAGAATTTTGACTGTTCTAAAGAGCCTGTGTACGGTGTGCCACTAAGGTCAAAAGTGGTAGGGTAACTTACTGAAGAATGTTAAAATAATTATTAAAATGTAATAATAATTCGACAATCTCCGGTATAGTTTATCAGAATCATTAAATCGTCAAAACGTTAACCTTAAAAATGTCATGACAATCCATCGACCGGTGGAAATGGAGAGCGTATCAGGAATTAGATTTTTAGACTGAGGTATAAGGATTTTTGCTTCGCTTCAATCCAATAAGATAACTTTATATATGAAATTATAAGGTTTACACCAAACTACATAACTTAGGTAGGTACCGGTAAACATAATTCTCTCCCCTTTCTGCTTGTGGATATTACGTGACAGGTAATATTAACAGATTGACCAACCTTAATATTTTCACATTAGGGCCTAACTAAGTAAGCAAATAATCTGTTGATAGCGATATTGTAATATGGCGATACAAAATGTATTGACACCAAAAGTTCTACTGCCGTTGTTTATTGTGAGGTCTGTATTTGAGTTTAAGTTTTTTTTTTTACCTCATGTACATTTTAGACAATCACTTAACTTATCTGTTAGTTTATTTATTTGAAATCAGCAAGTATGTTTACCTACAGACATGATTGATTGGTGAGATTTACATGGTTGCTTATTAGTAAGTTAACTACCTTGGGTTGGGTAATGTTTATAAGAAAATGTGTTGTGGTAGGTTGATTTTAGTATGTTTAGCCATTCCAAGTACAATTAGCCTCGGCAAACTTAAGTTTACCACAAAAAGCAAGTGGACATTGGTGACATTTAGTAACTCACAAATGTAAATATAAGCTAGACCTATCATAACATTCCCCTGTATAGACTACCAAGACCTACTTATGGTTAGAATGAATTTACAGCAAAGCTAAAATTAAAATATATTTATGAACTTGACGGTTGGAAAACAACAATAGCATTGGCCTAAATTAACCTATATGAAAGGTAAATACTTAGTCAAAGGGTACTGTCTGTTATGACAATTCAAACGTTGTAAGTTTATTAATAACATAAAAAGTTAGTTTTTAGTCACACCTTGTATTATAATCATCCATGTTATGGCTAAAACTATAGGCTAATATACAAAACCTGAGTATTATCCGAACACAAACTATCTGCAAAAGAACACAGATACAAAACCACCAAAGATGTATGGTTGTGTTTAGTAGTGCTGAATAATCTTGGCATTCTCCGCGATGAAACATTTTATCGTATGAAATCCAACTTGAACCACAGTGCTTCACATAAGTTATGTGTATCGAAGTCACAAGGTATAACATCCCTAACTTACAGAATGTTTACATTTGATTATTGCTAAACCTTAGTGAAATTGTTATTATTATTGAATTCAAAAGAATGTCACGTTTTGAATTTAGAACAAATTAAATAAATAAACTGTTTGTAACATAACTTCTAACCTAAACACAAACAACAAACAGCGATTGCGAACAAAACTAAATGACAGCACTACTATGGCCGCCCCCTGACTGCTTTTCGACCTTTGACCCCTGACTTCACGCCCGCGCCCCCTCCCCCCTCCCCGCCCACGCCTCTCCCCTCCCCCTCCCCACCCGCCCTTCCCCTCCCCCGCACCTCCCCTCCCCCGCACCTCCCCCACCCCTCCCCGCCCCACCCCCTCCCCCCCCTCCCCCCCCCTTCAGTCCCGGCCTCTCATACCACTTTACCTAACCTACACTAGGACCGTGTTGCCAACCTGGTTTTTTTTTCTGTGTAGTGCTGCCAACCTATTTTTTTAAGATTACTTCACCCTAAGTTATACTGTTTGTTATATGTATATAATTATTACGTCACGCTACTTTCGTTTGCTGCGCTCGGCCCCCTCTCACCCGCTTGTTTACTTATCCGAACATCTTACTTACCCGAACATGATACTTGTCCGAACCTGTTACGTATCCGAACATGGTAGTTATCCAGCCAGCCCACTGGACCACCCCCCGAGGCGAAACTCAACTCCTTGAGCAAAGCTCGGTCCCCCCCCTCCCCCTCCACAACCCTCCCCTCCCGACCCTTCCAATCATTTTACCTAACCTACATTTGGACAGTGTTGCCAACATGGTTTTTTTTCTGTGTAGTGCTGCCAACCTAATTTGTTTCGATTAAGTCACCCTTAGTTACACTGTTTGTTTTATATATATATATATATATATATGTGTATTACGTCACACTACTTTCATTTTCTACGCTTGGCCCCCTCACACTGTTTATATAGCTTTTAATACCCTTCCTCTGTTAAAATATATTAGTAAAATATGAAGTAGTACCAGGTGTATCAGATCAGACTGAAATAAAATCTATGCATTTATAAAACAAAAGTTGATATTTGTAAGTAGTGATTTCTCTTTACGGTGGAAATCATACCTTGTGGATAATTTTATATCCTTATCGGGTTCACCACTCCTGCTTCAACTTGTCCAGACCTGTCACTACTTGTTCGGTAGATATGACCCCTATAGAGCTCTATAACTTATTTGCTATGCCAAACCTTTTTCACTTGTAATACTGTTTCATTATATGCTTTTTAAAACTAATTTCATCTAAATTGTACCTTGTGTAAGTCCAATACTAAACTATGCAAACAAGGGAAAATAATAAGTAATAAATTACAAACCAAACTTTATTGATACATTTAATTGGTCTACTATTTACAAAAACAGTAATTAAGTGAAAAATCAAACAAATTCAATTCCTTTTCCGATTCCCCGGTATACCAGAGACAGTCTGTCGCCCTCTCCTTTGTTGTAGCTCTCGATGGCGGCGTCCGAGAGGATAGCGAGGAACCTGTGTGGGAGGTAGACGTTCAGGAGTAGGTCATCGCCGGTTATACCTTCAACGACGGTGGTGCGGATTGTTTCGCCGAAACGTGTTTGCGCTTTCCCAAACTGGATGATCTTGTAGGGGATCATCGGGCTGAGATCGCTGATCCTGGTATATTGCGGCACGTAACAACTGTTCAAGTGTACTTTCAAATCGGCAGTGTCCATTGTCGATTGATTTTATCTCCCCGTAACTGCTGCCTCTCGTCCAGGTGGCGTGGAACTGACTGAATCTCAACTAGATAATTTACTTTTGGTAGTGGTGGGGGTGGGGTGGTTGGAGGGAGTGGGGGAATGGTTTGGGGACAAAAAAAGTCCCAGATGCAGGGAATATTTCCCTCCGATATACTTCTTTTTTATTGGTTGTGGTATTGAACCAGTTTCAACACGTTATTCAATGCGCACATCTTTTTTGATTTTCCGTGAAAAAAACAATACACATTCGATGTCGTCAGCACCTTTAAAGAAGGGTAGGCTTCCAGGTCGATCACTAGACACGATCTGAAAAATTCTTTAATATAGTTTGCTTTTTCCAGTCCCTTTACGTACTCTACCGAAGAATACAGAATGGAGTACAACTGTCTGTGTAGCGCTTGAATGGTTGTGTCACCGTCCTGCCAGCGTAGCCCGTGATAGTGATTGGTCGTCCACGTACACTGTTTCTTGGTTTTGGCGTCCAAAGTGGTGTATGGGCACGGAGATTTCACTGTCCAATGTTGAATGGTGGTTCCGTCCGACGTGGCAACTGCAAATTCCTTAACTACGAATTCGTTGTTTGGGTTTTTAAAGCCTTGAAAATCAACAAACAGTTCCATGTTCCGCCCGAAGCGACCGGCACCGCCTGAGGTTAGAATGAGAATGAGGCCTGCCGGGCTAGACAGCGGCTCGTTCTATCCCCACTACTACCTCCCTACCACTAACTCCTTTCCAATACCTCTCCCCACCACTATTGCCCCCTCCCCACCCGTTCTCCTCCTCCTCCTCCAACTACAACCAACTATCTTTCTAATATTATCTTTTCAAAAACTGGACAGGGACAAGGATTAATAATAATAACAACGTGTCAAATACAGACACAAGTACGTATTTTATAAATCAAATCCTCTTATATATATATATATATATATATATATATATATATATATATATATATATATATATATATATATATAAGAGGATTTGATTTATAAAATACGTACTTGTGTCTGTATTTGACACGTTGTTATTATTATTAATCCTTGTCCCTGTCCAGTTTTTGAAAAGATAATATTACAAAACCTTCTGGAACCTGGTCAGAAGAGGCAGTCTTCGCATAGAAATCAATTTTGGCGTCGCCCTCACGGAAGCGGTCAACTGCATCGTCTTTGGAGAGTTTTGCAACATCATCGAAGTGGACAAGTATAGAAACGTCACAGTTGACCATAACTAACCTCTATTGAAACCAACGGTGTAATAACTGGGGCAGTTTTCGAACAAGATTTTGTTTTGTTTAAATAAAAGAAAATATTTGTTGTTGTTGTCGGAGTGTAAATATATTTAGTCCGGTTTTCAAAGTGTTGTTTTTATTTAACAAAGAAAAATTAAAAATAACATGGTAAAACTATCATGAATTTAATATGATAATGAAATGTATACAATTAGTGTGTGTGTGTGTGTGTGTAAAAGGCGTATATATATATATATATATATATATATATATATATATATATATATATATATATATATATATATATATATATATATATATATATATATATATATATATATATATATACGCCTTTTACACACACACACACACACACTAATTGTATACATTTCATTATCATTATATATATATATATTCATATCATTCATTTCATTATATATATATATATATATATACGCCTTTTACACACACACACACACACACTAATTGTATACATTTCATTATCATATTAAATTCATGATAGTTTTACCATGTTATTTTTAATTTTTCTTTGTTAAATAAAAACAACACTTTGAAAACCGGACTAAATATATTTACACTCCGACAACAACAACAAATATTTTCTTTTATTTAAACAAAACAAAATCTTGTTCGAAAACTGCCCCAGTTATTACACCGTTGGTTTCAATAGAGGTTAGTTATGGTCATATATATATATATACGCCTTTTACACACACACACACACACACTAATTGTATACATTTCATTATCATATTAAATTCATGATAGTTTTACCATGTTATTTTTAATTTTTCTTTGTTAAATAAAAACAACACTTTGAAAACCGGACTAAATATATTTACACTCCGACAACAACAACAAATATTTTCTTTTATTTAAACAAAACAAAATCTTGTTCGAAAACTGCCCCAGTTATTACACCGTTGGTTTCAATAGAGGTTAGTTATGGTCAACTGTGACGTTTCTATACTTGTCCACTTCGATGATGTTGCAAAACTCTCCAAAGACGATGCAGTTGACCGCTTCCGTGAGGGCGACGCCAAAATTGATTTCTATGCGAAGACTGCCTCTTCTGACCAGGTTCCAATGGGGCGCAGCGGCTGCCAAATCCGATGTCAAATCGAACGCGTACAGACAATAGCCGTTGGGGTACATGCTTCGTGAAATTCCGTTTCCGTGGTTTTTGTTGTGAATACCACATCCGGAAAATAACGTGTTGTAGCAACTGATGTATAACTGATGATTTGTAAAGTCTGGCTGAAGCGCTTTAGCAGGTACTTGCTGTCCGTCAACGTAGAGGGCCAGAAAGTTTACGTTGTAGTGGGCAAAATTAAAAGGGTTGTGCTTAAAACTGCCGTTATAAGCGTTGTTACTCACTAGCCCCAACACGATCCTTTTAGGCAACTGTCCCAGGTAAACATTGTCTATAGTTTTGCCGAGCACATCACTTGGAATAGTAAAGGCCTTAACGTCCACGCGCGTTATGGGATACTTTGCAGCGCACGTCTCTAGCTTTTTGGCGTGTTCAATCAACAGTGTGGGGTTAATCTTCACTCTTCTCACCATCAGGCTGGCTTCCATCACGTTTGATCACGAACCCAGACTTGGATATTAGACTAAAGTTATCGCGGGATCTCGTAAATTTAACTTTAACCTCAACTCCGTTCAGCAGATACTTTCCTTGGTGGAATACGTCAGCATGTATATATCCCATCATGTCCACAGGGTGGCTATTGGCAAAGTAACTTCGTCTTTTCTTCAGTCCGTCGTTTTCATCTTCAGTTTTGTCCATTTGACCAGCTGTATCGCTCACCCAAAGGGCAGATGATTGGTGGGTTTCTTTAGCGGCATCATCGTAATTCAAAAGAGTTTCAATGTACGCTCGGTAAGGGTAAGTGTTTCCATTTGCCGATACCAGTTTTTGGTTAAAGTATACCTCCACCTGGCTAAACAGCGAATGCAGAAAATAGTTTACAGGTCCAACTTTATCGCAGGTTGCGTCCAAAACATTACCGTCCTCTTGCAAAATTCTCACTTTCACAGCAATCAAGGTTTGAGACAAGTCCAAATATTCGTCACCGTGGCCAGGCACGACAAACTCGATGGGGGATTCGTCAGTGAGTGAGGACAGAGGTTTGTATTGGACCCACTGACCTCCTTCGATGCTGGTCTGAGTCGGTGGTAGAGAAAACAAATCCAATTCGGTTTTAGAACAATCGGCAGAGAGGTTATGTACGTAGGCCATTATGAAAAAATGTCGGAGGGATAGTTCCTTTTTGAATTCTTCTTCTTCTTTGAAAACTTTGGGCTTCTTCTTCCGTATTAGCTTCTTACGTGAGTTTTCTACTTGCTTCCGACCTTTTGGTTTCTGTACTGCTTTCCGCTTCTTAACAGCTGACGAAGAGTCGGGACTGTTGTTCACGCTGCGACGCTTGGGCAAAGACTGAGCCTCGGTTTTTATAGTACCACCAGATATAGGCATAGGAGCGCGGCCTGCAGCACCAAACATACCACCGACACCAGCCATGTTCACTCGACGGTGTCTCGGACCAGACTGACAGCGGCACCAGTATTCACCGGGTTAAATCCAAAAGGCTAGACGCGGGAATCCAGGAGTTGAACTTTGCAGGGTAACCTTTCCACTTGACTAACACCTTCCTCCCTTTTCCCCCACCTTTCATTTCCAGTATTTTCTCAATTTTGTAAGCCTTGTTCTTCGGAACTATTACTTTTTGAAGTTCCGCCTCGTAAAAGGCCCCGTCAATAACTTCTCCGGCCAGGTCTTGAACTTGGTACACTGGAATTGGATGCCTTATGACGCGTATTACTTTAAAGATTTCCTCTGTCCAGTTGCTTTCGTATCCTTTGGCAAAATGTTTCTTCTCCTTTGCTATACGCACTGTGTCACCGACATCGAGTTTGGGGGCGATATACGTTTCCATCTTGGAATAGAGCGTCTTCCAGACTCGCAGAACGTTTTCGTCATTGACGTCAGCTGGTGCCATCTTGATTGTCGAATGCACTGTATTATTGTAGGCCCGTACCAAGTCTTGAATAATGTCCACATAGCGTAAAGTGTTTTTGTGAGTAAAGTAGTGCCACAATCTTGATTTAATAGTTTTTATAAACCGCTCCACCACGGCAGCTTTGGTATCGGGATTGCGGGTCGTGTAAAAATGTATTCCACGCTGCTTAAAAAACTTTGCAGATGCTACGGAAACAAACTCTCTACCTTTGTCACACTGGATATCGCGTGGTTTTCGTCCATCGGTTTTTAAAATAGACTCAAAAGCCTCATTAACCGTTTTAGCAGTCTTGTTTTTCAACGGGCGCAACCAACCGTATTTTGAGAAAACGTCCACCACCACAAGCAGATACTTGACGCCGTCGTTGTATTTGGAAATGTTTTTAAAAATGGCCAAATCCGCTTGCCATAAATCGTCGATATTACTGACGATATACCTGTTTCTGGCAAAATTTCTTCTTTTTTGCGTATGCAGTGTGTAGGGGTCCTGAGTGAGAAGCCAATCTTTAATTTTTCGGGTCCTAATTTTATTTTTGGTTTTTGTAATAAGAGGGTGGCTTCCTGCGTAGCAAGCAGAACTTGCCAGGTCGTAGTATATTTTTTCCAGAGTCTTGTTCATGGTTGTTGCGGGTGCATACGAGCCCACGCCTTAGACACTAATCTTCTTCTTCTGTCTGGGACTGGTGGTGTAATTGTTTTCCGCCTTCTAGCGGTGAGTGTAGGAAATGCTGGTCGCGGTGAAGGAACTGGTCGTCTCGGCGAGGAGGGTCCGGCTTGCTGATGTCTGCGCTGAGGGTTGCCGATGAATTCTTGAGGAACGTTAATCTGGCGTAGAGCTTCCAAAAACGGCTCCCAACCGACAGGGCCGGCAGCTGTCTTCTTGCACCTTACCACATCGCAGACCAGATCGACAATGTTCGAGTTGGGGATTGTGGCTCCATTTATACTGACGGTACCGTTTCTGTCCCATGAAATTAGTTCGTTGTCACAAAGCCGTTCAAAAAGGAGTTCTCCTTTTGTTTTAAACGCCTTGGGAATCGTGCGTAAGATATCGTCTCTAAAGTTTCGGGTGCCGCTGTATGATGCTTCTACAATAGGAATTTCCATGGGTTTGCGCATTTCATCGTGAAAATACTGTCTCCGTTGAAGCATCTGCTGGTACTGCGCCCATTTAGCCCGGTCTTCAAGGTCCGAAGCGTGAAGCACTTTATTCATATCCTCTTCCAGAACGTTCAACGTTTCGTTTTTCGGTGTAGCAGCGTTCAACCGTTGCAAGACGTCGGGTGAAATCAACACCATCTTCTTAGCGTGATTCATCCTTGAAATACTCCAGGGCCGTACGATCTTGTGGGGGATGGGCACTACAGGACCGCGGCATCGTATGTTTCGACACCTTGAAGAAGATGCTACTTCATGACGCCCCGGCCACTGTAGTGCCCATCCCCCACAAGATCGTCCGCCCCCAGACAGGAGTTGTTGTGACACGCCCTGAAACAAAAACGTACAGGGTCGTGTACAGTAAACGTTGCCGTGTAGGCGACTTTGACAGTTTACCTTTCGGCACAAAACGATCCCGATTTTGAGATATCTGTTTTGGCAGCCGTTTTATCTTTCATTTAAATTAACCCAACTGCCGTTTAGCATGCGCATATGTATATTTATCTTCTGTATCCTTGTTGCTACCAGCTGTTGTAAGATTCCTATAAATAGGGGCAGCGTTTGGTTTCCCGAGTCAGTTCTGCGGAATGTCTCGCACCGTGCGGATCAATTTCCAGCTCCTGCAGGCCATAGTCAAGTTGCAGCCTAGTCCACGTCTGTCGTTGCTACGTGTAGCTGACGAGAGTTTGGTTACCGCTATTTGCGAGTGCTTTTTGAACATTTTAAACGCCAACATACCTCTTACTTCTGAGGTGAGACGGAAACTCGAAAGATTCAAGCAAACTATTCGTTCCGTAGCGTCTTCGAAAGGCTCGTGGAAATCTAGACGAGCATTGTTGGTGAAACACAGTGAAGTACTGGTCCCTCTAGTTATTGCTACGGCCCTGGAGTATTTCAAGGATGAATCACGCTAAGAAGATGGTGTTGATTTCACCCGACGTCTTGCAACGGTTGAACGCTGCTACACCGAAAAACGAAACGTTGAACGTTCTGGAAGAGGATATGAATAAAGTGCTTCACGCTTCGGACCTTGAAGACCGGGCTAAATGGGCGCAGTACCAGCAGATGCTTCAACGGAGACAGTATTTTCACGATGAAATGCGCAAACCCATGGAAATTCCTATTGTAGAAGCATCATACAGCGGCACCCGAAACTTTAGAGACGATATCTTACGCACGATTCCCAAGGCGTTTAAAACAAAAGGAGAACTCCTTTTTGAACGGCTTTGTGACAACGAACTAATTTCATGGGACAGAAACGGTACCGTCAGTATAAATGGAGCCGCAATCCCCAACTCGAACATTGTCGATCTGGTCTGCGATGTGGTAAGGTGCAAGAAGACAGCTGCCGGCCCTGTCGGTTGGGAGCCGTTTTTGGAAGCTCTACGCCAGATTAACGTTCCTCAAGAATTCATCGGCAACCCTCAGCGCAGACATCAGCAAGCCGGACCCTCCTCGCCGAGACGACCAGTTCCTTCACCGCGACCAGCATTTCCTACACTCACCGCTAGAAGGCGGAAAACAATTACACCACCAGTCCCAGACAGAAGAAGAAGATTAGTGTCTAAGGCGTGGGCTCGTATGCACCCGCAACAACCATGAACAAGACTCTGGAAAAAATATACTACGACCTGGCAAGTTCTGCTTGCTACGCAGGAAGCCACCCTCTTATTACAAAAACCAAAAATAAAATTAGGACCCGAAAAATTAAAGATTGGCTTCTCACTCAGGACCCCTACACACTGCATACGCAAAAAAGAAGAAATTTTGCCAGAAACAGGTATATCGTCAGTAATATCGACGATTTATGGCAAGCGGATTTGGCCATTTTTAAAAACATTTCCAAATACAACGACGGCGTCAAGTATCTGCTTGTGGTGGTGGACGTTTTCTCAAAATACGGTTGGTTGCGCCCGTTGAAAAACAAGACTGCTAAAACGGTTAATGAGGCTTTTGAGTCTATTTTAAAAACCGATGGACGAAAACCACGCGATATCCAGTGTGACAAAGGTAGAGAGTTTGTTTCCGTAGCATCTGCAAAGTTTTTTAAGCAGCGTGGAATACATTTTTACACGACCCGCAATCCCGATACCAAAGCTGCCGTGGTGGAGCGGTTTATAAAAACTATTAAATCAAGATTGTGGCGCTACTTTACTCACAAAAACACTTTACGCTATGTGGACATTATTCAAGACTTGGTACGGGCCTACAATAATACAGTGCATTCGACAATCAAGATGGCACCAGCTGACGTCAATGACGAAAACGTTCTGCGAGTCTGGAAGACGCTCTATTCCAAGAAGGAAACGTATATCGCCCCCAAACTCGATGTCGGTGACACAGTGCGTATAGCAAAGGAGAAGAAACATTTTGCCAAAGGATACGAAAGCAACTGGACAGAGGAAATCTTTAAAGTAATACGCGTCATAAGGCATCCAATTCCAGTGTACCAAGTTCAAGACCTGGCCGGAGAAGTTATTGACGGGGCCTTTTACGAGGCGGAACTTCAAAAAGTAATAGTTCCGAAGAACAAGGCTTACAAAATTGAGAAAATACTGGAAATGAAAGGTGGGAGAAAAGGGAGGAAGGTGTTAGTCAAGTGGAAAGGTTACCCTGCAAAGTTCAACTCCTGGATTCCCGCGTCTAGCCTTTTGGATTTAACCCGGTGAATACTGGTGCCGCTGTCAGTCTGGTCCGAGACACCGTCGAGTGAACATGGCTGGTGTCGGTGGTATGTTTGGTGCTGCAGGCCGCGCTCCTATGCCTATATCTGGTGGTACTATAAAAACCGAGGCTCAGTCTTTGCCCAAGCGTCGCAGCGTGAACAACAGTCCCGACTCTTCGTCAGCTGTTAAGAAGCGGAAAGCAGTACAGAAACCAAAAGGTCGGAAGCAAGTAGAAAACTCACGTAAGAAGCTAATACGGAAGAAGAAGCCCAAAGTTTCAAAGAAGAAGAAGAATTCAAAAAGGAACTATCCCTCCGACATTTTTTCATAATGGCCTACGTACATAACCTCTCTGCCGATTGTTCTAAAACCGAATTGGATTTGTTTTCTCTACCACCGACTCAGACCAGCATCGAAGGAGGTCAGTGGGTCCAATACAAACCTCTGTCCTCACTCACTGACGAATCCCCCATCGAGTTTGTCGTGCCTGGCCACGGTGACGAATATTTGGACTTGTCTCAAACCTTGATTGCTGTGAAAGTGAGAATTTTGCAAGAGGACGGTAATGTTTTGGACGCAACCTGCGATAAAGTTGGACCTGTAAACTATTTTCTGCATTCGCTGTTTAGCCAGGTGGAGGTATACTTTAACCAAAAACTGGTATCGGCAAATGGAAACACTTACCCTTACCGAGCGTACATTGAAACTCTTTTGAATTACGATGATGCCGCTAAAGAAACCCACCAATCATCTGCCCTTTGGGTGAGCGATACAGCTGGTCAAATGGACAAAACTGAAGATGAAAACGACGGACTGAAGAAAAGACGAAGTTACTTTGCCAATAGCCACCCTGTGGACATGATGGGATATATACATGCTGACGTATTCCACCAAGGAAAGTATCTGCTGAACGGAGTTGAGGTTAAAGTTAAATTTACGAGATCCCGCGATAACTTTAGTCTAATATCCAAGTCTGGGTTCGTGATCAACGTGATGGAAGCCAGCCTGATGGTGAGAAGAGTGAAGATTAACCCCACACTGTTGATTGAACACGCCAAAAAGCTAGAGACGTGCGCTGCAAAGTATCCCATAACGCGCGTGGACGTTAAGGCCTTTACTATTCCAAGTGATGTGCTCGGCAAAACTATAGACAATGTTTACCTGGGACAGTTGCCTAAAAGGATCGTGTTGGGGCTAGTGAGTAACAACGCTTATAACGGCAGTTTTAAGCACAACCCTTTTAATTTTGCCCACTACAACGTAAACTTTCTGGCCCTCTACGTTGACGGACAGCAAGTACCTGCTAAAGCGCTTCAGCCAGACTTTACAAATCATCAGTTATACATCAGTTGCTACAACACGTTATTTTCCGGATGTGGTATTCACAACAAAAACCACGGAAACGGAATTTCACGAAGCATGTACCCCAACGGCTATTGTCTGTACGCGTTCGATTTGACATCGGATTTGGCAGCCGCTGCGCCCCATTGGAACCTGGTCAGAAGAGGCAGTCTTCGCATAGAAATCAATTTTGGCGTCGCCCTCACGGAAGCGGTCAACTGCATCGTCTTTGGAGAGTTTTGCAACATCATCGAAGTGAACAAGTATAGAAACGTCACAGTTGACTATAACTAACCTCTATTGAAACCAACGGTGTAATAACTGGGGCAGTTTTCGAACAAGATTTTGTTTTGTTTAAATAAAAGAAAATATTTGTTGTTGTTGTCGGAGTGTAAATATATTTAGTCCGGTTTTCAAAGTGTTGTTTTTATTTAACAAAGAAAAATTAAAAATAACATGGTAAAACTATCATGAATTTAATATGATAAGGAAATGTATACAATTAGTGTGTGTGTGTGTGTGTGTGTGTGTGTGTGTGTGTGTGTAAAAGGCGTATATATATATGTATATATATATATATATATATATATATATATATATAAGAGGATTTGATTTATAAAATACGTACTTGTGTCTGTATTTGAAACGTTGTTATTATTATTAATCCTTGTCCCTGTCCAGTTTTTGAAAAGATAATATTAGAAAGATAGTTGGTTGTAGTTGGAGGAGGAGGAGGAGAACGGGTGGGGAGGGGGCAATAGTGGTGGGGAGAGGTATTGGAAAGGAGTTAGTGGTAGGGAGGTAGTAGTGGGGATAGAACGAGCCGCTGTCTAGCCCGGCAGGCCTCATTCTCATTCTAACCTCAGGCGGTGCCGGTCGCTTCGGGCGGAACATGGAACTGTTTGTTGATTTTCAAGGCTTTAAAAACCCAAACAACGAATTCGTAGTTAAGGAATTTGCAGTTGCCACGTCGGACGGAACCACCATTCAACATTGGACAGTGAAATCTCCGTGCCCATACACCACTTTGGACGCCAAAACCAAGAAACAGTGTACGTGGACGACCAATCACTATCACGGGCTACGCTGGCAGGACGGTGACACAACCATTCAAGCGCTACACAGACAGTTGTACTCCATTCTGTATTCTTCGGTAGAGTACGTAAAGGGACTGGAAAAAGCAAACTATATTAAAGAATTTTTCAGATCGTGTCTGACCTGGAAGCCTACCCTTCTTTAAAGGTGCTGACGACATCGAATGTGTATTGTTTTTTTCACGGAAAATCAAAAAAGATGTGCGCATTGAATAACGTGTTGAAACTGGTTCAATACCACAACCAATAAAAAAGAAGTATATCGGAGGGAAATATTCCCTGCATCTGGGACTTTTTTTGTCCCCAAACCATTCCCCCACTCCCTCCAACCACCCCACCCCCACCACTACCAAAAGTAAATTATCTAGTTGAGATTCAGTCAGTTCCACGCCACCTGGACGAGAGGCAGCAGTTACGGGGAGATAAAATCAATCGACAATGGACACTGCCGATTTGAAAGTACACTTGAACAGTTGTTACGTGCCGCAATATACCAGGATCAGCGATCTCAGCCCGATGATCCCCTACAAGATCATCCAGTTTGGGAAAGCGCAAACACGTTTCGGCGAAACAATCCGCACCACCGTCGTTGAAGGTATAACCGGCGATGACCTACTCCTGAACGTCTACCTCCCACACAGGTTCCTCGCTATCCTCTCGGACGCCGCCATCGAGAGCTACAACAAAGGAGAGGGCGACAGACTGTCTCTGGTATACCGGGGAATCGGAAAAGGAATTGAATTTGTTTGATTTTTCACTTAATTACTGTTTTTGTAAATAGTAGACCAATTAAATGTATCAATAAAGTTTGGTTTGTAATTTATTACTTATTATTTTCCCTTGTTTGCATAGTTTAGTATTGGACTTACACAAGGTACAATTTAGATGAAATTAGTTTTAAAAAGCATATAATGAAACAGTATTACAAGTGAAAAAGGTTTGGCATAGCAAATAAGTTATAGAGCTCTATAGGGGTCATATCTACCGAACAAGTAGTGACAGGTCTGGACAAGTTGAAACAGGAGTGGTGAACCCGATAAGGATATAAAATTATCCACAAGGTATGATTTCCACCGTAAAGAGAAATCACTACTTACAAATATCAACTTTTGTTTTATAAATGCATAGATTTTATTTCAGTCTGATCTGATACACCTGGTACTACTTCATATTTTACTAATATATTTTAACAGAGGAAGGGTATTAAAAGCTATATAAACAGTGTGAGGGGGCCAAGCGTAGAAAATGAAAGTAGTGTGACGTAATACACATATATATATATATAAAACAAACAGTATAACTAAGGGTGACTTAATCGAAACAAATTAGGTTGGCAGCACTACACAGAAAAAAAACCAGGTTGGCAACACTGTCCAAATGTAGGTTAGGTAAAATGATTGGAAGGGTCGGGAGGGGAGGGTTGTGGAGGGGGAGGGGGGGGGACCGAGCTTTGCTCAAGGAGTTGAGTTTCGCCTCGGGGGGTGGTCCAGTGGGCTGGCTGGATAACTACCATGTTCGGATACGTAACAGGTTCGGACAAGTATCATGTTCGGGTAAGTAAGATGTTCGGATAAGTAAACAAGCGGGTGAGAGGGGGCCGAGCGCAGCAAACGAAAGTAGCGTGACGTAATAATTA
This sequence comes from Allygus modestus, assembly GCA_963675035.1. Taxonomy (NCBI): domain Eukaryota; kingdom Metazoa; phylum Arthropoda; class Insecta; order Hemiptera; family Cicadellidae; genus Allygus; species Allygus modestus. Next base: position 238,938,134 of record OY776112.1, read on the forward strand.
TATACATATAACAAACAGTATAACTTAGGGTGAAGTAATCTTAAAAAAATAGGTTGGCAGCACTACACAGAAAAAAAAAAACCAGGTTGGCAACACGGTCCTAGTGTAGGTTAGGTAAAGTGGTATGAGAGGCCGGGACTGAAGGGGGGGGAGGGGCGGGGGAGGGGGGGGGGGGCGGGGGAGGGGAGGTGCGGGGGAGGGGAAGGGCGGACGGGGAGGGGGAGGGGAGAGGCGTGGGCGGGGAGGGGGGAGGGGGCGCGGGCGTGAAGTCAGGGGTCAAAGGTCGAAAAGCAGTCAGGGGGCGGCCATAGTAGTGACAGCAGCTGAGCTGATGTATTTTGACAGTTCTCCAGCAACACGGTACCACAAAGCTCAAAATATGTACTGAAATAATGTTAAATGAAAAAACTAACAATTATTAAAATGTAATAATAATTTGACAATTATAGTTTATTTAAAGCATTAATTCATCAAAACGTTACCCTAAAAATTTCATGACAATCCATTAAACCGTTAAAATGTAGATAGCGTCACACTACTTCGAATTCCAAACTGAGTATAATGATTCTCTAACGTTCATCCAACAAACATATAAGCTATTAAATATTAATCAGTGTTAAAAATAGCAACCTAATTAATATACCGTAGCCTATCGAACAATTTCATTTGGTTCTTTATTTTTTTCCACTTATGAAAGTATACCCGAGCCGAGTAAGACCGAAACCATATTGGATTCGCCTGGGTAAATTAAATGTAAGTTAAACAAAAGTCAAAGCCTATTTTGGATTTAAAATTTGTATCACTTTACCCTTGTTTCTGAAAAACAAATGTGATTTCCAAACTCTAGAGGTAAATTTACATGAGGTTAGTTCAATGAAAATGATCATTTTCAATCAAAAAGTAGGCCTAGGATGAACTTGTGCCAAAAGGCACAATTATCCAGAGACTAAGTTTTACCTTACCGAACAATTTTATAAAATGTTTATTTTGGATAAAAATGAAGAAATCTAGTAAAAAAATGGATTAAAACAGTGGTGTATGGGCATCATAAACTATGCCTAGAAAATTAAAGTCGATAGGCATACCTTACAAATATTAACCTCCAAAAAGGACCAAACTTATTTAGTTTGCCTTATTGAGTTAGAATAAACAAGTTCTGGTAATGCAATTATCATTTTGTAGGAAAATAAATTTATATTAAACTTCAGTTTTCAATCTGACAAAAAGGAAATAGGCTAGTCCCAGAAAATGGTGAAAAGTAATGTGCCACATAAGTTTTAATAACATACCATCATAGTTAAAAGCACGATGTATAGGTAGCTATAGTTTGTTCTGTTTTCTGTTCTTACAAATGTTAATTATTGTAATATTGTAAAGTTGCATTGGTGATAGCCGCCAAATAAAAAACCAAAACATTAATTTTATTTGGTAACTTACCGTAAGTTTTATAAGCGAGATAATAATGTTTTTAACAAATTAAGACTTTCTACTGTTAATGAGTGGAAATTATAATATAAATAATCACATATATTAGCGTATAATCACTTTAATAATAACTTTAATAATTTTCTTGATGACATCTTTACTTTCGGTTATAATTCTGTCGTCTGGAGTCTGGACTGGCCAAAGTCCCATTAATAGTGCAGCGCTCAGCCTGCATTTCTTTACATAGAGTACGGTACCAATAAAGTTATTTATTATAATAGTATTTAAAATAATAATGCATCTTTTAATTAGTATAAAATAAAATATAATACAACTTTTAAAAGCTAATAAAATTTAAAACTTAGTTTTTGTGTTTCAAGTTACGAAAATAAGTTTTTTCCTAGTCAACATGAACATGAATAACTACAGTTCTGTAGTGAATCTATGGCACTGTGACTTACGTTACTCTATAGTTGAAACATAGACGTTGGCTAAATATCAACGATTCAAGTACCACTAAAATGGCTCCCAATGTTAATCTTATGGGATAAAAAATAGATTCGTTTTAAAGATAATTTTATTATCACTTAACCAAATATTCCCAATAACGAACTTGACCGAGATTTCGTACTATAGAATCTATCTCTAAAGTTTAAAGTGGATCTGTAGAGGCGTTTTTGAGTTATTTATGTCACAGACACGCCAGTTCGAGTTGATTCTCTTACCACTGTAAGCAGTAAAGTTATGTATAAGGATTTCGTTTCACTCAATCCAATTAGACATATATTATGCATTGGAAATTCGCTGAGTACGCAGGTTTGCTACGAAGGGGTGTTATATTACTTTTAGCAAATTTCCCCTATAGGGAAGAAGCTATTACCATTGACTATAAATACTGAAGGAGACATCCCATCCATATGGACCAGCTGTCCCACTTTTAGTGTATGCTAGAATTTAAAATTGAAGTAGTTTGATTGGGTCACCGACAGATTGTGCTGCTGTCAACTTTTTATTTTAGTTATATACGTTAACTTTTAAAATATCTCCACCCCAGAAAGCAAGTGATAATCAACTTATGTTTGCTTCCTGACACACCAACTGTCGTATTATCCCCTCCTTGAGAGGATAAGTAATAGTTGACAGCAGTATACTCTGTTGGTGATTGGTGTAAACTACGACCTCTTTCAATACTGGCACACACAAAACTGCGGGGACACATTTTACAATGGCAATGGGAAGTCCCTATTACCGTAGGTCTCATGGTAAGCCCGAGACCATGATAACTTTTTATTTTTATGTCCCCAGATGCCAAAAACACCATTCGTTCAAATTTTAGCGAATTTCCCCTATAGGGAAGAAGCTATTACCGTAGTAGGTCTCATGGTAAGACTTAAGCCCGAGACCATGATAACTTTTCATTTTGAGGTCCCCAGATGTCAAAAACACTTTGTTCAAATTTTGGTATATGGCTTCATCTGGTTGGGGTTTATCGTTGTTTGCACAAAATACAAAATTTTCACGTATGGTCCCCGTAGCAGCAAACCTAGGTAATCGGTCCCCATGTCATTCTTATGGAGAATAATTAAAATGTTATATATCGCTTACTTATAAATTTATATGAATGAAACTTGGTATGTGACTTTACTTAGATGAGTTCTAATGATATTTGCATAAATACCCATTATTTTGTGTTCCCTTGTTGCAGCAAACCTGCGTACTCATCCCCAATGTTATTCTTATGGAGAATAATTAATATTTTTAATATTGCTTGTTTGTGAATATATTTCTTATGAATCCTGTTAAGTGTTAATGTGTTATGTTGTATATTCATTGAAAATTTGCTGAGTATGCAGGTTTGCTGCGACTGGGGTATTATTATTTATTATATTATATTTATTATTTATAAAATTATACAGGATATGTTATTATAGGAGTACTTTCGATGGCTGCAGCAGCCACATCAATTAAATGGTTTTCCTGGCGTTGCAGCTTCTCTCACAATGGCCCTGGTCATTGAACTAAACATAAATTAGGGTTTTTTTTAATTTTTTTCAGGTCTTTTCTTAGCTATAAGTTTTTTTTTCTTAGTAAGTTTTGAGTTTATAAGTGACGCGCTCACTAAGTCGTGCGCCATGAATAGAACTTGATAAGTGCTAAGTTTATAAGTAACTTGCGCTCACTAAGTCGTGCGCCATAAACAGAAATACAGAACTTAGCTATAAGTTTTTTTTTCTTAGTAAGTTTTGAGTTTATAAGTAACTTGCGCTCACTAAGTCGTGCGCCATAAACAGAAATACAGAACTTAGCTATAAGTTTTTTTTCTTAGTAAGTTTTGAGTTTATAAGTAACTTGCGCTCACTAAGTCATGCGCCATAAACAGAACTTGATAAGTTCTATGTTTTTTATAATTCATTTGTGTGCCATAAAGATTAATAAAACAGTTATCGTGTTCATAGTCGCGCTCGGTAGAGCATTGGCACCCTTGAGACAATGGATCCATCAAATAATTTAGACGAAAACTTGAAATTAGTAAACAACAGGCACGATTGGCAACACACTTCTGTACCAGAAAAAATTCTGTTATTGCTAAATTATGTGTTAAAATACCAATATTAACTGCAACAGAAATCAAAAGTGTAAAAAATGTGACATTATTAAATAAAATCACTGACTATTTCAATTTACACAGTGTTAAAGACCTAAAAAAGGTAAATGCTTTTCTACATAGAAACGCCCAAAAGATTTTTGATGATACAGAAAGAATGCGATTGCAATTTTTTAATGAATTAAGACCTAGTGTAATACATTGTGGTCCTATGTGTAATACTAAAGTACATGATGAATACAATCATGAAGAAGTCTGTATAACATGTAAAAATTAAGTATTGGCAATAGATTGTGATTTGTCACAAGAATTTGTCTTTCATTACAATTCTCAAGTATTACAGATAAATCATACAGACAATGTTAATAGGCCTATGGACAATGTTGGAAGCGACAACAGGTTTAATGAAATTTACACTAAACACACTGAGTTTACTATAATTTCTGACGATGGACACTCTGATCCAGATGATCCAAAACCTACAGTTGACAACCAAATTAAACTGTCAAGTAAAAATCCAGTAAGTTCATGTCAAAAGTAACAAACTTTGACCAACAAAGTGTTACTGTTACATTTGATCAGTAAAAAAAAGATCTATATTGCCAGTAGGCAATATAGATCTTTTTTTTTAACAGTAGTGCTGAAGCTACTACAGTAACTATTTAAAACAAAAGTAAATGACGAATATTTGCCAAGTTGCTTTCATAAAGGCATCATGTGTTCACCTATGCATGTGTAAAAATATCATGTAATATGTTTCGGGTCTACAATAGAAGAGAGAGGGAGTGGACGGCTTTATGGGAGGAGGATGCCATAAAAACAATTATTTTAAGTATTACTGAATACTGTTATATTTTATATGTTGTTGTAACAATTAAAAAACCTGAATATAATTTACAAATTAACACTATTATTAGAGTTACAAAATGGTCATGTTAAATATACGCGGAGAGGGTTAGGGCGGCTTTAGGGGAGGTGGAGGCTGCAAAACAATTCAATGAAGAATCACATTGTTAAAAAAATTTAATGTATCTTCACGATAATAAGTGGTTGTAAATTAAATCTTAAGATACAGTTTCCGGATATGCAAACACAGGTGAGAATGCAACATAAATTGTAAAAAAGTGGTTTCATATACCTATACAAAATTTATAATTCACTCAATAAAAGTTATTAGATTAAATATATCGACAAATCGTTAATGATCCTTCAAAAGGTGTGTTTTTTATTAATGCACAACTAAAATAAATATATATATAATAATATTCTTAAAATTTAAAACACGACACCAAAAAAGATTTTGTACAATATTAGCGGAGAAGAAGAAAGCGACTTTAGGGGAGGAGGAGGCCGCAACCAATTAATTGATTCAAACTCTGTACTTATGCATTTAAAGTATAATATGTCAGCACCGGGTTAGCGATAGTTTTCTAAGCAAGTCTTTATTAATCGAATAGAGAAATTATACAGTATTACATAGTAAACTGGTGTCAGTTACACTGTCAGACAATGGATATTTTTAATATAAACTATTATTATAGTTTTAAACTCGGTTTCTAACGGTTTTTCTGCTCAACCATAGCCTAGGCTGATGGTGACAAAGCCTTGATAAACGCATAAGTTGAGGATACATTTACACATATTTTCAATGATCGTGACGGTATCCCATAGTGATAATCTTGTAGATAGACTCATTAATTTTAATTACATACCATAAAATATATGTTTTTATGAAGGGTTTATGAGTTACGAGTTATTGCTGAGATGTCAACACCGGGTTGGCGATCGTTTTCTAAGCAAGTCTTTATTAATCGAACGGAGATATGACACTATTAAATAGTCAACAGGTGTTAGGTAAAACTGTCAGAATGTGTATATTGTAAGTAAAAACTATTATTATTATTTTAAACTGGATTTAGAACGTATTTACTACCCAAACATAGCCTAGACTGATGGTGAAAAATCTTTGATAATGCACAAGTTGAGATTACAATTACATATATTTTCAATTATCGTGACGGTATCCCATAGTGATAATCTTGTAGATAGACTCATTAGCTTTAATTACATACCATAAAAATATATGTTTTTACGAAGGGTTTATGAGTTACGAGTTATTGCTGAGATGTCAACACCGGGTTGGGGATTGTTTTCTAAGCAAGTCTTTATTAATCAAACGGAGATATGACACTATTAAATAGTCAACAGGTGTTAGGTAAAACTGTCAGAATGTGTATATTGTAAGTAAAAACTATTATTATTATTTTAAACTGGATTTAGAAGGTATTTACTACCCTAACATAGCCTAGACTGATGGTGAAAAATCTTTGAAAATGCACAAGTTGAGATTACAATTACATATATTTTCAATGATCGTGACAGTATCCCATAGTGATAATCGTGTAGATAGACTCATTAGCTTTAATTACATACCATAAAAATATATATTTTTACGAAGGGTTTATGAGTTACGAGTTATTGCTGATATGTCAACACCGGGTTGATGGATGTCTTAAAAACGAGTTTTTATTAATTTAACAGTATCGTGACGGTGTCACATAGTAATTAGGTTTTAGATAAACTAAACAGCTTTAGTTCCTAAATAAAATAAAATAGGTTTTTTCTAATTTATAGAATTTACGTCTTGTGGACAAAATGTTGTACCAGGTGTGAAAACAATTTTGTTTTTTGTTTTTATTTATTAAAATGTTTGGCATGTTTGTTATACATATTATGGGTAAATTAAACCAAGTAGGATAAGTTTTTTATAATTAATTCACAAATCAATAATATGTGTCTCAAATGTAATATAAATCATCTTTTTTTTGAGGTTAGATTTTCATATTGGCGGGAATTTGATGTCTGCAAAAAGGCGGTAATAATCGGTTTTGAGGTTATGTTGCATACTGATGTGGCTGCCATCTTGTTTGTTTCTGTCAGCTGGTCATGTGACGTCATTGTTTAAATACCCTGAACAATAAAGGAGATGTGATGTCATAGTTTAAATACCCTTTTTCTAGAGTTATGGATGTTTCCTTGCCAGTTTCACACACATGCAGCATGTATAACAATGTCACGACGATTATAAAACGAATGAATTTTTGGCGTGACGTGATTTTTGCAGCCGACGCTCAGACAATGGAAAAACACTATATATTTTTAATTACCCAGCTAGTGTAATTTTTGTCGCGGTAAGTTGCAGTTCGTACCAATGCACTGCTAAAAAGTTTTTTTCATTTTGGTATTGCTATTTTGAACAAAATATTCATTGGACAGATAATATGATGTTTGAAAACAGGTGTTTTTTGGTCTCTGTAACGAATGGCCAGCTATCCGAATCGGATTGTCAGGAAAATCAGATTTATATGCAGGGTAAGTTATAGTTACTAGTCAAATAATATGTCATTTAGAGGAGGAAGAAATTTAAAAGAATTTGGTTTTGCCGATGGCAGCACTGGTTGCAATTTTGTTTCTTCCCAAAAGGATTTATAACGTCATATTTTGTCCAGGTTGTCTGTAGGCCATCTTGTATTCTTGTATTGAAAATCAACGGTATGTTTTCGGTATTTATATCTGTGAATTATTACTAGGGGTGGGCGAGTACTCAAGATTTCGAGTAGCTATCGAGTATTTTCTAATACTCGAAGGCCGAGCAAGTATGAGAGACTGTTCGAAAATTTGAGTCGAGTAGTTGATTACTCCCGCCAAACAGTTGAAAATGCAAAGTACTCCCACCATTTACCCACGTTTATGCCGCTAACCAATATTTAACAAAATAAGTGACTGAAATAAAGAAAAATAAGTCTAACATTTATTTTTAGCTCGCATGAAAGGAGACAATGACAGGTGGGTTATTTATGGATACTTGTGAGTTAAGATAAGTAAGAGAGGGGCACAGGGGATTTTTGGGTCAGGGTCAAAAAATCTTTTTCTTGTTAAAATGTTCTGGTTTTGATAAACTAACCCAAAATTGTTGTATGGTAATATGTATTTGTAATACTTGTCTTTTGTTTGTTATAGTTGTTGAAAACAATATATATATATACATTTTTTTCATCTAAGTCATTATTCATTCATGGTCAAATTAAGGTTAAAATAAAATAAATAATACATTAATAATTCGATAAAATATTATGTTTACAATTAAAGTTTAATATTTAAAAAATTCTTTTCAATAAAAAAAATTAAAATGAGTTTTTTTACTTTTTAAAGAACTACTTTACTCGACTCGACTTGATTAAAAAAAACACTACTCGCCCACCCCTAATTATTACTAAATATATATTATATCGGAGTTTTAGTGTTAGTGAAGTGTTTGTGTGTATATAACAGTAATCTTTATGCATTATACTATGCATAAATATTACTGAAGTGTGAGAAATAGTGTTTATAAAAAGTCTTGTGTTTTGTTTACATAACATATTGTCACATAACACATATAAACAAAATAATTTACCCTAGGTGTTGTACATTTTTATGTAGGTAATTAAATACACTACAACACGTTTATATTGGTTTGGTATAAAAAATTTGGTAAAAATGTTATATACTAAATACTGTGCAATTTATTTCTTCACTAATACGTAAAAATATCAAAACATTCTTTTATTTACAAATATTTATAAGTGATCATAATTTTTACTATCAACTTTATGACTTTTTTAGATTCCTTACTTCATTGGCTTTACAAATTAAGTAGCTTTACAAATCATTAGTAGTATATACATATATTACATAACTTTTTTACAACACAAACTAACACTGTACAATTTACACTTTTTTCGTTTCTCCGTATGTTATTATATTACGCCCCTAAAACTTACAAAAAAAATTCTTTCCCCAACATGTTATATATTTCTGTGTTGGGAATTAGATTGTCTACAAAATTTATATAATGAATTTTCCATAGCAAATCGGTAGAAAAAATGTCACCAAGGAGGCTGCTTTTGAAATTTCAAAAAAATTATTTTTTTATTCTTTTCACTTTACCAAAAAAACTACCTTCCAAGATCTTTATTATTTTACTATTTCTAGAATCTCCTGTTCTTTCCGATCAAAATGATTAAATAAGGTTGGCTAGGTTTACTTCTACGGTTGAATTTGTACGAATTTTCAAAAAAAGGTTTGCAAATTCGCCAACTCTGCTTGGCCATTTCCCACATACCACTGCTAGGGTTAAGGTTGAAACTCAAGTCACCATCGTGTGAATCTAAGATTCAACATCGGATTTAGGTTATTAACATATTATATTTAATCATCTCGATTCAGGAGGCATACATCATGAATAAGTTAATTACCCTTTTGATTCCCAAGCATGTTAATGGAGTGGTTCAATCTATGCAAAAAGATATATTCAGGCCTCTAAGCATTGAGACAGATGTCCAAATTCAGTAGTTTTGAAACTTTAAAAATTATCTATTATGCTCTACAGTAATTGAATCACATATAGCTTTTGGTTTATGCCTTTATGGTTCTACCTCAAACAATAATTTAAACAGAATACTATACTTCAAAAGAAAACCCTTCGTATTATGTTAAAATTGAAACCGGGGGACTCTGTAAAAGAACATTTCAAAAATACAGAAATTTTGACAGTTTATGGTCATTGAGGTAAAACTACTGGAGAGATCGCTAAGTGAGCTAAAAACGGTCCGCGTCGGACTGTGCGGAACAGAAATGGTGGGCCACTGTGTGCTCAGAGCTGTTTCTGGCGTTGAACGCGCTGTCATTTACACGCTCCTGGACTTCACTGCCATGTTTGAATTGTAATGAAATTTATATATCCTTTGTGTACGTAAACTACGGAATCCGAAAGTATAAATATTGTTTTATTTTACCGTGTTTTAATTTTTGTAATAATTCAAAACTCTTACATGCTATTAAAGAGGGACATGAAAAAGTTACTCAGCGAGGAAGTTTTTTATTTTTAGATTAGAAACAAACTTCCAGCGGGAAAGTTTTAGATAATTATTTTCTCTAAAACTTTTATTTCTAACATTTTTCGGTAAAGTTGTTGGTTTGCCTACAATTCGTTTGGAAAGGTGCTGAAACTTTTCGCCGCGCTCTATCCAAGACGTGCCACGCGCCGTGCCGCGCTGTTAAATTCAACTCAGTGATGCTGTGTTCAGGGTCCCCACCCAACCGTGAAAACCGTGAAACCTTGAATAAGCCGTGAATTTCGTATACCGTGAAAAAACCTGGAATAAGCCGTGAATTTTGATATCAAACCTTAAAAATATATCAAACTTGAAAAACAATAAAAAAATATCTTATCAGAAAATATCACATTTGTTTTCAGATAGGGAAATGTACAACAGAATTATTGCCGTTGTTAGTACGTTGTAAATATGGTGAATACCGCGTCGTCTACCTACTTGCAGATTGCAGCTGTGCAGATGATTTAAGATAGTGATGTGCGATACAGCCGTGTATCGCGATACGGCGATACGATACGTATCGGAGCCAGATATCGTATCGGCCGTATCGTATCGGTGCTGTGTATCGCGATACGCGTATCGTATCGCTTAACATATTGTGCATAAACGATACGACGTATATTGCACTGCAGTTAAAAATATGGCCATCGAGGTATTTCCACTGGTTTTAATTGTAGTACCACAGAAAGAAGACTTTTGAAGAATTCTTGTCAGATATAAATATAACCTCATTGTTTTACAGCCAAGAAAATAATATCGAAATATCGTCTCTATGTGCCAATACAAAATCGAGTATCGTTTTAGGTGATACGATATGTATCGTTTCAAAAATATCGTGACGAAATATCGTATCGTCCCTAGCGTATCGCGATATTCCGATAGATACGATACGTATCGCACATCACTAATTTAAGATTGGTTCTGGTTTCCACGGTGCAAAGGAACTCGGGCCGACTCGGGCGACAGTTGTTAAGTTGCTGGTGTTTTTTCACTGTCAACTGACTGCTGACTGACACTTGTGTAAGACCGTTTAAGTGTCTTCTTTACTGTATGTCATTTGCCTATTGTTTTGTATTAGTCGGTGACAGTAGACAACTACTGTATCTAGACTGTTAACTATACAATAGTGATGGGCGATTCGCGAACGAAACGTTCAAATCGAACGAATTATCGAGTGAATCAGATGAATCATGATTCAACTTTTAAAAGAACCGATTCGTGGCGCGAATCAACTCTGGTAAATATGACTCGGTTATGTTGCTCGGTTTCGTTCGCGAATCGGTGTAGACCATCGTGGTTCGCGATTCAATTGCGTTTCCGCTGAGAAATGGTTAGGGGGGGAAGTTGAAGCGGAAAGAAGGGGAGGGAAACGGACAAGAGGAGAGATCGCTAAACGCAGTCTCATTGGTTTGTGTATGCGCGGCAAACGTTTTGTAAAATCCCACAATTCCATACAAATCTATTTTGTTTTGACCTCTCTTTCTTTACAATATCATATCTGCTGGTGCTGATTCAATTGGACTATCGGTTCACGAACCGATTGTTGTTATGTCATTCAGCTAACTTTGAGTATCAGCTAATCCGTCTAAACGCTTGCTTATTGGTTCTTTAAGGAGTTTGCGGCTGCGCAATAATAATTTTTGATGTTCGATAGTCAAATTTCACTGCATCACTTGGACTATCGGTTCGCATATTGGAGTCGTAACGGCCAAATAATCTATAACAACCGATTCGTTTGCATTATACGGCGAGGACAGATAATGAATCAAAACGAACAAAATGAATCGGTTCAAATTTTGATTCTTTTGAATCGAGTTATTCAAATGAATCGGTACGCTAGGAAGAACCGCACTGCCCATCACTACTATACAACTGTCGCGTCAGTAACTCGCCCATTCCGTTTACACGGTGTGTAGTCAGCGTTGCCACTTCGAGAGAAATTACCCTTGCCGGTGATAATTTTGAACTTTGAGGGTAAAAAGGGGTAATTTTACTAAAGCCTTTAAAAATATACAAATTTATATTATCCTCTGATATACACTTATTATACATTCATTGATGTTTATTTATGATTAAATTAGGCCTACTACATTTCTCTACTTTATCGACCCTTCCAATTTTCGTGACTCTGACGAATACTAACGAACTCCATGACAGAAATCAAACTTGAGTAAGGATTACATATACAGTAATTGTCTCATGTTAAAAACGTGAAAGAGCCAAGAGTGCCAGGACGACAAGAAGTCCGTTAAGTTGCAGTAATGTCTGGAAGTTTTAACGTCAACCAGACAATAAATAACAAAAATAGAAAATGGGGATAATTGTCACCTGTCTCCGCCTACCTAATCCTAGCAGTTGATAGACTGAAAGATAGACAGCGTTAGCTGTTTTATAATTGACGTTTAAGACTGTAAACAAAATTGCATCAGCTGTTAATCATTTATATACTGTGATTTTTTAAGCAGTAAAATAAATTCTGAGAAAAATCCTTCATATATCACATGAAAAAATTGAGACAAAAACTGGCTGGCGTATGCAACTTCTATTTTCATTCTTTATTCTAAACTTTAAAATTAATTATACGTCAGTGACATCTATAGGCGGCTCCTCAAACCTATCAAATTTCAAGCACATTTCCTTTATTTCATTAGCACTCTTTACTCAAATACAGGAGTTTAGATTTTGAGGGTAATTTTGACGAGGATCGAGGGTAATTCGGGAAAAAGTGATTGGCAACACTGAGCGAAGTAGAAATCACCAGCAACCGATAACCGATAGACGATGACATGACTTACGACGACAATAAAACAGTAAGAAACTCTAAAATAGTTTTTATTTTTTAAAAGGTTCACTTGGGATTATGGTATGGTTTTATGGTTCTGTGACATCCTAATTGGAATGCTTTAACTAGTATTTGACCGCTGCGCTGTGTCTGCGTTGTTGTTTTGCAACCGGTATAGGTTATGTTTTTTAATATTTCGACCGTGAAATTGACAATTTTTAGACCTTGAAAACCGTGAAAAACCCGTGAATTTGATCATTAAGTTTGAGTGGGAACCCTGTGTGTTACAACATGGCCTAGTTTTTTCACAAAATATATAGTTATACGACTTTTGTTTTAGTCGTCGAATTCGGGTTACGTTTTAGTATCGCTTTTACCGTTCCCAATTAAGTAAATTAACAAACCAACTTTAAATATAATCACATTTGATTGACGAAATTTAGTTATAGATCTAATACTGTAGTAACGTTTAACGTTGATATTATATTCCCAAGACGTATTTATAGCCATTTCACAAAATATATGTAGTCTAACAGGGAAAACAAGGATTTTAATTGCGTGCATTGGACACACTGTCTCGAATGCAACCTTTGGACTTTTTGTTGGAGTTGTTTGTTTACATTAGACGGTGACTCACCGCTCCTGTCTCCTGAATTTTATTTGAAACGTGTTCCTAAAGCTTCGATCATGGTGATGTCCTGTGTAGCATACAATTGTAACAACAAGAAGAAAAAAGAATCGAACGTTACATTCCATAGGTAAGTGCACATACATTTGTAACTGTTTATTTATTAACGGAACACTGTACAACAATTCTAATGTAATTACAAAACTATTATTTTGCAATCAATTTCAACTTTGTACTACGGTACTACAAAAAATATTATATAATTTTTATAATGTACAAATATTATTTTTGTAGTTTTACAAAGTTAAGTTTTGCACACCCACTAAAACAAATGTTGGCAAACTGGAGTCCAAGGTTTATTTGTAAAGCTACAAATATTTTTTACAGTGAATTTTTTAAAGTTAGTTAGTTCATCGAATTGGACTGCCTGTCAATCTAAATTAACATGCTAATTATGGAGCTTTCCTAATCCATATGCCTGTTTACAGATTTCCAAGAGACGAAGAATTACGAAAGAAATGGATAATTGCTATAAAAAGGAAAAACTTTATACCTTCGAACTCTTCAAGGTTGTGCAGCGAACATTTCACCCCTGATGCTTACAAAATGCGTCCAAATGCTTCTTATCACACATTAAAACGTGATGCTGTGCCAACATTATTCAATTTTCCTACACACATGTTGGATCCTCCAAGAAAAGTATGCAGTGTTCTGTTACAAAATCAGGTAAATAAATCATCGATACTTTTAAAACTTTGCAGCAATCTATGATTTAGTAACAAAGTTTTATTTAAAATACTGTTATACCAACATTATTTCACTTTCACATACTTGATGTAAGGTTATAAACAGATGTACACTTTAAGAGTACTATTTAAATACCACTCAATCATTGGCTAATATTACTTTTCGATTTTGTTATTGCAATGAAGAAACCATTGAATCTCCGTTTAACATTTTGTTGTTCTCGAAAGCATTGAAGTATCGCAAGTCAAACATAGTTATTCTTAAAAATAGTGAATACAGAAATAAATTAGAGCTAATTCTAGTTGTTCGCTTACAGGAAGACTCTCAAAGTTTAGATGAAAACAACAGCTCAACACAGTCGAATTTTGAAGACGAACCTCCGGACGTTCAGCAATGCCCTGCTCCATCGACATCTTCTGTCTCCGAAACAGGGTATCAAGCAGTCGCTGCAAACGTAAGTTTTTGTATTTTTTTTATTATGTCACAAATATAAATTAGGCACATTACACAAGATTGTGCAAACCCGATCGTCATTTTACAGAGACAGAACTCTCTGGAACATATGGACTATCTAAAAATATTTTCTGAATAGAATGATAAACCATCTATGTCAGGGGATTTGCTCATAAAATATTTATTTATCTTGGCTTATATGTTCTCCTAACTACTTATCCAAAGCAAAAATTTACTCAGAACCTTTTTTCTTAGGTTTTGATATCACCGATGAAGACTTTGCTCCGCCGTAAGGTTAAAATGCTGCAGCAGCGTTTGAAAAGAAGAGATGCTAAAATTAAGAACATGAAAGATTTGATAAACATGCTAAAGGTAAAAGTTAAAGACTGTGAGGCTCTACTGGAAGTGTTGCAATCAAACTTTGCAGGATTCCCATTACATGTTCTTTTACATAAGGTAACAAATAAGGATAGAAGTAAATCTAAGTATACATATAGCGATAAGATGAAGGAATTTGCCCTTACCCTATATTTTTACTCTCCTAAAGCTTACCGCTATTTGAGGAATCACAGCTTTGGGCTGCCAAACCCATCAACCTTACAACGTTGGGTGTCTAAATTCAACTGCTCACCAGGTTTTTTGAATGAGGTTTTTGAGTTTTTGAAAGTTAATGTTAGTGAAAAACCCTTTTTGAAAAATGTCAGCTTGGTTTTTGATGCAATGTCAATACGTAAACAAGTTATTTATGACGAGAAATAGGGTAAAAATATAGGATATGTTGATCTTGGAGGTATTAATGTTGACAGTCAGGAGGAACTTGCAACTGAAGCTTTAGTTTTGCAAATAGTGTCTTTGACAGGGCATTTTAAATGTGCTATTGGGTATTTTTATATAAATAAAATATCTTCTAAAGTTCTATCCCAGTTATTAAAAGTGGCTATTCATAAACTTAGAGAAAGTTGTGTAAAGGTACAAAACATAACATTCGATGGAGCTAGTACCAATATAAGTGATCTAAACAAGTTAGGTTGTAAGTTACCAAGCAAGCCGTATTTTAGATTAAGTGGATTTGATTATGATATAAATGTCATGCTGGACCCCCCACACATGTTAAAGCTATGCAGAAACACCCTGGCTGATAAAAAGGTCATTACATCATCAGATGGAGTTGTAGAATATAAGTTTATAGAGAAACTGAATGCGTTTCAGAAAAATAAAGGTTTGAAGCTAGCGAATAAGTTATCAGAAAGTCATATTTCCTTCAAGAACAGGAAAATTAATGTAAGACTTGCAGCTCAAACTCTCACCTCAAGTGTGGCCAATGCCATTGAATTCTTATGTAAAAGAAATCATCCAGACTTTATACATAGTGAGCCAACTGTCAAATTCATTAGATTGATTGACAATTTATTTGACTACTTAAACAGCCGAGATCCTTATGGTAGAGGTTCCAAGGGGCCTATTAAGTTAAAAAATAAGGAGAAAGGCGACAAAATGTTAGCAGATGCTTTTGAGTACGTATCAAAGTTAGTTGTAGAAGGAGTAAACATCTTGGAACACCCAAGAAAGACATTTGCTATTGGTTTTTTGGGTGATATTATTTCAATCAGAATGTTAAGAGATAGGTTGCTAGTGACCAATGATTTTACATACTTATTAAGTTACAAGCTTTCTCAAGACCACCTTGAACTTCTTTTTTCATGTATCAGAAGCAGGTGGCAACAACAACAACCCCAATGTTAAGCAATTTAAGTGGGCACTAAGGAAGTTGATGTTTCGAAATAGTGTGAGGCCGTCAGAAAACGCAAACTGTGCTGACCTGGATCCTAATTCAATTCAGAGTTCAGTTTTAGATTTAGGCCTAAGTACCCAAAACCAGTTGTGTTCCGATGAAAATGATACTTTTGACGATGACAATTTTGACGATGAGATTGAAATTGTATCACAAATCACTGATTGTTTGGATAGGTCTTATTATAAAGATAATGTGATTTACTACGTTTGTGGCTTCATTGTAAGAAAAGTTCCATTGAAATTGAAGTGTGGAGAATGTTGCAATTTGTTATATGCAGACGAAAGTGATTTAAGTGTGTACACTCACTTTACCGACTTTGTCTCGAAGGGTGGATTGTTGAGAGTGTCAGAAGATGTATTTAAGGTAGTTAAGTTTATTTATAAGTTAGTTGTTGTTCAGTCGGCTTGTGATTTTAATGCCAATCGAATAATCAATCAGACATGCAATCACTTTAGAGGCTCTATTTTTACCAACCATCCATCAAATAACTCATTTGATGAAGTCAACCATAAGATAAAGCTAGTTAAGTTAATCGGTGGTTTGTTTTTGAAAATAATTAGGCATCACAGAGCCAAAGAAGCTACTACTGTAGCTAACTTACCACGCCTTGGTTTGAGACAAAAACTTACTAAGCTTATTTTGTTCAGCAATTTTTGATTTACTTTGCTAAGTAATCTTACAACATTGTACAATGCAACTGTAATGTGTAATGTAGTGTAATGTAATGCTAATTAACTTTAATCAGTAAATAACAATTAAATTTAAGAAAAAGCATTTTATTTAATCCTATGCCTTCCAAAATACTCTTAAAACTGACTAATGCTACAAATGCATTTATACTATGCCACATTATTATTATACTGTACTTGTATTGTCTGTTAAATAAATCATAATCAATTGTTATCATCCACTGAAGATAATTTTTTGTTATTCAGTAGCGAAATGTTGTATTAATGCAACATTATGTAATCATTCTTACTACTCTACGTGGACGGGTGAACGAACCATGTTGGTAATTAATGTGTATTAAGAATAAATTTGCTATTAAAAAGTATTTGCCTTGTATGGTATTCGTTCATCAACAAAATTTTATGATATAGGCTAATTAACTTTTTTTCAATCTACAACTGTTGGCAAACGTCAAAGTTTATATGCTAAAATACAAAGTTTCACTAGTCCAAAGAACGATATTACTGCTCATAAAAAATTCATTCCAGTACCAAAAACTTCAAAACATCATTATTGAACAACACCTAAAGCCTAGTGGATCGTACATAAATTTATATGACTGGAAATATGAAAGAATCAGCCATCGAGGAGATTATTTTACAAAACTCCCAACTTTCTGTTCTTTTTACGCAACTAACCCTGTTCGAATTTAGTTACTTTTGGTATTAAAAATTCGAGAAACTATTCAGGTATACCAACTGGCATACAAAATACATAATTCTTCATTTTCGCAAAAAAAACCTATATATGTGTGGGAGGTAGCACATTACACTGCTCAGCCAACCTCACGTAGCCTAGCAGTTTTATTGGACAATGTTGTATTATGCTGTGCATGTTGTATTTGTTAGTTCCGTTTGTGTCTACCAAGTTATAGGGCAAGGCAGACTGTATATAGTGCTTCATTATGTAAAACAACACACTACTGAGGTTGAAGTCGTGCTATAAAAGATTCAGTGTTATAAAATTATGTGCTATAGGGGGTTAAAACTGCGATCTGAATTAGGAAAAAAGCCATGCTATTTAGGTTTGCAAAACAATAATAGTCGTACTATAGAATTACATTTAACATTAAGTATTATGATAATCTCACGGGGATTGTAAAAATACCCGAGTTATCGAGGAAATCGTACTATTGAGGGTCGTGCCAGTGTGTTTATACTACCCTATTTGAATGAAATTCTACGTTAACGCTTAATGTTCTTCATAAATATTTTGTTTCAGGGCAAGACAAAAAGTGTATCCGTTGCAAATCTATCCCATCCCAATTCCAGGAAAGTTCGACAACTGACTAAACAAGTAAAAAAGTAAGATGATCCTTTTAGCCTTCATTAAAACTAGCAATCCCTATCGTAAATGCACCCAAGTAACCACATGTGGTTAGCCTAATATGTTTATTAAATTATCACAGAGAGCAGTTTTCCTGTACTCATTTGCCTATCTGTAGTTTTTCAACAGTTTTATTTTCTGTGTTAAGTATGATGAATCTACACCTAAGTCAGGTGTGTTAGGTTAAACTACCTATTGGTGCCTTTTGGTATCTTTATAACTGAAAATATGCTTAAGTAAGAAATTTTGGATGCTGGTTTGGGTATGCTTAGAAGTTTTTTGATTTTTAACCAAATCCAATCAAAAACACTGTATAGAGCTGGTTATCCAGAGAAACCATGAAGGAGGAAATTAAACAACCAGTTACCACAGTGATAAATTGGGTGTAAAACTGGTATGAAGCCACTCTCCAGGCCACTCACACAATCTAGACCTATGTTAAAATAATGGTATAACAATTTGGATCAAATATGGGTGTTCAGAATTTATAACTTACAATCACTAGCCCTATCTTGAGAGGTTAAATGTAAATCAATTAATTAATATAATTAATGGGTGATGCTAGACAAATTGACTTGTTTTATTTGCTTGTCTACAATGTACAGGGGAATTTGGTACATTTAATTCATCTGCCATACACATTTAGTTTTTTCAATACTAAAACAATAGATAAGTTAGAATACAAATTTTTGAACATCTAAGTGTTGGTAGGCCCTTCAAGCATTCTTGTGATGAATATCTAAATATGAATTATTTTACATTTACTAACATTTTTAGCGAATTTCTCCTATAGGAAATGGCAAGACTTAAGCCCGAGACCATGATACTTTTCATTTTGAGGTCCCCAGATGCCAAAAACACCATTCGTTCAAATTTGTATATATGTATGTATGTATGTATGTATGTATATATATATATGTGTGTGTGTGTGTGTGTGTGTGTGTGTGTGTGTGTGTGTGTGTGTGTGTGTGTGTCTGTAAGCATGATAACTCTCTTAAATAAACGGTATCAGGAAACTGACACATACTTTCTCCCTTTTAGCCCAACTTTAATGAATAAATTACTTTTCATTTACTAAATATAAAATACAAAGCGCGGTCAAATGTTCAGAAAATCTTGTAAACAAGTTGTTTTCTAAATTATCTACCCAAATGTATAAGAGGCATTACAGAATCCATCGCTACACACATGGTTTTAAGAGGGGAAATGCCCCCTATCCCCCCTCAGGGTTATTAAGGGGTAACATATTTCAAATTTCCTTTGTTGGTTAATGCTAATTTGACAGCATATCAAGTTTGAACGAAATTGATCAATAAATAAGAGAGAAATAGTAATTTTTGTATTCCCCATAAGAATAACATTGGACAACGTACTGCGTTTACCGCAAAATGAAAATCTAAGTTTTCTCCGCAACCAGTAATCATAGACTTGTAATTAAAGATACTAAATTATTTAGTTTTTTGAGCTCTTTTTAATGGTGAATAGTAATATTTTTTATATTTATGTTTTTTTTATAAAAATCCAAAAAACTGAACTTTTGATATTTTAAGTCTTGTAATTTCTAAACCTGAATTTTTACTGAAATGCGGGTTGTGTCATTTTGTTGTAAAACTAAAGTTCTAAAAACGACTAAAGTTTAATCAAAATCGTTTGAGCCGTTTTTGAGAAATCTTGATTTTTCATATTTTTTGGCGGTTTTTGGGGGATAATTACCCTTAAAAATCAAAAATTCAAAAACAATTTAAAAACACCTGGAGATATCGTGGATTAGTACCTACATACCAAAGTTCATAAAAATCGGCCCATTGGTTAGGGCTCTTGCTCTGTACACATCCATACAGACAGACAGACGGACAGACAGATATCATGTAAAAACCACTATTTTGGGTTCAGGGAGCACCAAAACGAGTATTTCCACTAACAGTTCAAATTCAAAAATTTTGACGAAAACAGTACTTTCTCCATATACTATGTATAAGGTGAGAAAGTAAAAAGGTCCGATCTTAATGAAATTTGGTAAAAATGAGTAAAGTACCATTTATTTGAATGAGTTCGAAAACCAGACAAATCACAGTATCCGAAGGGGGTTTTTTGGGGATTTTGTACCCCAAAAATGGGTTTTTTGGGTTTTCCACTTGTAATTTTTATTTAAATAAAATTTTAATATTTACCATTGAATTCAGCATAAAAAACAAACAATTTGGTATTTTGATCATTGCTCTGCGTCAATTGGTTACTGAGATATTGAAAGTGCTAAACACAGTACGTTGTCTAAAATGTTATTCTTATGGAGGAAAAGAAAAATTGTATATCTCGCTTATTTTGAACATAAACTGACAAAATTTGGTATATGGCTTCATATGGTTGTGGTTTATTGTTGTTTGCACGAAAAACAATTTTTCGCCTATGGTTCCCATGGCAGCAAACCTAGGTACTTGGTCCCCATGTTATTCTTCTGGAAAATAATGAATATGTTATTTATCCCTTATTTATGAATGTATATGTACGAAACTTGGTATATGACTTCTCTAAGATGAGTTCTTTTGATATTTGCATAAAAACCCATTATTTTGTGTTTCTTGTTGCAGCAAACCTGCGTATTCATCCCAAACGTTATTCTTATGGAGAATAATTAATATTTTAAATATCGCTTTTTTTAAATATATTTCTTATGAATCCTGTTAAGTGTTTTAATATGTTGTGTTATATATTCATTGGAAATTCGCTGAGTATGCAGGTTTGCTGCGACGGGAGTATTTTTATTTAGGCCCTATGGAACATCTTATAATATTGGTTTAGAACCCTTATAATACCCCCGTCGCAGCAGACCTGCGTAATCAGTGAATTTCCAATACATGCATATGTTTCTTACTACAACTTAAAGCCACTTACCAAGTTTCATAAAAAATACGTAAATAAATAAGTGATATATAGCATTTTATTTATTCTCCATAAGAATAACATTAGGGCCAAGTACGCAGGTTTGCTGTAACAAGGAACACAAAATATTTGTTTTTATCAATATAACTCAACCAGGTGAAGCTACATACTAAGTTTTATTAATTTATGTTCATAATTAAGGGAGATATAAAACTTTACTTATCCTCCATAAGAATAACATTAGGGCTGAGTATGCAGGTTTGCTGCTACTGGGATAATCAATAAAAAAATCAATTGTTTGTGCAAATATCAATATACCAGTACTACGTGAAGCCACATACCAAGTTTCATCAATATACATTCATTAATAATCGAGATATGAAATTTGTTTTATTCTCCATAAGGATAACATTGGACAACGTACTGTGTTTAGCACTTTGAATATCTCTGCAATGGTTGGACGTAGAATCACAATTTAAACACCAAAATGATTGTTCTGTAGAGCTGAATTGATTGGTAAAAGCAAATGTGAAGTTTACATTATAATTAACTGAGGAAAAGCCAAAAACCTTTTTCCCATAAGATTAACATGAGAGATTTTATTAGCAGGTTTTTTGGATTTTATCCGCAACCACTTAACCTAGGTTAATAATTTAAAATACTATATTATTTGTTTTTTTAAGATTTATAAAATGCTCTAAACCAAAATTGAGTGTTATACAAATTTTAGGGTGAAAAGTGCAAAAAACTGATTTTTGGAAAATTTAAAACCCTCATAAACCCCCCTTCCCATGGTCCAATTTTTCTGGTTTTCGAACATAAAGTCATGAATGTCACTTTACACGTTTGAGCCAAATTTCATCGAAATCAGACGTGTTTTACTCAAGTTATCGTGTTAACGGACATATATATATATACACATATATATAAATTTGAACGAATAGTGATTTTAAATCTGGGGACCTCAAAACAAAATGTTATCATGGTCTCGGGCTTAAGTCTTACCATGAGACCTCCGGAAATAGCTTCTTCCCTATAGGGGAAATTCGCTAAAAACTATGCCAGTGATGATTGTGACACCTAAGCAGGCTATTTGGTTATGATTGCAATGGTAAGAGCGTTAAATATATATTAGAATACAAGCAGTAAACTCTCCAGTGTATGTATATATTTTACTATTTTACAGAGAGTCTGCAAGAAAGAAAGCAAAAATGTCACATCAAATGAAGCTAAACCTAATGGGTGAGAAATTCTTATGGTTCCAAAACAATCTTTCGGAGGATGTCCTGGAGATGAGTCATAATGATATTGCAAGTCTAATAGAAAAGTAAGTTTTAATTTTAATTTAAAATGTATTAGGCCTACAATAGTTCTTAACAATATAATACCCCCATCGCAGTAAACCTGCGTATTCAGCGACTTTCCAATGCATGCATATGTTTCTCACTACCACATAAAGCTACCTACCAATTTTCATAAAAATACATAAATGAATAAGTGATCTATAGCATTTTATTTATTCTCCATAAGAATAACATGGGGCTGAGTAAGCAGGTTTGCTGCAACAAGGAAAACAAATTATGTGTTTTTATTCAATTATCAATATAACTCAACCAGTTGAAGCTACATACTAAGTTTTATTAATTTATGTTCATAATTAAGGGAGATATAA
Organism: Allygus modestus; assembly: GCA_963675035.1. Classification (NCBI taxonomy): domain Eukaryota; kingdom Metazoa; phylum Arthropoda; class Insecta; order Hemiptera; family Cicadellidae; genus Allygus; species Allygus modestus. The sequence continues at coordinate 238,961,112 of OY776112.1, forward strand.
CACTTTAATTATTCTCCATAAGAATAACATTAGGGCTGAGTATGCAGGTTTGCTGCTACTGGGATAATCAACAAAAATCAATTTTTTGTGCAAATATCAATATACCAGTACTACGTGGAGCCACATACCATGTTTCATCAATCTACATTCATAAATAATCGAGATATCACATTTTATTTATTCTCCATAAGGATAACATTGGACAACGTACTGTGTTTAGCACTTTGAATATCTCTGCAACGGTTGGACGTAGAATCACAATTTAAACACCAAAATGTGTGTTTTGTAGAGCTGAACTGATTGGTAAAAGCAAATGTGAAGTTTACATCAAAATTAACTGAGGAAAAGCCAAACACCTTTTTCCCATAAGATTAACATGGGAGATTTTATGAGCAGGTTTTTTGGATTTTCTCTGCAACCACTTAACCTAGGTTAATAATTTAAAATACTAAATTATTTGTTTTTTAAGCTCTATAAAATGCTCAAAACTAAAATTGAGTGTTTTAAAAATTGTAGGGTGAAGAGTGCAAAAAACTTATTTTTGGAAAATTTAAACCCCCCTTCCCATGATCCGATTTTTCTGGTTTTCGAACTTAAAGTCATGAATGTCACTTTACACATTTGAGCCAAATTTCTTTGAAATCGGACGTTTTTAAATCAAGTTATCGTGTTAACGGACATATATATTTCTATATCTATATATATATACAAATATATAAATTTGAACGAATAGTGTTTTTGGCATCTGGGGACCTCAAAACAAAAAGTTATCATGGTCTCGGGCTTAAGTCTTACCATGAGACCTACGGTAATAGCTTTTTCCCTATAGGGGAAATTCGTTAAAAGAAATGTAGGTTTGATGCAATTAAGGTAAGAAGTAATACCCCCGTCGCAGCAAACCTGCGTACTCAGCGAATTTCCAATGCATAATAATATCTTAATACCACATAAAGCTGGATAGTAAGTTTCATAAACATATATTCACAAATAAGCGATATATTCAATTTTAATTATTCTCTATAAGCATAACATTGGGGATGAGTACGTAGGTTTGCTGCAACAAGGAACACAAAATATGGGTTTTCATGCAAATATCAATATAAATCATCTAGGTGAAACCACATCCCAAGTTTCATCAATATACAATCATAAATAAGCGATATATACCATTTTGATTTTTCTACATAAGAATGACATGGGGGATGAGTATGCAGGTTTGCTGCAACAAGGAACACAAAAAATTGTTGTTTTTATAAATATTAATATAACTCAACAAGGTGAAGCCACATACCAAGTTTTATTAAATTATGTTCATAACTAAGGGAGACATTACATTTTACTTATTCTCCATAAGAATAACATGGGGGCTGAGTACGCAGGTTTGCTGCTACGGGAATAATCGGTAAAAATTGCTGTTTTGTGCAAATAACAATAGACCACAACCAGATGAAGCCGTACCAAGATTCATTAGTATCCGTTCATAAATAAGTGAGATATAAAATTCTTCTTATTCTCCATAAGAATAACATTGGACAATGTACTGTGTTTAGCACTTTCAATATCTCTGTAACCATTTGACGTAGAGAAATGATCAAAACACCAAATTGTGTGTTTTTTAAGGTGAATCTAATGGTGAAAACTAAAATTATACTTTTTAAAATATTACATGTAAAAACTTCAAAAAAAACATTTTTGGGGTACGAAACCCCCCAAAATACTACTTTGGATAGGGTGATCTGTCTGGTTTTCGAACTTAAAGTCATAAATGATGCTTTACACGTTTGTACCAAATTTCATCCAAATCGGACCATTTTTACGAGAGTTATCGCACCCACGGACACATATATATCTATATCTATACAGTTTTTAACGAATGGTTTTTTGGGGTCTGGGGATCTTAAAACAAAAAGTTATCATGGTCCCAGGTCTCAGGTCTACCATGCCGACTACGGTAAAAGCTTCTTCCCAATAGGGGAAATTCGCTAACAAGTGCCAAATTGTCTCTACAAAAAAGTGTTTTTATCCACTAACCTAGGAGATTGAATAGGGCAACATTGCACTTTGACAAAAGTGGGGTGGACTGTAAGTGATGACTTGATGTCAGCAGATAAACAAAGGGTTGAGGGAAATGTTACCCCCTTCACTTTGCATACATTGTTTATTGACACAGCTAGCCAAGAAACTTATCAATTATATTTTATCGTGTTTAACAATCAGCTGTGATATAAAAACTTGCAATAAATGTTAAATCAAATCGCTTTGCCCAGTGGCATAAGTAAGGAAAAATTGTGGTGGGAGTAAATTTCCCCTCACACTCTTGATTATTAGCTGGCTGCATTTCTTTAATGTACCTTTTACTTCCAACCCCAACATCCAAGTCATTGTCTAAAATACTCTACTGTATTTTTGATTTGTCCAGCATGCATTTGAAATATTCTGAATCACTTAAAATATTGTTACTACGCCCGTACTATGTTTGTTTCATCATTTAGTGCTTTTTAATATGTTCTACTTCCACCATTAGAATTATCTTAAACTTATTGAGTTCATCTCAAACAGTTTCCTTCTGGTATAGTAGAGTCTCACAAACTCGACACTCGAGGAAACTCAAATGTCTTCATTTTGCCATACGTACCTAATGCGTGGCTGGCACTCAAGCGTACTTTACGCGCCTCCGATTCTCGACCGAATCTCACGCGCCTCCGTGGTTTTGGGTGTGCATAGAAAATTATGCATTTCCTCAATCTGTCTCATGGTTTTAAGTAAATCAATCTAAGGATTGATGGGTTTTCTATGTTTTGTAATACATTTACAATACTGCAATGTGTTTAAATGGTCTAATATACAATTTAACGCTAAAGCTTGGTTTTCTTCTCCCCAATGTACCAGGAAACTCTACATTTTTTAAGTTCACATTGTGTCGAGTTTGAGACATTGAATAAAACTGGGCTTTATCCATTCAGATGCACCAATAGGTGATTTACGCCACCTACTTGGCTTTCTCCCTCTCCCTTCAAAATAAAGAGCTCATGACATGTTTGTTCAACAACTTTTATAATTCCATGATCGACTGATCTTAAATCCTAGAAAAGTTTGAGTTAGCACAATTTTTACTACCAAAGCATATAGCCTAGCTAGTTTTCTTACCAGCATTGCAACATTGGCTAATAACAAATTATCATGTCACATTGGATTCAACACACCTAATAAATACAATCATGGATGATCTGCACTTCTACAGAATAAGCTGACCCACCTTACAGCTAATAACAATACATCACTAACTGTCCAGCTCCTTAACTAAAAATACTAATATATTAAAAACATCTTTATAACAACAAAAATGTTCTCAAATTGACTTGTTAGTTGATAAAGGGAATCGTCTCACAAATCCCTCAGATATTGCAGAAACTCTTAACAAACACTTCCTGAACACCACAACACTTTTAAATCTCACTTCAAACCAAAAAAGTACACATTTATTATTGGAAAGGATTGATAAACCAGTCACATCGTTTCCAACTCTTCCACAAGTCACAGTTAAAGAAATTAAAGCCCTGGCAAGAGATCTGAAGCCAACAAAGTCTCCTGGATGGGATGATATCCCTCCTTTTATATTTAAAATCTGTGCTAAACACATAAGCCAGCCTCTGGCACGTATTATCAATGCATCCTTCGAAACAGGTGTTTTTCCTCATCTCTTAAAATGTTCTCGGATAACGCCATTGTATAAAAAGAAAGGTGACTCATCTTCTGCTGACAATTACAGACCTATTGCTATTCTTGCCTTTTCTAAGCTTTTTGAGCGGGCTATTTACAATAGGCTTCAGTATTATCTTCTTAATTCCAATATAATATATGACAATCAATTTGGCTTTCAAAAAATTAATCAACAACAGATCCAATTTTTGAGTTAACTAAGCAAATTTGTGATGCCTTCGATGAGAAATTATTTGCAGTTGGAGTATTCTGCGATCTCACAAAAGCTTTTGATTCCGTCAATCATAGTCTCCTGCTAAGAAAACTAGAGTACTATGGATTAAATGGAAAAACCTCCCAGTTGCTTCATTCATATATTGCCAGTAGGTTTCAGTGCACCGGCATCTCTAGTCATCAGTCAAAATACCAGCAGGTTAGCAGGTGTTCCACAAGGTTCCATCCTAGGGCCTTTGTTGTTCCTTTTATATGTCAGTGACTTGGCTTGCAATGTGAGAAACTCTAGTGTGATTTTATATGCTGATGATACTTCGGCTTTCTTGAGGAGTAGCAATGGAGTTGATCTCGGGCAAATGTTGGACGAGGCTATGGAAGACATGAACTCGTGGTTTTCTTGTAATGGATTAATGCTGAAAAAGGAAAAACCGCTATTGTAAATTTTCATCCAAATTATAGCAATAGTAGCAGAGCTCGGGCAGAATATTTTAAATCATCAATCAATCTCTCAACTTCTATTAATTTTCTCAGTGTCATGCTTGATAAGTCGCTCACTTGGTCCGAACACATAACCAAGCTTCAGTAAAAACTCAACAAGGCTTTTTATATTTTGCTAACACTTTCACATTCGATTGACACATCTACTCTTAAGGCTGTATATTACGCCTATGTTTATTCCCATTTGTCATATGGAATCGTATTCTGGGGTTGTTCCTCTGAAAGCCTAAAAGTGTTCCGTTTTCAGAAAAGAATTCTGAGAGTGATGGCTGGTGCTCGTTAAGGTCTTCATGCCGTAATATATTTAAAACTTTTGAAATTTTGCCCTTACCTTGTGTCTTTATCCTAAACATTGTCATATTTGTGAGATTGAATGCTTCACACTTTAATTCCAAAATGGAAAGTCATGGTTATCATACTAGACATAAACACTTACTACAAATACCAGCACTCAAGTCATCATCTTTTGAAATATCAGTTCTATACACAGGTAGCAAATTTTATAACAAACTCCCTCAGAGTATCAAAAAGATTTCCAATATAACAAAATTCAAAGCAGAAGTGACAAAGTATTTCAAAACAAAGTACTTTTATAGTGTCAATGGATATCTTAACAGCCTGTCATTATAGTTATACATTTTATTTTGGTTTTTAGCCTTATTTTTTGACGGGTGACTTTTGTTTTAATTTTACTGTTTATTTACATTTTGATTGATCATCAAATGTATTGTATATATTGTTAGGCCTATGTATTTTAGTATAAGCACACATTGACAATTTCACCTGTCTAAGGCTGTCTTTGCTCGCGTAAACTATGACAGTTGTGTGTGCTGTATTTTGCTGTTAGCCCGTATAACTACTACGAATCAAGATATGTTGCATTCTGTGGTTAGCCCATAGAAAAACTAAAAATCAAGATCAGCTGTTTGAATTTCAATGTCTATAACAAATACATGGTAACTTTGAAGCCCCGTGGGGCAAAGCCCTATAGTTGAATCGGTATGAAAAAACTTTAGACTTATTTTAGGTCTAAAGAATCAATGTACCAAATTTCACCAGAAATTTTGAGAATTACTGATTACGAGTGAGGGCTTTGGCTTTTAAATATTACTAGCTAATTCCCGTACTTTGCAGAAAGAATTCAGGAAAGAGCAGCTGAATAAAATTCCTGCTGCAACTACATCTGTTTCTGATCCATTAAACCTATTGCCCATAAGAATAACATTGTAACTTTAAGGGTGATTGTGGTGAAGCTTTAATTGATTGCCAAGATGGGAATAGGCCTATATGTAGCCCAGATAAATTATCTATCTACTACATGCACATTTTCAGTTTGATTAGTTTGTGGTTTTAATGTTAAAACAGAACATACAAGTCGACAGACATATAAAAGCAGACACCACCTTTCTTTTATAAATATATAGGATTAAGATTTACCGTTGCAAGCTCTAACTGCAGTCTGTATCTGACGTAACGTAACCTGGTAGTCACAAGTGAAAGTATCTCGTCCAGCATATGTGCGGTAATACCACCCAGTCTGTAATAGAGGCGTAGAGGCAACAAATCCTTTATGCAGTCTAAACATTTTCAGTTTAGTGTTTTAACTTAAACCTTTATTTTACAGGTACTTAGGTAGATTTGATGAAGAATTGGAACAAATACAGTTGAAGCATTCACTCGGTCAACGCAAAAATAGGCAACATGCCAGTAGAGAAGATGTTATAAAACTGACAAAGAAGCAGGAAGAAGAAGAATATAATTCATCAGGAATTGGTAGGTATAATAAATGTATATGCATTTTACAAAATTTCTTAAATCTGGGATCTGGTTTGTTGCCTGAAGAGGATGGTGCAACAAATAGTTCAAATGGGTAATTGTGGGAGTATGAGAGTGGGGGATACAGTCCCCTACCACCGTTGCTAATATTCACCCAATCAGGTTCTTTCTACATGACACTGAGTAGTAAACAAATATTATAAACTGCCTACAAGGCAACTGTGAACTCTTGCTTGTAGTGTGGAGAACTGTGAATCATGTTGCTTTAGTGTACCATCAGTAATGTAACGGAGTGAAATAAAATATACTGTATCCAAGAATCAAATTTCTATGTCGGCCCGATTGGGGCAGCAGAAGACTTAAAATTTCTGAAAAATAATTCCCTGGTCAGTCCAAAATTCCCCCCTCACTTATGTTATTTCTTTATTCAAAAGTCATTACTAATCCATTAAAGTATAAATAATACCCCTGTCGCAGAAAACCTGCGTAATCAGCGAATTTACAATGCATATATATGAGTCTCACTACTATCCTATAGCCACTTACCAAGTTTCAAAAAAATACATTAATTAATAAGTGATATATAGTATTTTATTTATTCTCCATAAAATAACAATTAGGGCTGAGTTCGCAGGTTTGCTGCAACGAGGAAGATATGAAATATGTCTTTTTGCAATTATCAATATAACTCAACCAGCTGAAGCTACATACCATGTTTTATTAATTTAGGTTCATAACTAAGGGAGATATAAAGCGTTACTTATTCTCGATATGAATAGCATGGGGGCCGAGTATGCAGGTTTGTTGCTACCGGGAAAAATCAACAAAAACCGTTTTTTGTGCAAACATCAATGTACCACAACTAGTTGAAGCCACATAACAAGTTTCATCAATATACATTCATAAATAATCGAGATATCAAATTTGATTTATTCTCCTTAAGGTTAACATTGAACAACGTACTGTGTTTCCACTTTGAATATCTCTGGAACGGTTGGACGTAGAACAACAATTAAAACACCAAAATGACTGTTTTGTAGAGCTAAACTTATTGGTAGAAAGAAATATAAAGTTTTTAGTAAAATTATCTGAGGAAAATCTAAAAACTGTATTCCCATAAGATTAATATGGGAAATTTTATTAACACGTTTTATGACTTTTCTCCACAACCACTTAACCTAGCTTAATGATTCAAAGTACTAAATTATTTTGTTTTTTTTACCCTTTGAGTGCCTCGGCATCATGGCCATTTCTTATGCATAAATTGCCGTGCCAATTTCAATGGAAAATGTAGTAGTTTACATAAAATGTCATATAAAATACAATTTTAGAGGTACCCATCTAATTTTTTTTATTTATTTTGTGCATGAATGAATTCTCAATACTATAGTATAAGGTAACTACAATTACAAAATAATTTGGGACTAAAAATATCCTTTTTGTATATAAAAACAACTAAAAATTTGTTTTTTTCCAACTTTGACTTGTATAAATTTTGCTAAACAATTTTATTTGATTTGTTCAACCAAATAGTCAGAAAGAGCAGAAAATGCTGATCAAAACTGATATATAAATCATCAGTATGAGTTAAAAGATATTTGCAAAAAAATTAAATGAAATTTATGTTACAATTCCAAAAAGGCCGTAGGCCTAGGCTATGTGGTTACCAAGCAACCTTGAAGTAAAATGTTGTAATATAAACAAGTATTATTTTTTAGTTGGTTGTCAGTAATCATAATTATTATTACATGGAATTATTATTATTATATAGAATCATTAGGCCTGCCAAAGTAAAAAATGACATGCACGATGAACTAGAAAACAAAAGACGTATGTATACCTTTTACTTTCACAAAAACTTACGTATCTACAAGAATGACACTGATTCCAAGTTCATTATAAACTAATTTCCGAAGGTTACTCAAGTTGTTTCAATCTATTCTGCTACTCATTTTTGTTTCATACGTAAATAAGAAGTAAACAACAGTAAAACATAATTTCAATAACAATAATATGAGTGATATTTACGTCGTTTGCCGGTATAACCTTAAACAACAACAAATACAGACGACATCTGGAACAAAGATAACTAAATTAGGGTTTGCTAATAGACCAAAGGCAACGAAATTGCTATAGAACTGAGAGCTTAAAGCTTCTGGATCAAAACAATATACTTTTGAAGCCAGTACCTTGTTTTGATATGAAGTAATACGAAAAATATCGAGTCGCTGTCAGCGACGCTGGCACTTTATGCCTAATGCATCGCACTGTGTGCGATGCCGCAGCACTCAAAGGGTTAAGCTCTATAAAATGGCTATAATCAAAATTTAGTGTTTGTTTTATATTTTAGGGTAAAAAGTTCAAAAAACTGATTTTTGGAAAATATTAAACCCCATAAAACCTCTTTCCCATAGTCCGTTTGATCTAGTTTTCAAACTTAAAGTCATAAATGTTACACATTTTTGCCAAATTTCATCAAAATCGGGCGTTTCTTTCAAATTTTATCCAGGTAACGGACACACATATATATGTGTGTAATATATATATATATAAATTTGAGCGAATATTTTTTGGCATCTGGGGACCTCAAAACAAAAAGTTATGATGGTCTCGGGCTAAGTCTTACCATGCCACTTACGGTAATAGCTTCTACCCTAAAGGGGAAATTCGCTAAAACTAAATGTATGTGTGCATTTATACTTAAATATTTTCAAAACCCAAACTATGCTCTCCCGATTTGTTATACATATGTTAAGGGTCTATACTATTTAGCTCTTATTGTTTTTCTTATTATTAAGAAGTAAATTATTCAAATAATTTTCAGAATTACCCAATCTTCTTTTACTGGGTCAAGTGGAGTTTCTCCGTAAATGGAACGGTGAACTCAGGTTTCTACAGCAGTTTAAACTGAGAAGATTTTCCAGGGAGTTTTTAAAAAGGGGCTGTTTGAAAAGCAGACCTTCAAGCCCTGTGGACATGAAAATGACTGGACAAGATGCAAGTGATAGCACTCAAGAATCAAATGTGGACCAAGATGATTTAAACAAAATGTGTTCAATAAAGAAAATTAAGTCAAGTGAAAATAAAATGGAAATAGATGAAAACAAATAAAACTGTTATACTTCATTGGTTCTTTGGTTATTCTACCGTTGGGCTATTCATTCTATGTGTAAAAAATAAGAAGCCTTGAAATAGGAGGATAACTTACATCTTCATTTCTATGAGACAAATAATTCAATTTAAAAGTTGTGAACCAAAACAAAATGAAATCTAAACTATTAAATTCTTGTAAATTTCTACGCATCACCTTAGATTCTATAAACAACTTTTCTGTTCACACTGAGATATTGAGTAAAAAATTAAATCCATCCTGCTTCTCTATAAAACTGTTGCCAAACATCGTCGGTCAAAGCGTTTTAATACACTGCCATTAGTTCTCGACCTCAATTTGCTATATATTTTTTTCAATTGTAAACCATTTTAATAAACTGTTTATAACAGACCAACAAAAACTCCAAATACGTAGGCTTGGGTCACACGGGTGATTTTCACCAGCGAATTTGTAGTGAGTATTTCTCGTGAAAAGTAGCAGACCAAAGCTACATGGAGCGAGTCTGCTGCTAGCGGCCAGCGCTCAACCAGAGCAACTACTTCACGGCCAGAATTCCGTACCTGGTGTAGGAGCAGTACTAGCCGAAGCATCAGGATGTACACACGTCTCATCAGCTGCTTGTGCTCTCTCGCCTCTTGTGCTCCTGCTACCAGTGTTTAGATGGATTCTACTGGTTTCGATGCCCTCATTTTTACATTCACATAATTTATTCCTGTTCCGAAAAAAAAACAATAAAAACAATTAGAATTCTAAATTTGAGCAGTGCAGAGATATTTTTATTCCTCTTGAAATCTTCCCTCTGTATTTGTTCTAGTGCATAATGTTTTTATGCTCGAGTCAGGAACAATTTCACTACCAAGAAGCTATACCTAGCCATGATAGCCACAAAGGGGACAACCGGACCACTTTTCACCAGGACATGTATTCCAGGGGCCTCCAGCCAAAAGAATAAAATACCAAGATAGTAAAATATAAGTCTCTGGGGCCCCCAACTTGTTTACCTTTGGCACTATATCCTGTTACACTTCACCCTTTTGTTACCAAATATGAAAACTCAATTTATTTAATTTTAAGTATCAAGACAATGAACAGAGCGAGTGTTGCTGGGCCCAAAAACACTCGTGGATCTCTAATTAGTTGTGGGTTGCTTCAATGAAAAACAAATTGCATGAAACTGTTTTATTTAACCTTGTAAACATCACAACTTATGCATTGTCTAAGTTAGAGCAGAAAGGAGTATTACTTATTTGTCTCTAATGTATCACCTTAGAGGGCTATGACTTTGGTTGACTTCTGGCCTTTTTACTTTTATATTTTTTTTTTGTATTTAATATTTTTATTAGTAAATGCAGTTCCCAGGCAACAGTGTTAAATTATGGTGATCAGGAAATATCATAAATCAATGGGTGGTCTATAAAGCAAGCGAGTGGTCGGGAATTAATAATAATAATTACCTAGTCCTCCTAACTATTCCTCCTGACCTCCGACCCACTCTATCCTCCTAAGTAATACTACCACCAAACAATTTGCACTCTTAAACGATTTATGATCAACTTTACTTAATACACACGTGGATCCTGAATAGTGCTCTGAACTGCAAAATGATTTACTTTGTACTAATTTTTTCAAACCAACCAAATTATAACTCTATTGCATTAAATTCTCCATCTCTTAGAATTTTGGATTTTACTCAATTTCTAGCTCTCACAATATTTAAGATCTGAAACAATTTTATTGAATCTAAATGTCTTTCAAAAGTGTTCTTGCTTTAAGATCAATTAATTCTTATATAGAAGTTACATTCTCAAATTGCATTACAATAAATAGGAAGTTATGTTAAATAATCACTGAATATGAAATTGCATTAAATAAATCAACAGTGATAAATCAATTCAAACTTAACAATTATTAATCATTGATCAGGATTCACTACAACATGTGGTCTGACGAAATATGACCAATAAATATAAAATAAATTAATGTTAATTACATGACCATTGTAGATAATTACATTCGCACACAATATCATATACACAATATCGCATCCACTGTTACACAATAATACACTATATTCTAATAATACCAATTATTTAATTAATAGTTATCCCCAAAAACGACAAGAATTGCTGTTTGAACTTGCTCCTAGCACGTGTAAATTTTGAATAAACTTTAATAAATTAATTAATTCGAATACGAGATTGTACCGCGAATTTCGGTCTTTTCTTTAAAGTAATTCGCGAAATAGAAAACTTATGGGGTGCACCCCGCTAACAAATCGACGAACTTTTAGAATTGGCAAAAGAAACACGATATTAATTTGGAAAAGATTTTAGATGATGCTACACCGAATTGTTCCGAGCTAAGAGAGCGAGTGGCCGCGTTCGATTGGTTTTGTGTGCGAGGCCGGTCACGCGGCTGCATTGTTGTTAGGTCCTTGGGTGCGTGGTACCTTCTAGATGTTTCTGACATGGCGGCAAGTTTGAGTTTGAACTTGTAACAATTTTCCCCCTCTCCAAAATAATTTTTAATTTTTGTCCAACCTAACTTGAGATAGAGAGAGAGAAAAAGAAAATTAACACAAACATTAAAAATTACTAAAGTCAAAGCTAACAATACTTACAAAGATGAATGTAACAATATAGTATCAACAGTGAGAGAGATGGTGGACGCTTATGGTAACATTCCCTGTAAGTTCCACTTCAGTCACAGACTCATCCCTAACACTCGGTGAAACTAACTGTTCAGAGCTACACAAGGTTCCAGTTTGTTGCACTGCACTACACATGTAATTTTATCTTGAATACAGGTAATCTGTAGGTTTCAGGGGTCCACCATTGTTCCTCAGGACCAGGTGAAGTATCTAGGGGTCATTTTGTACAGAACCCTTCAATGGGGGCCGCAGTTGCAAAAAGTCATTGATCGAGGCAACTGGTCCCTATTTGCCTGCAGGCGTATGGTAGGATCTACCTGGGGGCTCAAGCCCAAACTAATGCATTGGCTTTATGTTTCAGTAGTAAGACCGGCGATGACGTTCGTCGTTTGGTGGACGAAACTGGAAGCTGGTGTGGCAATGCGGAGGCTGGCGGGCACTCAAAGGCTCGCAGGCCTACTTGTCACTGGAGCTCTCAGCAGCAGCCCGGGTGCCACTTTAGAGTGTCTCCTTGATCTTTTGCCCATAGATATTCATATCAAGATGGTGGCTAGAATGGGTGCGTACCGTCTCCAGTGTGAGAATCTCTGGGTGTTGCCAGGCGAACCACTTGGCCACACAAAGATCATTCAGGTTGTTCAGGGTGAGGTCTTGGACATGCCCTCTGATCATCTTCCCACAACTTTCTCCTTCAGCAGGTAGTTCCGTGTGTGCATTCCCAGCAGGGATGACTGGAGCAAAGGTGTTGTCCGCTCCCTCCTGGAGACTGAGAGTGGTTCACGGATGGTTCCAAGTTTAAGAGTGGGTCAGGCGCTGGCATCCACGGTGTGCAGGATGGTGTCAGTCTCGGGGTGCCAATGAGTTCTTTTCCCACTGTGTTCCAGACGGAGATTACCGCCATCATGGATTGTGCGGGGGAGATTCTGAGGAGGGGACAAGAGGGCCTCTCTATCAGCATTTTTCTGAGAGCCAGGCTGCTCTGAGGGCGCTGGACTCTTGTGAGTTCAGGTCTAGGGTTGTGTGGGATTGCTACAAAACAGTGTCTTTCGCTGTTAGGAGCAAAATCTCTTTGTCACTCACTTTGGTCACTCTTTGTTGGGTACCTGGCAACTCGGGGATTGTGGGTAATGAGGTGGCAGACAGGTTGGCTAACGCGGCTGCCTCCCTGGCTCCCATGGGCCCCTCCCCTTTTTGTGGGATATCTCGTTCTTGTGCTTCGCAGGTGATCGGCACTTGGGCTCGGGACTGTCACAGAAGGAGATGGGCAGAGCTCCCTCTCCACAGGGTTAGCAAGCTCAACCTCCAGGGACTATCCCAGCAGGTCACCAGGAAGCTCCTGGGTCTCAGCAGGCTGGATATTAAGCGAATCACAGGTATGATTACGGGCCATGGTCACCTAAGGAAACACCTCTCTCGGATGGGCGTCTTCAATGGTGACCCTGCATGCTGGAAATGTGGGCAGTACGAGGAGACTGCAGACCATCTGCTCTTTGATTGCAATGAGCTTAGGGAGGTAAGGACTTCAACTCTGGGATCTATGGTCAGGGGTGGATACCTGCCTCCTGAGGAGCTCATCGATAGGATCTGATGCAGTTCATCAGGCTCTTGAACCTGGAGGAGGACTGAAACCTTTCTCATTTCTTTCCGGGGGTGTGCAATAAGCCTATTGTGGCTGATGTGCCTAGGGACTTATGTCCACCCCTTCTGATGATGATGATGATGATGATGACGTCTCGGTCGCCACTATTTTGCGACTCCAAATCGCTACCCATAACACTTTGGAATCGCTTGTTTAAATAAAAGAAATAACATAAAAATAAATTAAATAAGTAAATAAAAGTACAACAAAACTAATAATCCAGTTTAATTTAACACTTTAAATACTTTAAAACATCTAATCTTTACATTCCAATAAACAAATAATAATGTAAAGAAACATTAAACTTAAGCAACATTGACAAACCATATTCCTTTTATTTTTCAAGTTAAGCTTATGAAACCCAGAGCAATCTTGAATGTTGTGTCGTAATTAACCCAAAATATACAAGAACTCACCCTCTTCTTCTGATTTACTCTTGTAAGAATGGTAGATGTAGTAGTCAGAGTTTACGGTTCATTTATCATCACCTCAGATTTCAATTGTCTGTAGTTATCGCAATTTTTGGTGTACATGAAGCTCGAACGTGCCATCCGCTCCTCACTCTCATCTTCTGACCTTAGAAAGCTCAACAACTCATGTAAATAGTCAATAGAGATATCAACAGCTGGTGAGATCTTCAAAGCTCTCGAGGACCTTTGAGATGTTCTCTAACGTTCCCACGCCCTTAAGGTATCCTCAGATGTAACATCACAAGGATTTCAAGAGCTCTTAACTGTGTTTCAAGTTTGTCATGTAGTTTACAGAGAGGCTTATTTACATCAAATTGCTATCAAAACTATTTTTTTTGAATGGTCTTCCTAAGAAATACTGGAAGAAAATTTATATTGACTTCTATATAAATAATATTGCTTATACATATACATATTATACACATACTACACATACACATATGTAACAAACTTAAAGGGTGGGAGGGGGTATGGCGTAGCGTTATGTGGTGGAGGGGGGGGGGTTTGGATCAACTTTACGTAACTCACACACTCACACTCTAAGAGCTGGCGCATTCCCGCCTCTATTGATACTGTTATAAATCTTTCAAAAATAAAAAAATAATCAAAATGATATCTAACTCAAGGTTACAGTTTGCTATGTTAAAAATACTTCCGTAATATTAATTTTAATAACATTGAAACTAAAAATACATAACTTGTTTAGAGTAAGTTCTATATTGCTATGTTTTGTGTTGTTTTAGGATGTAAAATCATGACTTGATACAGTATTGCGCAATGCCACCCACATCTTTAGTTTTTACTTTCTCCCCCGTATACGTAGTACATGGAGAAAGTATTGTTTTCGTCAAAATTTTTTAATTTGATTTTAGTGGAAATATTTGTTTTGGTGCTCCCTGAACCCAAAAAAGTGATCTTTACGTGATGTCTGTCCGTCTGTCTGTCTGTCTGTATGGATGTGTACAGAGCTAGAGCCCTAACCAATGGTCTGATTTTTATGAAATTTGGTATATAGGTACTAATCCACGATACCTTAAGGCGTTTTTTTTAGAATTTTTGATTTTTAAGGATAATAATTATCCCCCAAAAACCGCCAAAAAACATGAAAAATCAAGATTACTCAAAATCGGCTCTAACGATTTGGATTAAACTTTGGTCGTTTGTAGAATTTTAGTTTTCCTTCAAAATGACACCTCCCGAATTTATTTAAAAATTCAGGTTCAGAAATTACAATACTTAACATATCAAATATCCAGTTTTTTTAATTTTATTATACCCCCCTGACTCAACGGGGGTATTTTAATTTTAGGTTTTCCAGAACGGCATTGCAGATATGACTGTTGTATAATTTCAAAGTAATCGAAACTCAGCACTTCCATGACAATAATATATGAAATCAAGATTTTAAATTACTAAAGACTCTGAGCTGAATGTGTTCTGTAGCTTGTCATTTCAGGTGATCAGTGTCGCACGGAACCAGAAACAACGCAAACACAACAAGCGAGGCGCATACGTCAGTCTTATCCATAGAACTCTATTAACCCATTGAGGTAGTAATTTTATTCTATTTGTAGTAGCCTATAACGGGAATTGATTGGTGCTGCACTCTAGTAGCAAAATATGTAACTAATGACCGCGGGCGTCTACGGTTCTATCCGCTAGGGGCACGGACTGACTGAAAACCCTTAATATCGCCGCCAGGCCTTTGGTCGTGTTAGCTGAGTTGGCTACGTCGTGGAAACACCTTGGCCAGGTGGCGATACGATGTTCGTGGGTTCGATTCCCGCACACGACCAAAACTGACCAGTTGTGCAACTCTCAATGAGTTAACCGGTCTGTGGCAACGTTGGTGGGAGGGCCCAAGTAAAATAAACGGTGGCAGGCTTGCTTGGAAGTTGACGGGATCGGTTAATTCTTTGAGACTTGCACATGGTCAACACTGATTTTGCTAATTTTTACTTATGTCTACTGTGTGTGTGCCAATGCGACTCTCTAAACTGAAAGAAAACAATATTTTAATTAAAATATGTCATTAATCCATTTAAAAACACCAATTTTATACTCCAATTCACACGTTAATAAAATTACAAGTAAGGAACGAGACCTGCTCGTATGTCTACGCCAATGGGTTAATACACCTGGAATGCTAGCGCAGTGTAGTTTTTGAAGCGAAAAACCGGTCCTTCCCCCTCCACATAATGGCCAACTTCCTCAACTGAGAGATTTCTGCCGGAAAATATTTTAATGCACGCACTCATTAACACGCGCCTCCATCGCACTAGGATCATCCGATTCTAATGAAACTTATATATTTATTATCTGGAAGAACTGAGGATTCTAACGGAGTAAACAACTTACAGATAAGTCAGTTAACAGAATTATACAAATACAAAATATAATTAGCTAAACAAATTGGAACATAAAAAAGTTAGTAAGCGTAGAACTTTTTCTATTTTTGGGGTAGAAACAAACTTCAAGCGAGAAAAATGTTGGAAATGAGTTAAATAAACACTTTTATTTGAAACATTTGTTTAGACAGTCTTTAGTTTTCTCACATTTAAAGGGCAAACGTGTGCTTTTGATATCGCCACCGCCGGGCCATCGTCGCGTCGCGTTGCTGTCCCGCGCCGGAAACAACCTTTATTCCATGATATCCTATTTTTCTTAATTTTGTAACTATCTTATAGTAAAAAATATGTTGTCTTCTGAAGGAAGAGCAAGCTGTGTGACTTGGTTTAACAAGTACTATTTTATTGGGTGGAGTACACTTCCTGTTCCATTATTTTTTGTTGAAATTAAGTTTTCAACATTATTTTGAACTCGAATATTAAAATTTGTACTAATTAACCTAAAACACACCTCACCTTCATTTCAATTAAAAATTTTAAAGTAGATAGTTTTGATGAAGTAAATAAGTAAAGACTATGCAAAAATTAACAAACTTAAGAACATGTGTTAGAAAAAATCTATACCCACTAAAATACTACTATATTACGTTTTACACACGATTCAATTTGTAAAGATAAGTTATGGGAAACCCGGTATAACGAATAAGCTTAACTAATAATTAAATTGAACTCACAAAATTTTCTTACTCATTATTTCCCATGGTTTATTTCCAGTCTAACTTCAGACCCGGGCCTTAAAGAATAAAAGGTATCAGGAAACTGACACATACTTTCTCCCTTTTAGCCCAACTTTAATGAATAAATTACTTTTTATTTACTAAATATAGAATACAAAGCACGGTCAAATGTACAGAAAATGTTGTAAACAAGTTGTTTTAAAAAACATCCACCAAAATCCCCGCTTTGGAGGCACTACAGAATCCATTGCTACACTCGTGGTTTTAAGAGGGGAAATGCCCCCTATTCCCCTCCCCAGGGTTATTAAGGGGCAACATATTTCAAATTCCCTCTGTTGGTCAATGCTAATTTGACAAGCATAACAAGTTTGAATGAAATTGGTCAGTAAATAAAATAAAAATAGTAATTTTTGTATTCCCCATAAGAATAACATTGGACAACGTACTGCGTTTACCGTTAAATGAAATTTTTTTAATTTTCTCCGAAACCAGCAATCGTAGAATAGTAATTCAAAATACTAAATTATTTAGTTTTTTGAGCTCTTTTTAATGGTGAATAGTAATATTTTTTTAAATTAATGTCTTTTTATGAAAAATCCAAAAAACTAAATTTGTTATGTTTTAATTCCTGTAATTTATGAACCTGAATTTTTACAGGAATGCGGGTGGTGTAATTTTGTTGGAAAACTAAAGTTCTACAAACGACTAAAGTTTAATCAAAATCCTTAGAGCCGTTTTTGAGAAATTTGGATTTTTCATGTTTTTTGGCGGTTTTTGGAGGATAATTACCCTTAAAAATAAAGAATTCAAAAAATGAGAAAAACACCTGGAGATATCGTGGATTAGTACCTAGATACCAAATTTCATAAAAATCGGCCTATTGGTTAAGGCTCTAGCTCTGTACACATCCACACAGACACACACACACACACACACACAGACACACACACACACACACAGACACACACACACACACACACACACACACAGACATCACGTAAAAACCACTTTTGGGGTTCAGGGAGCACTAAAACGAATATTTCCACTAACAACTCAAATTCGAAAATTTTGACGAAAACAATACTTTCTCCATATACTATGTATAGAGGGAGAAAGTAATAAACGGTATCAGGAAACTGACACATACTTTCTCCCTTTTAGCCAAAATTAACGAATAAATTACTTTTTATTTACTAAATATAGAATACAAAGCACGGTCGAATGTATAGAAAATGTTGTAAACAAGTTGTTTTAAAAAACATCCACCCAAATCACTGTTTTGGAGGCACTACCGAATCCATTGCTACTACACTCATGGTTTTAAGAGGGGAAATGCCCCCTATTCCCCCCAGGGTTATTAAGGGGCAACATATTTTGAATTGCCTCTATTGCTCAATGCTAAATTGACAAGCATATCAAGTTTGAATGAAATGTATCAGTAAATAAGAGAGAAATAGTAAATTTTGTATTCCCCATAAGAATAACATTGAACAACGTACTGTGTTTACCGCAAAATGAAAATTTCAATTTTCTCCGAAACCAGCAATCGTAGAATAGTAATTCAAAATACTAAAATATTTAGTTTTTTGAGCTCTTTTTAATGGTGAATAGTAATATTTTTTTTATATTAATGTCTTTTATGAAAAATCCAAAAAACTGAATTTTGATGTTTTAAGTCCTGTAATATCTGAACCCCAATTTTTACAGGAATGCGGGTAGTGTCATTTTGTTGGAAAACTAAAGTTCTACAAACGACTAAAGTTTAATCAAAATCATTATAGCCGTTTTTGAGAAATTTTGATTTATCATGTTTTTTGGCGGTTTTTGGGGGATAATTACCCTTAAAAATCAAAAAATGAAAAAAACACCTGGAGATATCGTGGATTAGTACCTAAATACCAAATTTCATAAAAATCGGCCCATTGGTTAGGGCTCTAGCTCTGTACACACACACACACACACACACACACACACACACACGCGGACACACACACACACACACACGGACACACACACACACACAGACAGACATCACGTAAAATCCACTTTTTTTGGTCAGGGAGCACCAAAACGAATATTTCCACTAACAACTCAAATTCGAAAATTTTGACGAAAACAATACTTTCTCCATATACTATGTATAGAGGGAGAAAGTAAAAATGGGTAAATTTATACGAAAATAAAACACTTTTTCCATCAGATTCAAGTAGACTTTGTAGTCAGCACTTCAAACCAGATTAATTTAAATTGGTAGCCTAAGAATACGATTAAAAAACAACGCAGTGACTACAGTTTTTTATTTTTCGCGGGAGGCATTCCTCATTTTATAAAGAGAGATATAAATTGCTTTGGTGGCAACATATTTTGTTCAAATCCAATCCCCTCCCATTATGATGATCGGCATATGTGTTACAACTTGTAAAAACGATTTGCTACTATTTTGAAACTATTATGCCATTTAACCTGGACTTAATCCATGGAACAAAATAAAGCATCAAAGAGCTTAAGGCAGAAATTAAATAAGTTAATTTTATTTAATAACACTTAAGATGTCTAAGAACAACTTTATAATCTTACATTATAATAAAATATCATTTAAAATTGGGTTTCAAATTCATTTTGAATATTAACCTGTTCCCTGTGTCATTTTACATGGTACCGTGTATATGTTGGTTCAACTTGTGATTCAGTTTATTTAATAAAAAACAGCGGCAATGAAACAAATATCTATTTCCAAAATAAACACAGTAGCTACCATAGATCGCTTACTGCCTCTAAAATAATAAGTCATAGTTCAGCTTGTTAATACAATCAAATTCGTGTTATTTAACAAAGTGTTGCATCAGTTAGCTGGAATGAGTGCGGCACGAATTGGTTTGAGCGCGGGAAACGTTGTTACCATCTTTACAGAACAAATAAATCAACTTATGAAAAAATGTTTGGGTTAAAAATTGTGTATCAACTAATTATCTACAACTTTTCCGCTGGAATTTTCTTTTTAACCTCAAAACAAAAAAAGTTTTTGCTTTGTGGCTTTGTGACTTTTTCGTGTCACACTTTTAATACACTAACTAGTTTTCATTACTACGAATAAAATAAATTACCAAACTGCAAGAAGTTTATACTGTTAGATTCCGTAGTTCATGCAGATCAATAATATATAAACTTTATTGTAATTACATGAATCTGGCGAGGCGCAAAAGCGTGTAAACGATAGGGCGCACAAAGCTGAAATCCACTGAGCAGCCGTGAGTGCCATTGAAGGGGTGGGGGTAAAGACCGATTTCTTGACACAGCCCGAGCGTTCCAGGTTAGAGTTCTATGGCCTTATCTCAGAGCTATGGGGGGGGGAGGTTTTGGTTGATGGGGAGGGGGGTGGCAAGTTTGATCTTTGCACAGGCACTGCAAATCTGACCCCCTTTTAGCGAATTTCCCCTATTGGGAAGAAGCTATTACCGTAATCGGCATGGTAAGACCTAGGCGTGTGTGTGTCCGTGAGCACGATAACTCTCGAAAAAATTATCCGATTTTGATGAAATTTGGTATAAACGTGTAAAGCAACATTTATGACTTTAAGTTCGAAAACCAGCCAGATCGCTTTATCCGAAGGGGTATTTTTGGGGGTTTTGTACCCCAAAAATGGGTTTTTTGAATTTGTTACATACAATTTTGGAAATAGTCAAATTTTAGTTTTCACCATTGTATTCAGCTTAAAAAACACACAATTTGGTATTTAGATCATTCCTCTACGTCAATTGGTTACCGAGATATTGAAAGTGCTAAACACAGTACGTTGTCTAATGTTATTCTTATGGAGGAAAAGAAAAATTTTATATCTTGCTTATCTATGAATGTACACTGATGAAACTTGGTATACGGCTTCATATAGTTGTGGCGCATTGGTATTTGCTAAAAAAAAACTATTTTTTTCAAAGGATCTTGTAGCAGCAAACCTGCGTACTCAGCCCCATGTTATTTTTATGGATGTAATTTTTAGTTCAATATAAAAATCATATAATTGACTTTATTGAGAGTTTAATAATTAAATGCTATGTCTCCCCTAATAATGAGCATAAATGAATAAAAACTGGTATATGACTTCACCTAGTTGAGTTATATTTATATTAGCATAGAAATCCATTTTTTGTTTTCCTTGATGCAGCAAACCTGCGTACTCAGCCCCAATGTTATTCTTATGGGGAATAATTAAAATTGTATATATTGCTTATTTGTGAATATATTTTTATGAAACTTGGTAAGTAACTTTATGTAGTATTAAGACATTTATATCTCCATTGGAAATTCGCTGAGTATGCAGGTTTGCTGCTACGGGAGTATTTCTTTTTATTAAGAACAAATTTAGTTTGTTTTTATCCCAATATAATGCATAAGTATATTCATTAAAATAACAAAATTGGAATTTTGTTTAAGTAATGTTTACTCGATTAATTTAGAAAGTTTACTAATGGTTTTATGATTTTATTATGAAAGCACTGTTTTTATTGAAAGGATAGTTTTGTTTTATCAAGTAGGATTTATTCATAATTTGTCTTAGTAATAAGTTAATAATTTCGTTCATCTGCAGCTGCAGCTACATTAAAAAAAATGTACTTCTACTTCTACTTCTTAGGTGGAAATATTTGTTCATGGATACTTTTTGAAATAGTTTTTCTGTCAATTTAAATACACATCATAGTGTTAAAAACCCAATTTTGAGTTGCTTTATTAATTTATTGCATACCCGAAGCCCTACCCAATGTGAGACCAAACGTAATAGTACTAGCACGCTGACGTGAGGGAAGTGAATTTCCGCATTAAAAAAATCTAATAAATGGTTTAAAACAACACTGGTAACATTTTATCTGAAAATTGAACAATTATATTTTTTGGCTGTTCTGATGCTCCTAGTTATATTTAAATTCGCTATTAGAATGGCATTGTCGTACATAATAAGGTTAGGAGGAGGTATAGTCAGGATAACGAGTTGGTATATGGATATTGGGGGTGATAAAACTACATAAAGATATGAAAACAGCCTTTTCCAGTTTAACATCCCCGTAAGACAACATACTGTGTTGAGACAATTAACACTTTCTTTAATAACTCAGTAAATACTTGTGCTAGAATGATGAGGGAGGCTTACAATTTTTGGCATTTTACGTAGAATAATTTAATATGCAATAATTTTACATTCGGGGCTTTTCTGACTGATTTTGGGTAAAAAAACTCAAAATTTGACAAAATAGAACCCTTAAAAATGGGGTTAGAGTTGTCCGATTGTTTTGCCCAACGAACTTGTCCAACTGTTTACAGAAGGGAAGGTTCCTACCAAAGTTCAAGTAAATCGGACAAAATTTGCGACCGCTAGAGTGCGAACACATATATAAATATAAATATACAACCAATATGTATCCATACCTCTTCCTCAATGAACTCTCAGTTAGGGACAACAAGCTGATGTATTGGGAAACAGCTTAGAGCTGCCTCCTCCTGTTTTAGAGTAGGACATGTGAACATAAGGTCCCTCAACACTGGTTTTGAGGAATTTAGCTCCGTTGTCAATGACTTTGATTTTGACATTGTGGGTATGTCGTAATCATGGCTTTCTCCATCCATCTCATCAGAAGGTTATGGTATTCAAGGTTACTCTCTTTTGCGATGCGATCGAAGCAATGGCAAATCATCTGGTGGAGGTGTTTTGCTTCATTTTGGGGCTGGATTGTTGCTCGAGGAAATTCCCCTGAATGATATTGACAGCAGGTTGGATGTTATCAGTGTTAAATTGGTGAGTGGTAAACAGAAACTGGGCATTTGCATAGTCTATAGGCCTCTCAATGTTCCCTAGTCTTCGATCAGTTCTGTTTTCTTCTTGCTTTTTATCGACAATCTTTTGGAAGTTGACTCCATTATTTTGTTGGGAGATTTGAATGTATATCTTCTTGAGCCACACAAGCCTGACTCGAGATAATACAACGGCCTTCTTTCTTCATTGAACCTAGCCCAGCTAGTTAAAGAACCAACGAGAGTCACGGCGGAATCATCAACTTCGATTGATTACATTGTGGTTGACAATAGTTGCCATGTCGACAATGTTGGAGCAGTGGACCTTTCAGACATTCTGGATGGGCAGGGCAGGAAAATCACTGATCACAAACTCGTCTACTGTGAAACAAATCACACAAGAGTTCTCAAGAAGGAGAAATGGATTTCTTTCAGGGATTATCGCCATTTTGATATGTCATTATTTCTGAGTCTTGCAGAAAATACCAAATGGGAAGAAATTACGGATATTGAGAATCCAGAAGAGATTTGCAAGACATTTACACACTCTATTTTGGATATATTTGATGCGTGTGATTCAAAGATTCAAAATTCTTAATTGTCATAAAACACAAAAACAGTGCATGGATAAGCATCAAGATTTGTATACTAAATATAAATATAGCCTAAAATACTTATTAACAGATTTAAAAAATAGTCCATGTTAAAATAGTATCACAATGCAATAGTCTTATAGAAAAAAGTATCACAATGCAAAACAATATAAATGTGATACAAATAAGTTGTATAATGCAATTCATATGTATAAAAATGACTAGAACAATAAAATGAACAGATAACAACACAATAATTTAAATTCATACCAAGCAACAATGTTAAATTAATACTCAAGGCCCTAATGCTAAAGCTAGTGATAACATCCCCAACATATATTGAAAAAATCATCAAATTTATAAAGACATTCGTCAGTTAGTATATTCTTGATTATTTCTTTAAATTTAGAATGAGGCAATTTATGAGTAATTTAATCTCAGTCGGCAACGAATTGTAAAGTTTAGTAAAACTATAAAACCAATTTTTTTGTGAGCTGCTATACTTACATTGTTGAACTTTAAACAATCTTTATGCCTATGGTATTATAAAAATAGAAATCAGCATTAATACTGAACAGTTCTAAATTTCTATGAACAAAACAGAGCAAATGAAATACATGAAAGTAAAGGATTAAAAGAACCTTTGACAATATTTATGCATGTAATTACATGTTTCGAACAATAAAGAAATTTGAAAAAAGAAAAAAAAAATTTGAATTTGAATTAGAACATGGAGTTGTTCAAACAAAGACCTTGGATCAGGAAGCGAGTCACTAAAACTTCATGGCGTGACGAAGAAACAAAGAAGATGTCAAAAATCAAAAATAAGTTCAGGACTTTATCCCTTAACTTAAAACAAAATGTCCGAATATAAGGCAGCAGTTTTGTATGGCTAGGAAATCTTTAAATGGCGCAATAAGGCGTGCTAGTGTAAAGAAAAAGTACTTTGCAAAAAAGCTAAACATAAAGGATTCAAAGACATTTTGGAAAATAATAAGAGGAGGATAAAGAATTATGTCAAATAAAAAATGTGGAGATGTCTGTGCTTTAACACCAGATGACTTGAACAGCTTTTTTGCCACAATGGATACGGGTGGAACAGTGAGCTCGGAAATGAGAGGCTACTATAAGAACAACAAACACTGCAATGTAATGGGCTCTTTCACTTTCAGAGCGATCAGTAAGGAGGAAGTAAAGAGAGCAATCAATAGTATCTCTTTGTCGGCTGCTGGAGTGAATGGTATGTCTATTCACATGGTGAAAGGCTTGAGTCCATATTGTTTGGGGGTCATTACATACCTTGTGAACAAATCTATGTCCTGTGGATATTTCCCTGAGTCGTGGAAAAAAAGTTTGATCATTCCAATCCCTAAAAAAACTAATGGAGCCTTGCCTTCCCATTTTCGACCGGTTTAATTTCATTGTTGCCAGTCTTGCCAGAGATTACAGTAAAGTTAGTGTCAAATCAAATTGTATCGTTCATTGATAAGGAAAACATCTTGCTAGAAACTCAATCAGGTTTCAGGAAGGGATTCAGCACGTGTACAGCATTGCTCAACATGGTTGATGAGATTTACAATGCCAGAAATAAAAACTTGAGTACTCTTGTGACTTCTTTGGACTACGCGCATGCATTTGGTTCTGTCAAACATGGCATACTATTGGACAAACTGAAATTTTTTGATTTTGGTGATTTGCCGATCAGATGGTTGTCATCATACCTTAGTGAGAGATCACAGGTGACCAAAGCCATGGTCTTCTGCTGAACCCCGAGAAGTGTTCTATAATGAATTTTCATCATGCATCCGCATCGGCACAAACATCTGCCCAATTTCAGCCAATTATTTCTTTAAATGGCAGGGTTTTGGAGGAGCGTGATACATTCAAGGTTTTTGGTGTGACCACTGATTCTGGTTTAACCTTTGCAGCACATGTTCAGCAATTGCAACGTAGAATAATGAGTAAGTTGAGAATATTGTTCAGATATAGAGATTGACTCTCTGATGTCGTTAAATTGAAACTTGTTAGATCATTAATATTACCAATTATTATTGATTACTGCCTTTCGATTTTTGGAAATGCTCTCCCAAAAGAACATCTGACTTTACTGTACAGGCTTCAAAATCCTGCATTAATATTTGTTCCCAGATCGAAAACACGAGAGCGTCGTACAATACAGGATGCTTTGCTTCATCTACCAAAAGCCAGGGTGGAATCAGTTAAAAGAGGGTTTTCATATTTTGGACCTAAGCAATACAATATGTTGCCTCCTGCTATAAAAACATTGTCTTAAGTTTAGTTTAAATATGCAGTGAAAAATGTATTTGAGTTTATTTTGTTAGTTTTAGCGAATTTCCCCTATAGGGAAGAAGCTATTACCGTAGTCGGCATGGTAAGACCTAGGCCCGGGACCATGATAACTTTTCGTTTTGAGGTCCCCAGACCCCAAAAACACCATTCGTTTGAAACTGTATATATATATATATATATGTGTCCGTGAGCACGATAACTCTCGTAAAAATTATTCGATTTTGATGAAATTTGTTATAAACGTGTAAAGCAACATTTATGACTTTAAGTTCGAAAACCAGCCAGATCGCTCTATCCGAAGGGGTATTTTGGGGGGGTTTTGTACCCCAAAAATGGGTTTTTCGAATTGTTTACATATAATTTTGGAAGTAGTCAAATTTTAGTTTTTCCCATTGGATTCAGCTTAAAAAAACACACAATTTGGGTATTTTGATCATTTCTCTACGTCAATTGGTTACCGAGATATTGAAAGTGCTAAACACAGTACATTGTCTAATGTTATTCTTATGGAGGAAAAAAAAATTTTATATCTCGCTTATTTATGAACGTATACTGATGAAACTTGGTAAACGGCTTCATCTGGTTGTGGACCATTGATATTTGCTCAAAAAACAATTTTTTACCAAAGGCTCCCGTAGCAGCAAACCTGCGTACTCAGTCCCATGTTTTTCTTATAGAGAATAAGTAACTTGTTATCTGCCTTCATTATGAAAATAAATTAATGAAATTTGGTATGTGGCTTTTATCTACATGAGTTATATTGATATTTGTATAAAACCCCATTTTTTGTGTTCCTTGCTTCAGCAAACCTTCATACTCAGCCACCATGTTATTCTTATGGAGAATAATTGAAATGTCATTAATCGTTTATTTATGAATGTATTCTGATGAAACTTGGTATGTGGCTTTATGTGGTATTAAGATACATATATATGCATTGGAAATTCGCTGAGAAAAATATGCAGTGAAAAATGTTTTTGAGTTTATTTTGTTAGTTTTAGCGAATTTCCCCTATAGGGCAGAAGCTATAGGGAAGTAGGTGGCATGGTAAGACTTAAGCCCGAGACCATGATAACTTTTTGTTTTGAGGTCCCCAGATGCCAAAAACAATATTCGTTCAAATTTATATATATGTATATCTATCTATCTATCTATCTATATATATATATATGTGTGTGTCCGTTACCGCGATAACTTTTGAAAGAAGCGCCCGATTTTTATGAAATTTGGCACAAATGTGGAGAGTAACATTTATGACTTTAAGTTTGAAAACCAGATCGATCGGTTAATGGGAAGAGGGTTTTATGGGGGTTTAAAATTTTCCAAAAATCAGTTTTTTGAACTTTTTACCCTAAAATTTTAAAAACACTAGATTTTGGTTATAACCATTTTGTAGAGCTTAAAAAAAACAATTTAGTATTTTGAATCATTAAGCTAGGTTTAGTGGTTGTGGAGAAAAGTCAAAAAATATGTCCATAAAATTTCCTATGTTAATCTTATGGGAATATGGTTTTTAGATTTTCCTCAGATAATTTCAATATAAACTCCACATTTCTACCAATCAGTTTAGCTCTACAAAACAATCATTTTGGCGTTTTAATTGTTGTTTTACGTCCAACTGTTGTACACATCCATACAGACAGACAGACAGATAGATAGACAGACAGATAGACAGACAGACAGACATCACGTACAAATCACTTTTTTGGGTTCAGGGGGCACCAAAACGAATATTTCCACTAACAACTCAAATTCGAAAATTTTGACCAAAACAATACTTTCTCCATATACTACGTATAAGGGGGAAAAAGTAAAAATTACTATTTCTTTCTTATTTACTGATCATTTTCATTCAAACATGATATGCTTGTCAAGCTAGCATTGACCAACAGAGCAAATTCGAAATATGTTGCCCCTTAATAACCCTGGTGGGGGGGGGAGAATAGGGGCATTTCCCCTCTTAAAACCATGTGTGTAGCAATGGATTCTGTAGTGCCTCCAAAACAGGGATTTGCGTGGATGTTTTTGAAAACAACTTTTTTACAAGATTTTCTGTACATTCGACTGTGCTTTGTATTTTATATTTAGTAAATAAAAAGTGATTTATTCATTAACGTTGGGCTAAAAGGCTAAAAGGGAGATAGTATGTGTCAGTTTCCTCATACCGTTTATTTATTCTGTTGTGGTGTCAACCAGGGAGATTTATTGTATAACTGGTGCGGTAACACTGCTTCACTATTTTTGTCGAAAAAGCGAGCCGGTGATTTTGTCAGGTTGGTACACTGGTGAGGCAAATTTATAATTCTTTGAAATATCCTGATTGGTTGTTTTAATCCCATAAGTGAATCTACTCATGCCAATCACTAGAATAAAAGTAGTAAAAGTTGGATGAAATTCATTTTTTCCTTTGATTAATGCATATACTGATGTTGTGAAATATGATAAATTATGAGCAAACAAAAAACTACAAGTTTGTTAATGTTAAAATCATGAGGAGGTATTTGTTTGAGTCACTTTGCCGATTCGTTCGATTTCAGCGAGTAGTTCTTTGCTTCACCAAAATTTGGAAATAACGGCTCGCAGTTTTGTTCATCAGTGTTACCTCCAGTAATACCACTCCAGTAATACCAATAGAACTCCTTGGTATCAACTTGTCGGTGGGACACTGTCATCCTAGGAGTTCTATTGGTAATAATGGAGATAACACTAATGAACAAAATTGGAGCCGTTCTTTGCCAAGTTTTGGTGAGGCAAAGAACTACTCGCTGGAATCGAACGAGTCAACTAAGTGAATCAAACTAATACCTTCCCATGATTTTAAAATTAATAAAGTTGTATTTGTTTATTTTCTTACAGTATATCATATTTCCCGGCAAGGGTAGATACTTAAATAAAAAGAAAAAATGAGTTTGTTCCAACTTGTATCTATCTATATTATTAAAAGAATTTCTCGATTTTTCTTTGCAGCATATCGACCCTAGAAATTTATTTTTCTATACATATTTGGTATCAAATTAAAGCTATATCTCTCTAGATGTGCCTTTTTTGGGTTTGGAAAATATCCCATGAAAAGCCTTCGTCCAGCAGGCTTTTGAAATTTCAGCGAACGTGCAACTACAGTATCTGTTGTTAAACCTGTGAACCTTTTCCAATTCACATTTGTTTATAACAAAACATATGGTGATGATTTGATCGAGTTCTTAAGTTTGACCACAGAATACAGCACATGCATTTATTTATATGATGAAACTGGTATCTGGTATATTCTTTAAAGTTATAAGTAAGTTGATTTTCAAATAGGATAATTCATTTAATTTATTGAAATATAGATTTTTGGAAGAAAAAATAATTCAATTTTAACCACAAAGAAAAGTACCACTCATGTAAATCTGGGACATAGCCAGTTTGATTTCAACTAATTTAATGTCTCTTATATGGTAGATGTTGAAAGCTGTTATTTTATAATAAGATGGAAGATTTTTTCGCCAGATACGTAGGTTACATATTTTACAATAAAATATAAAGTAAAAAGTTGTAATTTTATTTGTTCATAGTTTATCTAGAAAATTATTTAATATGTTTTTAAACTTGAAACTAAAATAGACTGTGTTTAAGTCTCATTTCATAATCTTTGAAACGACAGTAATTTTTGTAATAATTTTTATACGTTTTACCATGTATTAAATACCTTAAAATCAGTGATTAGAGACCGCGTCCACAATGTAAATGCTAGGGCTAGAGACAGAGCTAATCGTTTTCGTACCTATCCACTACCCTTGGCCATGGACAATTTGGTCAATCCCACTGGTTTTGATATTGGGCCAATGAATGAAGTATGTATGATTTTGTCGTTGTCGTTACTTCCGATATGAAAAACATTTACAAAATGTCCATAATGGCAAGGCACAACTAACGGTCACAGAAGTGCCTAATACAGTTATCTCAGTTTTAACTGAGTAAGACCAAATATCTAAAAACTACAGATCAAATATGAGGGCTCTAACTGCAAAAGTCACATTCTCCATTTTTTATCGAAATTGAGTTATGGGTATATTCTGGTTGTATTCATAGCTCTGCACATGTTGCTTTAAGAGTTTTAAAACAAAACTAACAGTATCCCACTTTTTTTAAATGACAAAATTTACGTTTGTTTCCAAAACTCACATTCTCCAATGTCTTTGAATGCAAAATTCACATTCTCCATTTAAGCCAATAGGAAGGCTTGTTTTAGTCACATGACACTTCTCAGTGTATGGTCTACTTTGCTAATGATCTCTAAGTGGAAAGTGTATCAGTGGTGTACTAAGCCTGTTTTAATGCATTAAAATAGTTTAAACATGGATGTTAGTGTAAGACCAAGTGATAAAAGTAAAGGAGAAACACCCAAGAAGAAAGTTCGAGCTCCGAACAACTGGAAAAGAGCCGAGGCTAAAAAGAAAAGGTAACCAAACCTTGATGCATAACCTCAATGTTCATAACCTATTTGCCTTGTTTTACAGAACGGTTTCCTTTAGAAATAACATTTTTATTGCATAAATAAATACTCATAACAGCGTACGTTATTGGACTGCAGCCCTTATAATTATTTTAAATCGTAAGAACGTTTTTAATTTGACGTACCGGCCTCAGGCCTAGCATAGCCTATGTATGACTCATTCCGTAGGCCTAGTTCTATGCATTTAGCAAAACAGGATTGATGTTACTTTTGGCACGAAATGCTAATATATCATTGTGGTTCTCTGAGACAAGAAAATAGAAATAATTGCTGAATAGCATGTTACAATCAGCATATTATTTTTATTTTTTTTGTTTTCAGATATGCTCCGAAGGGATTTCCGAATTTTCCTACGTGTAACCACAACAAAGGCGCCCTACTTTGCAGAACATTAACAGCCCAGGACATAAGAAGATTTCATTCTGCTTTTTATAAGGAACATGACAAAATATACCAAGACAACTTTATCCTGAAGCATTTAACAATGAACCTAATAAAGCGAAGAAGACCCAAAAACCAAAAAAATGTTCGAAAACAAGCTAGAGCTAAATATTTTATCACTAACCTTGAGAAAAAAATGGTTCCGGTGTGTTTGAGTACTTTTTTGAAG
The DNA here is from genome assembly GCA_963675035.1 of Allygus modestus. Lineage (NCBI taxonomy): Eukaryota > Metazoa > Arthropoda > Insecta > Hemiptera > Cicadellidae > Allygus > Allygus modestus. Next base: position 238,992,064 of record OY776112.1, read on the forward strand.
GCCTTAAACACTTCTAGGTTTAGAATCAATAAGATTGCTGACAAGTTTTATTACAAACATGAAATGCCCAAGGAGAGGAGGGGTGGTGACACTACTGGTAACAGATTTGTGGCCAAAAAAGAAAGTATTATGACCTTTATTAATACTTTGAAATGCAGTGAAACCCATTACTGTACAAACAGAAGTGGCAGGAAATATTTGCCTGCAGAACTAAACATAAAGAAGCTTTGGCGAATGTATCAGACCAATGCAGAAGATCACCTTAAAGTGAAAGAAAGTTATTTTAGATACATTTTTAACAGAAAGTACAATTTGGGATTCGGAACACCTAGGGTGGACGTATGTTCCACTTGCCTAGAATTGGCAGAAAAAATAAAGTCAACAAAGAGTGATGCCGAGAGAAACATGCTCCTTGTAGAGAAACGGGTCCACAAGCTGCGATAAAAGCCTTCTACAGTTTGTTACAAGAAGATAGGGAAGATCTCCTTATATTATCTTTCGATTGCCAAAAAAATCAACCTCTGCCAAAACTTCCGGACCAGTCTTCTTATTACACCCGTCAGCTATATTTAAATAATTTTTGTGTTGTTAAGGGCCATTCAAAATCCAAACTTACCAAAGATAATGTAACAGCTTACATATGGACAGAGAATGAGTTTTCAAAGGGATCCAACGAGATATCATCCTGTTTATATAACACTTTGAATTCTATTGATCTGACCCCCTACACAACTGTTCGACTTATTAGCGACGGGTGTGGAGGCCAAAATAAAAATTCTATATTAATTTCTATGGTGTGCTCATGGTTTGTCAATGCACCTGATAACATCAAGGAGGTACAGTTAGTTTTTCCAATGACAGGCCATAGTTTCATCCCCCCAGATAGGGTTTTTGGAAATGTCGAGAAGGAGATAAGGCAACTTGAAGTAATTGTAAGCCCACAGGAGTACATTGACATCATAGGAAATTTTGCTACAGTGAAAAAACTTGGCATTGATGCAGTGAACCTTGATTGGAAATCTGAAGTGCAGAAACACATACGCAACACAGGTACATGGCATTTTGGTATTCAATCTTGTAAGCGGGTCTATTTTAACAAGAAGAGTAACAACGATGTTTTGGTCCAAGGAGAGTGTAACTACCGCCTAAAAGCAAATCCTGATCAAGCGGCAAGGAGTATTGTAAAGAGAGGGAGAAGCCTTAACAACATAAGACCAGTGACTATTGTTAAAGGTAACAGTGTTGGAAAGGAACAGAAAAAGGTTGATGTCAATACTCTTCTACTAAAACATTATGGTAATGAATGGCGACAGAATGAAACCCTGGAGTTTTTTAGACACGTATTAGATGACCCTGAAGTTGAAGTAAATGTTGACGATGAGGAAGGTTGCCAACCAGCCGAGGAGATGCCTTGTTACCAAATTTAGGAAATGAATACAGTCACTTTAGAATGTAGTGACTAGAAAACTTGGAAAAATTATAAAACTATTATCAAGTAAATTTTAATTTTATGGGATTCTGTACTTAAATACTGTATGTATTAGCAATAAAACTTAGGTTCCATGACTAATTCATTATCTGAGTTTTATTACCTTTTAAATTCATATTAATTAAGTCAAAGAACATTAACTTATTACTATTTTCTTGTCTTTTAAGGCCTGACAATGTTTGGTGTCAAAAGTAACAATCTCCATATCAGACCTTTGCAAAACTCACATTCTCCAGTTTGAGAAAACAAAAGTCACATTCTCCAAAGTTTAAATTCATTTTTTACTAACTTAGAGTGATTTTATATACACAAAATTTTGTAAATCTAATTTGTTGTGATGCAAACTCTAAGAACATATAATAGTTACCAAGGTTACTTTATTTTTAAGTGAGGTAGCGGTTTTTTGCGGTTTTCCTAAAATTTGAAAAAGTGGAGAGTGTGACTTTTGCAGTTAGAGCCCTCATATAAGGTCTAATAACGCAGCCATGGTCATATGCATATTTAATTTTTAATGAAAAAAGTAAAATAGGGAGTTATAGAATTATGATTAACTAAAATCAGAGTTAGTTTAAACAATTTAAAATTCAATTAGAGTCTTACGAATATTGTGTAAACGTTTTTAGTCAAAGAATAAATTAAAAAATATCTTTTAATCTTTTTGAAGTCACGAGGTGACGTTGGTTGCTAGTTACTTTTATTTAGTGATTAGTGATTATGATATTAGTAGGAATAAAACAATCGATCAGGATAGTTCAAAGAACTTTAAATTTGCCTCACCAGTATACCTGCTTGACAAAATCACCGGCTCTCCTTTTCGAAAAAAAGTTAAGCTAAATTGTTAATTGGCTTCCACGTTTTATTTATTTTATCACGATTTCTTAACTAAGAGTAGTGTGACTCCAAAGTATACAAATAGAACTCGTTGCACTTAAATAAAAAGCTCACTGATGCTTAAAGACTTTATTAGATAAAGTGAGCCAGTGATTTAGTCAGGTTGGTACACTGGTGAGACAAATTTCTCGTTCTTTTGAACTAACCTGATTTATCTTTGATTGATGTATTCTTATAAGTGAATCCACTCATAACAATCACTGTAATAAAAGTAATCACAGTGCCGTGGGATGTCCCCAAGATATCGACGTTATCCCGAGAGATCATGGACATCCCTAGGACGTCCACAATATCCCGGGACAGCAGGATATCCTAGGGATATCCTGGTTATCCTGGGATTGCAATGGAATGTGTGGGACACAAATGGGATATCCTGGGGACGTTATGTGTTGTGTGGGGATGAGTAAGTTAGTCAGTCAGTGAGTCAGTCAGCCAGGGCTTTGCCTTTTACAGATATAAGATATAAATGTCTAAAATCCGTTTTGGTGGGATTTGTAGTATGTTTTGTTTACAACAAACAGCTGATTATAATCCTGACTGTGATTTTCATTACACAGCTGATCAGCTCATCAAGCTTTTGATTTATTTTCTTGTATTATCTATTTATACTAATAAAGAAATTGTGTGTGTGTGTGAGTGTGTGTATTTTGTTTTTCCCCTAAACCTCAGAGCTGCACCCCAGTGGCACCAAAAGCAAAAGCTGCCATGTGATTCTTATGGATAAAAGGTTTTCCTAAATGGGTCGAAAACGGCTTTTCAAATCTGCCCCCGGATGGTACCACGTTGTCAGGGGAATAAAGGTCTTTGGATAATTATTTTCCCGGCATCAGGGCTCCACCCCGCTGGCTTCTTTGATCACTTCTCGACGTTCAATTTGGACGTGTGATGGTTCTTTTTAGCGAATTTCCCCTATAGGGAAGAAGCTATTACCATAGGACTCATGGTAAGACTTAAGCCCGAGACCATGATAACTTTTCGTTTTGAGGTCCCCAGACGCCTAAAACACCATTCGTTTAAATTTATATATATATATATATGTCCGTATAAGCACGATAACTCTCGTAAGAAAGGTCCGATCTTAATGAAATTTGGAACAAATATGTAAAGTACCATTTATTTGAACGAGTTCGTAAACCAGACAAATCGCCCCATCCGAAGGGGGGTTTTTGAGGGGTTTTGTACCCCAAAAATGGGTTTTTGGGTTTTTCACATGCAATTTTTATTTAAATCAAATTTTAATTCATACCATTGAATTCAGCTTAAAAAAATTTGGTATTTTGATCATTGCTCTACGTCAATTGGTTTCTGAGATATTGAAAGTGCTAAACACAGTACGTTGTCCAATGTTATTCTTAGGGAGAAAAAGAAAAATTTTATATCTCAGTTATTTATGAACATAAACTGACAAAACTTGGTATATCGCTTCATCTGGTTGTGGTTTGTTGTTGTTTGTACAAAAAAAATTTGTTTGCCAATGGTTTCCATAGCAGCAAACCTAGGTACTCGGTCCCCATGTTATTCTTAAGGAGAATAATTCAAATGTTATATATCGCTTATTAATGAATGTATATAGATGAAACTTCGTATGTGACTAAACCTAGATGAGTTCTATTGATATTTGCATAAAAACCCATTATTTTGTATTCCTTGTTGCAGAAAACCTGCGTGCTCATCCCTAATGTTATTCTTATGGAGAATAATGAATATTTTAAACATCCTTATGTATGAATATATTTCTTATGAATCCTGGTAGGAGGCTTAATGTGTTATTAAGATATATATATTCATTGGAAATTCGCTGAGTTCGTAGGTTTGCTGCGACGGGGTATTATTTGTGATATCCCAACATTGGATACGTAAAAAACACGTACCTCAGGGCTTCGCTCCCCTGAAAAAGTTGTCGTGCTATTTTTCCTGTTTATTTTTGTGAGTTTACGAAATTGTCAAAGATTCATAAAATTTGGGTAGTTTTTTATGACTCTGACCTTAGGGCTCCGCCCCAGTCACTAAAACATTGCCATGGTTATTCTTATAGAAAAATGAGTACTCCAGGTTATTGCAAAAAGTGCTCTTCAATTTGCTCCCGGAACATAATATGTTTTTAGGGGACTAAAAGTCATCAAATTATTTTTTTCGCGACCTTAGGGCTCCGCTTCACTGTCTTCTTCTATTACTTCCTGACGTCCAATTTGAACGTGTTATGGTTCTTTGGATTTGTTTTACAAACCTGCATGTTTTGAATAATGTCCAACGTTGGACACGTCCCCCCACAAACCTTAGGCCTCCGCCCACCCAAAATTGTCATGTAATTCTGTCACTTTGTTGTGTGATTTTAGCCAATTGTCATTAATCCATAACATTAGGGTATCGTAGGTTTTTTATGCCCCCGACCTTAGGACTCCGCCCCTTCGCCAGCAATGGCAAGGTTATACTGGTCAAGCACTTGGCAAAAGGCTGCTAGCAGATACTAGCTCTTACTTCACTAACTGGTTGGTGAGGTTGGGCAGAGGTCGGGTTAAGTAGTTGATTGCTTTGATAACTGGACATGGCCATTTCAGGAAACATCTCCACACTCTCGGACTCAGAAATGAAAGTCAGGTGTGTAGGCTCTGCAATCAGTCTGAAGAGACTGCCAAGCACATCATACTGGACTGCGAGAGACTCGGGGCAAGGAGAAGGGCTCTGTTTGGTTGTAAGCAACCAGGTGATGAAAGGGACGCTAGTATTGGTAAAAAACTCCTGGACCTCGTAAAGGGTACGGGCATTGGTTTGCCAAACTAACGTACTAGGGACACACAATAAGCTTCAGTTGACGTGTGAGGATCTTTGAATCTTTGGATCTCTGAATCCGTCCCTTCAACAACACATAAACATAAACATATAGGACTCCGCCCCAGTCGCTAAAAAATTGTCATGATTCTTAAGGGGGGAAAAATTACTCCAGGTTATTGCGAAAAAGGCTCATCAGATCTGCTCCCGGTCAATGCCAAGTTATTAGGGGACTTAAAAGACTTCGGGAAATCTTTTCCCGACCTCAGGCTCCGCCCCACTGGCATCTTCTACCACTTCCCAACATCCAACCACAGTCTACTATACACAGTCGCGCAGCTTAGTTGCAAAAATTGTCCGCCTGGCAGCGGCAAGCGACGCGAGCGCCCCTAGCGGGCCGCAAGCTCCTCGCTGCTCCAACGCCACTGGCCACAGTCTGCTCCTGCCAAGAGTTTGTTTACAAATTTTTGCGCTGTGGTGTTATTGCAACTGGTGTAGTTGTGTTTTAACAAATAATTTGTGCAAATTCCGTGTGAAAAATGGCTCCATCGAGAGGTGATGTTTGTAGTGCAATTAACTGTTCAAATAATAAAAAGAAAACCCTGATTTGTCCTTCTTTAGGGTCCCTAAAGATGCTGAAAGATCCAGAAAATGGGTTATAAATAGCAGAAGAGAAGATCTACTTGGTAAAAACATAGTGTACCTCCAAAACAACATTAAGTTTTGCTCGCTGCATTTTGAACGTTCCCAATTTATGAATGACAGTAAAAATAAATTAGTGTGGAATGCAATTCCCACATTGTTTGATAATCCTAACAAGCCACCAGCGATAACAACCAAAAGGAAATTGCCTATAAAGATAGCGGAAACTGAAACTAATTTTCCTGCTAAAAGAAAGAAATGTAAAGTTGGAAATGAGACTGAAAATTATAGGCCTATCGATGTAAGTTCAACAGATTTTCATGACATTTCTACTAACGAAAGTTTACCCGAATCACAGTGTGAAGATAACTTAAAAGAAATAGAACGTTTAAAAAAAGAAGTAGAATCGTTAAGAAAGTCGTGTCAAAACAAAAACAGGGAAATTCGTAGACTACGGGCAAAACGTAAAGAAGGAAAAACGTGTATTTGTAAGCGTAGTAATAGAGGCCTAAGTAAAGCAAACAAAACAAAAAAAATACAAGTGATGAATCACAGAAACCACATTAAAGATATTTTATCACAATATCTGTCAAAGGAAATGTTAAATGTAGTTTTAAGTCAAGTTAATCCGCAGAGAAAAAGGAAATGTGGAAACCGTTGGGGTGAGCAAATTAAAACGTTTGCATTAAATTTATTTTTTCATAGCCCTCAAGGATATACATTTTTAAGTAAGCATGTAAACTTACCATCAGTTCGGACATTGCAGAAGTTTACAGAGGGAGTTAGGCTTAAATTTGGCATAAACAAGGAAATACTTTTGTTATTAAAAGAAAAGGTTCAAACTATGGCAGAGCATGAAACAATTGTGAATTTATCTATGGACGAAATGTCATTGATGGAAAATTTATCATATAATCCTAATCATGATTATATATTGGGATTTGAAGATTGTGGTGCAGATAGAACAAAAAATATCGCTAACAGTGCTTTGGTGATTATGATTAATGGTATATTTACTAATATGAGACAACCATTAATGTATCTTTTTAATCAAGAAGCAATGGACGCTGAACAACTGAAAGCAATATTTATAGATGTTGTAAGCACATTGAAAGAAATAGGGTTAACGGTTAAAACATGTGTAACCGACTTGGGATCTAATTTTATTTTGTGGAGAAAGAAATTAGGTATCACCCAGGAAAAGCCGTATTATGTTCATGAATCAGACAAAATTTACTTTTTTTATGACACTCCTCACATTCTCAAAAGTGTACGCAACAATTTGGCAAAATATGACTTTCATTTCAGATCAGAGAATGACATTCCAATGGTGGCGTCTTGGAAACATATTGTCGACCTTTACATAGGCGACACTAACAGAAAATATAAATTAGCACCAAAACTGACCAAAAAGGCAATATATTTGCCACCATTTTTCAAAATGAAGGTTGTTACTGCTGCACGAGTTCTCAGCCATACTGTATCAGCGGCAATTGAAACACAAGTAGCTACTGGAAATATGGAACCATCCGCATATGCAACTGCCGATTTTTGCCAAAAAGTAAATAATTGGTTTGACATTTTCAATGGTTATTTTGTAAAAGGAAATGCTTTAAGGAGCAAATTAACACAATCATCAAGACATTTAGAGGAGTTGGCAGAAATTGATAAATGGGTATACTCTTGGAAAGTTTTTGATAAACAAAATAAGGACAACAAATAGAATAAAATGCATAAATGCACTAAAAACAAACAACGAGTCGCTGAGGTTGTTGGCGAATGAAATCCATACAGGGCAATTTTCTGGTAAATATTTGCTCACGAGGAAAATAAACCAAGATGGATTAGAAAACTTTTTCTCTGTTATCAGGCACAAAGGAGGATTTAGAAGTAATCCGTCCCCACAACATTTTATTTCCGCCTTCAATAATTCTACTTTAAGAAGGTTGCTAAGCTCAGAAATAAACACAACAGGAAATTACGAAAATTTAGACTGGGGACAGCTTATTCTGGATATAACATCGATGAACAATGTTAAAGTTTCTTCTTCGTTGTTTGAAGAAAAAGATCACGTGTTGGATGTCAAAGGAAATTCAAGCACTGACTATCCGAGGGACATGGGTGAATTAAATAGTATGCGGTATGTTTTTGGATTTGTGTTAAAAAAGTTCTTTGAAGTGCATAAATGTGATCTATGCAAATCGTCTTTGGTAGAACAAAGCGACAGTATTAACGACGAAAGTAACAAGTTGTACATATACTTCAAGAACTACGACAATACATCAAGATTACTAATTTGTAAAAGTAGCATTTTCAATTTTTTTGAATCATGTGAAAATCACTTAGCTTCTATATTTGATCTACATTCATACAAGATTGGATGTGGTTTGATTTTCGTTAAGAATCTAATGGATATCTCTGGTTTTCCTGATGAGTGCTGTCCGGATACAAAGTTGTGTCTTGTTCAACTTTTTGTGAAAATACGAATTTATTACACATTAAAATTTACCAATGAAACTTTGCATTCAAAAAAAAGAAAAGACAAGAAATATCTTACATTTAAACATTTAGGGTGTTAACCTGTACATTGAACAAGGATTTCTAACATAAATGATTGTTGACAGAATTGTATAAAATATATATTAAAATATTCCCTGCGTCTAAATTTAGTTTATTTTTCTATTACCTACTTATAAAATTCTTTAAATCATTCATAATCTCATAATATTACGGCAAACAATGTTACATTAACTCAGCAATATTATTTAACAACAAGAAGAACAGATTGTTGCCATATAAGCCAATAGAGTAAAATAGCGGTTGAGCTTGCGAGCCGCTTGGAGCGCTAGTGTCGATCGCGCGGACATCTCAACATACGACTGAGCTGCGGGACTGTGTATAGTAGACTGTGATCCAACTTTGATTTGTGATGGTTCTTTGGAATTTGCTTACAAATATTTATGTCTTGAATGATCCCCAACGTTGGATGTGTGCACCCCCTCCCCTACCACCAACATTTGCTACTACTTTGCCATGTTATTTTTATGAAGAACAGAGTTCTCCAGGCGATTGCGAAAAAGGCTCCTCAAATCTGTTTCCGGACGATACCAGGTTGTTATCAAGGTTCGTAGAGCTTTCAGACTACGTGTGCTTACTTACATAAGAGTAATGTTCGCAGCAAAGATTTCTTACGAGGGCGTCCAGCTGATTCGTAAATCAACAACATACCATAAAGTGTTGCCAACCTTAAAGGGTTATTAATGGTACAGATATTATTAAATTGCCACTGGACATGCAGAAAGAACATTTAAACCCTTAATAGATTAATATAATAATACAAATTCATCAAAACAATATATTAGTTTCATAAAATAACCCATATAGCACAAGTACATCAATTTGACGTAAAATTGATGTAAAAAATGTCAATGTCATTGATATTGTTGATGTCATATTGACATCAAATGTCGTCAAAATGACGTCAATTTGACGTCAATTGGAAGTAAAAAGGGCAGTCAATTTTACGTAAAAATGACGTAAAAAACAGATCAAACATGACATCATATTGCCATCAAATTGATATCAAACAAGCAGTATAGAAAAGAAAAAATTGATGTAAAATGTACGTCAATATGATGTCAAATGTACGTCAATATGAAGTCAAATGTACGTCAATATGATGTCAAATGTACGTCAATATGATGTCAAATGTATATCAATAGGATGTAAAAAATTTCTTAATATTGTGCTGTAAGTTATTTAAATAAAATGTTGTTTTCTACCAGGATATGCACAGAATTGTTTTGTTTCTCAAAATAGGTTGTTTTGAGAATTTCGTTCTGTCTTAAATATCAATATGTTTTGCGTTTAAGATCAAAATTAAAATTATCAGACATGTGAAGCCGACCTCAAAGAGACTAAATTTATTTTTATAAAAACTTCAGTATTAAAAATGGCAGTGTATCAAGGTGCCAATATCTGTGAATGTATACAAAGCATTTTGATTTATACAATTTAGTGACTCCAATTTTAACTAATTACCAAAACAATAAATCATACTAATGCCCACTTTAGTATTTTGGGCGCAAACATATTTAAGGCCTTTAGCCCAGACTTAGCTTTTGATCTGGAAAAACTCGTTTATAAGTAGGCTAATTTTATATTCTTTTTAAAAAAGTTATTGTCTAATATGTACCGGTAGAGGATTATTTAAAATTATGGGAGCGCAGGATTGGAACAGTCAGGACATAGCGCAGTAAAAATGTTTGGCGGGGAACTGGCACTGCCCCCACCCCGCAGCCGCGAGTACTACACCAGGAAGCCATGCCCTTGTCCCCAGTCCATACATAAAAACAGCAGTTCTGCCAACTGACATAAACATTAGAATTGTTGTATACTCCTAAAATACAAAAATTTCAAACCACGAATCCTGTAATTTCCTGAATCTTATATATTAATACGCCAAAAAAGGCGCTTTTATGGTTAGGAAAACTTCTCCGTTGTTTCTTGACCAATTTTAATGTTTGAAGTGTCAAAGAATTCGACTCAGTTCGTAGTTTTGCAATTAGGTTTTTAATTTTCAATATCTTTATTCTCAAGGGTACGGGCTGCCCTAAAAGTTGGTTTTTTGCTCATAAGATTAATATGGGGAATACATTTATTTGAATTGCAGCTGTTAACACATTATGGACAGGTTATTAGCAATACCAGATGTTCCAGATATTAGCAATATCATAGAATGTAAGCAGTTAAACAATGTTAATTCTAATTACACTGATGAGGAAAATATGGTACTCGTACGATAAATATCGTGTTTCCAGCAACACGGCAGATTGGATTGGGGTTCACGTGACCTTCCAGCTGTTTTTACGAGGTCTCTTTCGGTTAAGTAGAAAACCTTAAATAGATCGACTCAGCACACCTGGTCTGAAAGCTCTACGAACCTTGGGTTGTTAGGAGAGGTTAACAAACTTCGGATAATTTTTTCCAGACATCAGGGCTCTACCTACCTCACTGGCTTCTTCCATCATTTTCTAATCTCTGATTTTGCTATGTGACATATGACATGTGGTTATTTGGATTAGTTTTAAAACCCACATTTCTTCAAGATTCAAGATTCAAGATGTTTATTTTCCATGAGATACATTTGTTTTTACATTGGAAATTGTCAGAAATTGTTTATACGTTAGAAACATTTGTCTTTGTCAATATAAAGTTTCTTGAATAAAGTCCCAACTTATAAACGTCCCGCCCAGTATCTTTAAGGCTCCGCCCCTGGCAAAGTTTAAATGTAATTTTTTTGTTTGGTACCGATTTTAGCCAGTTAGTTGTTATTAATGTATTGTATCCGTCAAATTTCGATGGACACCTACTAGTTTTACCTTATTTTGTATGCTTTGATATTGTTTTAAAAGCGATTTAGTGTATATTTTAAGGTTTACAAAATGAAATAAACTCCTAGGGTAACATACAAAAAGTGTAGGGTATTTTCACCGCTAGTTTAGGGTAAATCTCATCTACTGGCACCACTGCCTGAAACTGAAAAATTAACAAAATGAGAATGAGAATATGAGAATAGTATACAAACAAACACAAACAAGCCACAGCTAAAAAAAAATTAACTGAAAGCCGGCAGCCGGCAAGACGGCACGACAGACAGCGTTCAGCGTTGTGGTTGTGTGTAGTCTTGTGATAGATTTTTATTCGTGACTGGCCATGCCTCATGGCACTGTAAAGGCGGATTTGTTTTCTACCTATATCTTGCGCGGAAAACTAATTTTTCAAGTACATAATAATTGTTGACTTTCAATTCCATATTTCAAATTACTTGCCATGACGAGCTATCACAAGAAGAACCTTAATCAAGAAGAGCCCCGATGTGTTGTTTGCTCCTTGGGTTTTTATTTCAGAGGTAGGGTCTAGGTAGCAATGTGTTTGCAAAATGCAGAATTAGTTAATACGTTATTACATCTTTGGCTATTTCCACTTTTATCATTTTAAAACTTCCAGGGTTCCCACAGACTTGGGAAGTAAACAAATTGGTTAGGGTGAAGGATGGTCGGTCGGTTAAACTTTCGTAAGAAAGCTAATAAGCCTAGCCAGGAAAAATCTCACAAAACCAAGTAAAGTCGGGGGCAATTTTGATAAATTGATTCAAAATCAAAGTTGTATTAGGCCTATCTTCAGTTATTTGCCTATTTTGAATCTGTACTAACAGCCAGCGTAGGCCTAATTTCCATGACAAGCTTACCAAGATCCTAGGCCCAATAAGTGCTCTCTGCGAAATGTCAGGGTCTACTCAGATCTTGAGGCAAGTTCAGGTTTTTTTTTCAGCAGAAGATATTTTAAGTCTTTTCATTTTATTTTTACTTGAATTCAATTTGTTTTGTTAGCCTTTTAACTCAGTAGGCCTATTTTTGATTCAAAGTTAGGGCCTAATTTGTCAACCTTTCAGCCTTAGGCACTACTGTAAGTCCTGTTTGGTTGAAAGTATCAAATTAGGTCCTTTATTAAAGTTTTCAATGGGAAGGTTTGTTTACAGCATCTATACTTTACTTTGAATAAGTTAGACAGCTTATATTTAATTACCGTACAGCCTTTGACTTAAGATTTTAACTGCAGAATTCTCAGGAATCCGGATCACACTTACCGTACCCAGACTCTGGGTTATGATGATCTTGAATTTAAAAAAACAATTGTTATACTGTAAATAAAAACGGAACTTTATGGTTCACGGTTTAGCTCCTTGTTTTTTTTCACATGATTACTCTGCATTATAGAAATGTCGTATGCAGGCTAGTTTTATATTTTCAGACGCTCTGTGTTTCTGTAAAATTGTTAATGAGGCAGAGGAAGTTGTCGTGGCTGCACTTCCACAGACGCCCGGTCGAACAATCAAATAAAAATAATGGATATAAAATACTGTATCTATATATTTATTGGTATAAATAATATAAGTTATTACTGTTTCACAATAAATACAAGTAAATTTATCATACATGTCTCAGTGCTGGTTTTAATGCCTCCGTGACTTGTTTCTCTCAATGCAAAATAATAATTAAAAACGTTTACATTAAAGAAGTATATGATTGTTAATATGTTTCTTAATCTAACCTTTGCTCCTACAAAAAAGTTTTTTTCAAAGCACTAACTGATGAAACGTTATGTTTATTTAACGTTTTACAACTCCGAAACAACACTTGATTTTCTACCTTCTTTTTCATCTTAATATTGTCGTTACAAGCTCTGTATTTCATTGATTTTGTAATTAGGCTAAACTACGATTTTTCAAAAACGACAGTATTTTCTTCTTTGATAAACAATTTTCATAAAGAAAACTCCAGTTAATTAATTAATTCAGATTATCTGCTATTTTCCAAACAAAATACAATGTAAGTTATGTAGGCCTAAATCAAATTTAAGTTATATGTGATAAAAACATATAGGTACCTAGGTATTATTACGATTATAATAAGTCAGCTGTATTGATTTGATCCAATATAACTTATTTATATCGAGATATGAAAACATTACGCATATAAATTAATGTCATTCGATTGTTCCACCTCGCGTCCGTGGAAGTGCAACCATTGTCGCGCAATGGAGGGGCATAGTCACAGTCCTCTCTTAGCTTAACTGTGCCGTTATCGCTGTTTGTTATTGTTTTGTATTTGGTGTACTACTCCGTTCAGGTTTTCTTCTGTTGATGACCCATCACTGGCGATATTAAATCAGTAGACCAGTGATGGTGACGGTTTTGATTATACAGTAGGTAGACTTCATGATTTATAGTGTATATTATATTAAATCTCTAAAAATGTTCTTAAATTTCAATATTTTTGGTTTAAACTAGGTACAGTTAACGTTTAATGTAATATATATGTTCCTCTGATAATCCGACCTTTTTTGTGTTCCGACCATGCTCTCTGTCTTGAAGGTGACGGATTACAGAGTTTCTACTATATTGTGGAATGAAAATAACTTTCTGTAAGCTCACTCTTGTATTAACTTAACACGTAAACGAAAACGCATAGGCTATTGTCATAATTGTTAACCTTAGCCTAAAGGTGGAGTTGATGACAGAATTTAATTCATGCCCACCTCCGGGAAATCCGGATTTTTCGAAATCCGTCCACGAGAATCATCCATAATTCTGAGATTCTACCGTAGATATTTTGTGCAGCCTACAATTTAAAAATACCAATGTTTGGTTTGACCTATATGACAGTCTCTAAGTAGGTTAGTTAACTTATGTAGGATTAATCAGCAGTAAAATTATTGATCGACAAAAATATTAAATATTTCCATGGATTTGATAGTTTGATAATTATATTCAATTGTTTCACTGGCCTAATGAGAGTTATTTATTTCTTATTGAAATAATGAAATAACGTTTTATCTTCAATAACTAATTAGGTTACAATACAATTACAAAGGAATTATTTAAAAATACTAAAACCATGTTTAGCCAGTTGCGATGGGTTAGCTAAATATAACAAATACAAAAATTAAGAGTCAACCTTTAGGCCCTATACAAAATAAATAAACGGAACTACAGCCAATGAATCTGGACAACAATCCGTAATAATAATAGTACCCTGCCTTTTTGAGAAAAGCTTAAAGTAAATTATTTCATGTATCACTAAACTTAGCTGGCCATAAATGCATTGAGTGACTTTTCAAAGCATACAGAATTTCTATAATACTGTAATTTCAACTACCGTATGCCTAACTTATGGTACATTTAAGTTACCAGAATGTCGATAATAATACCCACTGTAACGAAGATTGAAAAGTGAGCAGTTGAAATGGTTTTTGGGTGAACATAATCTAAAAGTTATCCTTCAGTTAACTTATTGGTAATTATATCGACCTCCAGTCACCAACAAATTAGCCTATAATTTCTTTTCCAAAATGTTTAAAATAATGTCCTGATTTCGAAAATGTGAGTTATTTTTCTCGGAAACATCGAAAAAGGGAAAACTGGAGAAATATATTTGTTTTGTAATATTAACTTAAAAAGTTAAGTAGTAGGTACTCTTACTCTAATTGTGCAGAGTTTTACATTGAACAAGTAATAAGTGAGCTTTTGTAAAAAGATTGTAAAATCCAAACATGTGTATATTACTATTGGCAACATTGGGCAGCAGCCACATATCACTCAGAAGTTGTAATTACTCCAGACAGTTGAAAGTGTTTTTAGTAAAGTATGAAGTTTCTGTGCACAGAACTTGGTCTAGGGCCTCAAATTCTGTAAATCCGGTACTGTTTTGAAGAATATTTTGTCAGTAGTCCTATCTAATATAGGGTTGCCATGTGGTAGTGTGGGAAAAAGAGGGATTTTAGCTGGCGACCCCTGAAAAAATAGGAGATTTTTTAATAACCCCCATGGGGGGGGTGTCCAACAACTGTACAAAAATATAATAATACACTCGTCTCAGCAAACCTGCGTAATCAGCGAATTTCCAATGCATATATATGAGACTCACTACTACATAGAGCTATTTACCAAGTTTCACAAAAATACATCCATAAATAAGTGATATATATTCTATTCATTTTATTTCATTTTATTTATTCTTCATAAGAATAACATTAGGGTTGAGGACGCAGGTTTGCTGCAACAAGGAAGATAAGTAATGTGTTTTAGCGAATTTCCCCTATAGGGAAGAAGCTATTACCGTAGTCGGCATGGTAAGACCTAGGCCCGGGACCATGATAACTTTTCGTTTTGAGGTCCCCAGACCCCAAAAACACCATTCGTTCGAAACTGTATGTATATATATATATATATATATATGTGTCCGTGAGCACGATAACTCTCGTAAAAATTATCCGATTTTGATGAAATTTGGTATAAACGTGTAAAGCAGCATTTATGACTTTAAGTTCGAAAACCAGCCAGATCGCTTTATCCGAAGGGGTATTTTGGGGGGGTTTTGTACCCCAAAAATGGGTTTTTTGAATTTTTTACATATAATTTTGGAAATAGTCAAATATTAGTTTTCACCATTGGATTCAGCTTAAAAAAACACACAATTTGGTATTTTGATCATTTCTCTACGTCAATTGGTTACCGATATATTGAAAGTGCTAAACACAGTACGTTGTCTAATGTTATTCTTATGGAGGATAAGTAAAATTTTATATCTCGCTTATTTATGAACGTATACTGACAAAACTTGGTATATGGCTTCATCTGGTTGTGGACCATTGATATTTGCTCAAAAAAACAATTTTTTGCCAAAGGCTCCCGTAGCAGCAAACCTGCGTACTCAGCCCCATGTTATTCTTATGGAGAATAAGTAACGTGTTATCTCCCTTAACTATGAAAATAAATTAATGAAATTTGGTATGTGGCTTTACCTAAATGAGTTATATTGATATTTGTATAAAACCCCATTTTTGTTTTCCTTCCTTCAGCAAACCTGCATACTCAGCCACCATGTTATTCTTATGGAGAATAATTAAAATGTCATAAATTGTTTATTTATGAATGTATATTGATGAAACTTGGTATGTGGCTTTATGTGGTATTAAGATACATATATATGCATTGGAAATTCGCTGAGTACGCAGGTTTGCTGCTACGGGGGTATTTTTGCAATTATCAATACAACTGAACCAGGTGAAGCTACATACCAAGTTCTCTTCATGTAGGTTCATAATTAAGGGAGATATACAACTTGACTTATTCTCCATATGAATAACATGGGGGCCAAGTATGCAGGTTTGCTGCTACGGGGACTGTCAACAAAACACTTGTTTTTTTGTGCTAATATCAATATACCACAACTAGTTGAAGCCACATACTAAGTTTCATCAATATACATTCATAAATAATCGAGATATAGAATTTTATTTATTCTCCATAAGGATAACATTGGACAACGTACTGTGTTTAGTACTATGAATATCTCTGCAACAGTTGAACGTAGAACAACGATTAAAACACCAAAATGTTTGTTTTGTTGAGCTAAACACATTTATAAACAGAAATGAGAAGTTTTTAGTATAACTATCTGAGAAAAATCTAAAAACCTTTTTCCCATAAGATTAACATGGGACACGTTTTTTTGGATTTTCTCCGCAACCACTTAACCTAGGTTAATGATTCAAAATACTAAATTATTTGTTTTTTAAGCTCTATAAAATGGCTATAACCAAAATTGAGTGTTTTTAACATTTTGGGGTCAAATTTGCAAAAAACAGAATTTTGGAAAATTGTAAACCCCCATAAAACCCCCTTCCCATAGTGCGATCGATCTGGTTTTCGAACTTAGTCATAAATGCTACTCTCCACATTTGTGCCAAATTTCATCAAAATCGGGTGTTTCTTTCAAAAGTTATCGCGGTAACGGACACATACCGTATATATATATATATATATATATACACACATATATATAAATTTGAACGAATAGTGTTTTTGGCATCTGGGGACCTCAAAACGAAAAGTTATCATGGTCTCGGGCTTAAGTCTTACCATGCCACCTACGGTAATAGCTTCTTCCCCATAGGGGAAACTCGCTAAAAACAAAAATGTATAGCCTAAAAGAACAGGACCTATACCTACTTTTCAGATTTATAATTTAACAAAGTTCAGAGAGCTATAAATCTTCATAGGTACTGATTTTCAGTGTTCGTTAACGGTGAATATAAATGGATAGTTAACGATATTTCCTACCAAAATAAAGCCAAATAGTAACAAATAATACAGGTTAGAATTATAGGGAAACATGATTTAGCTTTGGCAATCGTTACATGACAAAATAAAGTTGCAAACCTAAATACGTTCACAGAACACAATATTTGCGTTATCCAACGCAAATTTTCTAAAAGAGGAGATTTTGGATTTTTTACGGAAATTCCTCAGAGCTATATTTTTAGCCTAAAAATCTGGTAATCTCTGGGGAAATCCTGTGATATGGCAACCCTAACCTAAGATAATAAGCATAAGCGCACATTAAAACACAAAAATGAAGCATAAAAACACGGACACAAACATCAAGAACACATATGTATTTGTTTAGGTTTGTTTTAGTCACGTCACTAATCTTAACTGTTCCCTCTTTGATATTTGTTTACAAAAGAAAGTTTAACAACGTCTAATGATAAATGCAATATCAGATTGATATTTTTGACAACTATGTGTCAAAGCCTGGTTGTTGTACACGATGGAGGATTTAAAAAACTGTTCTCAAAAAAGGAAATAAAAAAAAATACCCCGTTGCAACAAACCTGCGAACTCAGCGAATTTCCAATGCATGTATATGTTTCTCACTACCACATAAAGCCACTCACCAAGTTGCATAAAAATACACAAATAAATAAGTGATATATAGCATTTTATTTATCCCCCATAAGAATAACATAGAGTACACAGGTTTGCTGCAACAAGGAACACAAAATATGAGTTTTTATGCAATTATCAATATAACTTAACAAGTTGAAGATGCATACCAAGTTTTATTAATTCATGTCATAATTAAGGGAGACATGACATTTTACTTATTCTTCATAAGAATAACATGGGGGCTGAGTATGCAGGTTCGCTGCTGCGGGGAAAATCGACAACAAATTTTTTTTGTGCAAATAAATAAATACAATTTTATTGTCACTAAGCCAGTGTCAAATATGGTCACTGTATATTAGCAATATACAGTGCTAGGTGAAGCCACATGCCAAGTTTAATCAATAAACATTCATAAATAATCGATTTATCAAATTTTGATTATTCACCATAAGGATAACATTGGACAACGTACTGTGTTAAGCACTTTGAATATCTCTGCAACGGTTGGTCATAGAATCACAATTTAAACACCAAAATGATTGTTTTGTAGAGCTGAACTGTTTGGTAAAAGCAAATGTGAGGTTTACATTAAAATTAACTGAGGAAAAGCAAAAAACCTTTTTCCCATAAGATTAACATGGGAGATTTTATGAGCACGTTTTTTGGATTTTCTCCGCAACCACTCAACCTAGGTTAATGATTCAAATTACTATATTATTTGTTTTTTTAAGCTCTATAAATGGTTGAAACCAAAATTAAGTGTTTTAAAAATTTTAGGGTGAAAAATGAAAAAAAAAACTGATTTTTGGAAAATTTAAAACCCCCATAAACCCCCTTTCCCAGTCATGAATGTCACTTTGCACAATTGAGCCAAATTTCAACAAAATCAGACAATTTTTACTCAAGTTATCGTGTTAACGGACACATATATACATACATATATATAAATTTGAACGAATAGGTAGTGTTTTTGACATCTGGGGACCTCAAAATAAAAAGTTAACATGGTCTCGGGCTTAACTCTTACCATGCCACCTACGGTAATAGCTTCTTCCCTATAGGGGAAATTCGCTAAAACTCTAGGCTATATAGCTTAATTGGCCGTTCCAGTTCAGGAACAACATACCAGAAATCAATAAATTATTCCCTTGCCTAATGTCAAATAAACTTTAAAATTTTACAATTGGAGGTGTTTTAGCCCTATTCCAAAACTGTCAGTTTTATTGAGCCAATTTGGGAAGTTGCTCTGAGGTCCATTGTTCGGTTAATTCTGTGTTATACTATACAGCCGCATGTGTAACTCACTCACTCAGGTATACGAAATCTAGACCACTTCTAGAGGACCTAGAAACCTGAAATTTGGCATAAAGGTACCTTTTCTCTTGAAACCCCCAGGAAAATATGCAAAACTTACAATTTAATATTTGAAACTCCGTAAAAATAAATATAAATAATTTAGTTCTCGCTTTTGAGGTTAACTGATGTCGGTAATGCAGTATGCAGCTCAATTGGTATGTTGTACTACGTTACCGACATGCATTATTATGTTTTTTAAACTTTCGGTGTAATCCGTAATGACAATACATAAATATTGATGGGTTTTTGCGTATAATCGTTTTGTGGCAATCCAGTCACAATAAATGTCTTTCTTATTAAATATTTATAATCTTAAACTTAATTAAATATTCTTTCATGGTCTCATAATTGCATTGACTAATAAACCTGTTATTTATTCTGAAAAATATAATTTTAGGTTCTCTCTGGTAAGAAAACTCATTGTTTTAACCACGCTTTAGATGATTCAGACGATTTAGAATCTATCGGTGATGAATTGTCCACTTGTTTACGTAATTTTTGTAGCACAAGAAATATGCAAAATCTTATCGGTACTATAGTGAATGTAGTAAGCAGCTTATGCTGTAATACAAATTTAACTATTTTTCTATTAAATCAATATATTCTTAACGCATTTTTAAAGGAATTGGTAGTTACCCAACTACGTTATAACCTAAGGTTGTGTCTCGAGGGTAATAATATTTTCAAAATTCTGTAGGCCTGTGACACTTGAGGAACTCTGTTTTTTAATTTTGTTCAAGGTTGTATGACGGTTTTATTTTCATTTACATTTAGTGCTTGGAGGCTTGATATTTGACACACAATATCTTCACATTTATCTTCAAGAAGCGGTAGTCAAACTATCATATTTTACTATTCAAACCCCTCAAACAAATTTATAAAACCTAATTGTTTTATAACTTAACAATCTGCTTTACCGACTTCTTCACGTAATGTATTTTTAATATAGCTCTTGCAGCCAAAGGAATGGTCCAAACGAACAACGCAGACCACCACGTGCCACGGATTTTAGAGGTTCTACAACTTTGTTCTTATGACCTTTTGCAGTACCGGTATCTCGCCCCCTTCACCCTTGGGTAGTGCCAGATTTGTTTCAAATTTCAGCTATTTTTCAAGATTTATTCGTGGTTATAAATAGTTTGTCACTAATGGAGAACTTAAAGGCCTAATATTTGGCACACTGTCTTATCAAATTACATTAAAAAAGTAGCAGCAGTCAGAATCCCATATCTGACCACTTAAACACCCAAACAAATTAAAGCCTTTGAAATTTGCTATGTTTGTTAGTCTTTTTGGGTATATTTTGAATTTTGCGCTCCGCCAAAGGTAAAAACCCACATAAATTATGCTCTATTTGTTGCAGAAGGCTTTTCGTTACCCAAATACATTAGACGTCTTATAAAGGTTATATTACAATATCAGAGTAGGGTTTTAATTTTTTACAAGCACTTACGTTATACATACTATACGTCTCCATGCCACGTAGTATTCAGCATCAAGCATATGACTAGTTTTGTTTATTTAAACCCCTTAATACAGTATAGTAAAAGCCTTAGATTTTTTGGGTATTTAGGTCTTAACTTGAATTTGGCCCAAGATAGATCCTTGAGGGACTCTATATTTAATGTGTTTAAGATTGAATTACATTACTTCTATAAGAGAATTATTTACTGGTTTCTGGTTTTATTTCCACGTATTATTAGGATGAGTAGTAGTAATATGTCTGCTGATTTATCTGCTTTCTCAAGATGATGCCACTTCTACTAGAGCTAGGAAAGAGAGATTTAGCATGCATGTTCCTTGTACTCTCAAATCTCCATACAAATTTCCAAAACCTACTATTTCAACGTACTTACAGGCTTTATATTTTGCACAAAACATGTCTACACATTTATCTTCACAAATCAGTAGATAAACAAACTTATTTTAAATTTAAACCCCTCATAAAAATGTAATACCTCAACTGTTATATAATTAACAATCTGCTTTACTGACTTATTCATGTAATGCATTTATGAATAGCTCTTGCGGCCAAACTGATTCCTGTCAACTCGATCTACAACTTTGGTCCTGTGACTTATTATCGCATCTCACCCTTCACCCTTAGATTGAGCTAGATTCATTGTTTTTAGTTATTTTTGGACATTCCTTCTGTGGGTTTTTAATATGCCACTACTACTATAACTAGGAACGTGATATTTAGCACGCATGTGCCCTGTATCATCAAGTCTTCTGAAATAATCCCGTCAGTTCTTTGTTGTCTTAGAATGAGTAGCAGTAACATGTCGGTTCCGGCCTCTGGGCCACATGATGGGACACCACTTTATCCTGCCTGAGGCCAAACAGCGACCTTGGGGCGAAGCCCCCAGCCAGCGAAGCGAGTCTAATATATATACAGCCGCATGTGTAACTGACTCACTCACTCACTCACTCACTCACTCACACTCACTCACTCACTCACTCACTCACTGAGGTATACGAATTCTAGACCACTTCTAGACGAGCTAGAAACCTGAAATTTTGCATGCAGGTAGCTTATAGCTTGTAACCCCCAGGAAAATCGCCAAAACCGACGGTTTTGTATCTTAAACCCCCCAAAAAATATTTAAAACCCCCCCCAAAAATGCTTATTTTAAAATTACAGTTTTTGAGCTCTAGCGGACGATCAGATTGACCTATCAAAAAACGGGCACCACCATGTGCCACGGATTTTGCAAGATCTACAACTTTGTTCTTATGACATCTTGTCGTATCTCGCTCCCTTCACCCTTAGGTAGCGCTAGATTTTTAAAATTTTAGGCAATTTCGACGGTTATTTTCGTGGTTTTTAATTTCCTATCACTTTAATTTAGTATATAAAGGCTTGATATTTTGCACTCAATATGTTGACACATTACCCTTCACGAAACACTCAATAAACTAACATGTTTTAGTAATTAAACATCCCAAAAAAATTAAAACCCCTAATTATTCCATAATTGTCAAACTGCATTATCGACTTACTCAGGTTATTCTAGATAAGCTAGAAACATGGAATTAGGCCTACATGTAGCTTGTCCATTGCAACCCCCAGAAAAATTTCAAAAAGGTATAATTTTTTATTTTAACCTCCTCAAAAAAGTTCAAAATGGAGGAAATTTTGAACATCTCCAAAATAGTGCATTTTTGTGGCTGTAGCGGCCGAACGGTTGGTCTTATCGAGAAACGGAGACCACCACGACATACGGATGTTAGACGATCTATAACTTTGGTCCTATGACTTTTTGTCGAATCTTGTCTCCTTCACCCTTAAGTAGCGCTAGATTTTTCAAATTTCGGCATATTTTCGTAATATTTTGGCCGTTTTTTATTTCCTATCACGTTAATATACTTGATGGAGGCCTAATATTGGGCACGCAGTATGTCTACATTACACTTAGTAAATAGCAGCAGAAATATGACCAGTTTTTATTAAATAAACCTGCCGAAAAATGAAAAACTCTAAATATCTTTAGATATGACCATTTTCTTAGTATAAGTAGTGGTGTATTGGGGGTTCTGGCCAATTTATATTATTGGACATACACGTGACACCAATAATACTTGAGCTAGAGACGTGAGATTTTGAATGCATGTTCCTTGCACCTTTTCTTCCCAAATCCTACTATTTTTAGTTTGAACTATCTCAACAAAATAAATAATTGTGAATACAAAAATCAAAATGTAGTATTTTTTATTTGAGCTCTAGCGGCCGAACGGTTGTCCTATTGAAAAACGAAGACCACCACGTGCCACAGATTTTAGAAGAACTACAACTTTTGTCCTATGACTTTTGCCGTATCTCACCCCCTTCACCCTTAGATAGCGCTAGATTTTTTAAATTTAAACTTTTTTCATAGATTTGTTCGTGGTTTTTAATGGTTTGTCGCTCTCATATAGAACTTAGAGGCCTAATACTTATCAAACAGTATTCCTACATTACAGTTAGTACCAAGCAATACTCCCACGCCCAGATCAAGTAACTTAAACACCCAAAAAAATCAAAGTTTTATGAGCTCTTGTAGACTTTTCGTGTTTTTCGGGTGTATTTTTTATGTTGGCTCTGTTAAGGGTAAAATTCTTTATAAATCATGCCATATTTGTTGCAGAAGGCTTCTAGTTACCCAAAGTCATAGCATTTCAGGTTGTTAACAGTAGTCGTATTCCTTGTCTGGTTCAAACGACGCCTTATAAAGGCTACATTATACATCAGTTAAGGGTATTAATTTGTTTTAAGCACTTAGGTAATACATGGAGGCTTACCATTTAACATACTACGTCTCCATGACAAGTAGTATTCAGAAACAGAATTTACATTTAACTGTGGCCAAACAGCGACCTGGGGGCGAAGCCCCCCACAGGGGTCTGGGGGCGGAGCCCCCAGCGAGCGAAGCGAGTCTAATATATATACAGCCGCATGTGTAACTCACTGACTGACTGACTGACTGAGGTATACGAATTCTAGACCACTTCTAGAAGAGCTAGAAACCTGAAATTTGGCATGTATGTAGCTTGTACCTTGTAACTCCTAGGAAAATTCCAAAAAGTTATAATTATTTATTTTAACCTCCTCAAAAAAATTCAAAATGGAGGAAATTTTGAACATGTCCAAAATAGTGACTTTTTATTTGAGCTGTAGCGGCCGAACGGTTGGTCCTATGACTTTTTGTCGTATCTCGTCTCCTTCACTCTTAGGTAGCGCTAGATTTTTCAAATTTCGGCATATTTTCGAAATATTTTGGCCGTTTTTTATTTCCTATCACGTTAATATACTTGATGGAGGCCTAATATTGGGCACGCAGTATGTCTACATCACACTTAGTAAATAGCAGCAGAAATATGACCAGTTTTTATTAATTACCTGTCGAAAAATTAAAAAATCTAAATATCATTAGATATGAACGTTTTCTTAGTATAAGTAGTGGTGTATTGGGGGTTCTGTCCCAATTTATATTATTGGATATACACGTGACACCAATAATACTTGAGCTAGAGACGTGAGATTTGGCATGCGTGTGCCTTCCATCTTTTCTTTCCAAATCCTACTATTTTTAGTTTGAAATATCTCAATAAAATAAATAATTGTGAATACAAAAATCAAAATGTAGTATTTTTTTATTTAAGCTCTAGCGGCCGAACGGGTTGTCCTATCGAAAAACGAAGACCACTATGTGCCACGGATTTCAGACGAACTACAACTTTAGTCCTATGTTATTTTGCCGTATCTCACCCCTTTCACCCTTAGATAGCGCTAGATTTTTTAAATTAAACTTTTTTCACAAATTTGTTTGTGGTTTTTAATGGTTTGTCGCTCTAATATAGAACTTAGAGGCCTAATACTTATCACACAGTATTCCTACATTACAATTAGTACTAAGAAATACTCCCACGCCCAGATTAAGTATCTTAAACACCCAAAAAAATCAAAGTTTTTGAGCTCTTGTAGACTTTTCGTGTTTTTCGGGTACTTTTTCTATGTTGCGCACTGTCGAGGGTAAAATCCCTTATAAATCATGTCATATTTGTTGCAGAAGGCTTTTAGTTACCCAAAGTCATAGAATTTCAGGTTGTTAACGGTGGTCGTATCCCATATAAGGTTCAAAATACGCCTTTTAAAGGCTACATTATACATCAGTTAAGGGTATTATTTAAGACAGGGACCTGGGGGCGAAGCCCCCCACAGGGGTCTGGGGGCGGAGCCCCCAGCGAGCGACGCGAGTCTAATATATATACAGCCGCATGTGTAACTGACTCACTGAGCTATACGAATTCTAGACCACTTCTAGACGAGCTAGAACCTGAAATTTTGCACGCAGGTAGCTTTTACCTTGTAACCCCCAGGAAAATTGCCAAATTTGACAATTTTTTTATTTTAACCCCCCTAAGAAAAATATTTAAATTCCCCCCAAAAAGGCTTATTTTAAAATTACAGTTTATGAGCTCTAGTGGCCAAGCGGATGGTCCTATCAAAAAACGGACACCACCACGTGACAGGGATTTTGCAAGATCTACAACTTTGTTCCTATGACTTTTTGTCGTATCTCGTCTCCTTCACCCTTAGATAGATCTAGATTTTTTCAAATTTTGAGATTTTATGGAGGGTTTTTATTTCCCATCACGTTAATATACTTGATGGAGGCCTAATATTGGGCACGCAGTATGTCTACATCACACTTAGTAAATAGCAGCAGAAATATGACCAGTTTTTATTAATTAAACCTGTCGAAAAATGAAAAACTATACAAATTTTAGATATGACCGTTTTCTTAGTATAAGTGGTGCTGTATTGGGGGTTCTGGGCCAATTTATATTATTTGACATACACGTGACACCAATAATACTTGAGCTAGAGACGTTAAATTTGGTATGCATGTGCCTTGTACTTTTTATTCCCAAATACTACTATTTTTAGTTTGAGCTATCTCAACAAAATAAATAATTGTGATTACAAAAATCTAAATATAGTGTTTTTTATGTGAGCTCTAGCGGCCGAACGGGTTGTCCTATCGAAAAACAAAGACCACCACATGCCACGGATTTTAAACTCTCTAAAACTTTTGTCCTATGACATTTTGCCGTATCTGACCCCCTTCACTCTTAGATAGCGCTAGATTTTTTAAATTTAAACTTTTTTCATAGATTTGTTCGTGGTTTTTGATGGTTTGTCGCTCTAATATAGAATTTAGAGGCCTAATACTTATCACACAGTATTCCTACATTACAATTATTACAAAGCAATACGCCCACGCCCAGATGAAGTATCTTAAACACCCAAAAAATCAAATATTTTGAGCTTTTGTAGACTTTTTGTGTTTTTCGGGTACATTTTTTATGTTGCGCTCTGTCGAGGGTAAAATCCCTTATAAATCATGTCATATTTGTTGCAGAAGCCTTTTAGTTACCCAAAGTCATAGTATTTCAGGTTGTTAACGGTGGTCATATCCCTTATAAGGTTCAAAATACGCCTTTTAAAGGCTACATTATACATCAGTTAAGGGTATAATTTTTCCAATCACTTAGGTAATACATGGAGGCTTAAAATTGAACATACTACGTCTCCATACCAAGTAGTATTCATCAACAGGCATAAGGCCAGAGTTTGTAGGTTAAACCCTTAAAAATAATCAAAGCCTTGGAATAGTTGTAGAATTTAGGTCTTACGTAGAATTTGGACCAATTTATATTAAACTGTGGCCAAACAGTGACCTGGGGGCGAAGCCCCCCACAGGGGCCTAGGGGCGGAGGCGGAGCGATTTTTAAATTGTTATATACTTTAATATTGTACTGCTATGCCTACGTTTGTTCACTCAATAAGTCTACTTTATATTTTGAGTATACATAGGACCTCGGATTATTAGCGTAATTAAACCATGTGCCATAGGTACTACTACAGGGACCTGGGGGCGAAGCCCCCACAGGGGTCTGGGGGCGGAGCCCCCAGCGAGCGAAGCGAGTCTAATATATATACAGCCGCATGTGTAACTGACTCACTCACTCACTCACTGAGGTATACGAATTCTAGACCACTTCTAGACGAGATAGAAACCTGAAATTTTGCATGCAGGTAGCTTATAGCTTGTAACCCCCAGGAAAATCGCCAAAACTGACGGTTTTGTATCTTAACCCCCCAAAAAAATATTTAACCCCCCCCCCAAAAAAGGTTTATTTTAAAATTACAGTTTTTGAGCTCTAGCGGCCGAACGGATTGACCTATCGAAAAACGGACACCACCAAGTGCCACGGATTTTGCAAGATCTACAACTTTGTTCCTATGACATTTTGTCGTATCTCGCTCCCTTCACGCTTAGGTAGCGCTAGATTTTTCAAATTTTTGACGGTTATTTTCATGGTTTTTAATTTCCTATCACTTTAATTTAGTATATAAAGGCTTGATATTTGGCACTCAATATGTTTATACATTACTCTTTACGAAACACTCGATAAACTAACATGTTTTAATAAGTAAACACCTCAAAAAATTAAAAACCCTAATTGTTTCATAAATGACAAACTGCATTATCGACTTACTCAGGTTATTCTAGACAAGCTAAAAACGTGGAATTAGGCCTACATGTAGCTTGTCCATTAAAACCTCCAGAAAAATTGCAAAAAGGTATAACTTTTAATCAGAACCACACAAAAAAATTAAAAATGGAGGAAATTTTGAATATGTCCAAAATAGTGCTTTTTTATTTTAGCTCTAGCAGACGAACGGATAGTCCTATCGATATACGGAATACCTCCACTTGCCAAGGAATTTAGACGATCTAAAACTTTGACTTTTGTCGTATCTCGTATCCTTCACGCTTAGATAGCGCTAGATTTTTCAAATTTAAACATTTTTTCAAGGTTTTGTGGTGTTTTTGCATTTTTTATCACGTGAACAGATTTTATGATTTACACCAATCGATCTAGCGGCAAAGCCTCCCACAATGGTCTAGGGATCTAGGGGTTGGGGAAGTGGGTTGGTAGGGGAGGTCTAGGAGGGGAGAGGGTTGCAAATTATCTGTTTGGGTATATGAGATATAGCATGCATGTGCCTTGAAACCTCAAATATCCTTAAACATTTCCAAACTCTACTATATCAATTTTAACCCCCTCATATTTAAATAACTGCTGATTTGTCTATTTGTTTATAAGTAGTAGTATAATGTCGGTTCTGGGTCCTTAATACCACTTTCACCACTTTCACTTTAACCACTTTCACTTGAGCTAGGTACCCGGGCCACTGCCACGGGAACTAAGCACCCGAAAACTACCTGGGGGCGAAGCCCCCCACAGGGGTCTGGGGGCGGAGCCCCCAGCGAGCGAAGCGAGTCTAAAATATATACAGCCGCATGTGTAACTCACTCACTCACTCACTCACTGAGGTATACGAATCCTAGACCACTTCTAGACGAGCTAGAAACCTGAAATTTTGCATGCAGGTAGCTTATGGCTTGTAACCCCCAGAAAAATTGGCAAAACTGAAAGTTTTTTATTTTTACACCCCTAAAAAATATTTAAAACCCCCCAAAAAAGGCTTATTTTAAAATTCCAGTTTTTGAGCTCTAGCGGCCGAACGGATTAACCTATCGAAAAACGGACACCACCACGACCTACAGATTTTGCAAGATCTACAACTTTGTTCCTATGACTTTTTGTCGTATCTCACCCCTTCACCCTTAGGTAGCGCTTGATTTTTTAAATTTAATATTTTTTCTAAGATTTGTTCGTGGTTTTTAATGGTTTGTCGCTCTAATATGGAACTAAGAGGCCTAATATTTATCACACAGTATTCCTATATTAAAATTAGTACTAAACAACACTCACACGCTCAGATTAAGTATCTTAACACCCAAAAAAAATCAAAGTCTTTGAGCTTTTGTAGATTTGATCGTGTTTTTCGGCTATATTTTTTATGTTGCGCTCTGTCGAGGGTAAAATCCCTTATAAATCATGTCATATTTGTTGCAGAAGGCTTGTAGTTGCCCAAAGTCATAGCATTTCAGGTTGTTAACGGTGGTCGTATTCCTTATATGGTTCAAAAGACGCCTTATAAAAGCTACATTATACATGGGTTAAGGGTATTAATTTGTTTCATGCACTTAGGTAATAGATGGAGGCTTAATATTTAACATACTACGTCTCCATGCCAAGTTGTACTCAGCAACAGGCATTTGACCAGATTTTATAGGTTACCGGTAATCCCTTATAAATAATCAAAGCCTTGGAATAGTTGTAGAATTTAGGTCTTAAATAGAATTTGGAACAATTTACATTAAACTGTGGCTAAATAGCGACCTAGGGGCAAAGCCCCCCACAGGGGTCTGGGGGCGGAGCCCCCAGCGAGCGAAGCGAGTAATAGGCATATACAGTAATAAGTAGATTACTGTGCCTAAGTAAATAATGCAAAGAAAATGACTAAATTTAAAAAAATCTTAAAGGAGTTTTTCTTAATTGAAGTTTTGTAACTCTTGAACACTAGTTTCTTTAGTATCCTAAACATTTTCATGTTTCGTATGTTGTTTTTTTTGTAGACCCACTCAATCCATATGGAGCAAAATGCCCTCACGTCCTTCTTTGCGGCCACTCTGCGTGTGAAGGCTGTCTTGCTTCTGCCCTTTCGAAAAACAATGCCTTGACATGCCCTGTGTGCACAACAGTGTCGGAGGCAAAGCAATTGTGAGTTGAAGATTTGCCTTGGAATATCCAAGCTCATTGAGAATGTTACATCAGTAACATATTTCAAAATAGTATCATCTTTGGTCCTTTTTCCGTTCCTCAATGCTTCCCTTCCTTCCCAGCCCATTCCTTTCGGTGTCTCAAAATATAATTCCTTTATCAAATTTTTTAATTTTTCTGTAAAAGGTTGTTCATAATGAAGATTATTATGTTATATTCCTAATTAGTAATAAAATACTACTTCCTATTAACTTAGTCCTTCTGCCTGTGTATAACTTTCTCTCTGTCCCAGTCCATTCCTGATTAAAAAACTTGTATTCTTAATTTCAAGATTAATCCTATTATTTGTACACTAGTATATGTTGGGTGAATAGGTTAAGTGAACAACAGAGCAAGAGCTTGTCAGTCCTCAGAATAAGATTTTTGTCTTGATTTTAATCAGATTTCTTGGTTTAGACTTTTTCTTAAAATGTTTGGTTTGAACATTCAAATACCCAGATCCTGCACTGCAGTGTTATTTTGCATGTTAAATTTCTGTAGGCTTCTATACGGTTTGACTATAAATGTTTAAAAGAACATTTAAAAAAATAGAGTTACCTAACCTAACTGCTGTAGCCCTTTGTATGGATTGTGTAAAACAGTGTACAACATCCCAAAGAAAATAAGGTTGAGGTGTTTTCGTAGAGGTTAATTAAACTATTTAAATGTTTATCTGCATTCAGTCAATCTTTAATTTTAGATCTTTGTCCCTTTGTCTGTTTTAACCCTTTCAGTGCCAATGTCTGGGAAACCGGGCGTTTTTAGAACTTGCATGAATAACCAGGCGTTTTTAAATATGCATAAAGTGACAACCAGAAGTGTAGTAACAATGAAATAGTCGTCATAACCAGCTAATAGATTCTTGGATGTTTTAAGCCGTTTAAAAACAAGTCTAAAGCCTGGGGAATCATAATAATAATAATAATAATAATAATATTTATTCTGTGACAATGTTTAACAATGTGTTGGAATTTACAAATCATGAATCATTAACAATAGATAAACCAAACAACTCCTAAAAACAGTGAGACGCGCCTCAGGGAATACCCGGCACTTTTGGAATATAACTTTTTTCTGACCTGGCAATAAATGTTTGTTAAACTGTTCTAAGTTGGATTAGCCTATTATTGAACAAGCTTAATGCCAAATTGGAAATGGTATGATGGTACTTGCTAAAGTTCTGCTAATTTTTAAATATTTTATTGAATTTTATACTTTAGCCTGAATTATTGATTGGTAATCCAATGGCTAAAATATTATTAGTTTTTGATCAGATTCAATCAATAAATTAATCACATGGTTCACACTTTCTAAAAAGTCAGAGAATTTGAAAAA
The DNA here is from genome assembly GCA_963675035.1 of Allygus modestus. Taxonomy (NCBI): domain Eukaryota; kingdom Metazoa; phylum Arthropoda; class Insecta; order Hemiptera; family Cicadellidae; genus Allygus; species Allygus modestus. Next base: position 239,023,062 of record OY776112.1, read on the forward strand.
TGTCAGGTGAAAAAGTTAGAAAAAGGCCAAAAGTCAGGGAAAATGACTGATATTTTATACAAGTCAGGGAACATTTTTAATTGAAAGTCAGAAGTCAAATCTATATATTTAATTCCGTAAGCGAATCGGTCCCCACGAAATATCTCAAGCTATAAAGAAGTTAAGTTAGGTTATAACGATTAATTTTAAATCTTGAGGGCCGAGGACGGTGGGAAAAATATCAGAAATGTCAAAAATTACGTGGGCTACTCCCCACTGGACTTGAAAGATCCAATGATTTTTTTATGGAAATATCACTACAGTGATTAACAAAATGAACTAATGATCAAAACCATATGTTAGGGGCTATAGCCCCTGTAAGCCACTAGTAAGTTATATATTTATTTTGTCAGGAGCAATTACAGTTCCTTTGTTTATACATCACATTACACATTTGATTTCAGAACATAATAAATTTGACAAAGTACAGTATCAGTAACTAAGTACAATTAAATAAGTAAACAATACAAACGTTTAATGTTTCTTAAAACTAATCAAATTTGGTTTAAAATGACAAAACAAATTAAGCATCTCATAGGATAAAATCCTGTTTTGGGATTGCTATTGCTTTATTTTTAAATAACAAAGCTGTGCTAACTCCTTTAACAAAAATAGGTGATATAGGGTATTTCAAAAATCAAGCTATTTTATACGATCAAAGTGTCAGTTCCATTAGTAAATGAAATTGAATAAACAGTTATTCAATTTAAGTAATCAAATACACTGTATGGAATTTATGTCAAGATAAGTAAGGATTCAATGTTTTCATGAGAAAACATGCATTTTTTTTACCATTTTCAACGGTTTACCTTTTTGTTTAACATTAACCATTAACCATTTTGTTTATTATTAATTTAATAGTTATTACAAAGCAATAAGGTCCAAAAATCAAAATAACCCCCCCCCCCCCGCAGCAAACGTGCGTACTCAGCGAATTTCCAATGGATAATTATATGTCTTAATACCACATAAAGCAGCATACCAAGTTTCATAAAAATATATTCACAAATAAGCTTCAGCTTTAAAAAATACACAATTTGGTGTTTTGATAATTTCTCTATGTCCATCGGTTACAGAGATATTGAAAGTGCTAAACACAGTACGTTGTCCAATGTTATTCTTATGGAGAATAAGACAAATTTTATATCTCGCTTATTTACGGACGTATACTAACAAAACTTGGTATACGTTTTCATCTGGTTGTGGTCTATTGTTATTTCTATAAAAAAGCGCTTTTTACCGATTATTCCCTTAGCAGCAAACCTGCGTACGCAGCCAACATGTTATTCTTATTGAGAAAAAGTAAAATGTAATGTCTCCCTTAATTATGAACATAAATTAATAAATCTTGGTATGTGACTTCACCTAGTTGAGTTATATTGATATTTTCATGAAAACCCATATTTTGTGTTGGTTCCTTGTTGCAGTAAATGTCCCCATCTTATTCATATGAAGAATAATAAAAAGGTTATATATTGCTTATTTATGAATGAATATCGAAACTTGGTATGTGGCTTCACCTAGTTGAAATATATTTAAATTTGCATAAACACCCATTATTTACGTTCCTCGTTTCAGCAAACCTACGTACTCATCCCCAATATTATTCTTATAGAGAATAATTCAATTATTCTTATAATTGTTTATATCACTTATTTGTGAAAATATTTTTATGAAACTTGCTATGCGGCTTTATGTGGTATTAAGACATATATTATGCATTGGAAATTCGTTGAGTACGCAGGTTTGCTGCGGCGGGGGTATTTAAAATATTACAGCAACAACTTCAAAAAATCCATTTTTGGGGTACAAAACCCCCCAAAATACCACTTCGGATGGGTCGACCTGCCTGGTGTTCGAACTTAAAGTCATAAATATTGCTTTATACATTTGTATCAAATTTTATAAAAATCTGATATTTTTACGAGAGTTATCGCACCCACGGACATATATATATATATATATAATATAGCTCTTACCCGCAGGCTTCGCCCCGCGACTTATTTATAAAAACCATGATAGTTTTGTGTGCTGCATTCTGTGGTTAGCCTGTGGAACTACTACGGATCAAGATCAGCTGTTTGTATTTTCATCAGCTCAAACAAAAATGAATGTCCATAAGGAATATATGGGAACTTTGAACCCCCGTGGGGCATAGCCCTATAGAATTTTCACAACTTTAATATGCCTATAAGTTACTCAGGACTATCAAGTACCTCTCTGCAAAATTTCAGCTCAATTGGTCCAGTAGTTTTCACGTGATGGAACTTCAGAGTTACGCAAAAACATCCATACTTTCACATTTATAATATTAGTAACACTTTTGAACAAATGGTGTTTTGGGGTCTGGGGACGTCAAAAAAAAAAGTTATCTTGGTCCCTGGCCTAGTTCTTACCATGCTGACTACGGTAGTAGCTTCTTCCCTATAGGGAAAATTTGCTAACATATTATATTTTTGTTACATTTAGAAACTCGCTAACACGACCCTCAATAGCACAGCTTCCTTGATAACTCGTGCATTTTTGCAATCCCCGTGAGATTGCCATAAGACTTAGTGGTAAATGTACATCTATAGTACGACTATTATTGTTTTACAAACCTCAATAGCACGGAATATTTTCCTAATTCAAATCACAGTTCTAACACTTTATAGTACTTTTTGTGTCTCCGAACCTTTATAGCACGAATTCAACCTTTGTAGTGCGTATTTTTACACAATATAACCTTTATAGCGTGAGTTCATTCTTTTTCGTGCATAGTTCCTGCGGGCAGTGACTCGCGGGCAGAACGGATGTTTTGAAGGAAATAATTCCTTGGGCTCAGGTCTGATCATGAAAACCTCGCTCCCATCCTTCCTTTGGAGAGTTAATCCAAAATACACTTGCTATAAATAGATTTTAGAGAAACCAGTAACCTTGATATTACGACGTTTAGTCCACACGACCTTAATAACACACACCTCAACTAGGAGAGTACCAAGATAACAAGACTGTTTCCCAAATCCCCTTGAGAGTCTTGCTATCAAGGTTTTACTGTATGTTTTTAAGGTGCAGTGAAAAGGAAGTGAAAAAGATAAGGCAAAATAAGTACTAGATAACAACAAACTGTTGTAAACATTAAATTAATCCTATTTACTAATACACGGTTGAAACGCTAAGTCCTCAGTGAACTGGACTGATTTACAAGATTTATGTGTTAAATTAAGTGGATAATGCATAGATTTGCCGAATTTCCTCAGAATTCACATTTGTTCTTAGGGCTATGCCTCACAGCCTTTCAAAAATTGCAATATTAATCTTATGGAAGATCAGTAATCGTTGAAAGGGAATGGCTTCACAATTTAAATTTCTCGAATTCGAGCAGCTGGATTTGGTAGTAAAATAAATAGGAGAGTGTTGGTCAGCTATAGGGAGGATGCCAGTAAACAAATATTTTTGTTTAATATTACGTATTGTAAAGTGTGCATTCCGAGTCGAGAGTCAGGGAAAACTAACTTTTTTGGTTAGGGAAAGTCAGGGAAAGTAAACTTACCATGAATTAAACTCACAGACATATTTTATAAACTTTTAATTTATTTTCTGTAAATACAAATTTAAACAAGTATTGAATGAACAGGGTGAATAATGAACTAACACAACTTAAATATCACTACCAAATTAGCTACCACCTGATGCCAACTTGTTTTCAAGTGACTGATGACATATGTCATATATATTTAATCCTCTGGCCAAACAGGTGAATTAAACATACTCACAAACCACCATTATTGGAAACAAGTAAAATTATGCTTTTCACCAACATGTGGAAAAATATTATCCCAAACAGAGTCTACATGTTCAACATAGCAGACAAACATATTGACTTTTTTGGATACAAAAAGTAAATACAATAGCCAGAGACCATATTTTAACCCTTCCTGGACCAAATTATTTTACGCCAGTATTTACTTTTATTTTTAACTTAGGGGGGAAAAAATGTTGATTTAAAATTTTTTTGTTTGAGTGTATATTCAAAGACAATAAAACCTACAAAATTAAGTTTTGGAACATAACAAAAATTCTTGAAAAGTTGATTTATGGATCTGTCTTGTGTCTAGAAACTATTTCATTAAAAATTAGTTTTTATTTGTTTTTAAGGAATTTCAAAAATGCAGTGTTACATAAACCTTAATTTGTATTTAATAACAGTTGCCATTTTTCCGCAGTAAAAATTATCACGGCAAAAGGGCATCCTGAAAACACACATATTATTTTCAGTTGCTTTATTGTTTAGTTTGTGTTCATAAGTTATGGGTTCCAACTAAAATAATAAGGTTTTACAATGTAGAAATCTTACGGATATATCCGTGAAAGGTCCTGAATACAAACAAATCAACTACGGATATATCAATCTTTTGGCCAACAACAGATAAAAACCTTTATGGATATATCTGTCCGTGGGTCTGAGAAGTTGTTCATGTCAATCAATAATGAAAATGAACTGCTGGGCTCAGCCCATGAGTCAACCTGGAAAAATTGGTTTGTTACTTATGTTTAATGCTGGTATATTGGAATGGTTTATAATATGTCAGTAGCATTATTTTTTTCATCACTCTATTAGTATTACAGTAGCGTACTAAGATATTATCAGAATTTTGAACACAAAAGAAAGAAGGCCTGAAGTATTACTGCTGTTTTTGTTATAACTGTTACAGCTCTTCTTTTTTTGTATTAAAAATCCTGATAATATCTTTACACATTGACTGTTTTTTCCTCCACTAGAATAACTCTAAATTCTCTACTAAATAACATAGTTATCCAATTACTAGGTTTTTGCTGCTTTTATAGTTTTAGCTTTACCAGTTTTTAACTGAGAACCTATATTAGAAAGTTAATAACAAAAACGTGTATAAACGAAAGTTTAATAATTTTTTTCAGCAGAGATCCAAAGAACATGAAAAAATCTGAGATGCTTTCTCTACGGGAAGAATTTCCCTTAAATGTTTATGCTGTGGGCCAGGTTTCTCTGAAAAGAAATAAACCAAAGACTGGAGAAGGCCTTATTAAATTTTGTCCAAAAAACAAAAAACTTACAGATGCCAATGCAGGTATGATATATTTTGCAGTTAGTTGATATTTTTAGTGGTTGTAATACAAGATAGTTTTTTGGGTCAATTTGTTGAACATTTTGTTCAAATTAATATAACACTTTGACTTGTTTGTGTCAACAAATTTAAGATTTATTGGATATTTATTAGTTTTCATGTATTGTGAAACTAAAAAATAAACAGTCAAACTAAAGCTATTAATGTTTTGCTAGAGTTTTCTATCCTGAGTCAGCTATAGTGTTTCTGAAACTATTTTTGTTTTGCAATTCCTTACCCTCACTCCATCCGAAATCAATGTTCAATAGGCTTAGTCTGGTAGTAGTATGACTCTAATCTTTGTTCCCCTCAGTTCCTTCACCATGGTGCCTGATGACGTAGCTCAAACCCTGTATATTTGTAAAATAATTGTATCACTTGAGATTGACAACTGTTGAATACAACATGAACCCTGTCTGTAATTTGTGTCTACTGATATTAATGATTGATTCTTGATTCTTGTAAACACTAAAAGCAAAGAGAAGGTATCTGATGCGTGTTAAAAGAAACGATGTTATTCACCTAAGCTGAGGCATTGCGATTCTGCCTCCATTGTAGTCTTGCATTGACAGTGTAGCGTCTCGGAGACAACACAGCACAGTTAGGTCTTAAAAAGTCTTTTTTTTACTTTGTTGGGGGTTTAAATTACTCATGTGTCACTCTTCAGGTATTTTGACAAATATACACTCTCACTCTCTTATCTTTAAACACGTTACTTGCCTTCCGTGCGGCTCCGGGTTAGAATTGAGTGTAGCAAGGACTGCTTACCGTAAGAGGGGACTAAATAGGGATGATCCCTGGGTTGTGCCCTTGTTGTGTTGCAGGGGATGATACCTGCCCCGCATAGACAGTGGGGTTCTCTAGATTATCTCCAGGCAGCCCCTTTGTGCCCTGGTCAGGGATGCGAAGGTGGCTCTGTATTGATATGGCGTATCCCAATGCACACCACGTTACCGGTGCTGGGCAAACAGAGGCCAGGCCTCAGAGAAATGGAGTAAGAGCTGTGTCCCGCCCCTTGCCGTACGATGCGCTGGTCTCAACAGAACATGACTTGTTGAGGACCCCACTCACAAACACTGTAGAGGAGGCTTGACGCCAATGAGCAAGACAAGGAGAATAGGCTAACTAGAGACTTCTCCTCTACATGGACTCTGCCTCTTACATGAAAGTCAGTATCCCCTTGTAAGGTAGAGCCTCACACACAAACCTTGGTCATACACCACAAAATGTTACTTTTGGTACTCGTATGAAATATAATATTCCTTTTTTCAGTTAACTGCAATGAGTGCAATGACAGAACGGCAGATTGCTCTTGCCGTCAGTGCGAGACAGAACTATGCAGTACCTGCTTCTCTAATGTAAGTAACATTTATAGTTAGGTAATTTAGTAGAAGAAACTTAAAATGACATATAAGTTTAAATACCTTCCGAAGGTAATAAAATGGCAACAATATATTTAAATAATTACTCACAAAATCACATTTTTATCTCATAAAGACACTTTATTTGTATAAAAAAAATATATAACTGTTACTTTAAAGTCCGGTTTACCTGAACTAATGTGGCAGTGTTCCGATCCGGATAAACCAGCACAATGTTAAGAACAGTACCTATCTAGTAACAATCGACCAATGAGCGCCTACATTCAACAACAAGCAATATGCCCAAAACAGAAGGTACAACTGGATAGTTATATAATTTTCACAGGCATAAGAAAAATAACGTGTAATATAAATAAAGAGAATGTCAAAATGTGTTTCCAATTACAAAGGAATTTGTATAAAAATGATGCGGCAGTGATTTTAATGTGTATAGATAGTCATACAAACTCGTATTGAAATCTGTTATTTTACTACGTAGTTTGTAAGGTTTGAAATACTGCAACATTACAGTAATAATGGTAACATTTTTATTAAGAATAAGAATAAGAAATTTATTCAGCCAGAAAATATTTCATACAAATACATTGGCACGTCACACACATTGGTAAACAGTATTAACAAAAGTCATTCACAGTCCACATTCTTGTTGTATATTCATCTACAGAATAAAATGATTCTTTATACAGGAAATAGTTTAGTTTAGTTTTAAAATGCTTATCACTAAGCAATCTTATATCCAATGGTAACTTGTTGTATAACTTGATAGCCATCAGCAAAGGGCTTTTATCTGTCTTAACTAATCTCACCTTTGGCGTATTTAAATTATTACAAAAACGAGTATTATAACTATGCATATCTCTTCTACAGTTTAGTTGAACAATATTTTTCCTAAGATAAATCAGACATTGTTGCATGTATAAAGAAAACAAAGTTAATATTTTAAACTCTTTGAAAAGATCTCTACAACTATGATACTTATTTACACCTGCAATTACTCTAATAGCCTTTTTTTGCATAATAAACACTTCCTTTGCATGAGGAGAAGATCCCCAAGCAATTAAACCATAACTCAGATGGCAGTGAAAAAGTCCATAATATGCCTGTACAATAGCAGCCTGTTCTAATTCACCACATAACCGTTTTATAGCAAATATACTTGAGCTGAGTTTGCTTTTTACCAAATTAACATGATGGTGCCAGTTTAGAGTAGGATCAAAAATTAGGCCTAAAAATTGTTGATGCAGGTTTTCATATGGCAATTCAGGAGTTTCTCTAAGGCTAAATACTACAGTTGCTGTCTTATCTTTGTTCAGAATTAAATTATTTGCTGTAAGCCAGTCTTCTATACAATTTTGATTCACCTTACAGTTTTCTACAAGTTTACAATAATCTGAGTTCCTAGTGATTACCGTGGTATCATCTGCATATAAAACAACGTCTGATGGGACATTTACATTTAAGTCATTTACCACTATCAAAAACAATAATGGCCCAAGTACAGAACCTTGTGGGACTCCACAGGTTACAGGTTTACATTGAGATTCACTTGTTCCTAAAACTACATACTGAGACCTACATTGCAGATAAGACCTGAATAAATCTAGAGCGACACCTTTGATATTATAGTGCTTCAGTTTTTCTAATAGTATTTTATGCGATACTCGATCAAAAGCTTTGCTTAAATCACAGAAAGTTATTGCAGCAAAGTCCTTTTTTTCATAACAATCTAGAACCTTATCAAAATAATTGCTTGAGTTGTAGATAGTCCTTTTCGAAATCCAAATTGTTCTTTGCAAACCAAACCATTGGATTCTAAGTATTGCATTAGTTGGTTACCAATAACTATTTCTATTATTTTAGACAGGACTGGTACAATCGCAACAGGCCTGTAGTTTCCTATCTCCTCTTTTTTACCTTTTTTATATATAGGATGCACTTTAGTAATTTTTAGAACATCAGGAAATATCCCCAGCCCTAAACAACCATTAACGAGAACTGTCAGTGGAGATACAAAACTGGTAATGGTTTCCTTAATCAGAGCATTTGTCAGACCAAAATGATCCTTACTTTTTTTAGGAGCTAGTTGCTGAACCACATCTAAAATATCTCTTTCTGTAACAAACTTAAAACAAAATTCATCAATATGTTCAGGTAATAATTATTAATATGCTCCATGCATACTTTGTAAACAATATGGTTTTTTCATTTTAAGATTTACTCCCACATTTTATATATTGAAACACGCGTCTATGTGTGGAAATGTGCAAACTGGCTTTAGATTTTTGATTTATTCCTCAGGGCTCTGCCCAACAGGACTTCCAAGCCTCCATGTTATTCATATGAAGAAAAGTTTTATTTGGTTTATGTCACATGTGTTTTTATTAATTAAATTTAAGTAGATAAACAGCTGTTATAAGGATTATATCTAACTGCAGACTAATATTGTTTTGTTTACTATTTAACTACTTACTATCCCGCTTTTCAAAACTGGATGCGTAAGCTGCGCATAGGAAATTCTTGTATACATTATTTTTTTATAAATAGATCTTACGAAAAACTATTTGTTTATTTTTTAAACAAAAACATATTACACTATAGGCCTACAGTACTGCAACATTACAGCGACATATTAACCCTCCGAGTGATGCGAACATTTTACCAGGTGATACACAGTTTTACCAGAATTCGCAGGGGTCTTTTGAAAAATTCACAGGAAGGCAAGGAATAATAGAAACTAGAGATGTGCGAGTACAGGTTTTTTAAGTCGAGTCGAGTTTGAGTCGATTAAATGGCAAAAAGTTCAAATCTCGAGTTAAGAGTCGACTATACAAATAAAAAACACATAGGTCGAGTTGAATTGGATCAAAACATTTTATTGGGTTCCATTTATAAATGTTGTTATTAAAATATACTTTTCTAGTCACTATGACCTGAAAATGACAATAGTAAGTAAAATAAATGGATTCCTGTTTCATTGAAAAAAGGTAAGTACATTTATCTGAAAATAAATCATACCAAAGTAATTGCATAACATTTTGCCATGAAGATAAAACACATTTAATCTGTTGGTATTAAGGTTGTTATAGCCTTTATGGTATTAATTAACAGTTTCATTAACCCTTTCACTTACCTTTTTTTTTAACACCCGTCTGGCCAAAAAATACAATTTTTTTGGGGAAATTTTGAATTTTGTTAATCTGTTTATCTTACTAACCATTTCTAATAATGTAAAGGAGTATATTGTTATTTTATTGTTCAGAAAGAATTGTATAATCAAAGTACATGTTTCTAGTAATTAAAAACCCAATTTTTTCATTTTAATTATACCTTTAAAATAAAAAAAAAAATATAATTTGTATAAAAATATTTTGTTTATTGAACATAACTTTTAAAATAGAACAGGCAAAATTCTGTCTAACTACTCCAAAGTACAAATAAAATCACATAGAACATGCAGCAGTCCACCAATAGCTCAAACACAGTTTACTTTGGAATGGTAGGCCTTGAAACAGTCAGGCATGTGAAGCGCAACAAGGCACAGCTCGCACTCCCACCGACTGTTACTGCGCTTGCCTTGTGCGCTACAAACCTTACAGGGCATTGATGGAGTCTGTTTGATTTCATTAGGTGGGATATGTCTGGGGAAGTGTCCCCAACTTGCTGTCTGCAGTCTCAGAGGGGTTTCCGAAACAGATGTTCGTCCTCTTCGTTTGTATGGTGGGAGTGTTCGGGTCTCGAATGTCTGAGTAACAAATTTCTCTTTGAACTCACAAAATCCCATCTTCTTCTTAGTGACTTGCTTAAAAACTACATAAGAATTGAAAAGGGCAATGTCCATTGTATAAAAGAAATCTTTCTTGTACCCTATGGCATATCTTCTCATACTAAGAAACGAGGCGAGCTGTTGATCCTCACGATCGATACCTCCCATTGAGTTGTTGTAGTAGAGGATTGGCTCAGGTTTCATTATCAATTCTCCACTGACCCTGTCTGTCTTTCCAGTTGACTTCTTGTCTCCTTTGCTGTGAAAAGTAGACAAAACACATACCTCTTTCTTGTCTTGCCACCTTAGTGCCATCATGTCATGACTGAAAGCTACTTCGTAGTCACCAGTATCTAGCTTAGGACCCTTGAAGGACTGGCATGTTTGTTCTGCATATATTTACAGTACCAATCACATTGAAACCAATCTGTTTTATTCTATGGTACAGAAGAGGTGAGGAATACCAGTCATCTATAGTAAGTGTGTGTCCTTTATTTGCACATTCCTTTACCATCTCTATGACAATTGCCTCGCTCACCAACAACTTTTCTTCTTCGGCTGTGTCTCCACCTCCTTCTTCGACTCTGACATCTGGTGCTGCTTCGGCACCAGTATAAATTTTGAATTTGGAACAGTAACCAGTGCTAGATTCACAGCGTTTGTAAAATTTTATACCAAACCTTGCCCTTTTCTTTGGATTGAACTGAACATAGCCTAACCCACCTCGGAATTTCATGAAACTTTCGTCAACAGCTATGTTTTCACCGGGAAGGTACAGAAGAGCAAATTTCCTATTCATGTAGTCGATAACATATCTCAATTTCCACAATTTATCATTTTCAGGCTTCATTTGATTATCAGTTAGATGGAAAAACTTAGAAAGTAGTAAGAATCTACGGAATGGCATAGCCTGGCGGAAAAAAGGGGTTTCAGTTGTCGAATTTGGCGACCAGTAGGATTGAATAGTTCTTTTTTTCACTAGGGACATTAGAACACACAGTGAGTAAAAACAGGCTATTTTATCAGGTGTTGTGTCAATCCATTCGGAATATAGCTTTTTATGTTCATCCCCATCCGTATTATTATTTTCAAGAAAGTCCTTTGCGTATTTGTTGGTTTCATTCGCCACATGCTCCCAAAAATCTTTTTCAACAAAAGAATTGAAAGCGTCTAACTCAGTGGGACATGGGCCTAAATTTCTAGCTATTATTGCCCATACACCAGAACAGTCCATACACCAGAACACTATAAATAAAAGGTATTTTATTTATAGTGTTCCCCTCAACACCGGTAGTCCATTTCCAACCCTCCTTTTTCTTTTTCGGTGGTTCTTCAGTGTTGTCGCTAGTCGGGTTCTCCGGCCTCTTTCTAGGCTTAGGTATTTTATTAAGATTTTTCCCTTTTGGCCTACCTCTTCGTTTACCTTTAGGCCTACTCTTAGAGCTGCATATATCTGACCTAGGTTCTGAGAAACTTGGATCATCAGCCTCCTCACTTGGTGTAGGAGAGAGAGGAGCATTTAGGCCTATTCCCAAGTCAATTTGGTTGGATAAGTCATGTAGGCCTAACTCACTATCTACCAATGATGCTTGTTGGTCAAATACAATAGGTATATTATCAATATTTGAGTCAGAAAGTATGCCTACTTTATTAAAATCAAGTGGGGACGTAGGCCTAGAATAACTACAGGAAGGCTGCTCATGCTGCAGTTCATCACATGCATCTGTAAGCTTAGGCCTACTTGGTTGATTTGAAACAATGGTCTTACAGTTACTTATTGGACTATTTACCTTTTCACTACTATAACTAGTACTTTTTTCATGCAAATATTCATCATGTTCACTCTCAAAACCGTCACCAAACTCATTACCATACCCATCACCAAACAAGCCATCATCACTGTCACTATCACATTCACCAATAATTCTTTCAATTTCACCTTCATTTAACTCCTTCCCACACTCATCAACAAAAATAATCTTATTTCCACTCATTTTACAATTATTTTAAAACAAAACATGCTAAAATATCACGCATAAACATCCTACAAATTACTTTTATAACTAATGTTTACAACGAATACGTAAACACAACAATGCAGACGATGTCAGCTGACGAACCATAATATTCGATAGTCTGTTTCCAGCGATACGACTGGCCATGGAGGATGAAATTATAACCAAAATAAAGCCTGAAGCTTGCAGAACAAGAAGCATATGCGATCTGTCGGATATTTAAGGAACTAACTCGGCGCGAACAGTTAATAAATATCATTGGCTACGGACGGTAATCCGCCGTCGCTTCACGTAATGGCCGACGAGACTGCGACGGCGGGACGCCGTCATTGTAAGCGAAGAGGTTAAAAAATAATCTCAATTTTTTTATTTTATTTCCTTCTTTTAGCGAATTTCCCCTATAGGGAAGAAGCTATTACCGTAGGTCTCATGGTAATACTTAAGCCCGAGACCATGATAATTTTTTGTTTTGAGGTCCCTAGATACCAAAAACACTATTCGTTCAAATTTATGTGTGTAAATAATTTATGTGTGTAAATTTATGTGTGTAATTTATGTATATATATATATATATATATATATATATATATATATATAGACCATATTATAGAGCATAACATAAGGAATAATATAGTATTTTGAATTATTAACCTAGGTTAAGTGGTTGCGGAAAAAATCCAAAAAACGTGCTCATAAAATCTCCGATGTTAATGTTATGGGAAAAAGGTCTGTAGCCTTTCCTCAGTTAATTTTAGTGTAAACCTCATATTTGCTTTTATCAATCAGTTCAGCTCTAGAAAACAATAATTTTGGGGTTTAAATTATGATTCTGTGTCCAACCGTTGCAGAGATATTCAAAGTGGTAAACACAGTACGTTGTCCAATGTTATCCGTATGGAGAATAAATAAAATTTGATATCTCGATTATTTATGAATGTATATTGATGAAACTTTGTATGTGGATTCACATAGTACTATAGTATATTGATATTTACACAAAAAATTGAGTTTTTGTTGATTATCCCCGTAGCAGCAAACCTGCGTACTCAGCCCCCATGTTATTCTTATGGAGAATAATTAAAAAGTTATATAGCGCTTATTTATGATTGAATATTGATGAAACTTGGTATATGGCTTCGCCTAGTTAAATTTTATCTATATTTGCATAAAAACCAACTGTTTGTGTTCCTCGTTTCAGCAAACTTACATACTCATCACCAGTGTTATTCTTATGGAGATTAATTAAAATTGTATACCTCTTATATGTGAATATATTTATTTTTATTAAACTTGGTATGCGGATTTATGTAGTATTAATACATATATTATGCATTGGAAGTTCGCTGAGTACGCAGGTTTGCTGCGACGGGGGTATTTGTATATGCCACATTTTTCATATTGATTTGATATACTTTTATTATTATTGTTAGAGAGCTTATTTATAAGATGAAATTAATTATTTCTGGTTCTGAAAGCCAATTTGTAATTATCACTGTGATCATGACTTCAAGTCGACACATGTTAGTGCAAGTATGATTAAAAAAAGTTTTTAACAGGGTACTCATGGTTATTTTCATGTTTTTATACTTGTTTGTATATATATATATATATATATATATATATATATATATATATATATATATATATATATATATAGTTTTGAACGAATGGTGTTTTTGGCATCTGGGGACCTCAAAACGAAAATTTATTATGGTCCCGGGCCTAGGTCTTACCATGCCGACTACGGTAATGTAACTCTCAATCACGTTGATATACTACTGCTAGAAGGTTCATCCATGTAATAAAATGAAAGTTTAGAATGTAATCTTTCGATTCATATAAAAATTATCCGGTTTCAAGCACTTTTTTATGTTTTTTGTACATCAGAAAAAAATCCGTCAGATGGCGACGGTTGCTTTTGCCCATCAATCCAACAAAGCACCTGGATATCGGCAGCTGCAGTCGCTTATCGTTCGGAGGGTTCAAATATAACTAACTTATCTGATCTCCCTGTTCCAGCGCCTAGCATTAATCATGTAATCGGAAGGAATAATTATATCATTACAAAAAAACCTAAATAAAAGTAGGTTTAAACGTATTATGACATTGAAAATTGAAAAAGTGTTCAGTGATTATCCGGATAGATGATGTAGTATTTTGACTTCAGGGAATAAAATGATTTTTTATGTGTTAATATGTTCCTTTCAGATTCACAATAACGGTAGCGTAACTCTTCGGAAACATGAGAAGATAAGCTTGAAAGAGAAGCAAACATATGAATTGTTTGAAGATAACATGTGCAAGAACCACAAAGGTCTATTTCTCAATATCTTCTGCAAAGATTGTGAGATATATATCTGCAAGGAGTGTATAATTGAGGCAAAACACTTGGAACATCATTGCACGGATGTCTTTCAGCAGGTAAATGTTTTATGTCCATCCCCAGGCTTACAAAATGGAATTAAGTAAAACTCCAATTTTTTTAAAATTTTCTCAGTAAAAATGTATTGATGTGAAATACAGCGTGCTGCGCAGTTAGATGAGGTTGGGCCTAATATGCTTTTTCTAAATAACACAACGTAACCAAACCGCCGCAGCACACTGTGATGGACGTAAGAGGTTGCTATAGAGCATTATATACCCTTATTCAGTAGGCTTAACCTGATTTGCAAGAATGATTAGACTCTTGGCTATCATCACGCATGGACTGTGTACCACAATAGCCTCCTTTAAGCGAAGATACGTGAGGTGCATGCATGTACCCAGGACAAAATTGAACAAGGCCTATTTAATTTTGTATAGCCGAATAATAAACTATGAAATCGATTATCACATTACCCATTTTTAGCGAATTTCCCCCGTAGGGAAGAAGCTATTACCGTAGTCTGCATGATAAGACCTAGGCGCGGGGCCATGATAACTTTTCATTTTGAGGTCCCCAGACCCTAAAAACAACATTCGTTCGAAACTGTATATATCTATATATATGTGTGTGTGTGTGTCCGTGGGTGCGATAACTCTCGTAAAAGTGGTCCGATTTTCATAAAATTTGGTAAAAACGTGTAAAGCATTATTTATGACTAAATTCAAAAACCAGCCAGATCGCTTTATCCGAAGGGGTATTTTGGGGGGATTTTGTACCCCCCAAAAAAAATTTAATTTTAATTTTTACCATTGGATTTAGCTTAAAATCGCACAATTTGGTATTTTGTTCATTTCTCTACGTCAATTGGTTACCGAGATATTGAAAGTGCTAAACACAGTACGTTGTCTAATGTTATTCTTATGAAGGAAAAGACAAATTTATATCTCGCTTATTTATGAACCTATACTGACAAAACTTGGTATATGGCTTCATCTGGTTGTGGTATATTGATATTTGCTCAAAAAACAATTTTTTGCCAAAGGCTCCCATAGCAGCAAACCTGCGTACTCAGCCCCATTTTATTCTTATGGATAATAATGAAATGCTATGTCTCCCTTAATTATGAACATTAATGAATAAACACTGGTATATTACTTCACCTAGTTGAGTTATACTGATATTAGCACAAAAACCCATTTTTTGTGTTCCTTGATGCAGCAAACCTGCATACTCAGCCCCAATGTTATTCTTATGGAGAATAATTAAAATTGTATATATCGCTTATTTGTGAATATATTTTTATGAAACTTGGTTAGTGGCTTTATTTAGTATTATGACATTTTTATCTCCATTGGAAATTCGCTGAGTATGCAGGTTTGCTGCGACGGGGGTATTTAATCTTTTGAAGGTATAAACTGGTAAACTGTCAGAGTTTCTTTCACTTCATAAACTCATGAGCTGGCTTGCAGTTCATTATAATGATCATATATCATTTCTCTGTCACAAGTTGAATGACTTAACGATGTGACATGTATTTATTAAGTGTCTTAACACTGCTTCTTCACTTGGCTGTGGCAGGAGATAAGTAGTTAATTGTCAGAAATGAATAAGTTGACATGAAGGGGGGGGGAGTTTATTATCCAAATATATTACCTACCTTGGAGCAAAATTCTCCCATAATAATTACAAATTAAAGCTAATTATTGTTTGAGCCCTAATTTATATCTATCAATTTATTACCCAGGCCTTCAGTATTTTTAATAGTAACCCTTTCCGCTGAAATGTCGGGCCTGACCCGCACATGCGTTTTTTATTTTTAGTGAATTTCCTTTGGAAAGTGAACTATTAGCATGACCCGCACGGTGAAACTTAAGCCCGGGACCACCATAGAAGTTCCTAACATGACCCCCTGAAAACGTTTTGGGGGGTCGTTCAAAATTTTATACATGGACATATATATATATATATATATATATATATATATATATATATATGTGTGTGTGTTTGTACTCTAGCAGTCACATTTTTTGTCCGATTTACTTCAAATTTGGTAGGAACGTTCCTTTCTGTAATCAGTTGGACAAGTTCGTTGGGCAAATAAATCGGAAAACTTAAAACCCTTTTTTTGGGGATTAATCTTTCAAATTTAGAGTTTTTGGGCCCAAAAAGGGTCAGAGAAGCTCCAGATATAAAATCAATGGATGTAAAAAGATGGGAATTAGAGAGGCGAAAGTTTAAAGCCCTCTCTCGTCATTCTAGCATAAATATTTACCAAGTTATTAAAGAAAATGTGTATCGACTAAACACAGTACGTTGTCTTATGGGGGGTTTACACTAGAAAAGCCTGTTATTCCTTTGTTAGAGTACTTTTATCGTCCCCAGCAACCTCACGCCTACTTTAAAGCCTGTCTGGACCTTCTCCTAACATTATAATGCGCAAACTTTTATTCCCAGCTTTGCAAGTAAATGAAACCAGGAGTATCAGAACAGCCAAAAAATCAATGTTTTCAGATTTTAATAAAAATTGGGCACATGTATGTTTTTACACTGATTTTGAGTTTAAAAAGTTTGTTATATGGAAATTTCACTTCCCTCACGTCAGCGTGCTGCGTGCAAACTCATTTATTTATTTATTTAATTTGATTTTCTTGGCCCCAATTAACTGTATCAAAATAAAAACACAAAAGTCAGCTTTTTTTAACAAAAAAAAAAAAAAAAATTAAGTGACCAGCTGTGATTTTAAATGCAGCTGGATAGGAATAGGCAAGTAAAAAATGAGAATGGAAAGGGTTAAGAACACTTCCTTCTTGGGATCTTAGGTTAATTGTGCAAATCAGTGGGGCTTATTTCTTTTAAAGTTATAAAAATAATATTTATACAACAAAGAAAACAAAGTTACTATTTATTTGGTTAAATCCCAGGTTAAAATTACGTTATTAAAAGTCTTGAAAGTTTCTTGATTAACGCTGGATAAATCTCTCTGAAATTTACAATAACGAAGAAAACTAAAGTTAAGTAAAAACTTAGATGAGAGATGTCGATGCGGTGGGAGGAGATTATGATGCTGGCTGCATCTCTGAGGCTGGTACCCTGAAGTGACATCCAGTACGAGTACTGTAGATATCAACGTAAACCGGTCATACCATCTGGCATCGTCAGATTTACTTTTCAGGGAAGGCCTATACTGCAGTGAATTGAAAAACGACTATACAGTTACTGATGATTGACTACAGACCACCCGGTCACCTTACTGACTAGCGTTAAGGTAGACCTGTTAAAGAAATACAGGGTGTTTCAGATTTTGTGTCGGATACTTTAGGGTGTTGTTCCTGGATGCTTAGTAAGCTCATAAATAATAAGCATTTTTTAGCGAATTTCCCCTATAGGGAAGAAGCTATTACCGTAGTCGGCATGGTAAGACCTAGGCCCGGGACCATGATAACTTTTCGTTTTGAGGTCCCCAGACCCCAAAAACACCATTCGTTCGAAACTGTATATATATATATATATATATGTGTGTGTGTCCGTGAGCACGATAACTCTCGTAAAAATTATCCGATTTTGATGAAATTTGGTATAAACGTGTAAAGCAACATTTATGACTTTAAGTTCGAAAACCAGACAGATCGCTCCATCCGAAGGGGTATTTTGGGGGGGTTTTGTACCCCAAAAATGGGTTTTTCGAATTTTTTACATATAATTTTGGAAATAGTCCAATTTTATTTTTCCCCATTGGATTCAACTTAAAAAGACACACAATTTGGTATTTTGATCATTTCTCTACGTCAATTGGTTACCGAGATATTGAAAGTGCTAAACACAGTACGTTGTCTAATGTTATTCTTATGGAGAAAAATAAAAATTTTATATCTCGCTTATTTATGAACGTATACTGACGAAACTTGGTATACGGCTTCATCTGGTTGTGGACCATTGATATTTGCTCAAAAAGATAATTTTTTACCCAAGGCTCCCGTAGCAGCAAACCTGCGTACTTAGCCCCATGTTATTCTTATGGAGAATAAGTAACGTGTTATCCGCCTTCATTATGAAAATAAATTAATGAAATTTGGTATGTGGCTTTACCTACATGAGTTATATTGATATTTGTATGAAACCCCATTTTTTGTGCTCCTTGCTTCAGCAAACCTGCATACTCAGCTGCCATGTTATTCTTATGGAGAATAATTAAAATGTCATAAATCGTTTATTTATGAATGTATATTAATGAAACTTGGTATGTGGCTTTATGTGGTATTAAGATACATATATATGCATTGGAAATTCGCTGAGTACGCAGGTTTGCTGCTACGGGGGTATTTAAATATGCGTAAGTGGCTGTCTGTCTATATGTGTTTTAAAGAAAATAATTTTTAATTTCAACTATGTTTAAGATAAAGCTTTGAAACTCTGTATATGGGTTCTAATTATCAATATACATAAGTGAAATTTTTTTCAAAATTTGAACTTTTCAAAATTCAAAATGGCGGCAACTTTAAATTTTAAAACTCAAATATCTTAAAAGTAGTTTATTTTACAAAAAATGAACAAGTACAACTTTCTTTTTTAAATTTTATTCTACGTAATTACAGATAACTTGCACTCCAATCGGTTGATAAATAACAAAGTTATTCCCACTTGTGTGATTAATAACAACTACTATTAGAGCAATTGTTCTAAATGCCGTCCTTCAACTTGATTACAAAGTCTGCACCTTGTAATCATGGACTCACGAACTGCCCTGAAAACATCTTCATCATCTTGAATAGCGCCTGCCGCAGCAACTACTCTGGCCGCAAGGTCTTCTTCGTTTTCTACGGGCGTACCATAGGCAAGGTCTTTTATCCGGCCCCAGAAAAAGAAATCCAAGGGGTTGAGGTCAGGTGACCGTGCGGGCCACGGAACTGGTCCACCCTGCCCTATCCACTGTTGACGATAGGTCACGCTCAGAAAGTCCCTAACAACACTTCCAAAATGAGGAGGGGCACCATCATGTTGGAACCAAATATTGTCCCTGATTCCAGGAGGCACATCTTCCAAAAGGTCTGGGAGTATGTCCCTTATGAAAGAAACGTACGTGGGAGAATTCAGGCGATTAGGAAGAACGTATGGTCCAATCACGCAATCACCTAAGATACCCGCCCAAATATTTACAGAAAATCTGTGCTGATAACCACGCACTTTGATCTCATGCGGATTGTCCAATTCCCTCACGTGACTGTTCCGTGAGATGAAGATTCCTTCTCTCGTAAAGCTTGACTCATCAGTAAACAGGACATTTGCTAGGAAATTAGGTTGAGCTATGTCTTGCTGAAGAAACCAACGGGCACAGTTCACTCTTGGTTCATGGTCATCTTGAAGTAAGGAGTGAACCTTTTGGAGGTGGAAAGGGTAAAGTCCTTTTGCGTTAAGTACTCGCCAAACAGAAGGAGCACTTGAGTTAAGTTGGTTTGCAACTGCCCTCGTACTCGTTCTAGCATTAATATCAAATATCTGCAGTACCTCCTCTTCAAAAGCAACATTTCGAACTGTCCGAGGCCGTCCAGCATTCCTCCTGTTCACTTCAAATGAACCAACTTCTCTCAGCCGATTGTGAACCCTAGTAAACACCTTGTCAGAAGGGAGGCGGCGGTTTGGAAATGAAGCTGCGTACATTCTTCTTGCTTCGGCCGCATTGCCATGAGCTGCTCCATACATGAAGTGAATATCACAGTACTCCCGTGAGGTAAATTCCATAACGCACAAGAAACGTAAAATAGAAGGAAAATGAGAATATAAATAATCAAAAATAAACCTAATAATAAAACGACAGTGAGCACTTTATCTGGTTTGTTAACTTTTAAAGCAATAACAGATACAATTACAAGAGAGACAAAATCAGCTGACAAACAATTGAATCAGCTGTTAGATACACAGTCCTCGAAATCTGATGAGTGACAACTTGATGTTTCTTTATCACAAAGCAGAACAAAAAACATTACAAGCTAAAAAAAATAAAAAATTGATCAACCAAACATTACTGATACAATTAATTGACTGATTATTGTGATTGAACTGTTAAAAATAGCCACACAAGCTGGGAATAACTTTGTTATTTATCAACCGATTGGAGTGCAAGTTATCTGTAATTACGTATAATAAAATTTAAAAAAGAAAGTTGTTGTTAATTTTTTGTAAAATAAACTATTTTTAAGAAATTTGAGTTTGAAAATTTAAAGTTGCTGCCATTTTATTTTGAAAAGTTCAAATTTTGAAAAAAATTCCACTTATGTACATTGATAATTAGAACCCATATACAGAGTTTCAAAGCTTTATCTTAAACATATTTGAAATTAAAAATTATTTTCTTTAAAACACATACAGATAGACAGACAGACAGCCAATTACGCATATTTAAAAAATGCTTATTATTTATGAGCTTACTAAGCATCCAGGAACAATACCCTAAAGTATCCGACACGAATTTGAAACACCCTGTATATGAGGTGAGCCCATCACTAACTAGCTCATGAGTGGTTAGCAACCAAACGAGTTGATCACGAGAGAAGGACTGATCTACCGCCGGGCTCTAGCTGCAAATCTGTGTTCAAAAATAATGCTAGACGTGGAATAAAACTGTTTGGCCTAATGGGAGGCCACAATATATGTGGATTCCATTTTTAAAACATACACTCTTAACTTCGCATTGAGCACCTGCGTGTACTCCCCGTTGTTACAGCGCAGTTCCACTTTTGGTCAAACTGTTAGGTTTCACATTACAGTAGACCCTCTCTTAACCGACCATCACGGGACAGGTTCTAGGTCGGATGACCTAAAATCTCGGTTAAAACGGGAACTACGTAAACATGTAAAATACTGTAGAAATATATGTTTTTTGATATTATATGAATAAAATACCCCCGTCGCAGCAAACCTGCGTACTCAGCGAATTTCCAATGCATTTATATGTTTCTCACTCCTGCATAAAGCCACTTACAAAGTTTCACAAAAATATATTTATAAATAAGTGATTTATAACATTTTATTTATTCTCCATAAGAATAACATTAGGACTGAGTACGCAGGTTTGCTGCAACGAGGAAGAAAGAAATGAGTTTTTATGCAATTATCAATATAACTGTACCAGGTGAAGCTACATTACAAGTTTTATTCATTTATGTTCATAATTAAGGGAGATATAAAACTTACATATTCTCCATAAGAATAACATTAGGGCTAAGTATGCAGGTTAGCTGCTACGGGGACAATCAACAACAAATTTATTTGTTGTGCAAATATCAATATACCAGTACAACATGAAGCCACATACCAAGTTTCATCAATATACATTCATAAATAATCGAGATATCAAATTTTATTTATTCTCCATAAGGATAACATTGGACAACGTACTGTGTTTAGCACTTTGAATATCTCTGCAACGGTTGGACGTAGAATCACAAATTAAACACCAAAATGATTGTTTTGTGGAGCTGAAGTGATTGGTAAAAGCAAATGTTAAGATTAAAGTAAAATTAACTGAAGAAAAGCCAAAAACCTTTTTCCCATAAGATTAACATGGGAGATTTTATGAGCAGGTTTTTTTGGATTTTTTCCGCAACCACTTAACCTAGGTTAATAATTCAAAATACTATATTATTTGTTTTTTTAAGCTCTATAACATGGTCAAAACCAAAATTAAGTTTTTTAAAAATTTTAGGGTGAAAAATGTAAAAAACTGATTTTTGGAAAATTTAAAACCCCCATAAACCCCCCTTCCCATGGCCCGATTTTTCTGGTTTTCGAACTTAAAGTCATAAATGTCACTTTACACATTTGAGCCAAATTTCATCGATATCGGACGTTTTTTACTCAAGTTATCGCATTCACGGACACATATATAGATATATATATATATATATAGATATATATATATATATATAGATATATATAGATATATATATATATATATATATAGATATATATATACATATATATAAATTTGAACGAATAGTGTTTTTGGCTTCTGGGGACCTCAAAACAAAAAGTTATCATGGTCTCGGGCTTAAGTCTCACCATGAGACCTACGGTAATAGCTTCTTCCCTATAGGGGAAATTCGCTAAAACACAGCTGCATATATGAAAGCTTACTTTTGCAATTTGTTCTTATGAAATATACTCAAGTAACAAGGAAAAAAGACAAAAATAACACGCTGTTGATTATAAAAATACCACTATACCGTCATCACACGGTACAGTATACAGTACAGCACTGTGATCTGGTAGGCTGTAAACATGCGCAACGCATAAGCGAAAAAACTCTATACTGTACTCGACGCAGAGTGGCGATAAACTGACTTTGAGAGACGTTCCACAATTATTTGAATTTCCCATATGAATCATAACAAAACTTGACCTGAACGGATATGTTTATATATTAGTAAAGTAATAAAGATGGAACGGAAGTTTCTCGATTCATGGAAAAGGGTGGTTAAACCGACCATTTTTAAAATTCAGGGCGGATAAACCGACCTCTATTTTGTGCCCGGGCAGAGGCGGTTAATCCAAGCGGTGGTTGATCCGGGGTCGGTTAATAGATGGTCTACTGTACTGCCCTTATCCCTCCTCTATCCATTGAGGATTTACAGTGTTGTCATATTTCACAGGGCCATTGCCGTTTTCAAATTATGTGTGGTTGTTTTCAAATTGTGCATCGTTTATTTTGTCCTAGGAATCCCCAATATTTGGATACTTCTTCTGTACCGTGGGATTGATTGTGACACAATTTCTTTACAACATAGGCTACCTAGTCCAAAATTTAATAAAATCTGTAACCACTTTTCTCCCTCAAATTATTTTATTTTAATTTATTATGCTTTTAATTCATTGGCTCACTACACATTGTGAAATATTAATGAGATAAACATAATATTAATATTGATGATTCTGTATTATATTTACAGAATGAAGATAAACTACCTGAATTCTCAGATTTGTTTGATGAAGCCAATGATGTACTGAAACAGCTGCATGCCACAAGGAAGGTGAGTGGAAAAATAATTAGTAGTATTAGAGACACAATAGTGTGATCATTATTAATTTAGCTTAATCAGGGTTTCCACCTACCGGGAAAACCTAGAAAACCGGGAATTATGCATGAACTTTGGTGACCGGGAAAAAATGTGTGGATTATGCGGGAATTTTAGGCCGAACCAGGAATTTCAGGTCGCGGTCGTCGGCGATGCGTAACGCGTTCTGAATAGTGGGTGAAGTTAGCGAAACGTTCTCGATGATCGGCGAAGTTAGCCATACGTTCTCGATGTTTGGCAAAGTTAGCGATGCATTCCTAGTGATTGGCGACGTTAGCGATATGTTCTCAATGGACGGTTCTCGATTGCCAGCGTCATTAGCGATGCGTTCTCGATGGACGGTGACATTAGCAATGATGTTCCCGATGGTCGGCGACGTTTTATAGCGATACATTCTCAATAGTCGGCGACGTTTTATAGCAATACGTTCTCAGTGGCTGGCGACGTTAGCGATACGTTCCCGATCCACGATGGTCGGCGACGTTAGCGATATGTTCCCGATGGTCGGTGACGTTAGTGATGCGTTCCCGATGGTCGGCGACATTAGCGATGCGTTCCCGATCCGCGATGGTCGGTGATGTAAGCAATGCGTTTCCGATGGTCGGTGAAGTTAGCGATACGTTCCCGATGGTTGGCGACGTTAGCGATGCGTTCCCGATGTTCGGCGAGTTAGTGATACGTTCCCGATAGTCAGTGACATTAGCGATGCGTTCTCGATGGTCGGCGACGTTAGCCATGTGAGTGTGAGAGCTATTGTTTAGAAAACTTTACGAAATGCAGTCGCGATTGTCGGCCCCCCCCTTAAAACGATAGTCTGTATCCGCCCCTATGGTTAGTGTATAAGTGGTCAGGTTGGTCTCTTCACAATCTGAGGTTTGTTGTCAGATAGATTCCTAGCAAAATTCTTGAAAATGTTTGGAAAGTTCAAAACTGGATCCAGCTGCCATAATAATGCTTTCTAAGGAAATAATTAGTTTATATAGTAAAGAGATCAGGGTTTGGGCCCTATCAAGAACATTGAAAAATGTCTTTGTCATCGATTAACACAAAACAGATTGGTAGGGCTTATATACTATTTTCTGATTCTTATAATAGATAGTATATTGCCAAGGTTAAATGGAATTATATATAATTGGGTGTATCTGAAGACATAATTTCTCCCTCCTATCAATTAAAATATTGATGTTTTTATTTAGACAAAAATCAAGTTCATTAATATAAATAATTGACCCAGCGTATAAACCCATTTTATTAGAAATCATAAAAAATGTGAGATATAACTTAAAAATGGGGGGCGCCAGTTTATCTGGAATTTTGAGATTTTGACCTGGAAAACCTGGAATTATGCATGAATTTTGAATTGCAACTTTGGTGGCAACCCTGTTAATACTAAATACATCACTTCTGATCAGTAACACAACTGCCACTGCCTATAAAATCCTGGAAATTCAGGAATTTTGTGTGTTCACAATATTGCGATGATTGATCAAGATCATACGGTTTTATGAGGCTTGGCTTGAACGTTGGGAATTTGTGGCAATGAGGCTTTATTTGAATTTTCAGCAATATTACTAGACTTGGGAACAAAATCATGTGACACTGTTCTGATCGTATACAATGCAGTGAAATGATATCTTAATTCAATCACTGCCTGATCTTTATGGTTAGTGAGAAGCAGGACACCCCATTTTATATGTAAATAGCACCCAAAAAGATACTCCCCGTGATTTTTTTTCCTGTACTTAATTTTTGAACACTTAAAACATTCACAGTGTAGTGTTATAGACACATTGGTAATAACTTTGACAATCAAACATTTTTGACATCAAAACTCAAATAGTAACTCATTAACACATTCGCTGCGTAAAATTGTATATTGACGTAACACAGGTACTAAAAATTTTGATTTCATAACATCTTTTCTTTTATGTTCAAAAGTCGGGAGTAAGTGTTATAATCTGTATTCAAGACTCCTATCGATGGTTTTTGGGCATAAACTGCGATAAACCACAAAAAAAACTGCGATTTATTGGTCACCAGCGGACGCTCAGCACTGCGCACCAAAAAACAGCACAAAAACTATCTCACACCTTCTCAGTACCACAGTCCCGCGATGTTGCAAATGACACAGTTTAGTTTTCTTTATAACCTATTGCCTAAAAATGAACTACTTACACTATATATGTGAACCACATTGAGTACATACTATATACATAAACACGTAATAGCGCGCTGCCCTGCCGGTGACCAAGCCACACCCGCAAAACACGAACGAACGGCACTGTACTATGCACACACACTCTAGGAACAATGCGGTAGCAGATCAACCTTCCTCTCCGAGTGGCTGAACCACACTGAGTACACAAACACAAAATGGCGCGCTGCCCTGCCGGCGACCAAGCTGCACCCAAGCCGCAACTCCTGTAGTCCGCCGGCGGACCAGCCGCAGTGAATGTGTTGAACAAATATTTTGACTAAGATAGAAAACATAGAGCTAAGCTGGCTCTATTGATATAAAATGCCCAGGCATTTATAAGTCAGGGCAAATGCCCTGGATAAATCATTCGGTCTTAGTCAGTAACAAGGCTACACAAGGCATCTCACTCATGATACACTCATTTATATTCGTCATAAAATTCGTCTTAGTTGCATCGACGTCTTATACAGTGATTTAGTGATTCAGTATATATACAAAGTTGTTTAACTTTGCCTGTTAAGAGATTTTTTAAAATACTAATATAACCATATTTAACAAGTTTCTTGACTGTTTGTGTGTTGGATAACTTATTTTTTAATAAGGGGAAAAATTGAACTAAACATAGCTTTTTACCTCTTTAGAAATTTTAACATTAAAAATTGGCTCATGAAAAATAATAAAAACAACAATGGCTGAACAACTGGTAAAAGAAAACAAATTACATTGCAAGAATGATTTTAAATAAGCTTAATATGCTGGTAGTGTAGATAGTAGTGATGGTCAAAACCAGAAATTTCAAATCTCAAAACCGAAACTAAAACTTAAAAAATCGAATCTCGAAACTCGAAAGTCAAATTCCAAAATCCTATTTACTTGCCTGGTTTTGGTTATGAAAAATAAATCCAGTTACTCCAAATAAACCAGTTAACTTACTGCCATTCTCGAAGTATCCTAGAAAGATATTAGTTTCAGAACTACTAGTGAACCAATTATTTGTAGCTTAATTATAAACTTTGCTTAGAGTTGTTCTTTCACAAATAAAAAATCAATAATCCACAAAAGGTGAAGGTAGACGACCGATGACAGTAGGCTTTTGACCTTCACATTATTAATCAACACTCGGGCATGATTTCTGTTAAAAAAAACAACAATGACACAAAAAATCTCGGCAGTTTTGAGTTTTGATTCTCGAAACTCGCCGATCGAATCTTGAAACCGAAACTTTTCCAAAGTTTTGGTGGTTTTGAGATTCGAGTTTTGGTTTTGACACATCACAAGTAGATAGGTACACTACATTTAGACAATGACACAACATTCAACAAATTCACAATGAAAAAATTGATAGCTGTCTTATAATTATTAAAATATATTTTTTTAATTTGTTATTGTTGCCATTCTCAATACACTACTTTACATTATAAATCTTATTTATCCTATCCTATAATCAGGGCTGTACTCAAGGGAACAAAATCATGTGACACTTAAAACACATACATAGTTGGGCAGGGGGGACAACTGCCCCGGGGCCCGGGTCCGTCAGGGGGGCGCCCGAGCCGTCGGCGGCCAGGCGGGTCCGGACGGTAACAAGGGCCCACACGACCAGGCCTGCCCATGGGCCCATGAAAGGTGAGAACGGCCCTGCCTATAATAGAGTTTGTGTAAAATATGTATAGGTATAAATGAGTAGTATTGTAAGGCAACTTTGTAACATTTTTAAAATGCATAGGCCGAAAAACTTTAAGTAGTACAAATTTTCTTTTAATACATTTCAATGGTAATTGATGAGTGATGTAAAACAATCATAAAGTCAAATATTTGTACTGTTTCAAGTTTATTAAAGAAATTTGCCTACAATAATGGTTCTACAAATTATTTAAAAATCTTTAGTAGCTATTTCAAGTGTAAAAAGTTAAAACAATATATTTTTTATAAATGCCCAGTATTTGGGCATTAAAAATAGCTTTGGGCAAATGCCCATTTATAAATGTCTTGCCCATTGGGCATTTGCCCGGCCCACATCACTGGCTGCTATAAAAAAGTAGTACAGTAGAGTCTCGATTATCCGACCTTCGGTTATCCGACATTCCATATTATCCGACCGTCCCCGTACACAATCACAAACGATCAATTTCCTCGCACCTAGACAATTTGTTAACATTGTTTTTATAATTTTCCGTGTTTTCCGACCGTCCCTGTGCACAATCTAACGATCGACTTCCGTGCGCTTAAAAAAAAAAAATAACAAAATAAATAAAAAAATAAAAATGTTTCCTTTATTTTTTTTGTGCTCTCCGACCTTAGCAGCCGGTTTAGGTCGGATAATCGAGACTCTACTGTATTTGAGTAGAATTTGTAAGATTTCACTTGTTCCCTGTATTACTGCAGTTATAAAACAATGCATCAGAATGAAAATAGTCTAGTAAAAAATTAGATTACAGCTGGAGTTAATTGCAACAGAAAGTTTATAGGCTGATTTTTAATGAAAAATACCTAAGTAATAAAACACAATGGATCAAATTGCCATTTAAAAAAAATGGTTGGCCACGTTTTATTTGTGTAAGTTTTTATAAGATCCCAAGCTGTATATGAACTATTAGACTTAAATAGACAATTCTTTTTTTAAATGTTCTTATTACCCTTAGCTATATTTAGCCTGATATTAGTATACAGTAGACTCCCGATTATCCGAGGTAATTGGGACCAGGACCACCTCGGATCCGGGGAAACTCGGATAGTACGGAGGTTAAGTACAGCTATAGTAAATACCCCCGTCGCAGCAAACCTGCATACTCAGTGAATTTCCAATGAATGTATAACATAACACATTAAAACACTTAACAGGATTCATAAGAAATGTATTCACAAACAAGCGATATTTAAAATATTAATTATTCTCCATAAGAATAACATTGGGGATGAGTACGCAGGTTTTCTGCAACAAGGCACACAAAATAATGGGTTTTTATGCAAATATCAATAGAACTCATCTTAGTGAAGTCACATACCAAGTTTTATCCTTATACATTCATAAATAAGCGATATATAATATTTAAAAAAAATTTCCATAAGAATAACATGGGGACCAAGTACGTAGGTTTGCTGATACAGGAACCATAGGCGAAAAATTGTTTTTTGTGTAAACAACAATAAACCACAACCAGATCAAGCCATATACCAAATTTCGCCAGTTTATGTTCATAAATAAGCGAGATATACAATTTTTCTGTTTCTCGATAAGAATAACATTGGACAACGTACTGTGTTTAGCACTTTCAATATCTTGCTAACCAATTGACATAGAGCAATGATCAAAATACCAAATTGTTTGTTTTTTAAGCTGAATTCAATGGTATGAATTAAAATTTGATTTAAATTAAAATTACATGTGAAAACACCAAAAACCCTTTTTGGGGTACAAAACTCCCCAAAAACCCCCCTTCCGATGGTGCGATTCATCTGGTTTTCGAACTCGTTCAAATAAATGGTACTTTACACATTTGTACCAAATTTCATTAAGATCGGACCTTTTTTATGAGAGTTATCGTGCTTACGGACACACAAACATACATATATATATGTATATATATATATATACATGTATACAAATTTGAACGAATGGTGTTTTAGGCATCTGGGGACCTCAAAATGAAAAGTTATCATGGTCTCGGGCTTAAGTCTTACCATGAGACCTACGGTAATAGCTTCTTCCCTAAAGGGGAAATTCGCTAAAATTACGTAAAACCCCATGAAAGTTTATAAAACTGGTTTATTGGAAGAAAAAACATATAATAAACACAATTACAGACCTGTAAGCAAGTAGAAACATAGATTATTTCTTAAAAAAGTCTTAGATCGTCTTCTGAGTTAACCTCTTCCCTCGCTTGGGTGATGCAATGTTGCGCCAACGCTGTAGAGACAGGATGTCGTATGGCGTACACTCTTCTTGTTGCTCTATGAAAGCAAGAGCAGCGTCGATCGCCTTCAGCTCGTTGGTGTATGATATTTTGGGAGTTATCTCGTCCATATTGTCATCTTATTCACTGTCCTTAGCACCAGTTACCATATCGATGATTTCCTCGTCGGTAATCTCCATCTGAACATCTTGATTGCACCAATAATGAATGTCTTCGCTGTTGATTTGATTTTCAACAGGTAACTCTTGGCTGGTTTGACTAGTTCATTCATGTTCTTGGGTTCTGGCGCTTTTTTGGGTGTCCATCTATGCCAAATAAATTTGTCCACGACTTTTGAACGGTGGTTGTTTTTATCTCATCCCACGCTGAAGCAATCCAGTATGACACATCTTTTAATGTGTCTTGTTTTAAGGCATCCTGTACAGTCATTCCTTCGTCTGACTTCGTAATCAACATCTGGAGAATCCTTCGCCGGTAGATCTCTTCATCGTTTCTAGAACCCCTTGGTCTAGAGGTTGTATAAGCGAGGTAACAGTAGGGGGTAGAAAGATTGCCTTAATACCACCGCTGCACAGTTCTTGGGCATCAGGGTGAGATGGCACATTGTCCAATAGTAGAACAGCTTTCCTGGGAAGCTTATTTTTTTGTTTAAAAAACTCTTTAGTGACAGGTACAAATTCTTTATAAAACCACTCTCTAAAAATCGGGCCGTCCATCCATGCACTCCTTTGGTTGCGGTACAGTCTTGGATTTTTCGCCTTTCCAATAAGCAGCGGCCTTAGCTTCAATGAGCCAGAAGCATTAGCTGTAGCCAGTATCGTTACCCTCTATTTGCTTTTTTTAAATCCAGGAGCAGTCCTCTCAGATTTTGCTGCCAAGGTTTTAGAAGGTAGGTAGCATTCAAAAATTAAGGCTCGTTTCGTCGGAATTAAAAATTTGATCAGAAGTTAACCCTTCCTTGGACACAATTTCTTTCATTTCCTTTTGAAATTCCGCGATTTCAGATGAGTCTGCTGATAGTTTCTCGCCACTAATATTAAGCTGCCTTATTCCATACCTCTTCTTCCATCGGTCCAGCCATCCTTCACTCGCGGTAAATGGTTCCTTGCCGTCTTCAAAGTTCTTATGAAATTCAAGCGCCTTAGCCTGTAGCATCGGCCCACTCACAGGACTGCCCATCCCTCGAAGCTGGGAAAACCACAAATACCCCCGTCGCAGCAAACCTGCGTACTCAGCGAATTTCCAATGAATATATATGTCTTGTCTTAATAACACATTATGCCTCTTACCAGAATTCATAAGAAATATATTCATAAATAAGCGATATTTAAAATATTGATTATTCTCCATTAGAATAACATTAGGGATGAGTACGCAGGTTTGCTGCAACAAGGAACACAAAATAATGGGTTTTATGCAAATATAAATAGAACTCATCTTAGTAAAGTACAGTAAAGGGCTGAATTTTCAGAACAGTGGCGCTTTCCGACTGGGGAAGTCTAAACTACGTGTTGATTAAAAGTACCGCATTATTCTAAGATCATCCGTTTTAATATCAGATGTTTTGTTGTATTTGTTTACAACTGAAGTAACCTTTCTTTGGGTACAAACTTGCTCGGATTCGAGCAGCATGACAACTAGTTTTGTTAAAAACGCTAAATAATCCTGAGAAGAACTACAATGTTGCCTAACAGGCAGCTTTAGAGTACATGCATTTGTGTCCAGCATCACTAGGCATCTAAATCATCACCTTCGATGACATCGAGTTTTGTTGGGTCTACCCTACTCATTTTCTCTGCTTCTAGTAAAACGCTGTGATTTACGCACGATATCAACACCTGGTTTTAAGTAGGAGTGTCTGTATGAGTGGGTGAAAACGCAGTACCCACATCGGCCTCAACATGCTGCGGGATAAACGCACTGCAGCGTGGCGATACAGTAGACGCTCTTTTATCCGGCATTCTATGAACCGGCACATTCTATTAACCGGCACCAGGCGACCCGGGTTTTTCCAGGTATTTTCGGTCGTTTCCGTTTCGTACTGCGACTGCGCTGGACTGTTCCCGCCTTTTCTTAGTCACCTGTTGTTTGTTTACGTCTCAAGCAGTAACGTTCAGTGATGTTCGTAACCTTTGCTCAGTACACTACTGTATTCATCCTATTTTTAGACGCCAACTTCCGCCCGGCTGTCTGTCCGCCCGCCCGTCTGTCTGTCTGTCTGTCTATCCGTCCACAAATGCAGGTGTTCCGGAGCAGTGCCAAGGTCAACCAACGCACGCGACCACAGCTCATTACTGTAGCGAGATGACAGACTCTCAGATTACTGTATTCCCATTAATAACTAAACAGTTCTATTATCCGGAAAAATCGATTTACCGGCATGGGCGTGGTCCCGAACATGCCGGATAAAAGAGCGTCTACTGTACTATAACTAAAACACATTCAGTAAAATGGGAGCGTCTACACTGCATGTTGGCAAGTTTACTTGTGTTCAGAGTGGCCTGAATTGTTTGGTCTTGTTACCGTGTTTGACATCATGACATTCTGGTGGTTTTAAATGGAATTTCCTGGATATCATACCTGAAGACGGGACCCCAAAACATGATATTAACAGTCAGCTCTAATGTCTGAGGCAGTATAGCTCAACATCACCAATAGTTTTAAGTTATGCAAATGTTTTTCCTCCTAAAAATGCTTTTATTTAGTTCAATTGTTGTCCATAAGAGGGGGCTCCAGTCCTCTGTGTCTTCCTGCTTCTCCCATAAGACCTATGTCAACTTTCAAAGCCTGTTCCTCCTCAACAGATTATCCAAAATAAATTATTTATGGTTCATTTTAATGAGCAAAAAATACCTAGCGATTTCAGTGAGCAGAATTCAATACCGTATCACAAATAGTTATCCATAAATAGATTGTAAATATTGTATATATATATTTTTTTAACAGTTATTATTTTTGATATTTAAATTTTGCTCACTGAAATCGCTAGGTATTTTTTGCTCTTTTAACTGAGCAATAAATCAACAATATCGGTTAATCCGTTGAGGTGGGATGGGCTTTGAAAGTTAACTTTAGCCCTACGGTCGTAACAGGTAGAAACGCAAAATGTTTTAGGACTGGAGCGCCCTCGTAAAATGCAGTTTAAATCCTTTGCTATAGCAAGATGCCATTATACCTGGATTAACTAGGCCTAAGCAGTTTATTTACTATGGGAATAAAATGTTGACCATATCTGAAAACCCTAAAATTATACGTGTATTTTCCCTAACAGTCATTGTGGCATCTCTGTGCTATTAATAAACATATTCTTACATTATTTTACTCCAACGTATATTTATTATTAACTAACGTTTGTTAACATGTCAAAAACAACTGATTTAAAAACTAATCAAAAATTGATCCTAAATACTGAGATAAATTGAATAACTTTCAAATTGTACTTTAAAAATTAATATTTATAACACTAATTTTGAAATGCATGTCAAATCAAATACGAAATCCTCTATGCAAAACTTAAAGGTGTTTTAACAACACCCCAACATATGGGATCATTAAAATATTCATTAGAATTCATTGATATGTCAGACACAGAAAATGTAGTAAATTCTGAAAGGGCTTTGGCCGATTGACCTTAAAAGTTTCAAATTTGATTTACGGAAGATAATGACTTTTATTTGATCAGGTGATTATATAAGCATGTGTATGTTAGCTGTAAAAGTTCTTTAGTTTCTCCTAGGGGTGGGCGAGTAGTGTTTTTTTTAAATCGAGTCGAGTAAACCCAGGGGCGGATCCAGGGAGTCACATTGGGGGGGGAATGCCGGGGGTTTGGGGGGTATGGAATACCCCTTAGGGGTGGGTGGTCCGGGAGTCCTACCCCGGAAATTTGTTAAAAATTCCAGATCAATAATTTTATCGGCCGTAAAAAATATCCAAACGCGTTTTATTGACCAAAATGTGTGTTTTATCGGCCCAAAAAGATGACTGTATTGAATTCAATGACCAAAATCAGCAATTTGACCTGCTTTTTTCAGATTAAAAATGACAATTTGACCGCATTTCAGGGTCACCATAGCGTTTAGACTAAAAACAACAAATAAATGTAGTTTATCGACCAAAAAAACACAATAGTGTATACCCAAACTACAATAAAGGCTAACACGCCAGCGGGGAAGTATCAAAGTATGTTTTTGTCGAAAAAAAGATTTTACCGAAACTAAGATAGAAACAAATTTTATGGTCGAGATACAGCGTTTAAAAGATACCCAAGGTGCATATTTTCGGCCAAAAGTAGCAATATATTCTCATTTTGCCATCTAAAACGTCAATCGGGCCGCATTTTTTAGCCTGAAAACGGTCAAACTATGTTTAAAAAAAAAATTATTATCCTGGCGTGTGTTATTAGCCAACATTGGTAATTATAACGACAGCACATTGCTATAGCCAAAAACTACGACCGCAAAGTGTTGTTTATCGGCCGAAAATTGAATACAAACCATATTGTATGTAGAAATGTATAAATCACTCAAAAACGGCAATCGGTCCGCATTTCTAGGTTATAAATAAAGAAAGATCGTGTTTTGTATACCAAAAACGACGTCCGAAACGATTGTTATCGGGCAAAATCAGAGATTTGGCCGTGTTTTATCGGGAAAAGCATAAATTTTTCCGCCACTTGGTGGTCAAAAACACTAAAATGACTTAGGTTATGACTAGTCTAGTTAATTTATCACAAGCAGGTAAGCATAGAAATAAACAGTTATTTAATTTTGTATCCGGATGTAGTTTTTCCTCGAACTTTTAAATTTAAATCTCCCAGAGTTTCAAAAATCTCTAATGTTAGTGTATTTATAACAATAATTGAATAAAAAATCCTAATAGGCAGATTTTACGAATTGTTACAGAATGTTAATGTTACCTAATTACTAGATCTGCCTGGTTTATTAATTATTCAGACAGCTTATTTACAAAATTATCTAATTGTAGTACAATTATAGTTCAGACATATTATATCTGTGAATCATTAAATCATTGTAACCAATATCATCTTTAGTAAAAGTGAATCGGTGCATGTACATTCTCCCATCAATTATATATTAAATACCGTATCCTTGGGAATCTTTTCATTGGTATAGGTCAATTTTTTGCGGAATTAACCAATTTTGAACAAATTAAGAGCTAGCCATGGACCTGGACTAGGGAATCCAATCCCGGGATCCCGCATCCCGGGATCCCGACCGAATTTCCTCTCTTAGAAATCCCGGGATTTCAAGTTCCAATCTCGGGAAATTTGGGATTATGAAAATATGTCGAAATAAGGATATAAAGTGGGTTTTTGAATATTATAATCACAATAAATAATTGAAATTCATTACAAAACAGTTAAATACATTTAAATGGTACAAGAATTTAACATGGCAAATGTCAGACACTCAAAACTACACTCTGTACTGCATGGTTATGTCACTGTGACAGTTGATTTAAATTACTTTTTCCGTCAGTGATCCTATTCGTCCTCAATATAGGCGACCGGTTTCGAGGTTATTTATAACCTCCTCTTCAGGCTACAATTAATGTTTGTCATTCACTCACAAGAGATCGTCGAATATTAAAAACCCAATGCATTAAAGAAACATGGCATGGACGCACGAAATAACAAAGAATTAAAAAACTGCACATTGTCATCGATGTTTGGCCAAATTAAATATTGACGACGTGGTGTGGGTGGTTGTGTGTCTATATTGAGGACGAATAGGATCACTGACGTAAAAAGATAATTTAAACTGTTTAAGTATTCAGAAAGATCCATGAGCCATACTGACACAAAAATTAACTTTTTAATATTTTAAACAATGTAAAAAATCATTTTTCGTAGCAGAGTATATGATTAAATAGATTCCAAATGTGTACAAAATTGCCTAGATAGATTACAATGTTCAACACTGAAAGACCAAAAATAAATTTGTCACTGTTATTTGTACACAAATTAATGTGAATCCCGGGATTAGTCCCGGGATCTCAGGATTCTTTAACGTAATCCCGAAATCCCGGGATTGGAAATATCGTCCGGAATTGGATTCGCTAACCTGGACCCTCTGCCACCTCCCCCCATTGTTTGTTCTATCACTGTGAACTGCTACGGTTACTCCTCGATGACTCTGCTGCTCGACCCCCGCCCCCCCTCAACAACTACAACCATTCAAAATCAAACACTCTTTTCCCTCCTCCCCCGTTGCTGCCGGCTTTGAAGAATCTCATGTTCCATTTATTTTGAATCATAAATACTGTAAATTACTATAAGTAGAAACAAGCTTCACAAAACTAATTAATTTTTCGAACAAATTATTTTTTGCTGCTTTCAAATTTAAATGACTTGTAAAAAACTTTTTTTACATTGACCGTGATACACAATGCGATGTTTTTGAAGCTATACTTTTATCGAAAAGCTCAACAATAACAAAACAATATAATCGGGATTTTAGCGGGAGAGTTTTTAAAATACCTTTCTCAATTAGAAAGTTTGGTTTGAGTTTTGTACAGAAGGTGACACATGACTTTTATTTGGAAACATTATTTAGAGTTTATTTTATTTGAACCCAAGTTTGATCTTGGTTAGGTCTTTCTTTGTTCAACATTGTCGAGCATCATCGCGTAGTAATACTCATTTTGCAGGCGGTTCTCTGAATTGTTGCATGCATGTAACAATTGACCACAGTTTCATTATTGCATTTCCCTACATCTTATATGTACTTGCCTGCATAATTATTGTGTACAGTAGCCACTTACGTTTTATTTTTCCATATAAGACTACTTAAACTTTTCTTTTCAGTTTTAAATCTAACGCATTGCAGTCAGATAAAGTTAGGTCTATGTATAAAATAGTTCCCGGTATCAGAGGCCTAACAGGGGGGAATATATATATTTCCCCCCCCCGCAGAATCTGAAAAAGTTATAAGGGAAAATATTTTACATTACTTGGTGATGGCGAATACATATCGGCCATTTGCCTTGTCTGGGAATTTGCCTTTTTTCACTGCATTCGCTTATAATTCAGCCGTGATATGAAAATACAAAACCTACTGATTGGTATATAATTTACTCAATGAAAAACTATCACAACCATTGTTTAGTTAGTGGAATTTAAACAAACATTACTAGGAAAAAAATAAAACCTAGTAGCAGTACCTGATGCTCAAGCCTAACATGAATAGCGATTGCAGGAAATGTTGGAAATATCAGTCGCCACTATTAGTAATACAACTTCGTAAGCCGGTGGGGCAGAGCCTTATAGGGGAAAAAGAAAAACCTCAAACTCATTTTAGAGTCATGAGTAAAACTATATTAAATAGTTAATATGTCCTGTAAATGTTATACCTGAACTAATTAGGTTTCCCTTAGACGATCAAGTTTATATTACCGTTATTTCAAAAATTGGTTTAATTTTATATTTTTACAAAAACTAAAATCATATGTGTATAATAAGTTATCCCATATTGAAGTAAGTATTCCTATGAAATTTTTATTGAACAGGCTTGCTGATTATACGTAAACAGAGACAAATAACCATTTAGGACCGGGAAGACCGAGCCATGCTCATTGATATTTGATTAGATGCGTGGGTGAAAAATATGTCTTTATGCAATTTTTAGTCATTGTTTCTAGTCACTGTTTTAAAGAAACCATGTGTTGATACTTTACCTTTTGTAAGTGCTACTTTGACAGTTTACTGGTTAATTTATTCACCGCTATTATGATTCTTCTGTTTTGTATTGGAAACTCCATCGGCAAGTCCGATGTTAACATTTCCAATTTTCAAATGAGATTTTTAACCAAACAAAAACTGTCCGGGGATTGAGGTTTTTACCAATTCTACTTTTAGGTCCACAAGCCCTCATTTCAAAGTTTTAACAAAATCGTT
This sequence comes from Allygus modestus, assembly GCA_963675035.1. Classification (NCBI taxonomy): domain Eukaryota; kingdom Metazoa; phylum Arthropoda; class Insecta; order Hemiptera; family Cicadellidae; genus Allygus; species Allygus modestus. The sequence goes on from OY776112.1 coordinate 239,060,843, forward strand.
CCGCTGGATTCCGAGATAAATTGTGCAGACAGACAGACATTACTTATATCAGAGTATAGGATTAGCCCTCGACATATCTATTATTTGATAGTTTTTTTATATATTTTTATTCGGTATTATCATGCAGAATATTTTTAAATAAATTGTATTTGAATGTTGTTTACATTTTCCAGTGGTCTGGTGAAGCACTATTTACCTAAGTATGGCAGAACACATTAAAACATCGATACAAAGTAATATTGTCCTCATATAATTAAACAAATTAATTTAACCGAGCCCTGTTTATTTAAAAAAATCTTTAATTTTATATATCAATCATAGTTTTCTAGTCATAAGAGAGTTATTACTATTCTAAATTTAACATTGGTTAACAATGGTCCTTAAGGAGTATAAATCCAAAATGAACGCTTCCTCCAACGTCCTCTAAATTAAACAAATGCTGTATATTTGCTTACACATAAATGTTAAAATAATCTTTGTTTCAGTAAGTTCTGTGGGTGTAATATTATACATTATGTTCTTTAAATACATGATTACAATTTTATAGTTTAACTGTATCATTTATCTGAGGAAGGTGTCGAAAATCAAAAACTGTTATCGATATGTCCGAAAATTAATGATATAACAACTTTGACAATGGCATGATAGATAAAAAGCTGACGAATTTCAATTAAACAGAAACTTTGTATTTTCTCTTAAGTTTGGCCAAAGACAACAATTTTACATTTTACGATATTTAGAATTGAAAACTAAAAATGACGGTCGTTGTGAAACGGCGGAAGGTAGAAAACTCAATTTCCTAACGAAAATTGAATTTTATACTAAAAAAAAAAAAACATATGCCAAGTTTAAAATAAATATCGTATATGGTTCAAAGTACAATAGTAAATTTAGTAGATATAACTTGTAGACAGACAGGCGCTAAACGGAGTGGAATTTCAACAAAATTAAATAAAAAATCCTCATTTTGATTATATTTGGGTGTAGAATCTTAAGATATGTAGCCAGTGCAACATTTTAGTTACACCTCGTATATCTAACTTATTCTAAGGTTATTATTAATTTTAACTGAACAATAGTCGTTAATTTATTGTAGCGTGTTCTAGTATAAATCGTCTAGAGTAATACAATTGTTACAAATTGAAGTAATTTAGTTTAAACGGCATCGTATCTGATGGGTGGAACTTCATTACCGATAAAAATAAAACAGGTTTTGTCGGAAACTCCCACGACTTAAAAGTAAATACGTTAAACTTATAACGTAGACTATTTCAACGGACCACATAGTCAAGGAAAATAATCAAAGGCTCAAATTGTGCTAAGTCCCATTATGTGAGCAATAACAACATACAAATGTATGATTTATTCCGAAAGTGTCGATTGGTCTAACCAACCTCTCAGAGTGATGTCACAGTGAAGCGGACGGGAAGTATGCAGGCACGGAAATATTTTTGTCGCCGAGTGAGTACAGGTAATTATGATGAAAGATAAAAATCTTTGAACAACTGAAAGTGTGTCAGGCCAGATGTGTTTTGGCTGCCACTTGTGCGGCAAAAATTTATAATCGGAATGCACATTCAGCTTAACAGTGTTGCCACTTTCAGGCCGTCTTGTTCGCGGCATCTATTTATAGGAACATACTCCTGGTGTATTTGTCAAAAGCAGCAGCGTTCCATGTGGTAGAATGGTGAACTACATTTTGCCATACTCCTATCAAAAATACGTTATTTGGCTGCCACTTAAAATGTTCAAAATTGATTACTACCAGCTTCCTCAGTTGATTTAACATGTGATGTGCATTTGGCGGCCGGATACGGCAGCCAAGTGCACCGGCCGCCAAATTCAATGCAGTTTCCACCATGAAAGGCAGCCGAATGCCGTATGAGATTTATATATACCCCCGTAGCAGCAAACCTGCGTACTCAGCGAATTTCCAATGCATATATATGTATCTTAATACCACATAAAGCCACATACCAAGTTTCATCAATATACATTCATAAATTAACGATTTATGACATTTAATTATTCTCCATAAGAATAACATGGCGACTTGAGTATGCAGGTTTGCTGAAGCAAGGAACACAAAAACGGGGTTTTATAGTAATATTAATATAACTCATGTAGGTTAAGCCACATACCAAATTTCATTAATTTATTTTCATAATTAAGGGAGATAACACGTTACTTATTCTCCATAAGAATAACATGGGGCTGAGTACGCAGGTTTGCTGCTACGGGAGCCTTTGGCAAAAAATTGTTTTTTTGAGCAAATATCAATGGTCCACAACCAGATGAAGCTGTATACCGAGTTTCGTCAGTATACGTTCATAAATAAGCAAGATATAAAATTTTTCTTTTCCTCCATAAGAATAACATTAGACAACGTACTGTGTATAGCACTTTCAATATCTCGGTAACCAATTGACGTAGAGAAATTATCAAAATACCAAATTGTTTTTTTTTTTAAGCTGAATCCAATGGAATAAACTAAAATTTGACTATTTTCAAAATTATATGTAAAAAATTCGAAAAACCCATTTTTGGGGTACAAAACCCCCCCAAAATACCCCTTTGGATAAAGCGATCTGGCTGGTTTTCGAACTTAAAGTCATAAATGTTGCTTTACACGTTTATACAAAATTTCATCAAAATCAGATAATTTTTACGAGAGTTATCGTGCTCACGGACATATATATATATATATACATTTTCGAACGAATGGTGTTTTTGGGGTCTGGGGACCTCAAAACGAAAAGTTATCATGGTCCCGGGCCTAAGTCTTACCATGCCGACTACCGTAATAGCTTCTTCCCTATAGGGGAAATTCGCTAATATATATATATATATATACATATATAAAAATTTGAACGAATGGTGTTTTTGGCATCTGGGGACCTCAAAATGAAAAGTTATCATGTTCTCGGGCTTAAGTCTTACCATGAGAGCTACGGTAATAGCTTCTTCCCTATAGGGAAAATTCGCTAAAAAAACTATTTTTTAGCGAATTTCTCCTATAGGGAAGAAGCTATTACCGTAGGTCTCATGGTAAGACTTAAGCCCAAGACCATGATAATTTTTTGTATTGTGGTCCCCAGATGCAAAAACACCATTCGTTCAAATTTATATATATATATATATATATATAGTGTTTGTGTGTGTCCGTAAGCACGATATCTCTCATAAAAAAGGACCGATCTTAATGAAATTTGGTACAAATGTGTGAAGTACCATTTATTTGAACGAGTTTGAAAACCAGACAAATCACACCATCCAAAGGGGGGGTTTGTACCCCAAAAATGAGGTTTTTGGGGTTTTCACATGTAATTTTTATTTAAATCAAATTTTAATTTATACCAATAAATTCAGCTTGAAAAAAATTTGGTATTTTGAACATTGCTCTACGTCAATTGATTACTGAGATATTGCAAGTGCTAAACACAGTACGTTGTCTAATGCTATTCTCATGGAGAAAAATAAAAATTTGATATCTCGCTCTTTTATGAATATAAACTGACGAAACGTGGTACATGGCTTCATCTGATTGTGGTTTGTTGTTAAAAAACAAAACTTTCACGTATGATTCCCGTAGAAGCAAACCTAGGTACTCGGTCCCCATGTTATTCTTATGGAGAATAATTCAAATGTTATATATCGCTTATTTATGATTGTATATGAATAAAACTTGGTATGTGAGATGAGTTCTACCGAGATTTGCATAAAAAACCATTATTTTGTGTTCCCTGTTGCAGCAAACCTGCGTACGCATCCTTAATGTTATTCGTATAGAGAATAATTAAAATTGTATTTATTGCTTATCTGTGAAGATATTTTTATGAAACTTGGTATGCGGCTTTATGTGGTACTAAGACATTGGAAATTCGCTGAGTACGTAGGTTTGCTGCGACGGGGGTATTATTAAAAACAATGTTTTTTACATATTAGTCTTTTATAATGATCATAAAATTGTATTGAATTATTAATGTTATTATTTATTTTATTTTAACCTTTATTTTACCATGAATGAATAATGTTTTAAATGAAGAAAAAAAAAAATATATATATATATATTTATATATATATACTGTTTTCAACAACCATAACAAACAAAAGACAAGTGTTACAAATATGTATCCATAAAAATATTTTGGGTTAGTTAATCAAAACCAGAACATTTTAACAAGAAAGTGATTTTTCTCCCCGACCCAAACACTCCCTGTGCTCCTCTCATACTCATCTTAACTCACAGGTATCCGCAGGTAACTCACAGGGCTTATAAATAACCCACCTGTCACCGCTCCTTTCATATGAGCTAAAAATAGATTTTAGGCTTATTTTTTTGTTTCAGTCACTTATTTTAAACATTGGTTAGCGGCATAAACTTGGATAAATGGCGGGAGTAGCTTCTACTTGACTCAAATTTTTGAGTAGTCTCTAATACTCGCTCGGCCTTCGAGTATAAGAAAATACTCAAAACTCGAGTACTCGCCCACCCCTAGTTCTCCACAGAATGCAGCACAAATGAATGTTTTCTCTCTTCATGAATATTCCCAGTGTGACTGTGATCGTCAATCCTAATTTTATTTTAATTTCCACAAAAATTAAGTATAGTAAGTAGTGGTTTAAATAATATGTGTTAAGTAATTTAAATCAGTAGTAGAAACAGCCATGAGTAAATAACCATTTCTACTATTGTCTCAAAGACTATTGATTACATAAAGTTAGTTGAGAATTATGCAAAAATAATAATAAAAGAAATGAATTGAACAAGTTTTATAGTTTTTAGATACTACCGGTAATATTAATAAAATAATTATGCTTCCTAGGTTTTTAGTTTAAGAAGCAAATAAAGCAAATACAATTCAAAGAGATGTAAAAGGCAGATAAAATAAGGCAGATTTATTACAAAATAGTTTATTTACACAAATAAAATTACAATCTTAAAATATAGGCTTACTAACTATACTATAGAGTAGTTGAGTTTGAATTATTAACAGTGTTGCTCAGTTAACTTGATCTTGGATAAAACTTTGTTAGACTCTTATAATGTAAGCAAAAATGTAAAATCGTTGATAAAATGTATATTTTTTGTATATAAATAAAAACTTTCCTCAGATTTAATTATTTTGCTCAATGTATATGAAATAAGAAATTAATCGCAACCTAAATATATATTTTCAAAAATTGCCATCTCTTAAAGAGTCCGGGTATATAAAAAACATATAAAAGCACTGCATAATTTATGGCTTTATAAATCCACATATGTGACGTTATCATATTTCCGTATTATCCTGAGCAATTACATGTCACTATCTTCTTAATCTATATTGCACTAAATATTGAAAGCTACACCTGACTCACTAGTTTTATAATTACAAAATTTTGGTTAAGATTAAAATCTGTTACACAAAATGAATTGCTAAAACAAATCAGTTATTCAGTCAGTAGTATAATAATAAATTACATTTATCGATTAATAAGCTCTAACAGTACAATTGTTTTTGCATGTAGTTAAATTTTATTTAAATGTTGTCATATGAGAACAAGCTTTTCCATACGTTTACTATTTTTAGTTTTATTGCAATATATATATTTTTTAAGTTTTCCTAATGTGCTACTAATTGACGTTCTGCTTCAATTTAACCCTACAATAAACTAAATCAAGTATTTAAGACAAATTATTTATGTTTCGATCCTGTATTCCAAGAAAAAAATATATACCGTATATAATATACAACAGTTTTTTATAAGTAAGAGAGATAATGAAAACTGCTGATATAAACGCTTTGGGTTATTCTTTAAAACATTAATATTTGTTATACTTTTGAATTGTATTTTATTATTAGTATATTTTATAATTCTGTGCATTTTATGATATAAATTTGATATTGAAATTTATATTTTACTCTCTCGGTTTCAAAAAACCTAAGTCCCTTTTGCTTAACTAACATTTTTCATTCTATTTACACTAAGTTCACATTTATCTCTAGTTTAATGAATGCTACCCTCGTACAGTTGTAAAAGTTACAAATCACATTTTTGTAGTCCTCTTTAATTTGTAGTAGTTTTCCTTCACTTACCTATTTTTTTTTAGCACATACCACTTATTCAAATTTCTCTCCAAATCTCCGGGCACCTTACAAATTAGCATACGTTCTATTCTATTAGTCTATCACACCGTTGAATTTTTGGCATTATGCAAAGTGACATACTGTAATAACCTTTTAGGCTGCTCATTTAACTGCCTGGTTCACTTCGTCGCTCAGCAATATTTGAAGCGTATTCGGTGTTTTCTCTGTCGTCGAGTTCTGTTGTTTCTTCGCCTCGATTTCTTGGAACTTTAGAGTCAGATACTCGTCTACGAGAGGTCCTGAGTAGTCCTCCGGAAAGCTCGGTTTCACCGGAAGGATGTATTTGTAAAGCCGTTCGTTCAGGACATACAGCTGAGATGTGGATTCGCACTTGACGTTGAACCACCAGTCACACGTCAACGCGACTTGGCTGAAGATCGTACCGTTTGGACACAGGAATGAAGCTTGGCCCCCGTTTAAATCACAGTAGTGCCAGACCTGAAAAATTTGGACATATAAAATCCAAGCCGGTGTAAAGCAATAACGAGTTCGCACGCAGCACGCTGACGTGAGGGAAGTGAATTTCCACATAAAAACTTCTAAAAATCAAAATAAGTGTAAAAACATACATTTGCCCAATTTTTATTGAAATCTGATAACATTGATTTTTTGGCTGTTCTGGTACTCCTGGTTTCATTTACTTGCAAAGCTGGGAATACAATTTTGCGCATTATAAGGTTAGGAGAAGGTCCAGACAGGCTTGAAAGTAGGCGTGAGGTTGCTAGGTATGATAAAAGTACTCTAACAAAGGAATAACAGGCTTTTCTAGTGTAAAACCCCCATAAGACAACGTACTGTGTTTAGTCGATACACATTTTATTTAATAACTCGATAAATATTTATGCTAGAATGACGAGAGAGGGCTTAAAACTTTCGCCTCTCTAATTCCCAACTTTTTACATGTACTTATTTTACATCTGGGGCTTTTATGACCCTTTTTGGGCCCAAAAACTCGAAATTTGAAAGATTAATCCCCAAAAAAGGGGTTTAGAGTTTTCTGATTGTTTTGCCCAACGAACTTGTCCAACTGATTACAGAAAGGAACATCCCTACCAAATTTGAAGTAAATCGGACAAAAAATGCGACCACTAGAGTGCAAACACATATATATATATATGTGTCTATATATATACATATATATGTCTATATATATATATATATATATATATATATATATATATATATATATACAATTTTGAACGACCCCCCAAATCGTGTTCAGGGGGTCACGTTAGGAACTTCTATTGTGGTCCCGGGCTTAAGTTTCACCGTGCAGGTCATGCTAATAGTTCACTTTCCAAAGGAAATTCACTAATAATTATATGATAAGCAACAAATTGTTGATTTATCAAGTGCATAGAGTACTTATTTTCGACTGAATTTATTTGATTTCTTTGTCAAATAGAGTTAATTTTCAATATACTATATGGAGTAATCAGAATTTATTATCATCCCACTAAATCACACATTAGTCAGTCATTAAACCATACAGCATATCTTTATGTTCTTTGACCAATCACTAGTCAATCTCGGGAAGGTGTCAATAAATCACAAGGTGTTTCAGTTGCAGCCTGTTCCAACGTACCTGTAAACTAGATTCTTATTTTCTTCTTTTTCAAGACCTATAAAAGATACCCAAACCTTAATAATAGTTAATAAATATTGACTTATTTTAAATATTGATAAAAATAACTCTCTTCATGCAGTATTTGCATCATCATGCTTCACCCCAAAGAAGAACAATAGACGACAATATAAAATCATTTGCATTTCTTCCTGAGCTCTTTTATTAGTGAATTCCTTTGGAAAGTGAACTATTAGCATGACCCGCACGGTGAAACTTAAGCCCGGGACCGCCATAGAAGTTCCTAATGTGACCCCCTGAACACGTTTTGGGGGGTCGTTCAAAATTTTATATATATGTATGTATATATATGTATATATATATATATGTTTTCATATATATATATATATATAGACATATATATGTGTTTGCACTCTAGCGGTCACATTTTTTGTCCGATTAACTTCAAATTTGGTAGGGACGTTTCTTTCTGTAATTAGTTGGACAAGTTCATTGGGTAAAACAAACGGAAAACTCCAAACCCCTTTTTTGGGGATTAATCTTTCAAATTTCGAGCTTTTGGGCCCAAAAAGGGTCAGAAGAGACCCGTATGGAAAATTAATGCATGTAATAAGATGGGAATTAGTGAGGCGAAAGTTGTAAGCCCTCTCTCGTCATTCTAGCATAAATAATTACCGAGTTATTAAAGAAAATGTGTTTCGACCAAACACAGTACGTTGTCTTATGGGGGGTTTACACTAGAAGAGCCTGCTACTCCTTTGTTAGAGTACTTTTATCATCCCCAGCATCCTCACGCCTATTTTCAAGTTGACTGGACCTTCTCCTAACATTATAATGCGCAAAATTGTATTCCCAGCTTTGCAGGTAGGCCTAAATGAAACCAAGAGCATCAGAACAGCCAAAAAATCAATATTTTCAGAACTCAATAAAAATTGGAGTACATGTATGTTTTTACATTGACTTTGAGTTGTAAAAGTTTTTATATGGAAATTCACTTCCCTCACGTCAGCGTGCTGCGTGCGAACTCATTTTTTAATTCTTCTGCTAGCACAGTTTCAGTCTTTTTAACGTTTTCTTCATAGTGGATAACATTCTACACACAATAGATGCGAAAACAGAGGAAGTAGTTCTCTTGACTCTACTCCAGTTGCTTTAGTTAGCACCCACCAAATTGGCAACATTGCAGAAAGAAAATTAAGGCTGTAGAAATATCAGGCACGTAAAATGGAAAGTTATAGTTGCAGAAAGATTGGCAATAAAAACAACAACAAAATTTGTTGTTGCAGAATAAGTATTCATTCTGCAAACAAAAATGGATGATAACTATATATGCCTCATTGGAATCAATTAAAATAAATATAACATTTAAAAGTCAAAGTCTCACAGTCCAAATGTATTAATATTCACTTAGTTGGTGAAGTTACCTGGCAGTTTGTGTCTGGGTCGCCGAAGAAGCCTTTGTATCGCTGGTTTTTGCATGTGAAGCTTGTCTCGGGTATCTCTGCGTATGCCGGGTAGTCTACGCCAGCCCTGCCTGGGGTGCTTCCCTCGGTCTGATGGGGAGAGTAGTTGTTGCTCACTCCGTTATCGTACGTCTCTTCCTCGATATCTTGCTGGATATATCCTCCTTCAGTCGGCTGTCCTTTGACTTTTTGAAGAAGTTTCAGTAGATTCGTTAGTGTTTGTATGCTGTAGCCGATATTAGATGGTGTAACTTTTTCAGGAAGTGCTTTGTTCAGTTGGTACCCAGCTAGTAGGTCTAGTAAGTTATTTTGCTCTAAAGTCGGCACAGCAGGAACTGACTGTTCATAGTCAGTTTGTGGTTTTGGAAGTGTCAGCGAAACTGGTATGGGAACTTGGTGATTTTCTACAGGAATCTGAACCGGCTGATTTTCTATCTTGGGAAACTTAATTTCCTGGCTTTTTGTAATAGTCATGACTGCAGGGTCAGGAACGTAACTCTTAATGTTTTGTGTGTTGTCGTAGCTCGATTCATAATTATTGTGAAGCTGTACATACGTGTCATCTTTCAAAGGAGGATAAGTCGGCCTGAAGCTTTTTTGAACATAAGGTTGTCTGTGTATATTTTGTCGATGCCTCGGTTGGAAGTAGGTTTTTGCTGTTTTATACCTTTGGTGGTTCGGGGACTGATTTTCATTAGCGTAGTGAAGTTTGGTCGTAAACTGTGTTGGCCTTTGTTCCTTGGTTTGTGCGCTCACTTGTTTGGCGATGGACAGGTAGTTCTGTGTTATCATCCGGGTGAGGTCGGACGGGTGTTGTGGGGTGTAGGGAAGCTGGTAGTCGCTCTGGGTCGGTCTGGAGTAGATGGGAACCCTTCTGTAACCACCTCCTACCAGGTATCCGACGGGAACCAGCTGGTACTTCTGTTGTTGTGGTTGTTGTTGGTATTGTGGCACGTAGTAGGCTTGAGCGCGCAGGTTGTTGGCCACTGGTTGCCCTGGCAATGCCTCGTACTGCTGTGGCGCTGCTGTCGCGTATTGCTGTTGCGGCGCTGCCGTCACGTATTGCTGTTGAGGCGCCTGTGTGTTGTATCCGTGGCCGAGGTAGTAGGTCATGTAAGGTATCAGTCGTCGGAACCGCTCCTTAACTGCTAGCAGTGACTCATCCTCCATCAGTTGTGTTATGTTCCTTTCTTGGTCACTGGACCCTGTTGTCTCTCTGCTCCGTGATAGGAAGATGCATACTGGAACAAGAATTAGTCTTTTGAAACAATACTAAAACCAATGATAATGTCAGACAAAGCTTATATTTGTAATATTTATTATTTACTATTTTGATGTTAAAATGAGGAATGTAGATTTGAGGAATGGATATATTTAATTAACATTTTGGTGTTTAGCCCCTGAACTGGAACTGAACTTAAAATATGGTTTTACAATACCTGTTCTGGCCAGTTCATATGATTAATCATAAGATTACTGCAGTTTCGACATTAATATGTCATCATCAGATCTTTATGTATAAAACACCGCTCATTTTCAATAAAACCGTTGTCAAAATGTTAAATTTTTACAAATACAAAACAACTGACACATAATAAATTTAAACAAAAAACACACAAAATTTATACATGGACAAGGACACTTCTTGCATGCTGGCCAGCAGGTAACAGACAATGCTTTACCTGCAATGAATTATGGGGGTCTGTTACCTGCTGGCCAGCATATGAGAAGTGTCCTTGTCCATGTATAAATTTTGTGTGTTTTTTATGTTTAAATTTATTATGTGTAAGTTTTTGCCTGATTTTAAAGAGTTAATCAACTGTATTGGTCTTTTGTCTTTTTCTTAATTTTATCTTTCCTGCAAACTTAAAACATATTTAAACTTGAAAACAACTGATGCTTGATTTTTACTTTTCTTTATTGATTTTCTATGTGTCAATAATTTAATGTTGTAGAAAGGTTATTTACCCTCAAAGCAGGAAAGAGAACTAAGAATAGTAAATTTTGGAAAATTGAGTTAATTTACTTTTGTAACTGAAAGGCTTGCAAAAGCGCCTGTGTAAAACAATTACAGATTACCTGAAATTAGACGATAATGATAAAATATTTTATACCTAACAAAGGTTTTTTGTTCTGGTGCTACAATTTTATGTGTGTGTTAAAACAGAAATACAAGCAGACTGTGAGACAAACTAGTCTGAATCAGTTTGAAATTATAAGGGTCCTTAATACTGCAGAGAGTATAAATAACAATTTATCCATTGTAGGTCATTCAATATATGGTTCTGCTTGATATGAACTGATATTACAGGTGGAGAATATTATCCTAACCATCCCAAGTATTGAGGTTGTCAATTGCCGCGATCGCTAGATGGGTGTGCCGGTCTCCTTTCACTGACGATACGATATATAGACTGTGAGAGATGCTTCTCTCCATTACATAATAACCACCTGCATGAGAAATACTGTTACCCTTTTATTACAGTCGTCTCCTCTTTTGAAAGCCTGTAAATCACTAAGCTAACCAGCTATGTTCCAGGTTAGAGTCGTTGGGGGATTTGGTTGGCTATCCTTCGTATTGTTTAGTGTTTGGTCGAGTCAATTTTGTGTTTCCAAATTTTAAGTTATAGTAATTTTATAATTAATAATCTTTGAAGACATTTTTGTATACATGTACATACAAAATACTACTGAAGAACATAAATCACCTATGAGAATACTGAAATCAGACTCATATTATTTCTTGAAGCATTTCTTCAACACCTTTATAAATTGAGCTAACAATAATATGACAATAATAGTTATAGTTGAGCCATCAAATAAGCGACCTTCCTGCAGAACTAATGTCGGATTTCTTCAACAGACCATTTAAGAAAGACCGTTAATAGCTTTGGTTGGAGCAGCCTACACTAAGGGATGGCAGAGCGGAAATATATGTCTTAACTAACACAGTGAGTTTGATGTATCTTGTCCAAGTCCTTTAAAAAGGTCTGATTCAGTGGCCCAACTTTAGTTATTCATTATATAAATCCATAGTGCCATTTACAAACATTTCACTCTACTTTGAGTTAAAGGCAAAATTAAACTTTTTTATTCATAAGTTTATTGGCCTCTCTACAAAGAATATTTATACTTAAAATAAAACAGGTCAGTTTTTAAATTATTCTGTAATGCGCTGTTTTGTTGTATTGCAAGCATAATGTCAAATAATGGCCAAGTGAAAGCAGGACTCGTTACTCTATTTTCTGGGGTTTATGTTTAAGGTAATGCTGTTTGTCTCTTTGGTAAGCTATAAGCATTTGTGAAAAATGCTCCCAAAAAGAAGACTGGGAGGGTAATGTGTAAGGGGTATTACACAGATGTTATTTTTGGATGGGTGGGTCCCGGTACATCAGTGACCCGGACCCTCAGTTGTGTAACAAATTGAACCGTTCGCCGGCCACGTCCAAAGGCCACCTGTTTCGTCATTACATAATATCTGTTGACCCGGCGATTACCGGAACTCTCTTTACCCGATGGTAGTCTCCGGGTGGCGTTTGAACTGTGGCGTTAAATTAACTGCTGAAACCACGTCGTTTGTCATGATTAATGCCGGAAACAGTGGCGAGTTCGAGGGTCAACGGAAGGTGATGAGGTTAATTGAAAAGCTGAAGCTCTGGCTAACTAAGTATAAACTGATTATAGGGACCGTTGATGTTAACAGAGCACAGCAGCAAGAACAGATGTTGAAGATATCTTCTGGAGTTGCATCACAATATGAACTAATAAAACATCAAATGAGCTAGGTAATCCCAAAATAACATCTTTGCTTGTATAGTATTCAATCAACTGGATTAAATTGTATTTATCAAAAGAGATCATCTCAGAGTACACATATGAAAATATAGGGGATTGGGTTATCTAGAAATTAATACATTAAATATGTAATTGTAGCTTTAGTTCCTAACTTCAGGAATATTTGAAAATGAAATAGGCTATTGATGTGTATTAATATTAATATTGAACGTTTACAGTTTTTATATATTTTAATTTTGTGTTGATTGATAGTGGATTTTTTACTGTGTGTGTAATTATCTGGGCAATAATTGTAAAGCTGTTTTCCTCCTTCTAAAGCTCTCTCGTTATTCCACTTAACACAACACTTTACAGACAGGGAAACGGATCCACTTAAAAACATACTTTCATCAAGCGAAGAAATCCATTAAAACTGTTTCTCAGAGGCTAATAACGAGTGAGACTGTAATAAGTGCAGCTGACCGGCGTATCAGATGGTAATAATTGATCGGACCGTACGAGACAAGCTGGGACAGGGTGAGTGTGTGGTAAACATTGCATAAGGCCACCGTGACATAATACCGGAGAAAGCATTCGGTACAGCAAGTTGACACCGGGTTTACTTTCACTGAAGACACTCCCCGCGGGCCGGCGGCTAGTGGCCGTGCTTTCCCCAGGCAGGTGACCCGTGTTGCCAGGTCGCCCGAGATAACTGCCTCGTGCCGACCTCGCAGTTAGCGGATAATTATTGCCCAGCTAGTGCCCATTCTTTACCGACTGTTATCATGGATTACCTTTTATGGCGGTAATTTTACTCTGCCCCTCACTTGCACTGTTACCGTGGCAGGATATTGCTGCATTTTCATCATAGTACGCTTTGTTTTGTATAAGAATTGAGGGTGTTTTTGCCTTTTAATGATTGTGTTCAATGGGAGGTTGAGAGGTGGAGCTGTGAAAATTAAGTCCACATTTTGCGTTTCAGTGGGATATTTAATTTCTTTTTATCTAGAGCACTGATAACGCTGAAAACAAAATTACAGGCATTAACACAATTTTATCTGGATGTTGTGGCAGCCTCCCCAATACCAACGATATGTACAAAAGTTTCAGTGAACATTTGGGTTTTTTTGTTTAGGAAATTATTTTTAAATATTGTGAATAATCTGTAATTGATGTTACCACTACCAGAATATTTTACCCTACATTAGCAGTCATGTAATAAGATATCATTAAGATGAACAAAGTAACTATAACAAGTCTACACCAGTGGAGTATTACATCTTAATTGAGTCTGTTTCTCCATGGTGTTTGTTTATAACAAAACATGTTACATATCAACATGATTGACAAGAAATTTAAGTTTGATTGAATTTTTAATAAAAGAGCCGTAATTGCTTTCTCTTAAAAGGATTTTAACAATTATTCTGGAATAGAAATGTTGAATTAGGTTGATTTGTGTATGTTTTGTATATAATTTTATTAGTATTTTCAACCTATCACTAATGCAAACATAAACCCATTTTAGTAATTTAAGGCGGTGAGAAATGCAGTTGCTCCACAATTTGTATCATGGATTTATTTTTTCAATTATCAATTTCCTCAAATCACTAAATGGGTAATTTTCTTAGGCTTTTCACTTGAGGAAATCTGTCGGCCACATTGTGTCGGCATTTAGCTTCAGCCAGTATTCAAATAAACATTGCAAATTGTTTTGATATTGTCCAGATTTGGTGGAGCTTAGTTGTAAATATATAAATTTGTTTTTATATGCAATTACTCCTTTTCATCGATTGCTGTAAAAGACCCAAGAAAAAGGTAGCTACTTGATGTGAGCAATTTTAAGTGCCATCTCAAAGCTTGTCATACGCTGCCACGAGACTCACCGCAGACATTTTAATCCTCTTTTCTCTTTTACAGTCCAAATTGCCCTTTAAAATGCCAACTATTTATTGCTAAGCGGCTTTCACTGTCATTCCTTGTGATGTGTATTGCCGCTTTTCCATTGCTTCAGGGAATTTGTTGCTTCAAGAGTAGTCGTAGGCTCTTGCTTATTTCATGGTTGCAGTTGAGATTTAATTGAAGTTTTCACTGTGTTACATTTTATTGTGGGACCATTTATCATAAAGTATACATTAATGGCAAAAACTCACCTGATTTCAGAGTACCGTAGTGGTTATCATAAGCTTTACAAAGAAATAGGTTGTACATTTGTCTTTTGATCATCTGGCAATATCATCAAGCAAAACTTTAAGCAACTTTTGAACAGGGGGCTTGCAGCCCAACTACACTACTTCAGATTATTCTTTCTTAAGAGGTTTAGTTTTTGCTCTGGTTTTTACCCTTTTGTTAGTTTTACTCGTTCTTTTGTTTATTATTATCCTTTAAATAATATTTTTAAATAGATATCACCTATATGAATATGTGTTATATGTTTCACCTTATACACACACTTTGTTGTTAATTTTTATCTTAATTGGAAATATTATTTATTTTTAAGTAGGTGAAAACCCACCAAAAATGCTAATGCAAGTTATTTTTGTATTCACATATTTTCGGTGATTTATTCAATTTTTGTGTGAGGAAATACTTTGATTGGTATTTTTTTAAATTACTTGGATTGGCACTGTGACTTTTGAGGAAATATGTTTTTATTTTTATTTTGTTTAATTTTTCTTAAGGAACCAGCCATTATAGAGTTTTGTAC
Source organism: Allygus modestus (assembly GCA_963675035.1). Taxonomy (NCBI): domain Eukaryota; kingdom Metazoa; phylum Arthropoda; class Insecta; order Hemiptera; family Cicadellidae; genus Allygus; species Allygus modestus. Next base: position 239,076,500 of record OY776112.1, read on the forward strand.
CAAAAGAACCATGTTAAATTTTAACTCCTCACTTAATTGTTCAAGAAATTTAGTGCTGAATTTAAAGTACCGCATTGTTTAACGCATTGTTTAACGGTTACATATTATAGGTTACATTTTAAAAAGTTGTCATCTTTTTATTAATTAGACACTGTTTGCTAACCAAATTTTAAATTACAAGTGAAATAATAAAGTTGTGATGTTATAAGAGGATATTGTTAGCGAATTTCCCCTATAGGGAAGAAGCTATTACCGTAGGTCTCATGGTAAGACTTAAGCCCGAGACCATGATAATTTTTTGTTTTGAGGTCCCCAGGTGCCAATAATACTATTCGTTCAAATTTATATACATGTGTATATATCTACATAATATATATATATATATCCGTGAATGCGATAACTTGAGTAAAAAATGTCCGATTCCGATGAAAAAAAAAAAAAAATGCTCAAAATGCGTAAAGTGACATTCATGACTTTAAGTTCAAAATCGGACCATGGGAAGGGGGGGTTTATGGGGGTTTAAAATTTTCCAAAAATCAGTTTTTTGAACTTTTTACCCTAAAATTTAATACCCTTGTCGCAGCAAACCTGCATACTCAGCGAATTTACAACAAATATAACACATTAAAACACTTATCAGGATTCATAAGAAATATATTCACAAACAAGCAATATTTAAAATATTAATTATTCTCCATAAAAATAATATTGGGGATGAGTACGCAGGTTTGCTGCAACAAGGAACACAAAATAATTGGTTTTTATGCAAATATCAATAGATCTCATCTAAGTGAAGTCACATACCAAGTTTCATCCATATACACTCATAAATAAGCAATATATAAAATTTTAAGTATTTTCCATAAGAATAACATGGGGACCAAGTACCTAGGTTTGCTGCTATGGGAGCTATAGGCGAAAAAAATTTGTTGTAAAAACAACAATAAACCACAACCAGATGAAGCCATATACCAAATTTCGTCAGTTTATGTTAATAAATAGGCGAGATATACAATTTTTTTTTTTTCTCCATAAGAATAACATTAGACAACGTACTGTGTTTAGCACTTTAAATATCTCAGTAACCAATTGACGTAGAGCAATGATCAAAATACCAATTGGTTTGTTTTTTATGCTGAATTCAATGGCAAAAATTTGATTGAAATAGAAATTACATGCGGAAACCCCAAAAAACCCATTTTTGGGGCACAAAACCCTTTGTTCGGACGGTGCGATTCATCTGGTTTTCAAACTCTTCAAATAAATGGTACTTTACACATTTGTACCAAATTTCATTAAGATCGGACCTTTTTTATGAGAGTTATCAGGCTTACGGACAGATATATATACATATATACAAATTTGAACGTATGGTGTTTTTGGCATCTGGGGACCTCAAAATGAAAAGTTATCATGGTTTCGGGCTTAAGTCTTACCATGAGACCTACGGTAATAGCTTCTTTCCTATAGGGGAAATTCGCTAAAATACTCAATTTTGGTTTTGACCATTTTATAGAGCTTAAAAAACAAATAATATAGTATTTATAATTATTAATCTAGGTTAAGTGGTTGCGGAGAAAATCCAAAAACCCTGCTCATAATATCTCTCATGTTAATGTTATGGGAAAAAGGTTTTGGCTTTTTCTCAGTTCATTTTAATGTAAACGTCACATTTGCTTTTACCAATCAGTTCAGCTCTAGAAAAAAATCATTTTGGTGTTTAAATTGTGATTCTACGTCTAACCGTTGCAGAGATATTCAAAGTGCTAAACACAGTACGTTGTCCAACGTTATCCTTATGGAGAATAAATAAAATGTGATATCTTGTCTCGATTATTTATGAATGTATATTGATGAAACTTTGTATGTGGCTTCACGTAGTACTGGTATATTGATATTTGCACAAAAAATGGATTTTTTGTTGATTATCCCTGTAGTAGCAAACCTACATGTTATTCTTATGTAGAATAAAGTTGTATATCTCTTAATTATGAACATAAATTAATAAAAATTAGTATGTAGCTTCACCTGGTTGATTTACATTGATAATTGCACAAAAACATATTGATTCTCTTTCTTCTTGCAGCAAACCTGCATACCCAGCCCTAATGTTATTCTTATGGAGAATTAATAAAATGCTATAGATCACTTATTTATTTATGTATTTTTATGAAACTTGGTAAGTGGCTTTACATGGTAGTGAGAAACATATGCATGCATTGGAAATTCGCTGAGTACGCAGGTTTGCTGCGACGGGGTATTTTAAATTTATAAATGTTCAAATTAGAGAACACCTAGGGAAAAATTGTACACCTTAAATTTTATATTAAATGAATATGTCTTAATTTGTTGAATAGCTAATGATAAACTTGTCTTTTTACTTAAAAATAGCGTTGCCGCAATGGAGAAAAACATCCATAATCATCACTACCAGTGATTTTGTAAAATGAACGATGGAGCAGTGTTTGGACAGAAGAAAAGTAATAATTCCAAAAGTATTTTTAATTGTATCCCGACCCCGACCTATAACCCTCTTTACAAGCATTTTTGATTGCAATGAGAGCTGCAGAGTTATTCTTAGCCCTGTGGCCGGTGTGTATGTTATGGGTCGCGGTCGTCCTGACCTGGTTACGTTTCCTGACCGCATGCTCGGATGGTCACCGACTCACCGCTGCCTCTTACTCGACCTTGGCCCGTATATTAATCACCTTCCTTCATTCCACGTCTAGTTAAATTGCTTTAATAAATTTATAAAAGCAGTTAAGTTGTGGTTTAACTCTCACATAAAGAGTACGGTGTCAAGCACTGAACGCTACCAGTGGCGCAGTAAACATAGGGTTAAGATGTAACGGGTTAGAAAATTGGTAGTAGTTAGGAAATATTTTAATTTGGCCATAACAAATCAACAATTATTCTTTAAGCAACGGGAAGTATAAATAAAACGGATAATTTAACAAGCCCCTATTAAAAACGTAACCTTTTATTATTTAAGAAATGGGCTATGTGCTTGTATTATTGAATACTAGCTGCTATGCCCGATCTGTGCAACGGGGTGAAAATTTAGAGTAGAAAAACTGTAAACAAAACAATGACAGTCTGTAGTTAGATATTATCCTTGTAACAGCTGTTTATTTATTTGAATTTAATTAGGAAAACACACATGTGACATAAACCAAATAAAACTCTCCTCCATATGAATAACATGTGAACTTGGAAGTCCCGTGGGGCAGAGCCCTGAGGACTTTTCTAAACGCCAATAGGCCTATAACACTCCTTGATACATAGACTATAATTGTGTAAAATTTAAGCAGAATTGATCCATAGGTTTTGGCGTGATGGAATAATAGACAGACAGAAAGACAGACACCACCTCATCTTTATAATAGTATTGATTTAAAGTTATTTACATACTTAATTGGTTTAATACTAAACATAAATTGAAACCGTAATTTTATTTTAAAATTTTAACTGAACAGTACTAGCAATTTGTATAATTTACAGTAAACATGTTAGTTAACGAATGGAGGATATTTTTAAAAACTGGTTTCAAAGAAATTACATCATGGTTGAATTGGTGGTACAGTTGTTTTAATTACCAATTTCTATGTAACAAAAGTCACTGCAAGTTTATAGGTTGGCAAGTCTCCTTAATGTATTTCATACTTTGTGTAGAAGATAATGTGAATATAATTTCTTTATTACTTCATTTCACTGTGAAAAAACACATTTTGTGACACATTGTTACACACTTGTTGGTGTTTAATGGAAGGTAGTCAGTAACCATGCGGTATTGCAACATAAATCCAACGTTGTGTGGATGCAGCACTAATTGCACCGTTAACAGTGAATACCGCAAATACTAATTGCAAATTACAAGCAAAGATCGCGTGTGCGCCGTCAACGGCCTCTCGTAGCCGCAGCCTACAGCGATGCAGCGGCAGCAACACATAAAACACTTGGTAAACGACGATATGACGTCCCGCTAGCAGTAACGGGTACAGGGAAACGGCTTTCGTCGAATTAGGAGAGAAACAACTTGTTGATTCATCGCCGCCGCAAATTGGCGATGAAATCTCTCCGCGGACATTGGACAACAATGCCGACGGGGAAACACCGCTTGTGGTCGTCTCCGGAAATGGCCGGACGGGATGTTCTTTCCTTTTGGTGGCTTCCCTATACTTTTCGTGGCGTTTAGGCTTTGTGCTTCACTTTGAACAGTTTTGATATAGTGCATTGTTCTCTTCACTTCCAACTGTAATCCTCTGTCTTCTGTCAGTTCAGGTTTGGTCCAAACTTTAGAAGCCCCAGACAGTCCAATAACAGCCCAAATTCTGGAGTTCCCACACTTTAGTACGTGGTTGTCAAGAATTTACTCTTACAAATTGAATTGCTCTAGTCTAGAGTTGATGATACTAGTTTGATTTTAGTCCAAGTGTCGATTGACTTCAACTTATGGTTGTAACACTCCTCTACCTCTAACTCATTTCAGATTACCTGTTCTCATTTCTTCCTTAGGTTAAGACGATGCTGTCATTTATTTTTTGTTTGCTTGAATGCATTGGCTTAATGCCAAGATTTTTAAAGCGTACAAATACAATAGTTGTACGAATTTTTTATGAGCACTTTGAGCTCATTGAATACATTGCACAAGTAGACTAAGTTGAGTATTGATGTGAATTTATGAGAAATTTGTATCAATGTGTCTGTAACGATGACTGGATTCATCGTCATTAATATAATACCAAATACACCCGTCGCAGCAAACCTGCATACTCAGCGAATTTCCAACGAATATATAACATAATACATTAACCCACTTAACAGGATTCATAAGAAATATTTTCTCAAACAACTGATATTTAAAATATTAATTATTCTCCATAAGAATAACATTGGGGATGAGTACGCAGGTTAGCTGCAACAAGGAACACAAAATAATGGTAGTAGTGGGCATTTGGGGCTTCTGGGCCAAGTGATTGACAGCTTCCGGTCACGTGACCGGAAGTGCTGAGTCATGAAAGACGTCATCTGAGGCTGAGCCAGTGACGTAGGCGGTTTTGTGACGTAATGAGGGAAAGTTTAAAGTTCAAGGTCACTGGGAGGTAATTTTAAAAAAGTACTACCTCGCACTCGTAAAATCCGATTGTGATTCGATAGTTTTAATTCGATAAAATATCGAATGAAAATTATCGAATGAAGCAATCGAATGATACGAGTGCGAGGTAGTACTATTTCATTTATTACTTTATTTCTTTTTACTTTTCTTTTTATTTACAATAAGTTATGTTTACAATAATTCATGTTTACAATAGTTCCCCGTTGTTGGTTGTCATCGATGTTGTTGATCCGGACGAGTTGCGGCCATCACTTCGCTTTCTGAAGAAAGACGGTATATACTTCGATTCCTGCGCAGAGTCCATGTTGTTTTTTGATGCGTAAAGTTCCAAAGATAAATCGTAACCGGACGCAATGAGAAGTCTTAACTCTTCATTAAAAACCTCGAGGTCTTGGAAAGTCGCCAGATGAATAGAGTCATAATGAATACACCTAATTTTAATGGACATTTTAATACAATGTTTTACGTTTGTGAAGAGCACTCGATGTTCACCAGTCGAGAGCCGGAGGTGTACTGACTATTCGCTAGCTAGCGTTCTGGTATCAAACAAAATGGTGGGGCGGAGAAGATGGCGGACAGCAGATGGCAGGCCTGGTGTTTAACGGTAGGTACACAAGGTTTTGAGGCTTTTCTACTATCTTGAAACCCGGTGCGACTGATGGGTAGAATGTGTGTAATATATGCCGATTTTCTCCATCTCTGTAGGATCCTTGTATAATGTTACATGTAATGTCTATGCTGTTTACTTTGATGATCGTCACAGTTCTATTCCCAGAATGAGTTGTATTAGGTTCTAATACCTTTGTTTCCTTAGAAAACCCCAATAAACTACCAATTGAACGTTCTTGGCCAAAATCAATATAATACTTAGAAGTAATTTCGGCTTTCATTGTATTGTTATTGCCTTTTATCGTTATATTTTCTTTTCCCATATGTTTTTGTATAACTTCATTTATATTATCAATTTCATAAGCTCCTGTTGGTAAACTGAATTCTTCCAAAGCTGAATATTTTCCTTTATTATCTTTTGTCTTGTAATAATGTATTTTGTTATTAATTCCTTCACTAACGTTTGGAATAGAGTTATATGTTGTTAAATCCAATAATGCGGCTTCCCATAGTCTTCCTTTTTGCAAACGTAGCGCTGGAAACAGAATACTGCGCAAAGTACATGAGTTACCGGTTAATGACACTGTATACGAAGACATCTTAAAGTTGACTAACACTTTTAGCTAAAAAGTCTAAACATAAATGACCGCAAATGGATGTATCATCAGGTTGTTTTCTTGTATAATTGTAAAAAACATTTTCTGCCGCACGAAAGTATTGTTGAAGTTCTTTCGGTGGTGGAAGGTTTCCAAAACTGTCGAAATAATAAATCGTTTCACCAAGTTTCTTGTAACACACCCAATGAGTGCCTAATCCTTCACTATTATCCAAATTTACTATACCAGTCTCATTTTTCCACATTTTAACCGGTAATTCATCTTTCATAAATACTCCTCTAAAAAATGGGATTTTCAAACAAGAAGCATATGTAATCAGTTCTTCATTGGTTAATTCTTTGTTTTTAATTATTAATTGCTCTTTCTTATTTAATACACACGATACGGTCTTAGGTATAGTCCTCCTCCCTTTTTTATCATTGACCATATTGTTGGTTTCTTTTTACCTTTACCACTAGTAGATCGACGTTTTCTTCTGATATTACCTCCTTGTTTCTTAGCGGGTCTTTTCCCACGCCTTCTTCTCTTTCCTCCTCCAAACGTAGTTTTTGCTTTCATTGCTGCTGTTACTGCTAAAGACGCTGCTTTTTCACCAATACTCGCGTCACTAGATTTTACTCTTTGCCAAGCTTTCTCAGAAAGTGCTCTATCTGCTATTGATCTATTTTTTGTATCACCAAATTTGGAATACGCTATATCGTGCTGTTTACAAGCCTGATCAAGCTTATTTATTCCAGGATCTCCTCTAGCAAGCCGTTTCTCTAATTTGGTTCCAGGACCACAATATTGATATCCTCCAGGTAAATGTAATTCCACAGGTAATAAATCAATCGCCTTGTTAACTATAGCTCCAACCGGTTTACTTAATAGAGAAAATGCTGTTGATGCTATTCCCCTTCCTCTCTGTAATCTCTCTCGATTATGACTGATGCGTTTAGCCCTCGGCATGACTATTTATAGCCAAACTTACAATCAGTAGGTGCACTCTATAAATGTTTTACAATGAATGTAATATTAGTCTTGGCTTCTTGTATTATATATACTGTTTAAAATCCATTTATTATATAGAAATGGATTAATTAATTAAATGTAGACATAATAAATAAAAGTAGTAAAAATAGAAATAAGGTGTAATTGAAGATGTTTCAAATGTTTCTCCGCTGGTGATGGTATCGTTGTTTTCGGTAAAATGAATAAAATCTAAATAGTTGTCATGTTCCCTTAGAAACTTGCCACTTAATCGTTGATAATTAAATAACACATTCCAGTCTAGTTTATCTTTAAAATTGTCAATGTAATTTTCAGAGAGATTTTGATATTTACTTATTACTTCCCAACAGTTATTAAAATTTGATGTCATCTCTACAAGGAAGTCTTCTGAAAACTGTTGTCTTTGTAAAATATGAATCCAGTTAACTCTGTGAAAATAAATTCTTAACATAGTCATTGTGAAGAGGTAGTGTATGGAAAGTTGTTCCCAATCCATATATCTATCAAACCGTTGAACAAAACCATCTGTCAGCACTCCTTGGGGAAATCTCGGCTCTTGAGATATTAAACTCCACGCAGTAATATTGGATTCCATCATCCTCTCTGTATCATCTCTCGAATATGACTGATGCTTTATCCCTTATCATGGGTATTTAAATTCTTTTTTCTCTTATGTAATCTTCATCGTTTTCTGTTGGTTCATTAATCACATTCACTTGATCCCCCTTTCCTAATGTCTTGGCTTTAGAAGGCTCAGACGGTTTATCTAATTGATTAGGTTTTTCTGGATTGTGTATCTTTTTCCAGTCTAAATAGTTGTGGCTGTCAACATCTGAAGCTACAGCTCTTCCTGAAGCCCGATGGATATAATTAAATAAAGCTGCACCAAACCTTTCCATATGTTTTTCATATTCTGTAGTCCATTTCTTGTGTACTATATCAAATATTTTCTTATTTACAGCGTCTCCATCCTGCTCACAATCACCTACATTTGACAATTTTAATTTTTTTACATCATAGCTTGTATCAGTTTCATTCTTTTTGTAAATCGTTAACAATTTTAAAGTCGCTAAATTTACTGCTTCACCATCATAAATGGGATGTTTTATATTGCTTAACCTTTTACCGGAAAACCCCCAATGGTCTTCGTGTACAATTGGGGTTCTTTTATCCATGTATTGTACCGTAACCGCATCAGAAGACAAAAGCGGATCACCAACATTTTGAATTACTTTTCCTTCAAAATTATAATTACCATCAGGTGTTAACGGAAACCCAGTTTTTTTTCACTATATCCAGATTTTACTCCAAACTCGGAATACCGTCCAAACTTGTCCACACTCATGATGTAACTGAATCGCTATCGTTTAGGTTCTTGCTATATATATATATATATATACGTCTACTGAACAATTATTTCTCGTTTTCGCAGTTCATCAACCAAAGCTACCCATTCGTTTTCTAAACCAGTGTGCCCGGCTTCCATAGCTTCATGTAATAACCTCATTCGATCAACTAACTTATTTATATCGTTGTAATATATTATATTGGTTTTATACAAATTTTTTAATAATCCCCTTCCAGATGTAGTAGGATCAGTTGTTTTTCTTTTTTTATGCAAAACATTTAATTCAGCAGAAGATAAAGCTCTTCTTTTAATTGGAGCTTTATTTGATTTTGAGGGGAAAAGACTAGATATAATGTTTGTGTATTTTATTGACCTGTTTCTATGAATAGGTAGGTCTTTGGAATATTTTTTTCTATGTGCATTTGTATACTCTAGTATATTTTTAAACAATTGTAAATCCTTTTTAGTATATTTACCAGGATTATTTTTAAAGATGAGTTCAAACAAACCTGTTGTACCTTTATATTTCTTATCACCAATAACTATATCATCATTTTCGTTTATATCTAACTTTCTATCTCCAATCATTAATCCTTTATCCTCTATTCTAGCTCCATATGTATGATAATTTCGATTAGCATGTGTGCCATGTAACATTTTTAATGTATATTTTCTTCCAAGTGTTCCTTTAAACATAATATCTGTGCCTAATTTGCTTAAGTTGGATGGGTTGATATCCTCTTCTTCTGCTCTTGTATCTTCCGCACTTGTATCTTCTGTACTTGTATCTCCTGCAATGTTCTTTTCCCTTAAATCTCCTATATCTCCGCTTTCTTCATACTCGTCGCTTTCTTCAGATGTTTGTAACTGGTCAAAACTTTCATCATTCTGAAATTCTTCTTCATATTTGGAAATTGGTAGCATTTTGTCTCCTTCGAAGCGAATTGAAGGTTTTTCCATATTTTGTGCTAATCGCTTTAAAGGTTCAGTAACAGGTTTAAATGTTGTTTCTAAAAATTGCTCTCTTTCATTTATACCTGATTTTAAAGCTCGGTTTTTTTGTCTAATAGAATCACTAAGTGATTTTATTTCTTTTAGTAGCTTTTCCTGGTTAACCATCTTCACACCTTGACGACTTGTACAGTAATACCGCTAATCAGTGTAGTAAAACAAATTTATCAAAACCTATTCTATAACGGCCGTCTTTTATAGCTTGATCTTTCATAATAACCAGAAATCCATACTTTTCCGCCCATGCTTTTCCGCAAAGCTCTTTAAACTTTTCAAATGCCATATCAGCATTTACATGATCGTTATATATATGTTTTAGGTTAGTATCATCTTGTTTAAATACAATTAAAACATTTGCATTATCTCTGATAAGTTGTTTTGGGATTTTGCTATAAGTTTGTCCTATATATATGCTATCGATGTTATAATGTCTTCCCATGGCAAAGTAGTTTCTAATAGTATCCTGATTTTCACAAGATACATCGTCAAATATAAATACAGAATACGGTTTCGCTTCGTTTGGTTGCATAATGCTATCACTAGCGTTAAATTTGTAAAAATTAACATCGGACACATCAGATAGGATTTTATCCAGCAATTGATACTTTGGTTGTTGTAGGGACTTTGAAAAAATATATAGGTTATTAAACCTTAATCCCTGCGGATTAGTGATCAAATTAAAGACAACATTGGTCTTTCCACAGTTTGAGGGGCCACTTACTATACATCGAACAGTGTTTGGAAATAAACTACCGTGTTTACCATTGTTGATATTAACGTTATCCACAGTTAAATCATCTATGTTATTAATATTGAATCGATCTTTATGGTGAATAATCTCCATCCTGCTCAAAGGTTAACGATAAAATGAGTTGCTTGCATTACACCAAGTCCTTTATAGGTATCCATGAATCCTCAGTTTTGTTAAACCCTAACCACCGCACTTTAACTGCGTCCTTTTTTCTTTGTAACACTTTTTCAACAAGATATACATCACCTACTGTTGACTTTAACATTTCATGTCCATAAAATGCACCTTGCAACAAATCTCCTTTGTTATCTTTTAAGATATACGTTTCAGGTACAGTCGGTTGCACTTTATACACTGTAAAAACTTCATTCGTCCAATTGGGAAGGTATTTCTTGGTAAACACTCCCTTATATTTACTAATCCGTACTTTATCACTTACATTAAATTTTCTTGGCTGCATTTTTTCTACTTTAGGCTTTGTATTTTTCTTTATGCGTTTTAATACATCTTTTGCATTTCTTCTATTTACTTTGTTAGGTTTCATACCAATAGTTCTATGAAACCTGTTGTTATAATCATTTATTAATTGTGGTAAAACATCATACCATACGTAAGAACCTCTTTTTGAAAATTGTTTATAGAGTGCTCCTTTTAAGGTTCTATTGAATCTTTCTACAATAGCTGCTTTTTTCTCTGAATTTGTAGAATAATGATTTATTTTATATTTATTCATTAACTGTGCAAAGTTTGTATTAAAGTATTCTGTTCCATCATCAGTTTGTAAATGTTTAATTTTGTTTTTATCTCTTTTTATAGCTATTTCCATGGCTTCTGTTACGCTTTTACCAGTCTTGTCCTTTAGAGGCAAAGCGTCTGCAACTTTTGTAAAACAATTAATAATTGTGAGTATATATTTAAATCCTTTGTTTATTCTGCTATGCGGTCGCATTTCAATTAAATCCGCTTGATATAGATCATTTATCCCTTTTATAACAGTATTTCTTCTTGGAAACTTTATTCTTGCAGGTTTGTGTAGTTCATTAATAATCTTCTCCTTCAGGTCTGACATGATGGTTTCACGAAGACAGCTGATATGGTATTAAATATTCTTTTGTATAAATCTGCTTATATAGGTCAAGGTCATTCTAAACTAATGTATAAAAGGGGGAACACAGCAAAATACTGCTGTGTTCCCCCTTTTATACGGAAAGGAAAAGGAAAAGGGATGTAGGACGATGAAAGGGTTACTCGTCAATAGGGTTGAGGGAGTAGTGGCCGAATGGTAGAGTGTGGATGTTGTCTGCAAGGATGTGGCGTTTGTCATCATTTGAAGAGAGAGCTTTTTTTACTTCCGTCACGCTGTACAGCTGATGGTTGAAACTTCTGATTGTGTTGAATTTTGCTGTTATATCTTGATCTTCAAATAAACATTTCTTATAGTGATTAAAATGCACATTCTTCTTTAAATACAAACTTTTTACTCCTTTAGCTTTCTTAATGACTTGGTTTTCATTTAATTGTAAAGAATATAATTTTGACATTAGTGCAACAATTTCTTGAAGTATAACACCATTGGCTTCATCTTTAAATTTGCCAAGCACTTTTTTGTTTCTGTCATTGTCGTAGTTTGGATGATCTTTTGGATAGTCGGAAAAATCAAAGTCGTTTTTGTAATCAAATGTCCGAAGGTCTTCATACATATCGTTAGTAATTATCCAATATATAAAAGCGTCTGTATCCATGTAGGAGATGCCGATGTTTTCTCGTCCATAAAAGGTGACCATCTTTTTGTAATGAAAATCGTACATATGAGTCTTGGAGATATCCAGGATTGACATTCCTATATACAAAGGACGATCCATCTTCACACTTGTTTTCTTCATAGATACAGCTACAAGATTTTCATTAATAATTATAGATGTATTAAAGTTCGGCTGTTGTACGAGTTTCTGTAGTTTGTTCGGATCTGTAACAAGTTTAACGTTTTTATGTCTTCTTTTGTTTTCTAATGTTTTACCGAATATCGCATTGTTCATTAATTTAAAAAAGTCTTTTTGAAAGGCTGATGTAGCAGCTGCTCTTCTGGTAGTATTCGAGTCTATGTACGGTTTCAACCAGCACGATTGGGAAAATTCCACAGCTCTATTAATTTTAGTAAGACGTAAACCTAATTCGATAGCTTGTTGAACAACCCAATAATGAGCTACGTATCGTTGTTTATTGTTAAGGGTCATCATTAATTTGGGGTGTTTTCCAGTTGGTGAAATTTCTGTTCTTGCAAGGAGTGGAAGGTCATAATGAAGATCGTGTAAATGTTCTGGATATTCAAAGTCGCAATCCAAAATATATCCGGTATCTCCATGTTTTGGAATTTGTGAAATATCGCCAATACAGTCGGGATCAACCCATTTAAAGTTGTCAAATGGAAGTGGGTTCGACATGGCCCATCCATACAGATTATTCGCGTCGAAATATCCCAAGTACGTTGAAGGTTTCTCTTGATCATGGTCAGGTAGATATTTGTTGTTGGCTTTAACGTGTCTAGTCACGCTTTGAGTTAATCCACCTCTAACACCCGACTCAACCATTAAAACCATATCTATATCTGTTAACAGCTGGAGTTTACATTTTGTTTCTTTTAGCATTGCTTGCCAAGCTAGTCCTGGAGATGTATACGAATGTAGAGGGTCCAAACCGTATGCTGCAAAACAGGTTCTTCGGAATTCTTCCATAACATCGCAGAGAAGAGTCACGTCAAGTTTTACATAAAAGTCTGAGTATTCTCCCAAAGTCTTCATATCCAACTCGTTCCATACTCGACATGCATGTTGATAGTCTTCAAGTGAAATTTCCGATTCATTGAGTTTGTTGTTAAATTGTTCTGGTGGAGGAAGTGATGTTTCATTAAATCTATGCAGTCCATCGATTTAATCGTAGGGGAAGACTCCTTTTCTAAGAACCAGATCCATTTTACTACTGGCTACAATTTTGCTTGTTTCTATCAGATCTTCTCTTTTTAAATTCTCAGTTAATTTCATTAGGCTAGAAGGCATAAATCTAAACGAATCAATAAACCTAAGTTTTATTTTGCCAACCTTTTTAGAGAAGCTTATAAATTTTTCCATTGTTGTTGCCAAAACATCTATTGCTCCATCATCTCTTCCTAACTCCGGGATTATGAAATGAGAGTCATATCCACTAAGGTTATGTAGAACAACAGGTATAAAAGATGGAACTTTGTAATTTAAGTTGCAAGCATTACAGGCTGCACCTCTGTAGGCTCCGGTAAGATGGTCGTGGTCACGCACTTTAACGTTTTCTGGTGTAAATAGGTTATTACACAGATAACATGTTGTTGCCAAATTGTGATGTTGAAGTTGGTGTTCATCCATAGGCTGCATCGGTATTTTAATTTTGTAGATTTCTTCCACCTTGGAGGCAATGTAATACAACTCATCTACAAAGTGTTTCGCTGCTTGTTCACCACGATAAATCTTCGGAGCAGATGATAGTCCAAATTCTTGAAGATGTTCTTCAGACAATGTGGATTTTGTTAGTATACAATAACTGTTTGGTGCATGTTTTTGATATTTGCTTCTTTTTGTGATATCCTCTTCTTGTTGTTCAATTGGAAGTAAGGATGCTTCGAAATCCGCGTACACAACAAATGGAACAGGGTATTGGTGATTTACTTTATCAAATTTTATCTGCGCTCTGCTGGGATGTGGCAATTTAATTCTTACCTCATAGTTTCCACTACATAACCTTTGATGTTCTACTAACCATTCTGTACCTCCTCTTCTTAATGGTTTGCTCACGTGGCAAAAGCATCTCTTACATGTTGTGATTTTACTTTTATGTTTTGTTAACTGTTTACATACGAGCCCTTCAAAATCTTTTATATACACGTAATGTGATATCTCTCCTTTATTGATTAATAACAGGTCAGTATGATTGTTGCGCTCATTCGATGTTATGCGCAAGGGATACACATTATTTGACGAATCCAAACCAAATATGTTGACTGAAGCCGACGGATTTTGCTTTTCAAATTTTGATATATCAGTAATTGCAACAGGGTAAGTCATTCCCTGGAAATTATACTTGTGTTGAACTTCTTCATATGCTTGACTTGGTCTTTCCGGATGGTTTTTTACATATTTGGCCAACATAACATATTTAAAACATTCATTATTTTCATTTTGCACGTTAATACAGGATTTGGTATTCATAATTTTTTGAGGTAGAGGGATATAGCTACTTCCTCTCATTCCATAACCGTGTTTATGAACTCTAACATCCAGACTTGTTATACTTAATAAAGTCCATCCAGATCCTCTTCCTTCATGCTCTTGTAGTTTCGTCAAAAGTTCTTCAAGACATTCTGTTACGATCTTTTCAATATCTGACGCAGCCATGATGGTTCGGTTTTTTGTCATGAAACCTCTTGGTGATGTTTCGTTTTGAATGTTAGTGAATATGGCATCTAGCAACAGTCCAAATTTGATAAAATTTAATCTTTTTTGTTCATTCTTTAGTGTTTTGGTTACTAATTCTTTGGCGTTATGTAAAAAGTTTTCAAGTTGTAATTTTACGTTGTCAATTTTAAAATGTGTTACTACCTTACCAGGTAGTGCTTGAGCGTGTAGTTCCACATCTACTGCTGTTGATGTTGAGGGTCGGTGAAGAGTAGACATAGCAGCTGTTGATGTTGAAGGACGGTGAAGTGTAGACATAGCAGGCGTTGAAGTCGATGTTGATGGTGTTGATGTTGAAGGATGGTGAAGTGTAGACATAGCAAGCGTAGAAGTCGATGGTGTTGATGTTGAAGGATGATGAAGTGTAGACATAGCAGGCGTAGAAGACGATGCAGCTATTGATGTTGAAGGACGGTGAAGTGTAGACAGAGCAAACGTAGAATTCGATGCAGCTGTTGTTGATGGTGTTGATTGTGCATATTGAATAACACTTGGTCTGGAATGTTGGTGTTGGGCTAACATTTGATCTATTTCCTTCAATTCTTCTTCTTCATATTCTTCATCATGGTTGTTGTTATGTTTTAGTTCCTTATGAATTATTAAAAGAAATTCATCCTTAAATGAAGTCTTACAAATATTGCAGCGATGCATAATGTAGGTGTGATCTCTACACAAGGGTCAACGCAATAATAAAAAACACTGCAAATGCCCCTCTATTTATACCCTAGCAAAAGTGGTGGGGGTACGTATTACGTTAAGTTTACTATTTTTTACATTTTATATTTACTATTGTAGCTGGAGGCTACAAAGTTCTGTATTTAGGTCAAGGTCATTGAACATATTTGTCAAAACGGGGAATAGAGCAGTAAATGATTTCATTTTAAACCATAAACTGATCTATTCCCCGCTTTGTATTTAACAAGGACAATTTTCTCCAACAGGAAAATTTAATATATTTTACTACTGGCTACAATTTTGCTTGTTTCTATCAGATCTTCTCTTTTTAAATTCTCAGTTAATTTCATTAGGCTAGAAGGCATAAATCTAAACGAATCAATAAACCTAAGTTTTATTTTGTCAACCTTTTTAGAGAAGCTTATAAATTTTTCCATTGTTGTTGCCAAAACATCTATCGCCCCATCATCTGTTCCTAACTCCGGGATTATGAAATGAGAGTCATATCCGCTAAGGTTATGTAGAACAACGGGTATAAAAGATGGTACTTTGTAATTTAAGTTGCAAGCGTTACAGGCTGCACCTCTGTAGGCTCCTGTAAGATGGTCGTGATCGCGCACTTTAACGTTATCTGGTGTAAATAGGTTATTACACAGATAACATGTTGTTGCCAAATTGTGATGTTGAAGTTGGTGTTCTTCCATAGGTTGCATCGGTATTTTAATTTTGTAGAGTTCTTCCACCTTAGAGGCAATGTAATACAAATCATCTACAAAGTGTTTCACTGCTTGTTCACCGCGATAAATCTTCGGAGCAGATGTTAGTCCAAATTCCTGAAGATGTTCTTCAGACATCTTCCAATATCTTACCAAACAAAGATTTTTTCTAAGTCCCGAAGTGGGTCAAGGTCATCTGAACATGTTGCCAAAACGGGGAATAGAGCAGTAAGTGATTCCCACTTGGACCACAAACTGCTCTATTCCCCGCTCTGTATTAGGGAAGTGAATTTTGAAGAAAGGTCACAGTTATAGGCAATAAACCTGATAACAGAACCTTTTGTTAATTTATCCAAACAAAAGGAAGTTACAAATGGTTTGCAGGGAGTATTTGCAAAAGTTTCTCGAGGGTAAGATGGGTAATATCAACCGGTTTGCGCGCCGTATTGACATAAGGTCGGTTTGCGCGCCATACCTTTTTGTAAGGGGTTAGGAAAAGGATGAGAAACATACTGATCAGTTAAAATTAATTTTACAAAGACCAACCAAGGTCGGTTTTACAAAGGTCAACAGCATCCTGAAACCCAGTCGGACGTTGGTCAGTAACGGGCGCCAGGCAACTGTGAACCAAAGTTTTGACCAAGGTTAGTTATAGCGTGTAAGAAAAGGACATACCAACCAAGGTCGGTTTTACAAAGGTCAACAACATCCTGAAACCCAGTCGGACGTTGGTCAGTAACGGGCGCC
This sequence comes from Allygus modestus, assembly GCA_963675035.1. NCBI lineage: Eukaryota > Metazoa > Arthropoda > Insecta > Hemiptera > Cicadellidae > Allygus > Allygus modestus. The sequence continues at coordinate 239,093,558 of OY776112.1, forward strand.
AGGCAACTGCGAACCAAAGTTTTGACCAAGATCAGTTTTAAAGCGTGAAAGAAAAGTACATATTTCATTAGTAAATAAAACACTTCAAAGACCAACACCACAAATAATTACAAACACCAACACTAACTACATTTTCTAGCAGCAAACTACAAGCTATAATCTAAAAAACAAACTAACATGCATAACATACAAACATGCTAAGGTAGAATCTTTAGTATACAGGGGTACCACCTATATACTAAAGATGCTATTACAGACAGCTAAGGCGAACAGCTAGCTAGGCTGTCAGCCTGAGACTGTGAGACCTCTGCGGTCAGCCCCCGCTTTTATAGCCGACGATCCGTGGTGGGAGGTAAATTGAAGAAAGGAAGGGGGGGGGGGTAGTGATAGGGAAGGGGTATTATTGTAAGAGTAAATGTTTTTACCAAACAATAATTTTCTCTAAGTCCCGAAGTGGGTCAAGGTCATCTGAACATGTTGCCAAAACGGGGAATAGAGCAGTAAGTGATTCTCACTTGGACCACAAACTGCTCTATTCCCCGCTCTGTATTAGGAGAAGAGGACTAGTCCATCGATGTAATCGTAGGGGAAGACTCCTTTTCTAAGAACCAGATCCATTTTACTACTGGCTACAATTTTGCTTGTTTCTATCAGATCTTCTCTTTTTAAATTCTCAGTTAATTTCATTAGGCTAGAAGGCATAAATCTAAACGAATCAATAAACCTAAGTTTTATTTTGCCAACCTTTTTAGAGAAGCTTATAAATTTTTCCATTGTTGTTGCCAAAACATCTATTGCTCCATCATCTCTTCCTAACTCCGGGATTATGAAATGAGAGTCATATCCACTAAGGTTATGTAGAACAACAGGTATAAAAGATGGAACTTTGTAATTTAAGTTGCAAGCATTACAGGCTGCACCTCTGTAGGCTCCGGTAAGATGGTCGTGGTCACGCACTTTAACGTTTTCTGGTGTAAATAGGTTATTACACAGATAACATGTTGTTGCCAAATTGTGATGTTGAAGTTGGTGTTCATCCATAGGCTGCATCGGTATTTTAATTTTGTAGATTTCTTCCACCTTGGAGGCAATGTAATACAACTCATCTACAAAGTGTTTCGCTGCTTGTTCACCACGATAAATCTTCGGAGCAGATGATAGTCCAAATTCTTGAAGATGTTCTTCAGACAATGTGGATTTTGTTAGTATACAATAACTGTTTGGTGCATGTTTTTGATATTTGCTTCTTTTTGTGATATCCTCTTCTTGTTGTTCAATTGGAAGTAAGGATGCTTCGAAATCCGCGTACACAACAAATGGAACAGGGTATTGGTGATTTACTTTATCAAATTTTATCTGCGCTCTGCTGGGATGTGGCAATTTAATTCTTACCTCATAGTTTCCACTACATAACCTTTGATGTTCTACTAACCATTCTGTACCTCCTCTTCTTAATGGTTTGCTCACGTGGCAAAAGCATCTCTTACATGTTGTGATTTTACTTTTATGTTTTGTTAACTGTTTACATACGAGCCCTTCAAAATCTTTTATATACACGTAATGTGATATCTCTCCTTTATTGATTAATAACAGGTCAGTATGATTGTTGCGCTCATTCGATGTTATGCGCAAGGGATACACATTATTTGACGAATCCAAACCAAATATGTTGACTGAAGCCGACGGATTTTGCTTTTCAAATTTTGATATATCAGTAATTGCAACAGGGTAAGTCATTCCCTGGAAATTATACTTGTGTTGAACTTCTTCATATGCTTGACTTGGTCTTTCCGGATGGTTTTTTACATATTTGGCCAACATAACATATTTAAAACATTCATTATTTTCATTTTGCACGTTAATACAGGATTTGGTATTCATAATTTTTTGAGGTAGAGGGATATAGCTACTTCCTCTCATTCCATAACCGTGTTTATGAACTCTAACATCCAGACTTGTTATACTTAATAAAGTCCATCCAGATCCTCTTCCTTCATGCTCTTGTAGTTTCGTCAAAAGTTCTTCAAGACATTCTGTTACGATCTTTTCAATATCTGACGCAGCCATGATGGTTCGGTTTTTTGTCATGAAACCTCTTGGTGATGTTTCGTTTTGAATGTTAGTGAATATGGCATCTAGCAACAGTCCAAATTTGATAAAATTTAATCTTTTTTGTTCATTCTTTAGTGTTTTGGTTACTAATTCTTTGGCGTTATGTAAAAAGTTTTCAAGTTGTAATTTTACGTTGTCAATTTTAAAATGTGTTACTACCTTACCAGGTAGTGCTTGAGCGTGTAGTTCCACATCTACTGCTGTTGATGTTGAGGGTCGGTGAAGAGTAGACATAGCAGCTGTTGATGTTGAAGGACGGTGAAGTGTAGACATAGCAGGCGTTGAAGTCGATGTTGATGGTGTTGATGTTGAAGGATGGTGAAGTGTAGACATAGCAAGCGTAGAAGTCGATGGTGTTGATGTTGAAGGATGATGAAGTGTAGACATAGCAGGCGTAGAAGACGATGCAGCTATTGATGTTGAAGGACGGTGAAGTGTAGACAGAGCAAACGTAGAATTCGATGCAGCTGTTGTTGATGGTGTTGATTGTGCATATTGAATAACACTTGGTCTGGAATGTTGGTGTTGGGCTAACATTTGATCTATTTCCTTCAATTCTTCTTCTTCATATTCTTCATCATGGTTGTTGTTATGTTTTAGTTCCTTATGAATTATTAAAAGAAATTCATCCTTAAATGAAGTCTTACAAATATTGCAGCGATGCATAATGTAGGTGTGATCTCTACACAAGGGTCAACGCAATAATAAAAAACACTGCAAATGCCCCTCTATTTATACCCTAGCAAAAGTGGTGGGGGTACGTATTACGTTAAGTTTACTATTTTTTACATTTTATATTTACTATTGTAGCTGGAGGCTACAAAGTTCTGTATTTAGGTCAAGGTCATTGAACATATTTGTCAAAACGGGGAATAGAGCAGTAAATGATTTCATTTTAAACCATAAACTGATCTATTCCCCGCTTTGTATTTAACAAGGACAATTTTCTCCAACAGGAAAATTTAATATATTTTACTACTGGCTACAATTTTGCTTGTTTCTATCAGATCTTCTCTTTTTAAATTCTCAGTTAATTTCATTAGGCTAGAAGGCATAAATCTAAACGAATCAATAAACCTAAGTTTTATTTTGTCAACCTTTTTAGAGAAGCTTATAAATTTTTCCATTGTTGTTGCCAAAACATCTATCGCCCCATCATCTCTTCCTAACTCCGGGATTATGAAATGAGAGTCATATCCGCTAAGGTTATGTAGAACAACGGGTATAAAAGATGGTACTTTGTAATTTAAGTTGCAAGCGTTACAGGCTGCACCTCTGTAGGCTCCTGTAAGATGGTCGTGATCGCGCACTTTAACGTTATCTGGTGTAAATAGGTTATTACACAGATAACATGTTGTTGCCAAATTGTGATGTTGAAGTTGGTGTTCTTCCATAGGTTGCATCGGTATTTTAATTTTGTAGAGTTCTTCCACCTTAGAGGCAATGTAATACAAATCATCTACAAAGTGTTTCACTGCTTGTTCACCGCGATAAATCTTCGGAGCAGATGTTAGTCCAAATTCCTGAAGATGTTCTTCAGACATCTTCCAATATCTTACCAAACAAAGATTTTTTCTAAGTCCCGAAGTGGGTCAAGGTCATCTGAACATGTTGCCAAAACGGGGAATAGAGCAGTAAGTGATTCCCACTTGGACCACAAACTGCTCTATTCCCCGCTCTGTATTAGGGAAGTGAATTTTGAAGAAAGGTCACAGTTATAGGCAATAAACCTGATAACAGAACCTTTTGTTAATTTATCCAAACAAAAGGAAGTTACAAATGGTTTGCAGGGAGTATTTGCAAAAGTTTCTCGAGGGTAAGATGGGTAATGTCAACCGGTTTGCGCGCCGTATTGACATAAGGTCGGTTTGCGCGCCATACCTTTTTGTAAGGGGTTAGGAAAAGGATGAGAAACATACTGATCAGTTAAAATTAATTTTACAAAGACCAACCAAGGTCGGTTTTACAAAGGTCAACAGCATCCTGAAACCCAGTCGGACGTTGGTCAGTAACGGGCGCCAGGCAACTGTGAACCAAAGTTTTGACCAAGGTTAGTTATAGCGTGTAAGAAAAGGACATACCAACCAAGGTCGGTTTTACAAAGGTCAACAACATCCTGAAACCCAGTCGGACGTTGGTCAGTAACGGGCGCCAGGCAACTGCGAACCAAAGTTTTGACCAAGATCAGTTTTAAAGCGTGAAAGAAAAGTACATATTTCATTAGTAAATAAAACACTTCAAAGACCAACACCACAAATAATTACAAACACCAACACTAACTACATTTTCTAGCAGCAAACTACAAGCTATAATCTAAAAAACAAACTAACATGCATAACATACAAACATGCTAAGGTAGAATCTTTAGTATACAGGGGTACCACCTATATACTAAAGATGCTATTACAGACAGCTAAGGCGAACAGCTAGCTAGGCTGTCAGCCTGAGACTGTGAGACCTCTGCGGTCAGCCCCCGCTTTTATAGCCGACGATCCGTGGTGGGAGGTAAATTGAAGAAAGGAAGGGGGGGGTAGTGATAGGGAAGGGGTATTATTGTAAGAGTAAATGTTTTTACCAAACAATAATTTTCTCTAAGTCCCGAAGTGGGTCAAGGTCATCTGAACATGTTGCCAAAACGGGGAATAGAGCAGTAAGTGATTCTCACTTGGACCACAAACTGCTCTATTCCCCGCTCTGTATTAGGAGAAGAGGACTAGTCCATCGATGTAATCGTAGGGGAAGACTCCTTTTCTAAGAACCAGATCCATTTTACTACTGGCTACAATTTTGCTTGTTTCTATCAGATCTTCTCTTTTTAAATTCTCAGTTAATTTCATTAGGCTAGAAGGCATAAATCTAAACGAATCAATAAACCTAAGTTTTATTTTGCCAACCTTTTTAGAGAAGCTTATAAATTTTTCCATTGTTGTTGCCAAAACATCTATTGCTCCATCATCTCTTCCTAACTCCGGGATTATGAAATGAGAGTCATATCCACTAAGGTTATGTAGAACAACAGGTATAAAAGATGGAACTTTGTAATTTAAGTTGCAAGCATTACAGGCTGCACCTCTGTAGGCTCCGGTAAGATGGTCGTGGTCACGCACTTTAACGTTTTCTGGTGTAAATAGGTTATTACACAGATAACATGTTGTTGCCAAATTGTGATGTTGAAGTTGGTGTTCATCCATAGGCTGCATCGGTATTTTAATTTTGTAGATTTCTTCCACCTTGGAGGCAATGTAATACAACTCATCTACAAAGTGTTTCGCTGCTTGTTCACCACGATAAATCTTCGGAGCAGATGATAGTCCAAATTCTTGAAGATGTTCTTCAGACAATGTGGATTTTGTTAGTATACAATAACTGTTTGGTGCATGTTTTTGATATTTGCTTCTTTTTGTGATATCCTCTTCTTGTTGTTCAATTGGAAGTAAGGATGCTTCGAAATCCGCGTACACAACAAATGGAACAGGGTATTGGTGATTTACTTTATCAAATTTTATCTGCGCTCTGCTGGGATGTGGCAATTTAATTCTTACCTCATAGTTTCCACTACATAACCTTTGATGTTCTACTAACCATCCTGTACCTCCTCTTCTTAATGGTTTGCTCACGTGGCAAAAGCATCTCTTACATGTTGTGATTTTACTTTTATGTTTTGTTAACTGTTTACATACGAGCCCTTCAAAATCTTTTATATACACGTAATGTGATATCTCTCCTTTATTGATTAATAACAGGTCAGTATGATTGTTGCGCTCATTCGATGTTATGCGCAAGGGATACACATTATTTGACGAATCCAAACCAAATATGTTGACTGAAGCCGACGGATTTTGCTTTTCAAATTTTGATATATCAGTAATTGCAACAGGGTAAGTCATTCCCTGGAAATTATACTTGTGTTGAACTTCTTCATATGCTTGACTTGGTCTTTCCGGATGGTTTTTTACATATTTGGCCAACATAACATATTTAAAACATTCATTATTTTCATTTTGCACGTTAATACAGGATTTGGTATTCATAATTTTTTGAGGTAGAGGGATATAGCTACTTCCTCTCATTCCATAACCGTGTTTATGAACTCTAACATCCAGACTTGTTATACTTAATAAAGTCCATCCAGATCCTCTTCCTTCATGCTCTTGTAGTTTCGTCAAAAGTTCTTCAAGACATTCTGTTACGATCTTTTCAATATCTGACGCAGCCATGATGGTTCGGTTTTTTGTCATGAAACCTCTTGGTGATGTTTCGTTTTGAATGTTAGTGAATATGGCATCTAGCAACAGTCCAAATTTGATAAAATTTAATCTTTTTTGTTCATTCTTTAGTGTTTTGGTTACTAATTCTTTGGCGTTATGTAAAAAGTTTTCAAGTTGTAATTTTACGTTGTCAATTTTAAAATGTGTTACTACCTTACCAGGTAGTGCTTGAGCGTGTAGTTCCACATCTACTGCTGTTGATGTTGAGGGTCGGTGAAGAGTAGACATAGCAGCTGTTGATGTTGAAGGACGGTGAAGTGTAGACATAGCAGGCGTTGAAGTCGATGTTGATGGTGTTGATGTTGAAGGATGGTGAAGTGTAGACATAGCAAGCGTAGAAGTCGATGGTGTTGATGTTGAAGGATGATGAAGTGTAGACATAGCAGGCGTAGAAGACGATGCAGCTATTGATGTTGAAGGACGGTGAAGTGTAGACAGAGCAAACGTAGAATTCGATGCAGCTGTTGTTGATGGTGTTGATTGTGCATATTGAATAACACTTGGTCTGGAATGTTGGTGTTGGGCTAACATTTGATCTATTTCCTTCAATTCTTCTTCTTCATATTCTTCATCATGGTTGTTGTTATGTTTTAGTTCCTTATGAATTATTAAAAGAAATTCATCCTTAAATGAAGTCTTACAAATATTGCAGCGATGCATAATGTAGGTGTGATCTCTACACAAGGGTCAACGCAATAATAAAAAACACTGCAAATGCCCCTCTATTTATACCCTAGCAAAAGTGGTGGGGGTACGTATTACGTTAAGTTTACTATTTTTTACATTTTATATTTACTATTGTAGCTGGAGGCTACAAAGTTCTGTATTTAGGTCAAGGTCATTGAACATATTTGTCAAAACGGGGAATAGAGCAGTAAATGATTTCATTTTAAACCATAAACTGATCTATTCCCCGCTTTGTATTTAACAAGGACAATTTTCTCCAACAGGAAAATTTAATATATTTTACTACTGGCTACAATTTTGCTTGTTTCTATCAGATCTTCTCTTTTTAAATTCTCAGTTAATTTCATTAGGCTAGAAGGCATAAATCTAAACGAATCAATAAACCTAAGTTTTATTTTGTCAACCTTTTTAGAGAAGCTTATAAATTTTTCCATTGTTGTTGCCAAAACATCTATCGCCCCATCATCTGTTCCTAACTCCGGGATTATGAAATGAGAGTCATATCCGCTAAGGTTATGTAGAACAACGGGTATAAAAGATGGTACTTTGTAATTTAAGTTGCAAGCGTTACAGGCTGCACCTCTGTAGGCTCCTGTAAGATGGTCGTGATCGCGCACTTTAACGTTATCTGGTGTAAATAGGTTATTACACAGATAACATGTTGTTGCCAAATTGTGATGTTGAAGTTGGTGTTCTTCCATAGGTTGCATCGGTATTTTAATTTTGTAGAGTTCTTCCACCTTAGAGGCAATGTAATACAAATCATCTACAAAGTGTTTCACTGCTTGTTCACCGCGATAAATCTTCGGAGCAGATGTTAGTCCAAATTCTTGAAGATGTTCTTCAGACATCTTCCAATATCTTACCAAACAAAGATTTTTTCTAAGTCCCGAAGTGGGTCAAGGTCATCTGAACATGTTGCCAAAACGGGGAATAGAGCAGTAAGTGATTCCCACTTGGACCACAAACTGCTCTATTCCCCGCTCTGTATTAGGGAAGTGAATTTTGAAGAAAGGTCACAGTTATAGGCAATAAACCTGATAACAGAACCTTTTGTTAATTTATCCAAACAAAAGGAAGTTACAAATGGTTTGCAGGGAGTATTTGCAAAAGTTTCTCGAGGGTAAGATGGGTAATGTCAACCGGTTTGCGCGCCGTATTGACATAAGGTCGGTTTGCGCGCCATACCTTTTTGTAAGGGGTTAGGAAAAGGATGAGAAACATACTGATCAGTTAAAATTAATACAAAGACCAACCAAGGTCGGTTTTACAAAGGTCAACAGCATCCTGAAACCCAGTCGGACGTTGGTCAGTAACGGGCGCCAGGCAACTGTGAACCAAAGTTTTGACCAAGGTTAGTTATAGCGTGTAAGAAAAGGACATACCAACCAAGGTCGGTTTTACAAAGGTCAACAACATCCTGAAACCCAGTCGGACGTTGGTCAGTAACGGGCGCCAGGCAACTGCGAACCAAAGTTTTGACCAAGATCAGTTTTAAAGCGTGAAAGAAAAGTACATATTTCATTAGTAAATAAAACACTTCAAAGACCAACACCACAAATAATTACAAACACCAACACTAACTACATTTTCTAGCAGCAAACTACAAGCTATAATCTAAAAAACAAACTAACATGCATAACATACAAACATGCTAAGGTAGAATCTTTAGTATACAGGGGTACCACCTATATACTAAAGATGCTATTACAGACAGCTAAGGCGAACAGCTAGCTAGGCTGTCAGCCTGAGACTGTGAGACCTCTGCGGTCAGCCCCCGCTTTTATAGCCGACGATCCGTGGTGGGAGGTAAATTGAAGAAAGGAAGGGGGGGGGGGTAGTGATAGGGAAGGGGTATTATTGTAAGAGTAAATGTTTTTACCAAACAATAATTTTCTCTAAGTCCCGAAGTGGGTCAAGGTCATCTGAACATGTTGCCAAAACGGGGAATAGAGCAGTAAGTGATTCTCACTTGGACCACAAACTGCTCTATTCCCCGCTCTTTATTAGGAGAAGAGGACTAGTTTAAAGCTCGCAATTATAGGCAATAAACCTGATAACGGAACACTAACCTCTCCCCCGAAAAATTATTCACCCAACAAACAAACGATATGGTCAGTTTACAACAGTCGCGCACTCTGAAACCGCAAGGACGTTCATCACTGTGTAGGCGTCAGAGTACTACGAACCGAAGTACAATAATACCTGACCAAGGTCCCCTTAAGTTTATTTCCCCGAAGATGTATCCCCCCAAGATAAGCAAAATGGTCAGTTAACAACAGTCGTGCACTCTGAAACCGCAAGGACGTTCATCACTGTGTAGGCGCCAGAGTACTACGAACCGAAGTACAATAATCACCTGACCAAGATCCCCTTAGATTTAACCAAGATAAGCAAACTAACTGAATCTGTTTCTCGTAAGTGAGGGCTAAGATAGGTAAAAAAGTCATCCGGTTTTCATGCCGTAATGACTCAAGGTCGGTTTTCGTGCCGTACCTTTTTGTAAGGGGTTAGGAAAGGTGTTTATTTGAGAAACATAATCCCCCTGAGATATTTAAAGACATAAGGTCGGTTTTCGTGCCATACCTTTTTGAATGGGAGCGTGAAGCGTGAAAGAAAAGTACATATTTCATTAGTAAATAAAACACTTCAAAGACCAACACCACAAATAATTACAAACACCAACACTAACTACATTTTCTAGCAGCAAACTACAAGCTATAATCTAAAAAACAAACTAACATGCATAACATACAAACATGCTAAGGTAGAATCTTTAGTATACAGGGGTACCACCTATATACTAAAGATGCTATTACAGACAGCTAAGGCGAACAGCTAGCTAGGCTGTCAGCCTGAGACTGTGAGACCTCTGCGGTCAGCCCCCGCTTTTATAGCCGACGATCCGTGGTGGGAGGTAAATTGAAGAAAGGAAGGGGGGGGGGGTAGTGATAGGGAAGGGGTATTATTGTAAGAGTAAATGTTTTTACCAAACAATAATTTTCTCTAAGTCCCGAAGTGGGTCAAGGTCATTTGAACATGTTGCCAAAACGGGGAATAGAGCAGTAAGTGATTCTCACTTGGACCACAAACTGCTCTATTCCCCGCTCTGTATTAGGAGAAGAGGACTAGTTTAAAGCTCGCAATTATAGGCAATAAACCTGATAACGGAACACTAACCTCTCCCCCGAAAAATTATTCACCCAACAAACAAACGATATGGTCAGTTTACAACAGTCGCGCATTCTGAAACCGCAAGGACGTTCATCACTGTGTAGGCGTCAGAGTACTACGAACCGAAGTACAATAATACCTGACCAAGGTCCCCTTAAGTTTATTTCCCCGAAGATGTATCCCCCCAAGATAAGCAAAATGGTCAGTTAACAACAGTCGCGCACTCTGAAACCGCAAGGACGTTCATCACTGTGTAGGCGTCAGAGTTTTACGAACCGAAGTACAATAATTACCTGACCAAGGTCCCCTTAAATTTAACCAAAAATAAGCAAACTGACTGAATCTGTTTCTCGTGAGTAAGGGTTAAGATAGGTAAAGTCATCCGGTTTGCGCGCCGTAATGACTTAAGGTCGGTTTTCGTGCCGTACCTTTTTGTAAGGGGTTAGGAAAGGTGTTTATTTGAGAAACATAATCCCCCCTGAGATATTTAAAGACATAAGGTCGGTTTTCGTGCCATACCTTTTTGAATGGGAGCGTGAAAGAAAAGTACATATTTCATTAGTAAATAAAAAACACTTCAAAAACACTTTAAAACCAACACCAAACTAACTACAGTTAAACTAACTACATTTACTAGCAGCAAACTACAAGCGTTATCTAACATGCTTAAACAAACTAACTAAACATGCAAGGGCGCGGATCTCTTAATTGCGCGTCGGGCCCAACGCACACTTAACAGACCTACGCTGCAGCAGGCACTGCAACCCAGTGGGACGTTCATCGCAACGGGCGGCAGGCTACTGCGAAGAGACGCTCGACATCTCGGGTTATATAGACGGAGAATGGGAAATCGGGATATTAAGGGGAAAGCGGGATAAGGGATAATCCTGCTTCGTTGCGGGATTTTATCCCGCACTTCCAAGAACATTTTTCCCTCGACCTTGACCTTGACCTTGAACATGACCCAAAAAGGGGGGGGGTTCCGTCGGGGGGGGGGGGTTCCGTCAGGGGGGGGGGCGGTTCTAAACCAGTCCTCAGCTTTCTACCCATATATGGATAGGGCAAGGTTTCACTTTACGACCTGCTTCACTCTGCCAGCCGCCTCATTCCGGCTTTGGATTGCAACCAGTACACACGTGCTCTATCCAACTCTATCTTATCCATTTTCTCTTCCATCCTATTTACACCATGTCTTCTCCTCTGACTCCTGAAAAACTCCAGCGCTTAAAGGAATCTTTGAAGAGGTCGACGGAAAGAAGGAGCGGGTTTAAGAGACCTTCAACTTTGAAGTCTCTCAAACGGAATCTCCATGGTCATCCGCTGTATTTTGAACAACGACCCTCGACTCAGCCTCGACCTTCTACATCGGCTCAGCCTCGGCCTTCTACATCGGCGGCTCAACCTTCGTCTCCAACACCGACTGTCGATGAGGTGATGCAACGGACAAGGGTGATGGGGCTGAACGACTTGGTGACGCCGTTTGAAGTCTCCAAGGTCGGGTTTCGAAATCTGAAGCGGATGACGGAGTATAAATATGTGGCAACCAACGGGGACCACGTGTTCCTGTTTCAACACACCATCCACTACATCGAGGTGCGTCTGCCGCAGTCTCTCCCACCGCCACCTCCTCTGATACCTGATACACAGGAGTTATTCTTAACCAGAAAAGATGGGAGGGTAAAGTGGGTTTTGAAGAATAAAGTTTGAACTGATCCTTATCCCGACCAACCTTCAGCACGCAAACGGTCCTTTTCAGGACCACCCTAAGCATTTCAAGTTAGGGACTTGACCTGTACATAGGCAGGAGAGTTTGTTTGTGCAGCCCACTTTGTGAAATTTTCTAAGTTCCAAAGTCCTTGAACTTGACCTTGACCTTGAACATGACCCATGTTGGGGGGGGGGTACAAAGTTTTTCCAAAGTATGTCATGTGGGTACTCAAATTACGCGAATTGATCAGACGAACAAGGAGGTGCAAACAGAATTTTGATCCGGCCAAGGGTATAGTAGCAGAAGCGAAAAAACTACAAAGTTTGTCCAAAGTATGTCATGTGGGTACTCAAATTACGCGAATTGATCAGACGAACAAGATGGTGCAAACAGAATTCAGATCCGACCAACGGTATAGCAGAAATAGCGAAAAAACCAATGTTTTCAAGGTTACATACTAATAGCTTCTTTATTATTGGGTTAAAGTATAGCGAGTGGGTACTCAAATTACGCGGGTTAATCAGACGAACAAGATGGTGCAAACAGAATTCAGATCCGACCAACGGTATAGCAGAAATAGCGAAAAAACCAATGTTTTCAAGGTTACATACTAATAACTTCTTTATTATTGGGTTAAAGTATAGCGAGTGGGTACTCAAATTACGCGGGTTAATCAGACGAACAAGATGGTGCGAATATAATTCAGATCCGACTGAGATTAGGGAAGAAACAGCGCGAAAACAACACTTTCAAGGCCTGACATTAATAAATACTTTGTTTATGGATTAAACTACGACAAGTTATTTATAGTTTAAAGTATACCGAGGTAACGTTGTTGTGCGGGTAGGTCGGGTGGGTATCATACACGCTAGCGCTATATCATTATACTTTTAGCTCTTGCAGGATTAACATCTACCTATAGAGTTTGTGTTATTCTAAAGATGTCACAGTTTTACAGAAATATGACGAAGGTGTCCTTCAACAGTCCGCCTGCCACCACCTTCTACTTCTCCGACTGTGAAGATAGAAGGTCTACGCTGTTAGTGGATTGTGAGCGATTTCGCCGTAGAATACTCCAGGCTGAAACATTCTTAGCAAGTTGTCTGCTACGCAAGATGCATCATATGAGTACATGCAATAAATTAGATCACAGTGACTGTTATGATTGCGTAAAAACAGTGTCGAGCAAGAATTGTTAATGTTTTCAGTTACGGAGCTCCGATCCTCACAGAGTCAGAGCTAGACCCTAACTAATGCATGTCCCGTAGTTATTGTGCGATGTGAAAACTTGGTGGGGGAAACTGGTGTGGTGGGGGGTAAAGGCGAGTGTCTATCCTACATGCTTGTATCACTTCAGTATACCTGCGGCTCTTGCATAGTTCACATGGATTCGCAAATACAAGGCACTACTGTTTCTTCCACATGTTCTTCTTTTAATATTGAGCAAGCTGACAATACAAATGATGAAATACAAGTACATGAAGTTTCTAGCACAATATCTACTGATGCAGAAGCAATAATGGCATCCCTAATAGGGTTTGACTAATGATGGTGGATGTAGTAGCAACCATCTGCCGCGCACTTGCCACCTGCCGCCTACCATCTGTCGCCTGCCATCTGCCGTCCGCCATCTGCTCCGCCCCACCACACTTTTACCCCCACCATTTTGTTTGATACCAAAACGCTAGCTAGCGAGTAGTCAGTACACCTCCGGCTCTCGACCGGTGAACATCGAGCTCTCTGTTGAAATGTCCATCAAAATTAGGTGTATTCATTATGACTCTATTCATCTGGCGACTTTCCAAGACCTCGAGGTTTTTAATGAAGAGTTAAGACTTCTCATTGCGTCCGGTTACGATTTATCTTTGGAACTTTACGCATCAAAAAACAACATGGACTCTGCGCAGGAATCGAAGTATATACCGTCTTTCTTCAGAAAGCGAAGTGATGGCCGCAACTCGTCCGGATCAACAACATCGATGACAACCAACAACGGGGAACTATTGTAAACATGAATTATTGTAAACATAACTTATTGTAAATAAAAAGAAAAGTAAAAAGAAATAAAGTAATAAATGAAATAGTACTACCTCGCACTCGTATCATTCGATTGCTTCATTCGATAATTTTCATTCGATATTTTATCGAATTAAAACTATCGAATCACAATCGGATTTTACGAGTGCGAGGTAGTACCTTTTTAAAATTACCTCCCAGTGACCTTGAACTTTAAACTTTCCCTCATTACGTCACAAAACCGCCTACGTCACTGGCTCAGCCTCAGATGACGTCTTTCATGACTCAGCACTTCCGGTCACGTGACCGGAAGCTGTCAATCACTTGGCCCAGAAGCCCCAAATGCCCACTACTAATGGTTTTTATGCAAATATCAATAGAACTCATCTAGGTGAAGTCACATACCAAGTTTCATCCATATACATTCATAAATAAGCGATATATATAACATTTTAATTATTTTACATAAGAATAACATGGGGACCGAGTACTAGGTTTGCTGCTACGGGAACCATAGGTGAAAAATTTTTTCGTGCAAACAACAATAAACCACAACCATATAAAGCCACAGATAAATACCACATTTCATCAGTTTATGTTCATAAATAAGCGAGATGTACAATTTTGTTCTTTTTCTCCTTAAGAATAACATTAGACAACGCACTTTGTTTAGCACTTGCAATATCTCTGTAACCAATTGACAATTGAGCAATGATCAAAATACCAAATTGTTTGTTTTTTATGCTGAATTCAATGGTAAAAATTAAAATTTGATTTAAATAAAAATTGCATGTGGAAAGAATTGCATGTGTCGAAAATGGTAACTTGTCATATCGTATATCGCGCATGCTGTATAACAAACTTACTTTTATCATTTTCCATTCAGTACATCCTGTACTTTTGTCATTAGAAAGGGAATTGTAATATGCCGACGTGGAATCCGTATCTTGTACGCTATGTAACCAAGTGGAGTGCTTACAAGTAGAATACGAGCATTATATTATATTATTGCACGAGCCGAAACTGAATATTAAACGAGGACATGTAATTAATGTGTCTCCAGTAACGTTAAGTGCTACATGTAGAACAATCACGACCGTTCAACATATACCTCCATAAAACACGCGTTTATCTGTGTACACGCCCTCGGCCACCGACACCGCAACACGCGTCGTGCCTGGCCGCGCGTTTATCACGGTGTTTTCAGTGATTTACATTGTAAATAGAGGAAGCGGACAGCGGCGTCGTGCGCCGGACAGTTGCGTCACCGCCGCCGGCGCTGTATGAGATGTTTTGATAGCAGGCGCGTGCCGAGCCATACGTTCAAGGGTCACAGGTCGTTCGACAAACGGTCCCTTTCCTTTTCCCCCTGATCCCCTTGTGTCTGCTAATCAGCATCGGTAATGTTTCCTTCAGATTCTCTTCTCCCTCTGGTTGGATGAATCAGATGCGTGTTCTTCCTGCAAGGAGTTCTGCGTTGAGGAAATAACGCATTGAAAACAAATTACCCCTTGAACAACTGTTTGTGTTCGCCCGGACAAGCCCTCTTTCTTCTACCGCGTCTTAGTTTACGAACTGCTTAAGCTTACGGTTGTGCCGATACTCAACAAGAAACCCCTCTTGACTTGATGTCGCAAAGATAATTAATCATCTAAGCCAGATTTGTTCCAGGAATCGTGTTTTTGTTTTATAATTTGTGAATATTCCCCGACAAATTGAAATTGTATGAAGATAATACCATCATTATTTTATCTGTTTACTTAATCTATCACGAGAAACGGGAAGGGATGCTGTGATAATAGGAATTCGTATGTTAACGACAAGATGATTCAAATAATCCTTTTTAACGCATAAATCACGTTTTCTGTGGTAAAAACCTAGTTTTTCAGGCTGAACACCACACAAGGCAATCCAGAGTTACGGTGGTAGTAAAAGTTGGCGGTTTATCAACAGTGGAGGACGTCTGGCCGGCCTGAGTACGACCTTGGGTGTCCTGCGACCGCCCCACCATGCACCGCCCATGCCGTGCCGTTCTGTGCTGATCAAACACCGTTAACTTAAGTAAGCATTAGAAGTCGAAGGAATACATTCCCTTAGAGCAATCTCACGTGTATATTCTTTACAACATCTTGCGGCAACGACGTTCCTCGCAACAAGTTGAATTTACAGTTAAGTTTTGTGAAAGTGAACGAGAGACGCGATAGTTTAACGCAACATGCAAGTAAATGTTAGAGGCCTTGTGCCAGTGCAAATTTAGCCAGTTTGCGGGAAATCTTTCTTCCGACTGAGTTTCGTACGAAATTCCCGAGAGAGAGATACCAAGCATTTAAATAACAAAGAAAGCATCAACTATAATTTCAATATTGTTTTAGAAAAATGTGATCTCAATGTGGACCCTTTGATCGCCAGAATTGTATTATTTTCTGAATATAACCAAAGTATTATATAATTAATGAACGAATCATAGGTAAAATGTATAATTTAATAAATAATTAAACAACTGGCAATCGACGACGGAAGTTTTCTAAAGCGTATGCCAACATCCTGCACAAATTATGTGATGGCGGGAGAAGAGGGGTTAAATTGACTTTTATAAGTATTTCCTTATCTTTGATGTATCAGTCGGCAAAGGTAAAATTGTATTTAGGTACAAGGTTACGGTTTTCATTAAATAGGGATGACCATAGTAGATCCAGCCATAATAAAGCTTTCTTGGGGCCAACCACTGAGAATGATATTCTCGAGTGTCTACAGTTGAAAAAGTACTCGGAAGTTTAGAGCCAAAGTTAAAACTGCTATTTTCCACGAAACAGTTGTGGGGAACCCGAGGGGGAAATGATACGGATGAAAGCATGCCTCGGGCACGCACCGTCCAGAGTTGTGGTCGGAAGTGACCATTACAGCGAGCAGAGCTCAGTAATTATATCTCACACTTCCCTTCCGTTTGTGCTGCGCGGCTGCAGTGCGGACGCTGGACGTGGATGTGTTGTTGCGGTTCTTGCAATTCAACCGATTTGGCCACCGCAGTTGGACTTGCTCCTCTTGGCGAATTTCGCCTATAGTGTGGTATAGCAAGACCTGCAATAAGCCCGAGACGAGGGTAACTTTTCGGAAGTCCGTTCAGAAAATTAGTATAAGGTTTTATGGGTAAAATAAGTCAAATAATTCGTATACATGGGTCTTAATAAAGTATTTCGCTTCCCAACCTTCATCAGTATGTGCTTTGTGTTAACAACACCATCTGTTAGGGACCACTTGGTATTTTGGTTTCAATAATTTTATAGAGCTTAAAAAACAAGTAATTTCGTATGTTAAATCATTAGCCTAAATTGCGTGGTTACGAATTAATACCCCCCACCCTCCCTCCCGAGCAACACGTTTTAATATTCTGCATAAAGACCTTATGGACAGTTAATATTAAGCTATTTCCCAGTTAATTTTAGTAAAACCTAATATTTGACACCCTCCAATGGAATCAGATCACAAAAACAATAAGTTTTTTTTTTTAATTTGAGTTTTTGGTCTGTCCCAATCCGTTGTAGATATATTGAAAGTGCTAAACACCACTGTCCAAATGGCATTGTTAGTTTAGGCCCATTGAGTTTGCCTCAAACCCCAATTCCTTCGGTTTCCTTTTACAGAAAACCTGTTTTTCAGCCTGATATAGGAAAAATAAATTGTTGTATCTCGCGTATAAAAGTACATATATCAAATATTGTTCGCGCATAAATTTATTTTGATGGAATTTATTAAGTTGTCTCATCTAGTGAGGTATGTATTTTTCATTGGAAATTCGCTAATAATACGCAAGTTTTGTGTGACGGGGGTATTTATATTTTTGACTACATGCATATATCTGGAGGAAATTGCATCTTTTAGGTGGCTGAAATATACGTGTTACTAAAATTATCTGTGTTAATAGGATTAATGATGTAAGATAGACAGGTAGGATTCAGCATAAAATTATACAATAAAAATAGATGCCAAACAAAGAAACAAACACACATTTGGAATAGGGCCTGCTATACATAAGTAACAATTAAACCATAATGCAATAAGCAAGACAATACACATTTTCAATTTGCTATGGAAGTTAATTTCTAGGGATTTAAACTGTTGGGGTTACAAATTGATAAACTATCAATTGGATAAATATATAAAATCGATGTGTTTGGTATGACCCTTCTAACGATATTGTATGTGTTTGGTGTTTTATAAAGTTATCACATGAACTTCCGGCCTGTACTTTTGACAACGCTATAAACCGAAGTACAGTAATAACTTATTATTAATTCTGCGTTATTTCAACAGATTCGATTATATTCATCAAGTCCGTTGTCAAGAGTCCGGAGTTTAAAACTCTGCCAATCACATAAAAACCAGCAGACGAAATAACGCAGTTTCTTAAACTAACAGGAACTATCGAAAAGCCTAGTTCCATTAATGCTTACAACCTTTTCTCACGACACTCCATTCCCGTGTGCAATCATGTGTGGTAATCCAACCCAATTATATAACTACACGTGTTAACTCGCATGCGTATTGTGCGTGAGGGACGCCGCGATGGGGTGGGAGTGACATGCGATGGTCCGCGCATGCGTGAGGACGGCGCCGGCGCGGAGACGCGGTGTAAACAAAGCGAGGGAGGCGCGGAAGCTCCTGGTACAATGCCGTGCGGTAACGCGGGAAAGTAGCTAGTGGCTCGGATGATACCGTCTGCAGGAAACTCTACACTTCCGATCATGTAACCTTAACCTCCCGATCGCGTCACCCCGTTTGATCGGACTTGGTTAACCAGGCGACCTCGGTGAGAGGCTATGCGGGTCTTCAGCCGTTTCCATACCAGAGGGAAAGAGCTGAGGTGAAAATGTAGGATTGGATTATAAAATCGGACTCTACAGTCTTTGCATGATGGCTTATCTCCTTTTTATAGCTTCCTTGTAGACCCGACGTTCGACTGTTGGGAAGACCTATAACTTTATACTGGGTATTCACGCTCAGACAAGGAAGTAGGAAACAAGAAAAACAAAGGTGAAATGAAAGTTTCATATAATGTTAAATGTTCAGACAAATGACTAGGAATTTCATTACCGCTTTTGTTTTATCAAACTTAATTTCAATTTTAACTCGTAAAAACTATATATGGGCCTCTTCATTTGGTTATGATCACATCGTTCTATTACTGTTTGTAGGAGTAGTTTGTAGAAGGGAATAAATTTTCTCTGAATAATTTATAAAATGTTAAGGAGGTATCGGTAATTATTGTTCCTCAACAAATCATGGTACTAAAAATTAAAAATTGTCCATCACTTTGGTAGCAAGCAAGCTACTGTAGAACTGGAAACACGTACTGAAAACATGACGAAAAAGCTGAAGCGTTTTCCAACCTTGTTTCCCGGTTATGTACATCTTTTGAATACTGTTATGCTAAAGCCAAATCAATGAGAAATTATTTAGAGGAAGAGGAGGAGTGGGCACGATGCGTAGCTCAGCGGAACAATCCCGCCAAGACGTGATGTTTCCAGATGCAACATTTCATTGTCCAGATTATAGCCTCCCTCTCTCTCACCAACCGTACTTCCGATCACGCAACCTTCACCTCCCATAACCGATGACGAGACTGATTCCTGTCGTGTTTGCTCTATAGATTGACTATTGTCTCGCTAATGAGTAACGATGAGACTCTCGTGATCGGCCTGCCTTGACAATGGGCTCGCTGTTCCGCCCGCGCCCTCTCGTGGCGGATAACACATTGCTTGTGACTGGAATAGGTTAATTGAGGCTGTTTCCTGTAGGTGTTGCTAAGAGGAGTAATCTCGTTAAGTATGTTTTTTAGGTGTGATTTTTGAGTGGTCGTTTGGTTGTACTAATCTGTGTGTTTTTGGTTTTGTTATTTTTAACGTAAACAATTCGACTGCAATCGTCTTTGACTTGGGCTTTTCGCTCGGATGGCAGTAGTTTGCACAGACTAGGAAGTTAAAGGAGTTTATGGATCAGTTTATAGTTTATGGTATAGTTTATATTTTATGTTACAGTAACCCCGGCTGTGGTTTTAATCCATTTATATCAAGAAACTTCATTTCGTTGAGAAGATATTGTTGCCGATACCTCCTTTTATCGCGGAATTTTTACGAAGCGTAAACACTAACTTGTGTTCTTGTCCTCTAAATGAGTTAAATGTCATTTAAAGGATATTTATTGCACATTACTCCCATTTTATACAAGGTTGGCTGAACCTTGCACCTGCATGTGACTTGCACTTTACTCAACTGGATTTACAGTTTATCCGTAAAATTATATTTTCTCCATTTTCGGTTGAGGTATAAAATAGTATTATTAGTAGACATTTAACTTGCCTCTAAAATTCACTGGGAGCGATGAACGGCTCGCCTCCCGAGAAAGGCAAGACCGTAACCTTAAGTTATTACTCCTATATTAAAACTACCTACTTCTATTACTTTTAACTTAATTGGTATTGCGTAAACTAAAACCCACATATACAGTAGTAGGCTATCCATGGGTTAGTGGACGCATTCCGATGCTCTTGTAAGACTTATCGCAATAAACTTTTGATTTGATTCGAAGGGGGTTTAATGGAAACGAGAACATCGCGATCAAATAGAAAGGAACGAGGAAGCCACGGCGCGGCGCGAGGCGTGTGTGAGCGTATTGATAAAGCTGAAATGACACGGGTGGCTGATTGTAATGATTGCACACCGTGTCGTGTGTGAGGTGATGGTGACGTAATACGGCGTATATATGATTATCACCCGACAGCTGCGACGGTACGGTACTCCGCGCGGACCGTGGACCGGGTTGGCTCACTTCCTTTAATTGCCGCACTTTCTATCCACACGGACCCAGCGTGTTGCGTTGTTCCCGCTCGTCGGGATAGTTTTGGATTGAAAAAATATTACCGTGTGTTGTATAATACCATTTTTTCTAATCCGGGTATACGAAAACTTGGCCGACAAAGAAACGTTTATGATTCAAGAATACTATACGTACGAAGGATTGTGTATGAATAAGCTGGAGAATGTATAGTGACATTTCTTAGAATTTCGATGGTTGAAAATCCATTTGGTTTAACAACTACAACGTTATAATGTATCTTTGTTTGATTGATCTTAAAATGCCAGTAATAGTGTTTTTTTTAATCAGATCGTCAATTACCATATATTTCAAAGCTGTATATATCCCTAAACAAACTTTTTGTACAGTTTTGTAGAAAAATAATAAAATTGATTTTATTTGACCTCTTCAAGAACCAATGGCCTGGTGTTGAGATCAAGATCTTTGTAGATGAAAAATCTTGTGAAAAGTGTTGCTTTATTATTTATGAACAGATTTTGATGATTGAGATATAATATAACTGATCCGCGATTGATCAAAGTGGATATATATTGTCGATACTTCTATTCTAAAAAACACGTGCCGCCCTTTAAAGTTTGCTTCCCCATAAGGATAATACGGGAGTTTCTAGGTACAGTTTCGAGCATAAAGTCAACCATTAGCTCTCTATTATATTAAATATTCCTAATATGAAACGTATCTCGTATTTACCGTAAAACCATTTGATACATCATATTAGTACAAATAATAAAGATAAATTGGTTCTGATTATTCATTTACAACATTCTCATCATACTGCTTCTTTTAAAACGTTATTCAACTATTAATTATAATACAATGCGTTTACAAATCTGTCTAATTAAGGTATTTTTACTAAACGGTTCTATAAATATGCATCTAGGACACTGTAACAAATGTATTACTGGAGGTGAAAACTGTAACCGTGTGATAGGTAGCGTGGAAAGTGTAAATTAAAAGAAGCCAAGTCTCCGCAGTGCAAAAGTTTATTCTAGGCGATTTCTATAAATGTTAATACTTTTCCCTAGTTCTACATTGTAACCTATTAGGTGTGCGTTGTCCCTTGTTGCTGTCATGTCAACGAGCCGCTACGTTCAGATAAGGGTATGGATAACCATTGAACGCTGGCGCTGGTAAGATCTGACATGCAGCTATTGGTTGGCTGTTGACGGGATCAGCGGTAATACTTGTAACAGCCGAGTATGGGGGCATTGAGGCAGATCTTATTACCATACAACGGAGACTTGGCCAACGTGAGTGTGTGCGAACATTGGGCAAGCGGCTCTCATTACGATGGGTCCAACAATTGGGCACCTCGAGGTCGTATTGCCGGTAGAAACCTCAACACTGATATTACGGTGTTTGGTGTTTGGCTGCTCGCAGTGTGTATTATTTGAACTTAGTGTTTTAATTGTATACATTTATAATAGTCCAGTCAAAAAAAAAAAAGAAACCGTGCGTGTAAAAGATCATGTAGTTCTTCTAATTTGTTTGTATGTTGTTAGGACCTATAACACAAGTAAGACACCAAGTTTGCAGCTTCGAAAGACCTGTGCTACTGGCGTAGTAGCAAAATACCCCTGTCGCAGCAAACCTGCATACTCAGCGAATTTCCAATGAATATATAACATAACACATTAAAACACTTAACAGGATTCATAAGAAATGTATTCACAAACAAGCGATACTTAAAATATTAATTATTCTTCATAAGAATAACATTGGGGATGAGTACGCAGGTTTGCTGCAACAAGGCACACAAAAATAATGGGTTTTTATGCAAATATCAATAGAACTCATCTTAGTGAAGTCACATACCAAGTTTCATCCATATACATTCATAAATAAGCGATATATAACATTTTAAGTATTTTCCATAAGAATAACATGGGGAACAAGTACCTAGGTTCGCTGCTACAGGAACCATAGGCGAAAAATTTTTTTGTGCAAACAACAATAAACCACAACCAATCTAAGCCATATACCAAATTTCGCCAGTTTATGTTCATAAATAAGCGAGATATACAATTTTTCTTTTTCTCCATAAGAATAACATTAGACAACGTACTGTGTTAAGCACTTTCAATATCTCGGTAACCAATTGACGTAGAGCAATGATCAAAATACCAAATTGTTTGTTTTTTTAAGCTGAATTCAATGGTATAAATTAAAATTTGATTTAAATTAAAATTACATGTGAAAACCCCAAAAAACACATTTTTGGGGTACAAAACCCCCAAAAACCCCCCTTCGGATGGTGCGATTCATCTGGTTTTCGAACTCGTTCAAATAAATGGTACTTTACACATTTGTACCAAATTTCATTAAGATCGGACCTTTTTTACGAGAGTTATCGTGCTTACGGACACACACACACACACACATATATATATATATATATATATATATATATATAAGTGAACAAAAGACGAGCGTCAGCGTACAAACAAATTCTACTTTGTATTTGTTTGGGTTTGAGTATATATATATATATATATATATATATATATATATATAAATTTGAACGAATGGTGTTTTTGGCATCTGGGGACCTCAAAATGAAAAGTTATCATGGTCTCGGGCTTAAGTCTTACCATGAGACCTACGGTAATAGCTTCTTCCCTATAGGGGAAATTCGCTAAAAAAGTAACTTTTTCAGTGTTTGCTAAGTATCTCCGAAAGTATGCCTCTGACAAAATATGTTGTCAGATCTTTTCTTAAACTGGATAAAATCTGCTAAATTTTGAGACGATAACGACTTCAGTACGTCCATTATTTACCAAGATACAATTCTTCAAAAACGCAACCCCTATTAATTATTCTCCATAAGAATAGCATTGGGGCTGAGTGGCTGAGTACGCAGGTTTGCTGCAACCAGAAATAAAAAAATGGGGTTTATGCAAATACCAATAGAACACAAATAGGTGAAGCCACATACCTAGTTTTATTGATTATATTATTCTTTATAACTAAGGGACACAAGGATTGTAAATATTCTCCATAAGAATAACATGGGGGTTGAGATGCCAAGGTTTCCTGCAATGAGAACCATTGGCAAAAAGTTGGTTTTTCGTGCAAAAAACTAGAAACTACAACTAGATGAAGCCATATCCCAAGTTTCATCAGTATATGTTTATAAATAAGTAGGAAATGCAATTTTTCTTTTTTTACAAAAAGTCACAAAAAATATACCATAACGGAATGTTTAATTTTTTGACATTTTTTCAAGTTTTTAAAGTGTTGTATCTTAGTAAATAATAGACGTACTGAAGTCGTTATCGTCTCAAACTTCTACAAATTCTACAAATTCTATCCAGTTTAAGATTGGACAACATATTCTGTCAGAGGCATACTTTCGGAAATATTTATCAAAAACTGAAAAAGTTCAAAACATTGACATCTTTTGAGCTGCAAACTTGGTTTCTTACTTGTGGTATAGTATTCCTAACAACATACTAACAAATTAGAACTACATTACCTTTTGCATGCAAGGACCCTTTTTAATGTCTAACTTGGCTGGACTACAAGCTAATGCAAGTTGCATTATGTAACAGAAACATTTGCAAATTGGAAAATTTAAATACTGTATAAAGGGAAAGTTCTTTACAGATGTTATAACACGATATATGTATAGAAATTCGCACGAGTAGAGTATTTACTTTGAGTTAGTGCATTTATTTCTTCCCCGCTAACAATGTGATTTTAACTATTGGTTTCTTGACTCTTGTTACCTAAATTGACTTTATGTGCTCCAAGTTCCAGTGTAGGACCGCGCTTCCGTGTGCATCGTGTGCCTGTGTTAACAAACACGCAGATCCAGTAGTAGATACATATAGGGAATTCATTCTTGTCAAAACGTACTCTAACAAGATATGTATCTTAAATACTACGTTACGGTCCATCTATTGTTTTCCAAAACGCCCCATTACACATTACCTAACATGGCTCAGACCTCGGTGATTTCCGACCACAACCTGTAATCTGCTCTCGTTGGGAGACCCGTCGAGCACGCCGGACTGTATGATTTTGCCACGATGATTCCAGCAATGCGGGTCCCACAGTGATAGCGCGTATCCTGACTGTCAACACACCATTGGGAAACTCCATTGTTTGTGGCAGTGACACGGTTCTCGGGGCCCGAGGTACCGTACTGGGTCCCGTGAAACGCCGGACCGCACTGGAGGGTGTACTTTAGAACTGACCATTTGTGGAAGGCAGCGTCCCTTGGGATTCAGTAATACCTTGTTATCGGTTTGGAGATGCAATCAATGGATTACCACTTACGGACAGACATAATATGTATAACTAGGCCTGGCACTCCCAGTTACACTTGGATTACATGTACTTGGACACATGTATTTAAATAATCACCTGACCAAATGAAATCTTTGTCTGCCAGATTGATAGTAGTTGAAACTTCTATTATGCCAATGGAGCGATGGAGATGTAGGAATCTTGGCCATTTTAAAACTTTTATCACATGTAGGGAAGTTGTAACGAACATTTTAATTCGCAAATTGTTTGGGTTTTGTCTCGATATCTGCTCCAAATTTGGTATGGCGGAATTCCCACTTGATGACATATATTTGAAAATTAGCGTTTTGAATTTAGATACAGTTCGGGCCACGGTGCTTGGCGCCTGGGTAAGGCGAGAAACACTCAAATTTCTCGTAAAGTAAAGCAGATAATAAAAAATAACCAAAACCAATGTTTTAAAATTAAACAAAGTAATTTTTCTTTCTGTTGACAAAAGTAGGCTATACTGTAACACTAACGGTACTAAATCAAATAGAGTCGAAAAGTCATTCCAGATCGAGCATACGCTAACCAGGTGCCAAGCACTGTGACCCGAACTTCACTACGTTGGTAAAACCCTCCGGTGGAATAGATAATGTTGCTCCCTTGCAACAAACTACAGTATGACTATTTACCATTAATTCCTAAACTTCAACGACTGAAATTAATTTAAATTCTTTTAAAGAAATGAAAGTCACTGATTGGGTCTTGGATTTGTTATTCAAACTCATATATTTTTCAGGATTAAAATGCCTGCGTTCTGTTGAAAAGTTTTAATGTGAGGATATTTTAAGTTAGATCGCAAAGATCGGTGTGCTAGTAGTTAGTTAACCAGAAACTTCGATAGTCTATGACAACATCATAGTATGGCACGGGATCATTTCAGGATAAAATTAGGCTCCCATAATCATAGAAATTGTTTAAAGGACGGATTCAGATAAACCAATCACAACGGTTAGACACAATTGAGTTATCTTCAACCGAGCATGGAGCGATTATTACCAATGAACGGTTGTTACGCATTGACGATCTGTGGTTGATCGCCGCAACTGCGAGGCCGCCGGTCTATCATTACAAGATCATTATGTGAACGTCCTACCTCTTTGGTATTGTCTTGGGCGACAGAACATTTTCTTTATAATCCTTCTCTTTCAATAAACCTGAGTGAGGCAATGCCACCTCTCCTTCACTATTCGTAAGACAATGTTATCAATCGTCTTCTAGTAATAAAAGCCATTCGCTGCCTGACATCGCCAAAGCACTTGCAGTTTGTCGGATCGATTCGTCCTGGGAACTCTAATGAAGCGAACCGACAAATGTTAACGCCACTTAGTCAGTTGGCCGGGATCACGCTACGCTGTGTTTCCCTTATTGAATTTGTTTTGCTCTACCAAGAATCTTGCTTGGGAAAAAGTAAATTATTCCAAATTAGTTGTCAGAGAGTGACGTGTAAATTACAGGCCTCCGTTTAGAGTGTTTTCTTTTTGGTTATTTTGGATTCAATCAAATTCAAGGGTAATTTCCGTACTTCCTCAAATAACTAGCTTATTCCTAATGTCGATGTAGGCGAGTTTGTTGAGAGTTTGGATATTTTATTTCACTAAGAACAGTGTGTAATATTGCAACTTAGGGTTTTGTTCTTGCTTAAGTTTTCGCCTTTTTGATGCTTTCAACTGTTTTTGATGCTTTACAACACTAAAACGGTATACGTCCCGCTGATGAAGCCCCAGGAACCTTACATTTAGCTATTTATCACATTAAACCTTAAGAGCCGGCTACCCTGTCGGCCATATTGGTTTTATCGCCCATTAGAATAATGTTAAGTTCAGACCCCAATTTTTCGCTTATCTCTTAAGATAAAATTTGTATTTTGGTGTCAATTGAAAGATATTCTTATCGCAGGTGATTATTATTGAATATATTTTGAAAATGAATTATAATAGTTAATACAAAATTTAACTATTTTTGTTAAGTTTGACAATTTTTTTTCTGGTAATCTGTTACTCTCATACGAATTTTGACTCGCAAAAATCACTCTTTATTTTATTTTGAGCAGTCAAAAAATTACCTAATCAAATTGAAAATGAAATAAAAACGTGGGTCCTAAAATGTGATCGTAGCTGTGGATCGCGCTGGCGCCGCCTGCGAAGTTGCCGTTAGGGGGAGCGTGCCCTTAATCTATTAATAGTTTACTATAATGTGTCATACTGCCGTAAACCCAACCTCAAACGGGCTTCCGTGTCCAAAATGGAGCGACTGGTCAAAAGCTGAATAATTGAACGAAATTATCTGTGCAAAATTCTGCTCACTGAAATCGCCAAGTAGTTTTTTAATCTTTAAATTTAGAAATTAATTGACGATTTCTAATAATCCGTTGAGGAGGGACGGAATTGGAAGTTAAAATTAGCTTTTAAAGAAAGAAGCAGATAGAAACGCGAAACATCCGTGACTGGTTAACTTGATTCTCAATACTTCAGCGGCACGATATTTGTGTGTAGTAAAATCCAACATTCTGTGTATTTAATCGCTATTTTCTCCAACGGAATGACCCAGTTGACATTTGTTCGCAACTTGGCTGACTCTGCTTGTTACCCCAACCCCGGCTCGGCGTATGTGGTTTCACCCATCATTTGCATCGTCGGATAGTGGTTTTACCCATCATTTGCATCGTCGGATAGTGAGCGTCCAGCGGCCCCGACCCCGTAACTGATTCATATCGCTTCCTCCAGTTGCGCCATTCCTTTTACCTTTCGATAATCGATTATCGAGCCTTTGCTTACATGTTGTGCAACGTTCGACTCCTCCAAACAAGATTGTTTTCAATTAGTTCGGGCCGTAAGTCAAATGCCGGGCAGTGGGAAGGGCCGGTGTTGCGAAAGAATGTTGATACGCCGCTCCGAACATAATGTATTTGACACCGTCCCAGTGGCTTGTGAGAGGTAACGGTTGTGAACATGATTTCCACAAGAGATTGCCAACCATCTTATCAAACATGAACTTAAGAACATATTGGTTAGAGGTGTGTTTAATGTAGGACAAGAGAAGCCACTTTATTGGTCGCGGAGGTTGTTATGATAACTTGTGCGATTCGTCGAGTATTGCCTTTTATGTTGTGTTGCGTTACCGCTGGGACGTTCTGGAGAATTTAAAGTGTTCATTGTCGCTGTTATAGCTTCGTTATCGGCGATAACTGTTGCGATGGAGACGGTTATCAGCCTAGGAAAATACCTTCGGTTTACATGAAGATTTGTAATCATTGTACTTAGTAAGAGATTATATTGTTTTGGTCTCCACTTTATGTTAATGGGATTCTTACTAGTCTTTACGTGAACTTGCCTAGCTTTGCATGGCCTTACTTCTTTGTTCATTGGTTTGATTGACAAGCTAAGGTATCTGATTTATTTCACCCAACAAAAAAAAGTAATAGCGTTCCTAGTGGCATAGAAACTGTACATTTGTAAATTAAGCGCATGCAATTGAATTGCCACAAACAATAGGGAATTTCATGATGCGATAACTATTTCATGAGTGCCCAGTGAAGGAAATATACCGTTATATCACTTTCGTTTAATAATGTACCTTGTCCTATCCTATCCTACTACATAATATATAAAAATAGATAGTGTGTGTCTGTCTGTTGTTTTTTGTTCCTCAATCACTCAAAAACTATTTAACCGAAAATTTACAGGAATTTTCCTTATATACCAAACAAACACATAGGCCTATTTTCGGGTTGGAAATCCTATAGGGCTTTGTCCCACGGGAGTTCAAATTTTCCATGTATTCCTTATGGACATTCATTTTTGTTAGAACTGATGAAAATACGAACAGCTGATCTAGATTCGTAGTAGTTCCACGGACTAACCACAGAATGCAGCAGCACACTTATCTGTTGTATTCCCGGGAGAAACCGGGTACGAGCAGCTAGTTCTTTATATATTGTGAATGTTAAGTTTATACTGCACAATACTGATAATAGTTTTAGTTGCGTAAAGGCACCGTACACGATGCAACCGGGCGGTTGGGCTTCCGAACGGGTTGGTCTCAACATCGGTAAAGCACTAGGGTGATCAGATGGGCAAACCGGGATACTCTGATCTACAAAATATGGAATACCCCTCCCTAAATTTACCAGACAAAACTTAAAAGTCCGGGATTGACCCTAATACAACGTATCGTGCATTAATTATTAGCCTGCCTCAGCAATATATTAATTTGGTTTAGAATCTGTAGTCGCATAACATACGCAATTACGAATTCCCAGTGATCCAGCGTTTAATTATCGACCTCTACCTTGGAAAGTATTCTTGAATTACAAAACACTTTACGTATAATGAAGCCTTCAATAACAGCAGGGTTACTCTACGGAACTGTGGAATGTGTTAACAAGCTAGGGCAGACGATGAGACCGGCTTGTGACCGGTGACCACTCTGGTAGCCGGTAGAAAGCAGCGGTTGGGCAATAGTTGCGCCGCCACAGGATGACATGTGAATCCTGCCCTGCCTCTCTCGTGAGACGTTGCACATCGCGCACACACTCGCACACGCACGAACTGTCGCATTCCATGGTATACTGGGGGAATCTGAATTGCGAGCTTGACACGGATAGGTATGACACAATGAAAAAAATGCTGTTTATTGCGCCTGGCGCCGTTTATCCCTCTGGTTGAATGACAAATATATATATTTAAATGTGTGTGATTTCACTCTAGCGGTCGCAATTTTTGTCCGATTTATTTCAAATTTGGTAGGGACATTCCTTTTTATAATTAGTTGGACAAGTTCGTTGGGCAAAACAATCGGAAAACTCAAACTCCTTTTTTGGGGGATTGTAAGTTTTCAAATTTTGAGTTTTTTGGCCTAAAAAGGGTCAGAAAATCCCCAAATGTACACTTATTGCACATTAACTTATTGTACGTAAAAAGCCAAAGATTTTAAGCCCTCCCTCACCTTTCTAGTACAAGTACTTACCGAGTTATCAAAGAAAATGTTAATTGTCAAAATACAGTACGTTGTCTTGTGGGGATTTTACACTGGATAAGGCTGTTTTTCATATCTTAATATCGTTTTCTCACCCCCTATACCCCGTATACCAACTTGTTATACCAAAAATACCTCCTTCTAACTTTATAATGTTTAACTTTGGCTGGTTTTATTAGCGAATTTAAATATAACCAGGAGCATCAAAACAGCCCAAAAATAAAATTTTTAAATAAAAAAAATGTAACCAGTGTTGGTTTACACCCTTTATTTGATCTTTTTAAGGTTTTAATGCGGAGATTCACTTCCCTCACGTCAGCGTGCTGCGTGCGATCTCGTTTATGCATTCGTGAAGAAAACGACTAATCGGGAAATCGGAGACTGTTAATAACTCGCTGCTGAGTTTCGATCTGTAGTTTCTGATTAATGTTTTCACTGCTAGAAATGAACGTCTCATTCAGCAGATGTATCCAGGAACCTGGTGGTTGCATTGCAATTACCTTGGATCCGTTACATCCCCGTCGTCATGTGGACTATTTAGTGGCATAACGTAGATTGGCCGGTAGATAAGTAATTGGACGGTTGTGACTGCGGGCCGCAGGAGCCGAGATGGCCTCCAGAGTCCTCATAACGTAGGGCCTTTCTCCCCTTTGTAAACGACTCCGCGGTCTGTCCGTGGCGTACAGGACACCGTTAGACTGTGACTGCGGGGACACGCCCTTTCATGCTGTTTGCTGTTTGCGTAATAAACCGTTCCGAGCGAAATGAATAGATCGGGAGATCGTCGCGTCGTACGAAACAGTACAATATTTTTCTTGGCAATCTAAAAAAATCTACAATCATCAATTTTGACTAGGAGGTTTCAATTTTTCGACTAAAATTAGCAATTTTTCAAAATATTTCAACTGTTCTTATAATTAACCTATAGATTAGATAAATAATTATTTTTAACCCGTCAAACTGTTTAAAACATGCAATTCGATATTTTGTAATGAGTTTCTTCTTATATTTTTCCCTTTCAATTTTTTAATTTAGTAGACATTTATCTAAGTAAACAGAAATATGTGTATGTTTAGAAGTATTTTCCGCGCCTTCAGCTAAAACTGCTACTGACCTTGAAAGTGGTTAAATTACATATTTAACAAAGAAGTAAAATAAATCGTATTCACTTGAAAAGCTCTTTTCTTTGAGAATTCCACTTCTTCCTGGTACGTTATCACCGCAAGTCACTTTTTTCTAGTGGGAACCGGTTTCACAGGAGCTAGCGAGTAATTAACAGACTGTGGAAGCTGCACATTTTATCACCCAGCTGTAATGAACAGCTTTGGATTACATCTGTAGAAAGTTACAAACTGATGTAGTTCCACACTTGCTCGCGGAGGAATGTAGCTCCTACAGAAGCTATAATGTTGTAACGTTTAATTGTTTGTTACGGTATATTACCATAAGGCGATAATGTTAGAAATCGATACTTGTTTTTTTCGGTAAAATTAGACATATTTTTAAAATTTAAACCATCTCGGAAACTTGCATGAGTTTTTTCAAGTTGATTCGACTTTAAAAAGAACAGTAATAATTTGGTATATTTGCAGAGCGGTAACATATTTCTTCGTACCGGTGCGGTGGTAGTGTTTGATCACAATATTATATTTAATTATTCACTCAGTAGTCTGCAGGCATGTCAGTAGTGGAACGATATAGAACGTTAATTTATTGAAAATCGTTCGATATCTATGCACGTTTGCTACGCTATAGATGTGTTTCATTTATCTAACTGGAGCCGGTTATGCAGGCACACTCGAATAGTCCGCGTAAGTGGCCTATAAGAATTATGACCCAAATTATATCGGCGGTTAACCCTCCATATCATGAAGTGCTGTTATTTGATATCTCTTTCTGGCTTTGGTGCTTTTAATCAGAACGAATTGTTAGTTGTCCTTGATCCTTTTCCAACCTTGCCTTGAGTGTCCTGTGGGTTGCCGATTTTGATTAGTTTGTAAAATATTAAAATAATTACTTGCTTATAATTTCTTCAAGTTTGCCGAGGAAGTGGGAATCAGCTTCCTTCAACGTTTTGTAGCACGATTTCAGTTTTTCCTGAGCGTAACAAGCAACATTGTGTGAAACAGCATCAGCGTGTCACGCGGAAGTCACGAATTGAAACTAGTAAAAAGATTAACCACCAGAATCCACACGAAATGTCAACGGACGGTCGGACGGATGCCGGCGCGATCAAGGTCGGCTTGCCCTTGCTACGGGAAAAACTCAGGACTTGGGTAACGACAGTGATTCATTATATCACTTTCTCAACTCGGCGCGTTCAAATAAACTAGAAGAAAAAATAACCTTGACGAGGACCACGTCCTGAGTTCTTTCATAATTAAATTACTGAATTATTTGAATTACTGTAATAGTTATTGTTTTAAAACATCAACGAATTATTTAGGTCTTCTGGTTAAGGTTAAAGAAACAAAATAATAAGTCCTAATTTCAGATTATTTATTAGTAAACTAGATGAATGGGTTCCAATGAATAATTTGTAGACATATCTCATTACATTTGCTTTTATTCGAATGGATGAGAGCTGCTTTCAAATGAAGTTTTTTATGAATTATCAGTGAAAACCCAGAGAAATATGATGGGAACTTAGCAAACCCAGCAAACAATTTAGCAAAAATCGGAGGTAGCCTACCAGAGATAAGAACGAATAAAAACCGATCATGAATTTACATTATTGAACATTTTCAATACCGTTTGATTGCAGTGTATTTTTTAAATTATGAAGGCCTATGTGGGTTGTCGTTTTAAATGGGAGGCAACAACAAATTTCTTTGAGGAAGTTTTTACACGTATTTATTTGATGAACTACATTTTGATCATTGTAGTGTATAGTTCTGAGTCTGAAATCCCTTACATAAAATAGTCCTCTTCCGATTGTTGTAAATCTGGTCTCATTCGTGACGACTTTTATCCTGCGTGCTTGGCGTGAATTTACTACCTCTATTACCAACCATAAATTCTGACTCTCCCACGGAGCGCGGCCGACGGCAGACCCTGACCTTCGAATTACGGGGGCGTTCGCTTCACCAAGGGGCGAGGCGCCGTTTATAGGAGACTGGATCAATTTGAAATCCACTACTCGAACCGTCTAAGGCCAATATCGGATTTATAGACGTACACAGCGAGATGAAGCAGCATAAGGGTATTCACGGTAAATGTATTCTGTGACTGAAGTGGAAGTGTAGTGTACAAGTTGAAGCTCTGAGTAATACAAATGTGCCAGGATGGAACTGGGTCGACACATAGAACTCTATTAATACACCTGGAACGCTCGGGCTGTGTCAAAAAATCGGTCTTTACCCCCACCCCTTCTTAGGCACTCACGGCCGCTCAGTGGATTTCAGCATTGTGCGCCCTATCGTTTACACGCTTTTGCGCCTCGCCTTATTCATGTAATTACAATAAAGTGTATATATTATTGATCTGAATGAACTACGGAATCTAACAGTATAAACTTCTTGTAGTTTGGTAATTTAATTTATATGTAGTAATGAAAACTATTTAGTGTGACACGAAAAAGTCTGTAAGCGTAAACTTTTTTTGTTTTGGGGTTGAAAAGAAAATTCCAGCGGAAAACTTGTAGATAATTAGTTGATCCACAATTTTTATCCCAAACTTTTTTTCATAAGTTGATTTATTTGTTCTGAAAAAAAGGTATTAACGTTTCCCGCGCTCAAACCGATTCGCGCCGTACTCATCCCAGCTATAGTCTGATTGTTAAGGGAGTGCGGCTGGAGCTCCGCTCTACCTGCGAAGGACCCAACTCACGCACGCACACTGATGCACACTCACCACCGTCCTAATTGCCTGAAAGCCCCGATCCCCTTCACTACCTAGAAATATGACACCTGCTGTATGATACCTCAAAATCGCAATTCATTTCAAGTTAGATATACAGTAAAAAGCTTTGTGTCACTAAATTTGTTGTTTAATTCCATGAAAAATGAGTCCAAACACGAAATGATTATGACAAAAAATAGTTTACTGAATGGGAATAATAAAAAGTCAGATTGGTCAGAAACGTTTATCGTCGTTCGCAGCCTTATCGTCGATTTCATAGGTTGGCATCGGCGGTTTTTCAGACGTTGATAGAACTCAGGTTTTCTCAAGTCCTTTGTGAAAGGAATCCCGCGGTTATGATAGTTAATATATGAAAATATTCGTAACTTCTAGTATTGAAATGTTCGTAACTTCTACATTTTTTAAGCAAAATATATATTGTTTGGTATCATTTTACTTATCATTTTGAGCTAAAGTCAGAACCATTAATAGATTTTACAACGAAGATAAAATTAAAAAATTGATAGTAAATTTCTGTGAGCCAGTGATGACTCAGGCGGCAGGTCAGTGGTCCGTCCTAATCCCCTGCGTCTGTGTGTGTGAGGCCTGCGTGTGCCCACCCTTCTGCCAGCCGCACTCCCGTAACAATCAGAGTATAACTGACGTGGCACTTTGCTATACAACACGAATTTGATTGTATTAACAAGCTGAACTATGACTTATTATTTTACAGGCAGTAAGTGCTATGGTAGCCACTCTTGTTTTATTTTGGAAATAGATATTTGTTTCATTACCGCTGTTTTGTATTAAATAAACTGAATCACAAGTGGAACCAACATATACGGTAGCATGTAAAATGACACAGGGAAAAGGTTAATATTCAAAATTAATTTGAAACCCAATTTTAAACGATATTTTATTACAATATAAGACTATACAGTTGCTCTTAGAGATCGTAGTGTGAAATAAAATTAACTTGTTCAGTTTCTGCCTTAGGCCCATTGCTTTATTTTCTTCCATGGATCGAGTCCGAGCTAAATCATGGCATCGTACTTTGAAAAACAAATAGCAAATCTTTTTTACAAGCTGTAACTCATGCCGATCATCGTCAGGGGAGGTGATCGGATAGGAACAAAAAATGTTGCCACCAAAGTAATTTATTTCACTGTTTACAAATGCATGAATTCCGCACAATTTACTTACATTGGAAATTACACTTTAAAATTAAGTGATGATATTTTTAATATGTAAGTCTACGAACTGGAAATAATATAAGTTAGTTGTAAAATAGTTGACTTAACCCCGCTCCCTTTCTTCGCACGATTGCTGCAGTTGAATGCTACACAGCTTGTTGGCATGAGAAATAACAGCATCACTTATAAATACATAGTCGTCAACCACCTTCTAGAGTTTGAGACATACTAAAATATAAGCAAAAAATATTCCCCAACTTAAAAACATGGGAACGGATATCATGGAATAAAGGATGTTTCCGGCGCGGGACAGCGACACGACGCCGACGCGACGGCGCGGCGTGCGGCGGCGGTGGCGATGTTTAAAGCGCGCGTTTAGCCTTTAAATGTAAGAAAACTACAGACTGTATAAACAAATGTTTCAAATAAAAGTTGTTATTCAACTCATTTTCAACATTTTTCTCGCTTGAAGTTTGTTTCTACCCCAAAAATAAAAAAAGTTTACGCTTACTAACTTTTTTATGTTCCAATTTGTTTAGCTAATTATATTTTGTATTTTTATAATTCTGTTAACTGACTTATCTGTAAGTTGTTTACTCCGTTAGAATCCTCAGTTCTTCCAGATAATAAATATATAAGTTTCATTAGAATCGGATGATCCCTGTGCGATGGAGGAGCGTGTTAATGAGTGCGCGCATTAAAATATTTGCCGGCAGAAATCGCTCAGTTGACGAAGTTGCCTAAGAAGTGGAGGGGGAAGGACCGTTTTTCGCATCAAAAACTCCACTGCCCTAGCATTCCAGGTGTATTAATAGAGTTCTATGGGTCGACAAGAAAGGTACTAAGCTGTTGTGCGGAAAGTCGAGTGCGACATACTGGCGATACTAGGTTTACCAGTGGAGCGCGTTTTGGTGTTTTATTACTGAAGATGATTAACAGGGTTAACTAAATGTTTCATATGATATAAAAACTAACTCATGTTTACTTACATCAGCAAGTAATTAAAACAGATCCAGCAATACAATGAAATATAACTGTCATATTGATGTAACTTTGATTCTCGTGAAAAGTGCTCACAAACAAACAGATGATAATTCCGAAAATACACTTTTTTATCATCTATAGTTTAAATTTACACAAAATCATTGAAGTACACCGAAAATCTGTGTTTAAAATTTCTAACAGAAACCGATACATAAATGAAACCTGATGTACAAATACATTCTCATTAAAAAAATACGTTTTATCAGTATATGTTGTCCATAAGTTACTTAGTAATAAAAATACAATTCTTTCAATCTACGTTTCGTGACATGAGTGACATAGTGTTGCTTTGAGAGAGTAAGGCTCTGTTAAAATAAAGTAATTGCTAACATTGATCTGTAAAAGAATAAATTCTGTATATGATGATTTCTTAAAGTCATCGTGTCGTACTTTATCAATTATTTTACCACTTCTGCTGAGGAACACCTAGATATAGAAACCTCACTTCTGCTGAGGAACACCTAGATATAGAAACCAATAATGTAAAGCCCTATTTTCGTTTAACGAGTAATTGAATCGTGGAAAAGTTTTTAAGAACCTTGGGGTGTGGGGCGCCTCGTTTAACTTGACAAAAAATCAACTTATAACTTATTTTTTATAGCTTATCCTCCGGACCATAGTTTAGTGAAAGTTACTTATTCATTATTTTGCGGTGATACGGCGACAACGCGACCTGGTTTCCATTGTAGCCACCGAGACGACCGACGGTGAAGTGTCTTCATTTCATCACCGCCTCGTCCCTATTCTCCTTGATCGGTCTCGCTCCCTGCTGTCCCTTCACTGCTTCTCTCGTAGGGGATTGTAATTGTCCTGCCGTATTGATCGATTACGTAACTGTCTATAATGCTTGTGATCGAAGTAGTGTTTCAAGAGCGAAGACAACACAACATTAACAAAATCAATAAATAAGACGTCAATGCTCGTGCATGCGTATTTACAAAGGTAAACGCAAAATATACGTATATTTGACGTATATTTGACGTTAATTCATGCGTATTTGTAAAGGTAACTCGGGTGTAACTCGTGTTACTGGGCGATTCGACTGTTTCTTAGCAAATGGTAATTAATTAAATACACCAATGAATAATTTCAACATAAATATTTCCGGTGGTTGATTGCGCCAACACCACAATATAATTCTGATCAAGGCTATACATTATTATACTGGCCTTCATCAGTATCTTATAAATGACTATTGTAAATTACCGCACGTCTTTATTACTATTCCTACCCTAATCATATCTTTAAAAATACCTTTTCCACGTACAAATTAAAATTAAAGTTTTATCCTGGTTTACGTGTGTTGATTTGACGGAACTTAATTAAATTTAAAATGTTTCATTTAAAACATGAACTTTAACCCCATGCCATTTACAATGTAAAACTATCATACGACTATTAGTTTGAACTGGCAAAATTGAATTGCCTCTTGTACTTTTATAGTTACTTTTTGGCTGCGACCCCACTCACCGTGACATAAGTAGGCCTACACTCTCTCGTGTGCATCCATCACCGATGGCTGGGTGAGAGACGCGGAAGCCGCTTATTACCTCCCTCTCACAAGAGTGTAAGTGTCTTCTAATGACGACCTCAGGCCGGCAACAGCGAGTGTTTTGCACGGCCTGACCTATACTGTAGGCTACTTACATGCGAAACGGTAAATGCTAATAAAGAAATGCAAGGCAATCGGGCTCGGCGTTGGGCGAGACATACCAGTCCGCGTTTGACTAAATGTGAGAATGGTGTTTAATGTACAGTATCAGTGTAGATTGATTTTGTTGTGTCGTAGGACGTTATCTACCCTGTTAAATCGTAGCAACATATGCCATGCTAATTAATAATTGAATTCGACGGTTATTTCCTGCAATTACGTTTTTCATTTGATTTGAATGATACGTTTATGGTGCCACTTACAAATCTTGTTCTCTTGATGGGAAATCCATGGTAATTAGCTGTGGAGGCGTTTGATTAGAACCGCGTTCGTTCATTTTTTAGCATTCCAACTAATCGGTAGAGAGAGGCAGACAGTTTTTATTGATTCTACCTGAAGAGGTAATGCAAAGATGTTTCGCGTTTTAGTTAGATGCTTTTATAAACACTAAATTTAAATGTAAATAAATCTTGTAATCAAATTTTAACTTATTACAAAGGCAAAACTTAAACCATATAGATTACAGGATTGACATTTTTCTAACTTACAAACAGATTTTAAATCGGAGGGTATCATTACTTTACCAGTGTTAATCTTAGAGCTCCCCCTGGTTACCATTTACATACACCTGTATTTGTGCTGCAGAGGGCCTGTAATTGAAGGTC
The DNA here is from genome assembly GCA_963675035.1 of Allygus modestus. Classification (NCBI taxonomy): domain Eukaryota; kingdom Metazoa; phylum Arthropoda; class Insecta; order Hemiptera; family Cicadellidae; genus Allygus; species Allygus modestus. Next base: position 239,132,062 of record OY776112.1, read on the forward strand.
AGTTCAGTATTATTTGGTATCGGGCATTTTTGTTGTTACACCGGAGTGTTATTTATCTATACATTTCTGGTTTTAAATTTGGTATTTTTCCCATTACTATGATTTGTTTGTAAAAGTATTTGATTGTGAATTAAAGTGTGGATGTGCACAGTGAGTATATTTGAGGCAGCGCCCACTTATAAATATTAGTTTCATCAGCTCTGTCTAGAGGTTCGATTCCCATACGCATATGTAATCGGTGTTACTTAATTAAAACCTTGATTGCACTAGTAACTACCAGTAATTACCGATTTAGCTTCAAATATTATGCCTCATGGCGTGTTTCCCATGTATAAGCGCCAGTTATTGCATTTCTCGCGGTGCACAGGCGTTTAGCCGCATTAAATTGATAATGGGATAATTTGTGCCGGTAGCGAGGGAAGACTTCCGCGGCGACATTGAGGAAACATGATTGGCCCTCGGCGGTGTTTTCTCTACTTTTTATATTCTGAAATCGTATCTTGTGACAGGTGTGAGCGAAATTGAAATGGAATGCTGGATTTCGGAGATTCCGCGCTTGAAAGAGATATTTTCCTACAACCGCGCCTAAAGAGCTTCTTTACGATCTAAAAACACATGGTAAAACAGCGCCTTACTTTTTCGCTCGTTGACAGCTTATAAACTGCTTATTGATTGTTGCTTTGCTTTTTTGTTGATTGTTACACCAAGCTGGTACGGTGTTTATAACCTCAATCTCGTGTATTGAGCCAAAATGGATGAAAATATATTTATCTATGTTTTGTGGTGATATTCAAAATTACAGTTGTAGGAATACAGTTTGTCGAGTGTCATGTGTCCTTTATCGCTTTCGGAAAATTACCGAAACAGTTTTCTTTCAAGCGACAAATACCTACTTGACGCTCTTAATATTAATAGATCAATAACTATTTTCACCCTAAAACGTATTGTTTTCTATAAATAACTTGAGGTTGTTATGCTAAACCTTTTCTTATTGTAAATGTTATAAATTAGGGGAATCGGCTTGTTTAATATATGGTGATCACGGAAAAGTCCGGGTAGAAACCTTTGGCTAATTTGTTTATCTTTTGTTTTTTTATGAACATTTTTATGGCACAAAAATTTCCTAGTTTTTTAATTTTTGATTTAATTAATCGCTTAGTGGAGATTTTTTACCACACGCAACAAATTTTAAAACGTTAAATCGTAGTGAAAATGTCACAAATTATGACGCTAGGTCCCCAGTCGTCTGCAACCAGTACAGTGCATCGGCCTTCTATTGGATTTCATGGTCGAATCTTCCACTCTTGTGTTGTCTGCAGCGCGTTTCACGGTTGTCATTGTGGCCTGACAATCTGCACGTTGGCGATGTCATGTGGAACGTGGAAGAATGTTGTTATCAGAATGCGATGTGGCAGGAACTGATACAGTTCCTATACTGCCTACACGGAGATATATTATTTAGGATAAAGCTTTGCTATTTGTAAATGTATATATTTAATTTCCTATGTAAAAATTCCATGCTCTAACCTGACGATAATATTAACTAAATGGTTCTATGTCGTATACTACCGTTGTGGATCGCTATAACGGAATTTCTGTCTTCGAAAACTGGAGATTGCGATATGAATTTAAAATACTATTTCATACACTTGTTTTGATGACTCTCTAGTTAATGTCATTCTTTACATTATTTGTTCCAACAACCGCACCAGAAGTGTTTCTTGACGATCTAAAAACACATCGTAAAACAGCTGTTTCTGTATACATTTTCGCTTGCTGACGTTAATAATGAGCTGATTGATAGCTGCATTGGACCAAGCTAACTACTCGGTGTTTATAACCTCAATCTAATGAATACAACAATAATGGTCGAAAGTAAATTTGTTGATGTGTGGTATAAAAATTGCAGTTGTAAGAAAAATTGTGCTTATAATTAGAGTGTATCTCTCTCGCTCTTGACGCGTAGCGGAACGCGGTAACAGTTTCTCGCATGCGATAAAGACCTACTTTACGCTTTATTCAACGAATATTTCCTCTCTTAGTTGACAAATATTTTTTAGATATTATTTTGTAGTCATGTCATGATTATTAAAAATGCACTCCCCATTGGCTTGCCCCTTTATATGTCGCAACAGTCGCAGTCGGTCGCCGTCCGAGCCTCGCTACAACGGTTTTCCATTCAATTGATCGCGACCTCGGGGAAGGGCCGTTATCCGCTCCGACGATTAATGCCCCTGCTGCGGGGCGGTGGTGGAAATAAATTCTGCACAGAATAGTCGGACTTTCACTTAATGTCAGGACAACCTCGACAGGACAATGACAAACTTAATCATAAGTGATGCCGTTATCGGCAATTTTCTGTTGGAAATCGGCGGAAAACGGAAATATCAAAGCGTTTAGCAGAGAGTGATGACATAAAATTTACTATTTTAAATTTGCTGATTAACTTTTACTTAAAAAATATTTCGGATGAAAAGATGCTGTCGGAGGTAAAAATCACAGCAATAAAAGTCAAAGCTATCAACTCAGCGCTATTTCTCTCGACCAGTGTCATTGCACGGTTTACAGGTCCAAATAAATGTTTCATTTCTCTCCATATTTGTATTTGTCTTGGGTTATGTCGTTACCAGTTTGTTGTTCTCATCTTGCGATTAATGTTTAATTATACATAATTTTTCATAACAGTTTATATTACTTACTTCATAAAAAAATCACTCAGTAGAAAATCAATAATTGTAACTATTCATTGGTATTATATTAACCACCGGCCCTTGCCACGGTCCCTTCCTTGCCAATGATCGTTAGTATAGACATCTCTTTTACAACACCCATGTTAAAATCTTGTGGTGAACAGTCATATTTAGATACGTATAATTACGTTTATTTTATTGCTTTTATATCACTTGTCGTAAAAAGGCTTATGCTCTGATGTGTTTAAATAAAATAATATTTAACTTTAATAATATACCGGAAGCTCCTTCTGAAAGTAGTTTTGGCTGAGCTCAAATCCAAATCAAAATTTTCCGTGACCAATTCACCCTGTTTATAATCTACATAAATGCAATGTTTAACGGTTTTTAATTTGTTTTAAGCTAGCCTAAATTTACGCATTATCGTACTCTCATTATTGCAAATATTATGAAATTAAAATATCAAAATTCCAATAAAAGTATATTTTTCTTTTTTTAAATCGGAATTTTCATGTTTTAATTTCTTAGTTCAAAATTTACGAATATTGTCTTAATTTGTATGTGATGGTCACTATAATATTAGTTTATGCCTTAATTACGAAGGTTTTTATATTAAAGGCACACAAGTAAATCAGATATTTGTTTCCCAATAATGATTACAAAAAGTAATGCCATTAAAGTAGATATTTTCTCGGTCCCTGACTCATTGACCTTGGCCGCAGCAATTTTTGAGTAATTCAATCACGTGCACGTACACGCGGTCCGGTCCAATGACAAACTGATCTAAGATTATTTTGTATGTAACTCTTAGTAATTCAGGATTACTATACAAAAAAAATATAAATATGTTATCTCGTGTCTGTAAATTGCACTCTTAAAATTTTCACTACTTTTAGATTATTAATTAAATTAATTATTCGCGCATGTGGAATTTATTTGTTGAGAACTATCCTTTGTCTCTATACCTAAAAAAACATAACTGGGGGATGACACTGTCAACCTAAAAATAAATATTTTATTTTCATTAAAATTAATAATTTAATTTGATTATCAACCATAGAAAATTAAATGTGTGAATTGACGTTATTTATCATTATGGTACAACGTGATCATGATCCTACCTGCCAGCAAGATAATGTTAACCCAGTCCATGGTGCCGCCGTTGCCGCACACTGCCACAGACTGGCGAGATACTTGTGTCTCAGCGGCCGCGAGAAAGCCTCATCCTCCCCCACCCCACGGAGTGGTGCATCAGGTCTCGTTGTCGGGGATTTGACGTCAGACGTGATGGGTATTGGGCGTGATAGGGAGTGATCAAGATCTGTAGTATGAGCCGAATGCTTTACTGATATGGTTCAGTTTGAAGTGTGAAGAGAAAAACGTTACATTGGGAGTTAGATCTGTCTATGAAATAATATTAAACATATTGTATATAAATCAAATAAAGGATCGTGTACGATTTTGGAGAAGGCAGCGAGCGATAAATGAATAAATACTATTGTTCACCGGATATTATATTTATTCAGTAGACCTACTAGCTTGTGTCCTGTTCTCCCCAAGGGGATCTCGTTGACATAATGACATTCAATACAAACGTAAAAGTAACAAAACATTGATAATATGTAGTTATAAATACTTTAAACTGTTTCTTTAAATTAAATGAATGAATACATAAAACACACATGACATAAACCCCTTATGAATTGTTTATCTTCCATAAAAATATAATGGGGTTCTTGAAGGCCAAAGGGTGAATCTAGTAGATCCGGGAGAAAAATAAATTTATTTTGAATTAACTATTGGAAAACCCATTGAATTTCACACTTAAAACGTCAAAATTGGTTATGAAACACCAACTTAGTTGGCTGGGAAAAAATCGTTAAGGAATTAGGTCGAAGTTATTTCGAAGTTGGCTTTTCACATCGATATACGATATATTTTTGAATGATTAACTGTGAACTGTTACAATTAAATTAAAACAATAGTCTCACAATAAATATGAAAATCAGTTAAATAATTATACACACTTTATTCTGCACATGTGGGTGTAATGGGAATAATTGAGGCGGGTCCGGAGACTTTGACGCCCGAGAGCGCACGTAAGGCGCCTTTGTCTTGTTTTAAATCTGGAAGAAAAGTTTTGCTAGCATTTGGCTTTATTATAATCACGTTAATCTATGTACATTTTCGCAGTGTAAACGCATAAAACATTCCAAAATGGTATTACCTGTTCGAAGTTTGGCTTTTATGGTAGCATCCGTGTGAGGTAGCGACATGTAACGTCTCTTTAATTCTACATTTATTCGACTTCAATTTGTGTTGTACTGTTTGAATATATTTAGACTCCTACGGATAATGAAAGACATTTAAAGTAACTTTTTTAGTTTGACTTCCATTTATATTTATATTTTGATATAAGATATCGTTAGCTATTTTCATGATAATCATGGGGAGTAATTTGATTATAATTGCAGCTGTTAATTAAGTAAGCACAAGTTATTAATAATGACAGATGTCACATGAAAGTTTTCTTAGCTATATAAGTTCAGTTTTAGTTTTGTTCGTACATCGCTAGTGATTTGTAGTTTCCATTATTTTGATGTTTTATGCATCGGAGAAATCAAAATTGATACTATAAATCAATCTGTCTGTCCGTTTCGCTAATGTGCCAAATTGGTCGCGCGGGTATCACATAAAAACTTCGTGAAAGCCGTATTGCTGTGTACTATATTTGACAATGTTTCCCCATTGACGTGTGGAACGCGTTACGAGAAACATTTAGGATATTTTAAATCATCGCAAGTCATAAGGGCTCTACTCGATAGTCTGCCAAGGAATACAGTTATTTTATGCTCATTTCGTTTTTGTATTAGTAATATAAAGCTGAATGTTGTGTTTGTGTGTCAGCCCACATGCTAAATTGAAGAGTGATTGAGGTGGTATTTTGTATGAGTTTTAGGTATTGCCCCAAAATTACACATGCACCTATACTTGTTCTTAATTCCATTCTTTATCATCGGATTGAAATTAATACTTACTAGTCTGATTTAGTTGTAATTAGGCAGACAGCTTTGTAATATTTCATTATACAATATTTTCCTACTTTTGTTTATACTCTGGAATACCGCCCCACTGGCCTTCAAAATTCCCATTATAACATTACTAACCAACTACTGGACCAGTCGAGCTAACATTTGGTACAATTAGGAAATCCAATCCCGGGCGATATTTTCAATCCCGGGATTACAGGATTAGATAAAACAATCCCGGGATTAGCCGTAATTCACATAAAGCCTGGAAAAATGCGATTAAGTGTAAATAAATAGTAAATAGTAAATAGTGTAGATAAATAGTAAATGAATACTATTTTGTTTATTAAAAATACAAAACAATTATTTAAATAGCACAAATGTTCAACGGTGAACGATAAACATATTGATTACACTATTAGTACTATTACGCTAGCTCTCTCATTCGGTAGGGCTTCAGGTATGCACTAAACTAATAAAGCAACTCAAGATCGGGTTTTAACACTATAATATGTATTTAATTTGACAGAAAACCACTTTCAAAAAGTATCCATGAATAAATATTTCCACGTAAGAATTAGAAGTACATTGTTTTAATGTAGCTGCAGCTAAATGAAATGATTAACTTATTACTAAGACTATGAATCTATCTATAATATTATAAAGAAGAGGTGGTTTCTTTCTGTCTGCCTGTCTGATGTTCCGGGTGAACGCAAAAACTACTGAATCGACTGGGCTGAAACTTTACACAAAGGTATATCTTGAACCCATGTAACACAGGCCTATTCACTTCCTTAAAATCCTCTCGGGCTACGCCCCGTGAACGTCCTAAGTTTCAATGTTTACATTTCAGAAGAGAGTAAACATTCATAAACTGTAATGCGAACAGCTGTGGACACTTCCATTTGACAGCTTAAAGAGCAGAAGCAAGAGAACAACAGCTGTTTCAAGCTAACTAAAATGGAAATTGCATTGACTAAAGAACGGGTTGAGAAAACCCCTGTGCGAAGAACGTGTACATCAAGTATATATATATTTATTTCAATATACCGTAGACCCTATAGTGAATCTATATAAATAAAATTAGAGTTTTGACTGTGCATTGCTTGGAATTATGACATTTTTGCATATTTTCACGTGTTACACCCTAGGGAAACCAAAACAAATCTTATCTCAATTTATGTCTGTCTGTCTGTCTGCCGGTAACGCTCAAGGACGGGTTTTTGTTCGTTTTTCACTGGAAAATGGGTGCACTGGCATTAATGAAACTTTGCTTCTTTGTTCTATATATGCGTGAGAAGGTTTTAGGGCACTATAAACTGGCATACGCCTTTTAAAAAAATAATGGCGGCCGCTCAAAAACGTGATATTGTGTGGTTTTGGTCATATTTTGTTCGCTTTTCACAGGAAAATGGGTGCACCGATTTTTATGCAATTTTTTCCACGTTCTATATGTGCGTTAGAAGGTTTTAGGTTAATTGGATTGTTTTAAATTACCTTAGGACACTGCCCCATAGGGTTTAATATCCTATGCTATTCTTATGGACAAAGCATTTATTTATATTGAACCAGATGATGGCATAGTTATTCTATAAATAGGTGTTGTAGTTCTTTTTTAAATCGTTGAGTGAAGATTGGTAATGAATAGCATAAGTGGATATATGATCTAAATCTATATTTGTCAGACTCATGCACTCATTGACATAGTGATCACTTTATCTAAGAAACGACAATGTCTATTGAAGATAAAATTTTGGATGGTGGTTCCCCTTATGCAGTTTTACAACAAGAATACGTTTAAAAAAGCCCTGTAGGGTTCTTCGCTAATTTACTTTTATAGCAATTTTATGAGTATTAGTATTCACTGGACCTTTGTAAGTTACGTTTCGGTAGGAACATAACTAATTCATCAGAACAAAACGCAAGCCTATTCCTGTTACGAAAATGTTTAAGGGCTTGCAAAATATTGTAACAATCTTGCACATACTCTTGGACTGATGGATCTGAAATTCGATAGGAATGTAGCTAATAGCTCAGTGCAGAGATTTACCTACTCCAGACACAAATATACTCAAGGACTCTTGCCCAATGGCCTTTAATATAAGCGTGTTAGTAATAACACACCAACTACTCAACCAGTAGAGCTGAAATTTGATGCCTTAAAGGAAATAAGAAACAACATCATGGGGAGTCACTGTGTTGTTCTCTGGAGATTTCACACAGACCCTTTGTCGTAAGTGAGACATGAGTGGACGAGTCTACGACTCTCTAAAAATATATTTTATGTAGCCGACCACTGATCGTCTGAACTTAACAGTAAATATGAAAATGTATTTTTGAGAAGATTAAGGGGTTGAGTAGTTTTCTTATGCGCTTTTAAAAGTTGAGATTGGGACATTGAAAAACAAATCAAGTCTTAGAAACATCTATCCTTCACTCGGCACTATCGATGAATCACAGGATTTACTGATTGACAGTTTGTTACACCGAGGTTCATAAACAGCTTAATCTGGAAAGTGCCTGGCTCTGTGATTGTGCCATCCTCACGTCCACCAATGAACAAGCAACGGAGATCAAAACAAATGTAGGTCTATTCCAAAGGGAGGAACAAAGATATACAATGTTTAATACCGTTCATTTAACCATGACCACTGTTAGAACAGTTCGTATATATTGATTTACATTTATTTTAATAACATTAAGTAGTCATATGTTTTTAAAACATATGATTTTTCCAAGTTTAAATTGGTTATTTACAATAATAATGAAAACAGGACCTGGCAAGAATGGTGATTTTAAAAGTGGTTTGTCAATGTTTTTAAATTTTAATGTTTCGTTACATTACTATTAATTTATTGAAATGTAAATATTAATGTATCAAAGTATTTAAAATGTTAAATTTAACAGGGTTAATATTTTGTTTTACTTCAGTTATTTTATTTCTAAAATCGAATCCAAAGTGTTACGTGTACCGATTTGGAGTCGCAAAAACCACACCGTTCACTACCCGACAGAGTTCCTCGACTTGGCAACAGTACCCGAACTATCTGCCATAGTATATTTCGTTAACTTTAATTTAATTCTACTTTAAAAGTGTAAAATGTAATTTTAATATTGTAAAATTATGTGGGTTGTTCATTTTTTTTAGTTAATCTACCATTTATATACGACCCGTACGAAGGACGGGTACACAGCTAGTAAATTAATAAATCCTTTTTGATAAAACAAAACGAGAAACAAAATTATCCTTTCAATAAACACAGTACTTTCATAATAAAATCATGTAACAATTAGTAAACGATCTAAAATAAATCGAGTAAATATTACTTTAAAAAATTCCAATGTTGTTGTTTTAATGAATTTACTTATTATTATATTGGGATCAAAACAAGCTAAATTTGTTCTTGATAAAAAGAAAACTATCAATTATCTTTAAAAAGGCATAATTATCTGACAAACATCACTCACCCTATTCAGGTAAAATCTACTGATTGTTTCAAGTGACTGTAAGAATTTGGATTAAAATATAAACCATATATTTGGTTAATATATAAAAAAGGAAAAAATATCAAATCAAGAAGTTTTGGTTTATAACTTTACTAGCTGACGTACCCGTTCTTCGCACAGGGGTTTTCTCTGCCCGTTCTTTAGTCAATGCAATTTGCATTTTAGTTAGCTTGAAACAGCTGTTCTTGCTACTGCTCTTTAAGCTGCCAAATGGAGTATCCACAGCTGTTCGAATTACAGTATCTAAATGTTTACTGTCTTCTGAAATGTAAACATTGAAACTTAGGACGTTCACGGGGCGTAGCCCGAGGGGATTTTAAGGAAGTGAAAGGCCTATAGTGTTGCATGGGTTCAAGATCTACCTATATGTAAAGTTTCAGCCCAGTCGGTTCAGTAGTTTTGCGATCACCCGGAACATCAGACAGACAGACAGAAACCATCTCTTCTTTATAATATTATAGATTAAACTGGTTCTAAAGTGATTTATTGAGGTTAAATCAGTTAGAAACATCACCTGTATTGCTACTTGAGACATTTAGTAATCCCGAAAATCCCGGAATTCGGCGTTTGAATCCCGGGATGGAAGAAACCGTAAAATTGGGCGGGATCCCGGGATTGGATTCCTTATATACAATGCACTAGAACAGAATCGAACATTGGGCTACTACCGTTACGAAAGTCTTTAGATATTCTGCTCCGTTTGCCTCGAAAGTCCGAATGTTAACCAAACCTGCTGATTAAACATAAATTATTTTAGGAAGATAGGACGTACATTATAATACAAAATATGCTTACTCTTGTGTTCTGTTCCAAAGGCCCCATTATTTCTTTGTTAATCTTCACACATGAACTAATTAATCAGTATAGATGGAATTCGGCGATATGGTACTAAACTACAATCATTCCCGGCCTCTCCCATTGTAAACATTCTTTGGGGCTCCGCCCCACTAGTCATATTAATTCCCATGCCAATTTTATCTGCAGTAGGTACTGGACACATATAGCTGAAAGTTATTAGGTGGATAGGTCAGACAATCATAATAGTAGGAGGATAGGTTTTTTTTTTCTTTTTTTTTTTTACGATAGGAAAATGCATTATGCACTGTCAGGGTTTGGTGTTTCCCCCGGTGTGTAGGACTCTCACCCACTAAAAACCTATCGGTCCAGGCAATGGAAGCCCTCTCGGAAACGCTGTTCGCAATACTTCAAGAGGGTGCCTTCGTACGCCAAAGATGGCATTTCAACCGCGATGCTCCACCAGGTTTAGCTGCGTCGATGCATCACAGCTGTTCCGTTCTCTTTTCTTTCAGCACCCTCCTGGAGAATGCAGAAACAGAGCTCCACGATTCGGGACTGGACAACATTCGACGAACGAGTGTGTCCGGCGAGATCGGGCCAACGGCCCCTTCGAGGTCCCTTCTGTCCGCTTCCCACCTCACGCAATGGAAGAAGGTGTGCAGTACATCGTCGTAGTCGGAGTCACCGTACTGACATTCCGGGCTCGCTGACTTCCCCATCCTGTGAAGGTAGGCCCCGAAACAACCGTGTCCGGTGAGGAACTGGGTGAGATAAAAATCTACCTCCCCGTGCCCCCGCTCAACCCACTCTCGGAGATCCCCAATGAGTCTCGCCGTCCATCTTCCCCGTTCGTCCCCCTCCCAGCGGTTTCGCCAATCCTCCATAGTGCGTTCTCGGGCTTCGGCACGGCTCAAAGCACCGTTCCCATCGAAGATCCGCTTCCGCTCGAAAGCAAGAAGATCGATGGGAATTACCCCAGCAACTACGAGGACGGCCGGCTCCGACACTGTGCGGTACGCCGAAGCGATCCGAAGAGCGCCTCTCCTCTGGACCGCTGCCATCTTTCCCCTCAGTCGTTTTTTCCGGAGGGCCTCTGCCCATGCCTCACACCCAAAAAGAAGAACGGAGTGAACCATAGACATCAGCACCCGCCGCTTGCTACCAATCGGTCCCCCGACATTCTTCATCAGTCTGCTCAAGTTGGCCACAATCTTTTCAGCTTTCTCCGTCGCAAATGTGATCTGATCCCGGAATGTGAGCCGAACATCCAGTCTCATACCCAGGGACTTGACAACGGGTTTAGTGACAATCACTTCCCGGTCGACCGCGAGCTGCACAATGGGATTAATCCTCCGTCTGGTGAGAAGCACAATCTCGGTCTTCTCCGTCGCCAAGGACAGGCCGTGGTCACCCATCCACCTCATCACTTGGCCCATGGCCATGGTCAACAGCCTCTGCAGCTCATCGACATCCCGCGCAGTTATAATTACGGCGATATCGTCCGCATAACCGACGAGGAAAGTCTCCCGAGGCATTTCCATTCGGAGGATCCCATCGTAGGCGATGTTCCAGAGGTCCGGTCCAAGAATCGAGCCCTGAGCGGCACTCGCTGTTACATCTCTCCGCCGCGGTCCATCGGCGTGTTGAAAACCAACTTCCGATCCTGTAAGTAGCTCTGCAGCATCCTTAACAGGTACGGGGGAATTACAAAATCCGTCTTCAATGCGCCCAGCATGTCAGCCCACCTGGCTGAGTTGAACGCATTTCTCACATCCAGCGTAGCCAACATGACTAGCCTTCGTGATCTGTGGTTCACCTGCTGAACAGCCTCAAAAGTCCTGATCACTTCACCAACAGCTCCAATCGTTGATCGGCCCGACCGAAAGCCGTACTGACGATCGGAGAGTCCACCTGCCGCTTCTACTGCCTGTGTGAGCCTCGGCTTCAGGAGTCGCTCAAAAAGCTTCCCTGCCGTGTCTAGCATACACAGAGGTCTGTATGCAGACGGGGTTTCAGGATCTCCCTTGCCTTTGCCGATCAACACGAGGCGTTGAACTTTCCATCGCAGAGGAAACAAGCCTTCCAACAAACAGCGGTTGTACATGTTCAGCAGCAGGCCTGGAAAGTCCAGACCTACTACCTTTAGCACTTCCGTTGGAATTCCATCGGGACCAGGAGCCTTTCGGCAGCGCAAAGAGCCAATGGCACTTGACAGCTCTTGTTCGCTGAACAAAGGTATTTGTTCGGGAACCACAGCAACCTCTTCATTCGGCCTGATCTGGTGGGCCGGAAACAAAACATCCACGATAGCCTCCAACTGGACGGAGCTCAAGCTAGGGTTAGCTGATTGGGCACCGAGCCGTCGCATAACTACTCGGTAACCCAATCCCCAAGGATCGTTGTTGAGGTCCTCCGTTAGAGCTTTCCATTTGGAGGCTTTACTTGCGGAGATAGCGCGCTTCAGTTCTTGTCTGGCCGCCCTGAACTCCTGCATAAGTGTTTCAGGCACCACGCCACCCCTTCTCCTACTGCGGGTGACCTTTCGTCTGAGTTTAAGGCACTCTCTCCGCCGTACAGCAATGTCCTCCGTCCACCAGAATGCCGATCTTCTGTTTCTTCTTGGTTGCACTTTTCGGGGCATGGCAGCATCACAACTACGCTCGATGAGCCTCATTGTGGCCTCCACGATCTCCCCCGTGGTTCCCGAAGATTCTAAAACAGCGGTCTTCCCCTCGTCAATCGCCGAGGACAATGCCACCGAAACGAGCCTTGAAACGTTCCAGCCTGGCGTCCAATTAAGGTTCCTTGGCTCAAAGCTGTTTGTAGCAAGACTGAAGGTGATGTACTGGTGATCGGAGCCAGTATAGTCTTCGATCACTCCCCAGTCTGCGATCCGTCTCGAAACGTTTTCTGACGTAAATGTCACATCCGGTATGGTTGATCCATAACCTGGACGCCTGAAGGTGGGCGAGTCTCCCACGTTCGCCACAGCCAGTCCAATCCTTGCCGCCATCTCCAAAATTTTCCGTCCTCTTGGGTCTGTTCTTGGCATACCCCAATCTATAGCCCTAGCATTGAAATCGCCGGCTACGATCAGGGCTCCACTGAGGGAGCGAAGAAGGTCCTCTAGTCTGTCCAGACGGGCCTGGAAATCTGCCGCATTCTCGTTGGGTGAGAAGTAGCAGCTAACAAAATTTGCTTCGCTGGTAGTCACCCAAACGAGACCGTTCCTCCTACCGTGACTTCTGACAAATACATTTGTATTTGGGATCCAAATGGCAGCGGTCCCGACTGTGTCCGGGTACCAATAGGAGGATAGGTTAAACACCCATAATAGTTGGAAGATAGGTTAGACACCCGTGACAAAACAGTTAAATTGATTAATGTATAATTTTATCAACAAAATTTAATATAATAAATTTTACTAGTGTAACTAACTTATACTGTACAAACTATTATACTGTGATTGTGAATATACTGCTTCCGGCACAAAATCACATGTTGATACTTTACATCGCAAGTGTTACAGTTCGGTTCACGGTGCTTGGCACCGGGGATAGGTGAGATACTACTGAAATTTCTCGTAAATAAAAGTAGACATTAACAAAAACAACTAAAACAAATGTTTTAAAATTAAATAAGCGATTTTTGCTTTCTGTCAACAAAAGTAGACTGTAACACTAACGGTACTAAGGCAAATAGAGGCGAAAAGTCATTCCAGAGTATACGATAACCAGATGCCAAACACTGTGACTCCAACTGTACTGTACGTTGTGAGCTCACTGGTTGATTTTGAACAGCTGTTGTGATTGTTTTGAAAACATTTGAAACTCAGTCCAATGTGAAGATTTGCCATGACAATGTTGTTTTCCGTAGTGTTATGTTGTGCTCATCGAATGCTGATGCCCAAAATCCCTCCCGATGCACATCGGTTGAACAAATCCTTCCGCAGGATTCCCAGATCCATTCTGCACAGATATTGCTCGCATCACATTATATATGCTTTAGATTTTATCGTTAAGAACAGGCCAGACCACCCATTCTAATTTTCTAACTTTGGTTTGTACTGTTAATTTATTAGTCGATTGTAGATTTATTATGATTACTGAAAATGTCAATTTAAATGCCTTTAACTAACAAAGCCGTAACAGTTTAGATAACAATATTGTTTAATTTTGAAATTTCACTAGTTTAGAATCCTATGTTTTATTCGTACTGTTTTCACCAGGCGATTATTTCCCACCCTTTCTCGTGAAAAATGTTTCCCGCTTCACACAATAGATTATCGGTAGTTAGATTCCAGTAGTTAGTTATGCAACTGCGCTAGTAGGAGTTGCGTTTTTTACAAACCCTCACATAAACGGTTTTTGTCGTGAGGTAACGGTGCTAATTACAGTGACGGACGACGACCGGTGGGTGGCACCGCGGCGGAGGTGTGATCGTGTGATCTGGATCCGGGACCGGAGTGAACGCCCGGCCTTGGCAGACGGACCCGCGAGATATGTGTAGCCGCCTCCTCGCGCTCGCCTCGGCGTTGTTTATGTTGTAGTGCAACCGTGTTGCGGCTGGTCGGTTGGAGCTATCTTTCATGCGAATGCCATGCAGAACGATTGCGAGTGGCGATTGGGAGTCGGAATAAATCGATGTCTTAATGGGACTGAATCTATATTATTATAAGAACTTATTTTTTGTTGTACGGAAATTTAAATTCTCTATATATATGTATAATGTCATCATGCTATACAATTGGCAACAATAAAAAGTTAGCACCATGTATGTTTAGGGGTTAAAACACACTACCTTCAGGGCACAGTTTCTATGTCATTATGCAGTCATCTTATCATTTTTGATTATTTAAATGCATGTGTACCGGCTTCTTTTCGTATAGCAGTGCAAGTTTCTTAATTAATAATGCTTCCCTTTTATTTGTAAATTCTTTTGAACTATCTTACAATCAATCACAAATTTCTGAAGCTGTTTGCACGTGCTAAAATGGCAGAAATCGCGTTTTTGTCAGATACTTAAAAAAATAGAAATATTTGTATCAAGGAGAAATATATTGGTTATTATATAGTTAAACACTTACATAGTTACATTTCATCAGATTAGTTTTGCCTTTAGGAGTAGATATATTGTTTATTGCGACCTTCTAAGATTCTGACTCAGAGAGTTGTCATTGTGTAAGGTTAATAATCCTATAATTGTTTTGATGTTCACTTGTCGCTTAAAAATATAGAATTATAGCCTCTGTTTTCCTAAAGCATAAAAATAACTTTTAAAATTTACCGCAATGAATATTAAACATTTAAAGGGAGTGCTGGAAAACAGGTTGAAAAATAATCTCTAGCGTCACAAAGTACCTCGATGGGTTATACAGTACATATGTTCTTAATCGCATGGAACTACTTTATCGGAAGAGACGTTCAAGCTTCCTCCCTGTAAGACATTCCTTCTCTTCGCTATTATTGCCCTAAATCCGCGAGGTGCAATTTAAACTAAAGACTTCCAAATACTCCGTAAACGAACCTTTTAGGAACGAGACTAAATGCCGTAATTACAGGGCCATTCATGATATAACAGCAATATCAAGTCTCGTTCGGCGGCAGCGGATGCACTCGCGGCGTGCGGCGCCGCGGGCGACTGTACTGTAGCAGCGCAGGAAGCCGGTGACATAACGGTGTCGTGTCAACCCGGTGTGGATCATAATTGAAGACCCGCGGCCAAATACGCTCTACGAGATTGCTTCCGGCCGTAATACTCGGCTCCGTAATCGATTAATTGTATGACATCACGTCAATGCTCTCGTTCCGGTCATTGGCTCCCCTCCTCAGCCGGCGCGG
The DNA here is from genome assembly GCA_963675035.1 of Allygus modestus. Classification (NCBI taxonomy): domain Eukaryota; kingdom Metazoa; phylum Arthropoda; class Insecta; order Hemiptera; family Cicadellidae; genus Allygus; species Allygus modestus. The sequence continues at coordinate 239,147,926 of OY776112.1, forward strand.
CGGTCGTGGCTGGGTTATTAGTTATTTTTGGCTTCCACGGTCGAAGTTGGTTTTGGACGATTTTTAGTTCATGAGCTCTTTGATATATCCGTGGGCAGGGTCGGGGGTTAAAGGGAGATGGACATTTTTGTTTTGAAAGTAAGGTACACTTATGGTATATATTGATCTTGCATGGGAAGGAATTCTTTTATATTGAGGAATACCAGGGAGAGGGACTAGAAGAATATAGAAGAAAATTATGAAAGATTTACGAAACTCCTTGGGGTAAAGTATTTCGGCTGATTTAATGTAAAATATATATTTACAAACAAGTGGTACATCGACATTAATTCAAAACAATAAATATCTTATCAAACAAATATTGTTTTTTTCTATAATGTCACATTAAATGTTATTTTAATGTAATTATTGTTATTTTATTCAGCGTTAGTTTTTACGTTTCAATTTCGTCAGTCCTTTGGAGTTCTTGAAATACACTCCAAACTGGTTACCCAAGCCAATAGGATTGACACGAAGAATATGTATACGGCACGCCCTTTACATACTGTATGCTCAATATGATACGCATTGACTTTGTCTTCGATTTGGTAATCATACAAAAATACAAATTTCTGTTAACTCATTAGCTCATTAACTCATTTGATTTGTAGATATATATTTGTATATAGATTTGCGAGTTTTGTGAGCTGACGTCCCTGAGTTGTCCTTGATATAATAATACATACCAACGTGTACATTGTAGTACTAATATTTAATGGATGATTTGTTTCAGGTAAGAGTCATTGGATCGATAACGATATTGTAAGTACGGATTATTTATTTTGTGTAAAGTGCTATTGGTATAAGGTATATTATTTTTAGTAAATGTTTGAACCGCGATGTGGTGGAAACGAGCATTGAAATAGCAAACAACTCTCCACCTCCTGTGGGTTCGTCATCAAAGGAATCTATTAAGTTCTGATCCTGTAAATAATTAGTGGCTGAACAAATAACGAGTTTGTAAAACATCTTCAAATAAATAGACAAAAGAAAATTTATTTTGAAGTTGTTCAAATGTTCTCCTCCGTTGGGTTAAGAGAAGAAGAGATTTGTTTACCAGTGTGCTATAATCTCTAGGGGACTTGGCAACTGAACTTGACTACTTGACAACTCATGCCAGTTCCCCACAAAGAACATCGACAACTATTTCCACTGTAATCATGTGTGACCTTTCATCGATATTTGCAGATGTTCCAGCAAATTGCACGGCAGGTTTCAGTTGTTAAAAAAGCTACAACGTGAGCTTTCCAATCGCGCCCACTCTTGTGCTGTTCTATAGAAACGAAAGTTGAACAATAATTAGCATCAACCGGTAGCCGTAAAGCGGCGCCCGTGATAGACGATGGTAGCTTTCCCGCTGATAACCGCTGCAGTCGGAGTGGATTAGTGAGATGAAGGTTAGACCAACCACTTTCAACGCCCCTGGCGACCGTACACCTGCTATACGGCGTTCGCGTAATTTTATCCGAGTGAGATCTTCTTGCCAATCAGTTTTGTGGAAGATGACGTTCTAATTGATCTCGATTATGTACCTGGAATTTCCTAGACAGCGTCGAAAACTCGATATTTAAAGCTTTTATGATTAACATCGTCCATCGGCCACTTTCCCAGCCCTTGGGCGTCTCGACTTGATGTTTAGGATAGGTAGGATTCTTATTCATCGGCGAAACGTTTGGCTAAGAGGGCTAACCATTAAGGAGTGGTGAAGAAGTATAATTCTTGCAACATCACACTATTCCACTACTATTCCTATCCTGGAGTGGTCATCGTCTTCCCCCCTCTTTACGCCTTCTTTGTTTTTCTTGTGACTTGGTAATGCCTACATGGAATTCCTTAGAAACAATTTTGTTGTTAGACGTGTATTTACGTATGCTCAACAATGAGGGGGGGGGGTTAAGCTAATGTTGGCTAAGTGATTAAATCTTTGAAATCTTTGTTGCTGCATCAATCAGACATTATAAACGATTTCAACGTTGATTTCAACGTTCATACATGGTCCAGGTTAATCAATAGAATATTTTATGGCTATCGTTTAAAAACTACATACAAAACGATGCAGTATGAAATAAAAGAGTATTTTCCTCAGACAACACTTGAGAACCACCCCTTTTACCTGGAGTATTTTACAAATCGCAGTTTCATATCCTTCTCGCATACCACTAAATAAACAACACATCAAGCTATGAATGGGACCGGCCGTGCATCGCGGCTCGGGATGTCGTGATGGGCGGCTGTGGGCTGTAGTGTACTGCCGCAAGGCCGGTGCCTTTCATGGTCATGGCTTTCGCTTTCGTCGCACGCCGCACTACTCCGCCACGCGCGCTCGCCCGCATTCGCCTTATGTCGCGGAAAAGGAATAATTATCTTGCCATATTATAAGTTAATGACTGTGGAAAATTAATTGTCTTAATATTCTGCCTTTTAAGGGACCTCGCCCTACGGGGAAGGTTTGTTTTGAATTCTCGAGGAGTCACGAGTTCATCTCTTGTGAAATAGGACCAGACGGTACACGTAAGGAAAGAGTGTTTTAGCATTGACCTATAAACATGCATGTAAGTGTAATTTAGATTTATGTTTTAGGTAAAGTGTAGTTTACCTTTTTATGCTTATAAAATCAAATTATTGTAAACTACAGTGGAGATAAACAATAAGCGAAGAATTTTATGTAAATAATGTTAAAGCGTTTCGACTTTTGAATGCGCTGTTATAAAATATGATTACATTTAACCATTAAAATGTATCAAATTTATCAATAATACAAAAAATGCAATTCGTGCAGCGATCATTTGGACCGCCTCATAAAGGGAAAAAAAACATTTGAAACATTATACGCTTCACAGAAAACCGCAATAGGATACATCCCGTGATCCTATTACATTCAATTTGCTTTATAATTTCCACGAATCTCTCTCCGTCTCAATGTCGATTGGCAGGAGTGTTTCTCCGTTTCACCGGCGGGTTGTAAATCGGACCGGCCTATGTCCGAGCCGCCTAAGGGCAAGGAGCGTTTCACGGCCAGCACTTTCGCCCAGACTTGATACACGTAGGAAAGTGGTCCTGTGACCCCGCGCCTCCGCCTGCCTCTGGTCGGTTCATTACCATCGACACCGCCGGCAACTGCTCGATATACCCCCCCCCCCCCGCTGAAGGTTGAACTTTTCTCCTTGCTGTTAGCAATCGACTAGTGATAAAGCCTGAAATCTGCGCCATCGAGTTGTGAGAGATTCAAACGCCAGTCAGTGTGGGGTGAAAGTAAGACAATGTTGCGAGGGGATTTATTGAACTTTTGTTGTTTAAGAAGTTGCGAAAGAGTTTTCAAAAATTGCGGGCATTGGTAATTCCCGATTTAATTGTCGTGGAACTTCTTTATCTCTAATCAGTGTTGTCCATGTCGGCACTCATTTTTAACATTTAACTACCATCACAACAAGCATTTCATGCACATCATTTTCATTATTATTGGAATGGATAAAATACTTTGAAACAATATGTTAAACCCATTTTGACGAAGCTAAGAACGTATCATTAACAACTCGGAAATCTTGCACTTGCATGCTGAGCGAGCATTGTTTGAACTGCAGTCGTGTGCACATTCCATTCCGTTGCAGTTTCGCTCCGTATCTAGTAATACCATCAGGAAATTACACTATCCGCTGCGGCTCGGTGGCGGCGAGAAACCGCGCCATAATGCATCTCTCGTTACTCGCATGCTATCGCAACGCAGTGAAGTTCGTAGGTGGAAAGGTTTACGCTTCATCGGCGTAAAACTTGGTAGCCAGTTTACTTTTACTAGGCAGATGCTGAACCAATCTTTGATTGATTGACAATAACTTATAACAACTGACTGACCTGATTGTGCCTATCGAAGTATGCACAAAACTGTGTTTTTATGACTCATTCTGTGGTACCATGAAGGATGGGAAATTTATAGAATGAGTCTGACGAATGGATTTCATATACTGTGCATTACAAAATCTGTATATTTAAATGGGTTTATGGCGTTAGTCTCTGAAATGGATTGACCAGTGTCCTTCAGACGTTGGAACCAATTGATTTTTCGTTTATAAATGTGATTTTAATGGGTTATACCTAAAAAATGTATTTAGCAAAACAAATAAAATAACATTGGGCTAATGGAGTTTAAAATTAAAAGTATAATATTAGCTGTGAAAAAATTACCATTGAACTGTCCAAGGATCACTCACGTGTTATAATAAATATGTGAGTTACTAAGAACTACGAAGTAGGCTTAGCCACCAGGTATCTTTTTCAACATAAACCCCTGATAACATGTTTTTCCTTTGAACCAAATCTGTAATTGCTTTATCCTAATAAACATCACTGCAATCTTAGAAAGTGAAACATTTAATTAAACATGTAGATTGTCTCCCGATGGTTTCTCCAATTAGCCAGCACGATGCAGCACGACGACGCGCGGCGCCAGCAGTGATCGTTTTGCATACACGTTCCGCGTGCGTGTTGATGAAACGGCCACGAGTGTATTGAACATTGAACACGCGTCATGTTCATGTCGTGTCGTCGGTCTTAATTGGATGGCTGTGAGGGGGAGAAAGTCAAGGGCGTTGTCTGTCGAGTATGGGGCGTTCTGTCGCTGCCTTGACAATTCGCGTCAATTTTTGTTGCTGCGGTTTATTGTGGTTGCGAATTAAAACCCTAGAGTTTAAAATTCACACTTTTAAAAACAAACAAAACCATTACGAACAGCAGACTCATTAACGTTCTGACAGACCCGTTTTGCATACGAACACTCGCTCACACATTCGTGGTGTAAAAACCCAAAAAGAGCATAAACTAGACACGCCCATGCAGCCCTTAATTTACTTTCATATCGTCGTTTGAGATTCTTTAAAGGAACATCATGTTGTTAATTCACGGCGATAAATCAAACTAAACCAAATATTTGTTAGCAATAAAACCCGCCTTGATACTGAGGTGAAACTAGAACTTGACTATAGGTCGGTGATGGCTTGTCTATTTACAAAGAACATATGTCTACTAATTTGATCTTAACTGCGTCTCAGCCGGGTCAGGCAAAGACAAAATGTCAAACATCTAAGATAAAGCGAGATTTGACTTTGATCGACCAGATTACAAGTTAGTATAAAATAAAAATGTAACAAGCGGAAGATATAAATATCTATGCATTAAGAACGGAGTGTACATATGCTGGAGTGTCGAAAACTGCAAAATATTTCATAGTTAAAATACATTTTAATTGACAGCAAGTAGAAGACAGCAAGTAGAAGAGGAATTATTTCCCAGTTAGGATAATTATTGTATACTTATCCTTTGTATATATTTGCGATGATTACCATTTCTAAGTCAGCATCGACCTGCTTATTAATCTCTTAACATGTTGGACGACTTGCGAGATACATATTTTAAGGCGGAAGTAGGGAGCTTATAGAAACGTTAGGCGTCGATATACCTAAGCCTCAATTTCAGGAAGTGTATAATTTATGACAATCCTACTGCCGTAGAATAGGGTGTTGCGGGAGTGGGTTGATGTTCTACCTTCCTGACGCGAGACTGGGTTGATATTTGTGCTCAGCTCTCGATGTTTAAAATTATTTTCGACAAGTTAGAATGACGAAGCCCCTAATATCACTTACTGTCTCGGCCTCGCCTTCGCCATTGTTGCAAACTTCCTTCCTTCTTGTGCTAAACACACAGGGAGACGGGCATAAATTGTTCTGTAAGAGGTTCATATGTTCACTGCAATTCACCTCGTCTAAAAAGGAATCGCCTTCAGGATTAGACGTATATATGCAATATTGACTCTACTCTACTACCCGAGGCCCGAGCCAAACGAAGGTGGAAAGTCCAATACCGTAGCTACAGTGAAGGTACGGCACAGCAGGAAGGGATATGTTGGCGGGTGGGAACTAGACTGTGACGCGGTCGGTCGCACGACCGTGCCGTGTTTATGTTGCGACATTATGCTAAAATATGGTTTTGCTCAGCAGTACATAATTATTTTGTATCTCCGTCCCTTTTATTCAAACAATGGTAACATTTTACAGAGATTATAACGGTAAAGAAGGTGGCCATGGGGTTTTGCTTTAAACTGGAACTTATTTTAAATCTTATGTTTACTGGAAAAATACTAGTAATGAACTCGGGGCACCGGTTGTATTAAAGTAATACAATATTTTATTTAATAATTTCTATCATATTTGTGTAAGCATCTAAACTTGTTTGTTTAGTCCTTTTTCTTTTGTTTAAGAATACACGTCATGTTTAATTTTAATAAAACTATAATTTATGAAGATTGACTTATTCCCCTCAATCTACGTTACGTGTTATTAAAATAAAATGCACATAGGATAGACTTATGAGCGCGTTCGATTATTAGCTAAAGATTTATTCATAGTATTTAAATATTTATGTGATAAACTGGGATTGCAATCACTAGTTTTAATCGTAGGGTTACCAATTTAGACAAAATTAACATTGTAACTTCGGTGGTTAGTGAGGTGGAGCCAAGATGGTCAGTTTTTGTTTTATTAGGCTTATTTGGGTCAGCGTCACTCCCGAATTTTGTTAAGTACGTCTAGTCGCGTAACAGTTTTATCGTTGACCCATTACTTTCATAAGGGCCACTGCCTTTATTCTGTTTTAAATGTATATATTTTTAATTAATAGTCATAACATTGTGTTGGAGGCTTAGTTTGTGTCAATTCAGGTTCACACAAACAAAGTGCATTACTCTTAAAAGATTCTTCTAGGTGTAAAACATGTTTTTAAGCCTTTTTACACACTTATCTGCGTCTAATTCATCGAGAATAATTGTTAGCGTTACATAATAAGTAGTCCACGCTCTCATTGTAACAGCTTAACCAAACGGCGAGACATCCATCATAGTGGACAGTCCAGGTTAGCAAACACCCTTCTACCTTAACCAGTCCGAGTGCACAACCAATTAAAAACAAACAGCTCCGCTTGCACAATTCGTGGCTACTAGTAGATTTAGCGTGATTGTCTGCAGTCCGCTAATAGAGGGAGCAGAGAGAAGGGCGGCACCGGCGGCGGCGGCGACTCACGACTCCGGGGAGTTGACGGAAGTGGACCCACCGCGGCCGACATCACGACGGTACGATCAGCAGCCAGCACAGCGCAGGCGCAGCAGGAGCGGTCGTGCTTGGGCGAGCGGAACTGGATAAAAAGCTTGTGATACGACAAAGACAAATGTAGATACACTGGGGAACATGCGTGAACGCTGTACGTGTGCTTTTAGCTTGTTTTATTAGGAAAGAGACTTTTTAATCTAGCATATCTTGAATTTATTGGACAACTTCGTGTACTTTTGGGACCCATCGTATGCACTGGTAATTTCTTATATTAGCAGGAAAACTGAACATCAGTTTAAAATGCCGCTCTGTGAAATGACCCAGCACAGCAAGTCTTAACACTACATCCATCGATAATTCTCCACTCGCAGTATAGTTGAACACGAGCGGATATTACCTAGGGACGTATATTACGTATCACAGGGTTCTGGACTACGCTGCGAGAAATCTGCGCGCGCATCAGTATCATGTTCACGGCTATATTTATGATTATATCAACAATTTTTAAACGGAATTTTAAATAAATATATGTTCAACACTTGCCGTTACGAAGCCAAGTGCAGTCACCGAGCATATAACCAGTACGTAACCACTTTACGATGCGATGACTATGCTGGCAGAGAAGAGCCAGCACGACGGAAGTAAGTTAGAATTTACGGGCGAGAATCTTGTACCGTATTCGAACGTGTGTATTCAAGGAACTGTTAAGGAAAAGATACGTTAAGCGAAAACATGTGGGAATACGGACTCGCGCGTTTAAAAGCCATGTTGCGTAAGACATACCAAAACGCACACGTTTTAGTTCAGCACGCGCTTGGCACGCTCTAAATGTACGTTTTATGAGGATGTCTAACATATCTGGAAATCTTGAAGGACGTGGTACCTCAGGGAGTTCTACACACGTGGAAAAATGTGAGACAAACGTTACAGAATGTATCATGAAGTTTAACAAGTCGGCGACTGTTTGAGGGCGAAAATTGCAGCAATGCAACGTGAAAATGCATATAATATGGTAGAGTTAATTAAAGATTGGATCAATATTTTGAAGTGTTGGCGAGCTTGTTTAATATACTTGGATTGCATGTTGATTTAACAGTAACAACGAACAACGAACAAAACGTTTATTCCAACTAATATACACAGCTGCATGTGTAACTCACTCACTGAGGTATACGAATATACGAATTCTAGACCACTTTTAGGTGAGCTAGAAACCTGAAATGTTGCATGCAGATAGGTTATAGCTTGTAACCCCTAGAAAAATCGCCAAAACTGACAATTTTTTATTTTAACCCCCCTAAAAAATATTTAAAACCCCCCAAAAAAGGCTTATTTTAAAATTACAGTTTTTGAGCTCTAGCGGCCGAACGGATGATCCTATCAAAAAACGGACATCACCACGACCTACGGATTTTGCAAGATCTACAACTTTGTTCCTATGACTTTTTGTCGCATCTCGCTCCCTTCAACCTTAGGTAGCGCTAGATTTTTCAAATTTCAGGCAATTTCGACGGTTATTTTCGTGGTTTTTAATTTACCATCACTTTAATTTAGTATTTAAAGGCTTGATATTTGGCACTCAACATGTTTACACATTACTCTTCACGAAACAGTTGATAAACTAACATGTTTTGATAATTAAACACCCTAAACAAATTAAAAACCCTAATTGTTCCATAAATGACAAACTGCATTATCGACTTACTCAGGTAATTCTAGATAAGCTAGAAACTTGGAATTAGGCCTACATGTAGCTTGTCCATTGAAACCCCCAGGACAATTGCAAAACGGTATAATTTTTAATCAGAACCACATAACAAAAATAAAATACCCCCGTAGCAGCAAACCTGCGTACTCAGTGAATTTCCAATGTATATGTATGTATATTAATATCACATAAAGCCACATACCAAGTTTCATCAATATACATTCATAAATAAACTATTTATGACATTTTAATTATTCTCCATAAGAATAACATGGCGGCTGAGTATGCAGGTTTGCTGAAGCAAGGAACACAAAAAATGGGGTTTTATATAAATTTCAATATAACTCAAGTAGGTAAAGCCACATACCAAATGTTATTAATTTATGTTCATAATTAAGGGAGATAACACGTTACTTATTCTCCATAAGAATAACATGGGGGCTGAGTACGCAGGTTTACTGCTACGGGAACTATCGGCCAAAATATGTTTTTAGTGCAAATATCAATAGACAACAACGATATGAAGCAATATACCACGTTCCATCAGAATACGTTGATAAATAAGCGAGATATGCAATTTTTCTTATTCACCATAAGAATAACATTGGACATCATACTGTATTTAGCACTTTCAATATCTCTGTAACCATTTAATTTAGAGAAATGATCTAAACACCAAAATGTGCGTCTTTTTAAGCTGATTCCAATGGAAAAAACTAAAATGTGACTTTTTCAAAAATTATATGTAAAAAACAAAAAAACCATTTTGGGGTACAAAACCCCCCCTCCAAAATAAATACCCCTTAGGATAGGTCGATCTGTCTGGTTTTCAAACTTAAAGTCATAAATGCTGCTTTACACGTTAATACCAAATTTCGTCAGAATCGGATTATTTTTACGAGAGTATATATATATATATATATATATATATATATATATATATATATATATATATATATATATATATACAGTTTTGAACGAATGGTGTTTTTGGCGTCTGGGGACCTCAAAACGAAAAGTTATCATGGTTCCGGGCCTAGGTCTTACCATGCCGACTACGGTAATAGCTTCTTCCTTATAGGGAAAATTCGCTAAAATGGAGGACATTTTGAAAATGTCCAAAATAGTGCCTTTTTATTTTAGCTCTAGCGGACGAACGGATTTTGCATTTTTAATCACGTGAACAGATTTGATGATTTAAACCCATCGATCTAGGGGCGAAGCCTCCCACAGGGTCTAGGGATCTAGGGGTTGGGAAAGTGGGGCGGTAGGGGAGGTCTAGGAGGGGAGAGGGTTGCAGATTATTTGTTTGAGTAGATGAGATGTAGCATGCCGTGAACACCCAAATCTCCTTAAACATTCCCAAACTCTACTATTTCAATTGTTAACACCCTTATATTTAAATAACTGCTGATTTGTCTATTTTTTTGTATAAGTAGTAGTATAATGTTGGTTCTCATTCACTTGAGCTAGGTACCCGAGTCACTCACGGGTACTACACCCACCCGACAGCGACCTGGGGGTGAAGCCCCCCACAGGTCTGTGGGCGGAGCCCCCAGCGAGCGTAGCGAGTACAAGTATATACAAAAATGGTCATGGGAATCAGCAGACATAGGCAACAAAGGCCTGTGCGTCTGCTGCGTTGCTGTGAAGTAATAAATTATTGACCTTCTTATAGTTTAAATTAATGATTTATCAAATTTGGAATAATTTCTTTTTAGAACGTGTAAACAAATTAACGGGAGAAAAAAGAAAGATAGATATGTTTTTAAAATCATTCAGGACTGCAAATTAAATTTGCTAATATAGCAAGATTAATTTAATCGTATATTTAGTTGTTCGTGTGTTTTATGTAAGTATGTTAACGAAAATACACACTACTGTATAACGATTTTATAAAATAAACAAACAAACCGTTTCTCTTATTAAAACTTTCTCGCCAGAGCAAGATTTTTCAAGTTTATCTACCTACGGGTTTTCTCATGTGATTGCGCTAAATAAAAATGTGCTATTGTTCGAATATAAACAGTTAATTTGTAGTCGTATTTTAGTTTTTCTTCGGAAGGGTATGCAATGCAATAAACATTTTAACCTTGATAAAATTAGTTGTTCGACGTGTGAGGTGACCTCACACTCCGATAAACAAGGATATAACAAAATTCAGGCTGTGAATAACCTTCCCCTTTCGATCCGGAACATCAGTAATGTTTGGGAACAAAATGTAGTCCTATCGCTTTTTCACTCCACCTGCGACATTTCCGGTCTCAGGGCGAAATATTGTCGCTCTCCTTGGTATTTTTGCCCCGGCAACCGCTCCTGAAAGTCGACCGGTACCGGTGCTCTTTGGAGCGTCAGCGTCTGACTTAAGGCTACGGTTACTATGGATGCGATTTCTGACGAAAATCTGTTCTGACGAGTTCGTCCGAAACCCTCGTCAGAACAAGGCGGTTACAGTGTACGCGTTCTCTCAGTTCTCTCTTCTGATAGTCAGTACGTGTTAAAGCCGCCCAGCAATGGATGAACTCGATGAACAATATTTACTTGAAAGCCCGTTATTAAAAATAGTGTTGTTGCAAAGGGAAAGAACAGAACATGTTAACCCGATATTTGGTAGTAGAGACGAGAAAGGAGAGTTTGAATTGTTATTTAAAGATTTAAGTGACCAACCGGAAAGAATTTTTGAATATTTTCGGATGGAACCAGCAACATTTGAATACATCCTACAGGGGATAGAAGAAAGAATAACAAAGTTCTCAAATTTTCGTAAATGTATTCCAGCACAACAAAGACTGGCTGTTACTTTAAGGTGAGTTTTAACAATGTTTTTAATTTTTACTTCGGGTCAACGTGGGTACTGTGAACGCAAATGACAACTTTTTCAGATAATATCACTTTACAAAAAGTTTAACTAATATTCTAAATGTGATCCTAGTCAGTACCTGTCATAGCCGCTCAGCTAAATGGATGAACTCGATGAACAATATTTTCTCTGATTCAAGCTGTTCACAAATTACCCACTTCCATTTGCATGTGACAAAAAATAAGCGTGCAAACTCGATTTCAGTTAAGCGCTATAAAATTGTTGGAAAATAAGGTAGATGTGAAAATAATATTAAATTGCCAGAATAATTAGAAACAATGTATTTAATTAATCAAAAAAAATTATTTATAAAATGGAACACTGTAATTTGAATTTAGGTTAAATTTAAAAAGTGAAGACGCAAAATAAGTGAAAGTAAAGTAGCAGTAACATTGGAAAAATGTAACTTCCATTTTTTATTTTAAATCGGTTGGAGTTACACTTGAAAAGAACGAAGCAAGGTCCTCATGTTGAGCTGTACTCAGTGGAGTTGGTGTTTGTGAACGACTTTCCCAAGTATCAGTCGTTGATGAACCACATGGGGAAGAACCATAGTTAAGTGGAGGATGGGGGATTGGCTGTAGTCGATGTTGTCCTCCGAATCCCGAGAAAAGCTCCTCATCACAAAACACTTGTTGTAGTTTGGTCCTCACAATCATTTTTCTTTCTTCCGGTATTTTTTGTAAAAAAGGTAGTAGGCTCATAAGAAAGTCAGTGCTCGTCAGAACAGATTTTCGTCAGAAATCGCATCCATAGTAACCGTAGCCTAAGTGAATTCGACGCTGATAGGTCAGACGCGGTCGTGGAAAATCGCTACTGTATTTCACCACTATTACTAAAAACAGTAACTTTAGATCCGTTTTAGGTATGACGTTTGAGCGGTTTCATAACACGTTTAATCCGTCCGATTTCAAATCATACAATATTGTTTTTGACAAATTTTGTTCGTCTTTTAAAACTGCACTAAAATAACAATATAACGTTGCACTTTAATATATACGCACAAAGCTTTGTTGTTCATAGCTGGCTTATGTTTTTCAACCGTAGTAATTTTTGCATCGAATGCAAAAAAAGGAAAACAATGGTTGATTATGTAATGTTAAGTTATGATGCTGATTGATTTTTTGAAGAGAACTGTGAGAAGTCACAAAGAAAATAGTTAATAAAATAATTCGTATTTTGGACATTTTAGGTTATATATTTTATTTTTATTTTTAAACTCTGAAATTAGCCAACGAGTTTTCGAAACTTTAGATGTTATATAACTTTGGGCAAAATATATATATCGGTTTTATCTTATTATTATCATCCTCGTCTTCAGTTCAAATATTGGTTGTATTATCACCAGGCGTGGTGTCTCACTTGAGTTGTGTTGAGTCATGTTCACGCAGTTTTGTCAATGTCAAGAGATATCAAGTGGCGATTAGTCAAAAAATCTTCGGTGAAGTTGACGTTGTTGAAGAATTATAATGCTACATAACGAAAAATGCGAACTGGCATATTTCATAATTTAACATAAAAAGAACACCAAAACACAGTTTTAGGAACGGATGGTCGCAATGCCAATGTCACTACTTTATCACGTCCGCGGTAGCCGACTCGAGGACACGGGGTAAAAAATTAAATTAAAATAAACCGATATTTGCCAGAATAACTTTATTTTTTTTACTAAAACTATAACGGCTAATTCAAGAATTGGAATAAAGAGCAAATGTCATTGCTGACAATTTTTTATAATATTTTTTACCAAAGAGTAGTGGATGTTACGCAACCAGCCATATCACTTACCAAATTGCGAGGGCATACTGGATTTAAGAATACTTGATTAGTTGGGAATTCAACTTTGCAATTGCACTATCACAAATGTAGAAAACGCCAGGCAAATTTATTTCAGGGAATCTCCTTTCCATCATGTAACACGGAGAGTGGAACAGCGACGCTAATGACCAACAGCGCTAATAAGAAGTTTGAACAATTGAATATTCTTTTGTCGTTGACAAATGTGTTTAATTCAAATGTGTCAGATTATCTCACGTTTTCCCTTTCACATCCTCCCTCGGTTCCCCGTCGCCTTCCGATCGCCCGTCAATTCATACGCGTCCTTGGCCAGGATGGCTGATGGATGGTGCTAACATGGCGGGCGTGATGGTGGTAAGCTGAGAACTTGAGAAGATGTAAATTGTACATTGAGGTCATGTCATTGGATCATACCGTAGTGTAATCTCTATTCACCACTAAGTGAATCATACCTGACATGAATGGATTATGTGACCTAGTACTTCAACTAAAATATAAGATGATTATTGTGTACATCTCTGTTAAGGAAATGTTAAATGATTCAACATTTTATTTTTGCGAACAATTGTTCTAATATATCGTTTAGGTTTATAACAATAATTATTACTTGTGTATTACTGTGTACCAGACTAAAAAACCTGAAAAATTTGAAAATATTTACGAGATTATCAAGCTAAAGCTGCATCACCTGTTGATGCAGCTAAGGAAATAAAAAATATAAATAAATGATGAAATATAATAATACAGCTTCCGCGATCTCGTGAAGGTCATATAATATGCAAGAATTTAAATCTCAGATTTAGACATTTAATTTGATGACTCGCTAGTCAAGGCATGTAGGCCTATACTTCAATATTTTGTATAAGCATTCGGTCACATGTCGCTAATCTGGAGCTCCCCAGCAAACGATTGTACGTTTGAGATTTTGCTGGTATTGATTTTACCAAACGGATTTGAGATTTTGCTGGTATTGATTTTACCAAACGGATTTGAGATTTTGCTGGTATTGATTTTGCCAAACGGATTTGAGATTTTGCCGGTATTGCTGGTATTGATTTTTCCAAACGGATTTGAGATTTTGCTGATATTGCTCCCAGTATACAACTTGCATGTTCAATACAATTGGAAGGATCATATCCCATTTGCCACTGAACGCTAATTTACGATTATCTCATCTCGGGTTTCCACTTGTGGGGAAGAAATGTGGTGGATTTCTCTCTAATGCCCAAAAAAGTGGTCGGTGACCCACCGCTGGGTTAAGTCCGGTTTTGACTTTGTGTCAGTGTGCGAACCCGACCAGTTGAGACTTTTGACAAAAACAGCGGAAGCTCGCCTTGTTGGGTAACTAGGGACAGTAGAATGTTGAATAGATCGGTTGTCGAACACGATTGCTGTGGTGCGTATACTACGAAGTTCTCTAGAATAGAACCATCCTGATAGTAGTTGCCAATAGACTCTTGTCAAATTTATACTGTCCATAGATGCCAAGTTTATATTCGCTTCGTCTATAACTAACTAAAAAACCATCTTAATAAGATATTTAGTTCGTTCACTACATTCAGTGGATTTTAAATTTTAACAAAAGCTTTACATTGTTTTATTTTTGATGGCCCCGCATTGTTTAATAAATGTAAAGCCGTGAGCATATTTGAAATGTAATTTGTGCAGGCCGAAACAATACATCTTCTATATTATTAAAAAATTCTTGACTTTTGTTTGGTGATTTTCGACCCCTAAAACATGTTATGTACATATTTGGTATTAATTCAAAGCTCTTACCTTGTAGATGTGCTTTTTGGGAGATTAAAAAACCACCTTCAGGGCTTCAAAGTTCCAGTATTAATCTTAAGAAGTTATTTTGTTTAGTCAGTCAGTTGATTATTATATAACATTTTCAAAACATCTGGCTCTACGCCTGCTAGATCCCCGTGCACAGAACGGGTCCTGGTTATTTTTAAAGAAGTTCTAATAGTGTTCATCACAAATTATTTAGGTACTTATAAAATTAAATCAAAATAAATAGTTAAAACTTTTGCGAGGTCATCGGATACTCAAACCACTTCGCTCTTATCGAGGATAGGAAACTCTTGATTAAAATAGTTGTTAAATTGAAAGTAAACGCTCGCATTAGGGCCGTACCTCGCGCGAGAGGTTCCACTTGGCCTCTAAAGCTGTTAAGTACCATTCGCGAAGAGAACAGGTGGATTGACGGGTAACGGGGTAATTTGTAGCGATTGTGTCTCCCGGTTGGCGATCAGACCCAATTTGGCACATGTTGGTGTCACGCGAACCTCCACGAGTCACGACGACCAACAGCCAACTACAGCCGCTACAGCCAACCTCCCCGCCAGCCGACGACCTTCCCCTAGCCCACGCCACGGTCCGCACGACCGCTCTGCAGGGTGACTACTTTTTCCTCTCTCCTTTGTTAATTTTTTCCAATGTTACCTTGTTCGTTGGATATTGTTATTTACGAGGTCGTGCCGGTGGAGTTGGAGTTTATTACTTTGATTGGAAATTCAAATTCGTTGATTTTCTCGATCGAGTGGCTGTGTAAAAATTATATTAATCGCAATGTTTTACCTACGCCATATAGACCTATATTAATCTCCGACAGGCCAACGATAGAACTATATTATTCGTTCTATAAAACTATAATTATATAGCATAGAGTGTATTCGAAATTTAGACACGTTTAGATAAAAAATCCCATAAACTAAAATTATTCATATTTTTCCTAAGCTATCGTTAAAGTATATTATTCTCTCTTGTGAATCAGTTTGTATAACATTTAATCTAGTTGGACAAAATACGAATCCAATGGATCTAAATTAATGGTGTTATTTATCCTATTGCCAGTAAACTTTGTGAAAAGGCAGTTGGTATTCTTTACCAACCAAAACCAGGAAGATTGTCTGCATTTCGACATTGAGACTGTTGTGTGATTCTGTGATAGCTTGGCAAAGAAGACACGCCCAAAGTGATCTGGTTGTCCTTGTGCGTATTTAGGATCTAGAGTGCCTATAAACTTAATTGGAGGAAGAAAAAGCCGAACTTATTTATTTTATTTTGCGCATAAAAAACACTTGATCTTGCTGAGTTTCAGTTAAAGTGCGATGACAAATTAATCGCCTTGAGACATTCCATAGGTGATGAAATATTTTCTATGTATTATATTAAACTCATGCATGCCTAGTATACTTGTTTTAAAAAGAAACGTGGTATTACAATAAAACTGTAAACTGTTATATATTGATAAAAGTGATCGTAACATTGTTATGAAGTGTTGCAATCTTTTAAACCCTACATTTTTCAATACATTAATTGTAGTATTCTGCTGATACGACATAAGTTATGCAGCTAATTTAGTGTGCATTAAACAGTCGATAAAGTATCTCAGGTTTGTTAGGTTACGATATTTTTCTGAATATTTGATGCGTTACGACTATGGATTATTGGACAGAGAAGAAAATCTATAATTTAAAATCCGTTGTCTGGTGCTTATAGCTTGCTGGTCGCGTGATCTTGTGATCCAGCTGCATGGGCGTTGAATTGAGTTGTAGAAGTAAATCATTTTCCAATTTTGGGTCATGATTCCATATTCTTGTGGTTTATAGGTACAATACCAGCTTATTGCTCTCAAATATGTATATGGTCCTATCACATAATTTGTTTTCTATTATCTAAAGATACGCTATAAATTGGTTGTTATTGCTTTATTAATGTGAGATTTTGACTAAGAAATAGTTGGTATTGTTTTAGTAAGAAGACCGGTTCACATGAAGCAGCTTGCACACATGCGTGTGTATAAGGCTTTCCTTCTAATCGTTTTGTAGAGTCGCAAAGTGTGTACAGACTTTAGATTATAAACAAATGGCGAGTTGCTTATAAATAATTAAGTCTTTTATGTCGGTGGGCCTAGAGTGTACCTGAGTTGTTCTGTAAATGTGTTTTTTGTATTTAAATATTTTAGTATCATGCTTAGACAGATGTTTTAGGACTTTACAACAGTGAACATGTGAATAAGTTGAAATTGAACTAAACTACCCTTGTTCGATTTGAGTAATTACGTTCAACACGAAATCACATTTGATTGTAGGGAAATATACATAATATCAATGGAAAGTAAACTACCTACCTCTGGTTGGGAACTTAAAAGAGCGTTTTTGTTGTTGTATATGTACCAGTACGGCGCTTCTTTTTCTCAATGCGGTTTGGGGGGGGGTTCTTTTCTCCCTACTACCCATTGCATTGCTTCTGTATCCCGCGAATAAATACATCCTCCCACAGCCAGTGCTTTTAATCAACCAATAGCAAAACAACTGTACAACTTATTGTGGTGTTGAGCCAGGTTTACAGACGCTGAATGTTTGCAGAAAGTTCATACCTCGATAAGTCTGCGCGTCCTTGAGTTTTTAAACCATTATATTTGTATTATATTTGTAATTATGTTATTAGTTTGTCAATAATATTTAACGATTTGTTTGATATTATTTTAGATTATTTAACAATCGTTCTCTGTTCGTCCTACTTGGTCACAACAGGGGCCCCGCCATTGCGTCTCACGTGGTAGGCGCCGCGTGGGCCGCCGTCACGTCGTGAACGTAAACGTGAACGGTTCCGGCCAATCGCCCATCGCCCATCGACCGGCTCGTTACAGATCGCCGTTGGATTGCAGATGAGGGAAAGTCAAGGCTGCTCTACAACCTTCGTCGACACTCGGCGCGGGATTCGCCCGCTGACGAAAGACGCCCTGCTCGCTACAGCTACGCTAATGAGCTTCTATTGTAACAAAACCGACAATTCCTCTCCTCTCCACTGTTACGCGCGCGCTCGTGTCGTAACGAATCGGCGGCTTCTGTTTGTTTACTTAAGTGAGCATACGTTGCATGTTAGAAATTCAGATAAAATGTCAGTGCTAATTATGATTAAGTATTACTGTAGTGTACGGTGATGTGATATTGTATATTAGTATTATTGTATATTCACCTTATGGGAGAATCAGGTGGAAGTGAGAAATGTTATGTGACTGGAGCCCGTCTTAAGAGTCTTCATCACCGGAAGTTGCTAGACGCCATCTAGGAGTTTTGCTCCATAAGGCCAATGTTAACTTTGTGCCTCCATTACTCCTCACCTGATCGTCACATAAAATTAACTTTGGTGTCAAATTAAAGGTTTCGCCGTCCTCTAGGGAAATACAATGTCGATTTTTTTTAATTTGGGTACCATAGTTGCATAATAAATAGTTTAATTTTGAACTGAAATACTGTACATGTTCTCATTAATTTGTGATAAAATCCAAATTCGACTATTGTATTTCCCTAGAGGACGACTAAACCTTTAATTTGACACCAAAATTAATCGTTTGTGACGATAAGGTGAGGAGTAACGGAGGCACAAAGTTAACATTGGCCTTATGGAACAAAACACCAAGATGGCGTCCGGCAACTTCCAGTGATGAAGACTCTTAAGAGGGCGCTCCAGTCACATAACATTTCGCGTTTCTACCTGCTTCGCCCATAAGGCCAATGTTACCTTTCAAAGCCCGCCCCTCATTAACGGATTATTCGATGTCGTTGATTTATGGTTCATTTTAAAGAGCAAAAATATACCTAGCGATTTCAGTGAGCAGAATTTCGATATCGCAAATACTAATCGATGAATAAAATTCCAAAATATTCAATATTTACGATTTGTTATGCGCGAACGATTTATGATAACGAAATTCTGCTTACTGAAATCGCTAGATATATTTTTTATCTTTAAAACTATCCATAAATAATCCATTTCGGACAACCCTTTGGGGAGGGACGTACTTTGAAAGTTAACATTGGTCTTATGGGAGAAGCAGGTAGACGCAGAGGACTGGAGCCCCTCTTAAGAAAGGGTCGCGACGTCCCCTGATGACCTATGTTGTGCAACGTCTACTCGTACTCGAATGGTGTAATGGTGATCTGGTGTATCTGCTGTAAAGTTAAGTTGCTACAGGAAGGTTCAGCTAGAACTAAAGGATTATTTGCCAAAGTTTATTATACGAGGGAAAGTAAAGGCAGTTGTTAAAGAATGATCGAATTATCATAAATTGGTTGGTCCTTTTGAGTGTATTATCATAGATTAAGCATACTCCTTAGGAGTATGCTTAATCTATGGTATTATTCTCCGGCCTGTTTTAGCATTCACATCAACATACAAATTGAAAACAAATCCCACTGTTTAAAATGTTACCAAGTTTATCGGGTTATTCATCAAACAGATGTGTGTTAATATTATACTTCTTCTTTTTCAATTGATTCGCTGCCTCAAATGCCGGTACTTCTGTCATGAGCATCTAATACTGTATTTACACCCTCAATTCTTTTCTTTTGCATTAGTAAAACCTTGACTGATGCACATGTTATATTAATTAGCAGATATTTCTTCACGATGGAAATGCCACGCGGTAATCATGTGACAGCCTACTCAATGTTTAAAGTGCCTTTTAATTATGTTGTAGTTTCCTTTGAGAATGTAAACGTTTAAACAAGGTGTAAATCATAGTATTTTTTAATTAACTCAATAGGTTATGCAATTTATGAAAGTAAGAATTTAGTTATTAAATTAATAACGGGAATATTTAAATTTAATTCGTTGCTGATTAATTACAACCTCAAAAAATGTTGTCATTACAGTTAGGTTAGAGCATTTATTGTACACTAGTTGTGGACCCAATTATCAAATTCAGTAATATATATATTTCAACGATATACTGACCAGATTTAATCAAATTCCATGAGCATAACTAATGACGCTAATACTCGTCAATAAAGTATAAGATAAAGTCTTAATAATAATAATAATAATTTTAGTAGTTTTACTACTATGTAGTTGTACTATTGACTATATACACCTGTACAGGTGTATAGTCAATGGTTGTACTAAATAGTTTTAGTATTAAGTAGTTGTACTTAATATCCAAAATAGTTGAGCTGTTTTGTGCTTTAACAATCTATTGTAACCGTTAGAACAAATTAGCTCTTACCTGTACCTAATTTAATACAGTACATCAAAATAAAGTTGTTTATAGAATAATTTAGAGAGAGTTAGGGCCTGCTTTGTTTTTCCTTTGGTTCCACCGATACCAAACGCATTACACTTCAGGAGGATCGGTTTGCATCGTCGAAATCGCAGGCGTTTACATGCGATAATAAGAGATCATTTTTATGTTATCAAATTTAAATAAGTATTTTCCTAACTGTTGGGTATACAGTACAAATAATATAACATAAAGCCTTAAATAAGTAAGTTCTCTGATATAATTACTTTTTGAAACGGAAATTACTCCTTCCAATTGAATTAAGGTCAAAGGTAATTTGGAACTTGATTAATACAATAAATAAATTATGGTTTATTACACTTCGCAATTAATTTAAAACGAAAACCATGGTTACATCTGAAACGAATAAGGAATTTACCTAACTTTTACTAAGTAATGGGCTGTTTCATTCCGTGCTGGATAACCTTGTTAATTAAGTACGGCTGTCATCCACTGTAATTAGTATCCAAAGAAATGTGAATGGTGAGAGATCGTGCTGTGCTTGCCTGGCTGGTACACAAAGTAGTCAACAAAGTAAATCAACGTATGAAGTCTTATGCTGTTGTTTGACACAAACTTAATTAAAGGTTTCTGAATAGATATGATGTTAAATTGTGGTGATATCTTCACTCTTTCGTTACATCACCTCTCCGTAGGAGTTGAAACACATATTTTATGTATTTGTAGCTAACTTCAAATATTGTACTTTCCTTACTTTAAAGCATACAGGCAATTGGTTTATGGGCATAGGCTCTGTTATGTAATACCAATTTTATGTTACATTTTCTCTCAATTTTTCTTTAGTTTTAAAAGTTGCATTTGTGGTGCATGTTAAGCTTACTTGTAATTTACTTTGACATACAGTAGGTGTGTAATAAAATAATAGTCAATACTGTATACTCAACTTTTTGCATTAATTGTTAATAGGCTCCGGTTTATGAAAGATTTCGCGTTTCTATCTGCTTAGCCCATGAGTTCAGTGGAGTTCCCGTTCCTGTTCGATAGATTATGCAAAACCGTATTAAGTTCGTGTCTCATTTTAAAAGGCGTAAAATACCCTATGATTCTAGTGAACAGAATTCGAAAGTAATGAATATTTTTAATTTGTTCGAACGACTATTGTTTATGATATAAAATCTTTGATCTCTGGAATCGCTATAGAATATTGTTATACTTGAAAACGATAAATAATCAATAAGCAGGAGGTAAGTGACTTAAACGTTTAAATTGAACTTTTATGGAGAAAGCATACTTATAGATCCGTGACTTATGTCATTTCAATTATTATATGTAAATAAGTACGCATTTAGTTTTCCTCTCGTTAGAAAAAGTTATAACT
Organism: Allygus modestus; assembly: GCA_963675035.1. Taxonomy (NCBI): domain Eukaryota; kingdom Metazoa; phylum Arthropoda; class Insecta; order Hemiptera; family Cicadellidae; genus Allygus; species Allygus modestus. Next base: position 239,169,832 of record OY776112.1, read on the forward strand.
AGTAATCTATTTTAGCTGAATGAGAACATACTGGCCTTACAGATATTGTTGTCTTTAGTAGACAATTGACTCGCCCTTACTTTGGGGCCGACCTGGGTAGTGGTTTGAGCTTGTGATTTTGATCCGCAAGGCCACGGTTGATCCCGGCCGATCACCAATGTTGCTTCATCCCGCTGTAGACCCACATATCGAACAACACATAATTCAAATGGATAGGTCACCAAGGCAAGGAGAATTATTGCTGTAGTAGAGATCGTCTGCACTGCGCATATTCAATAATGTTGTCAATGGAAAAACAAATCTGCATTTTACTATCATTAATATTTTTTTCTGTATGATCAAGATGGATTTGAATATTAGGACTTTTTTTGTAAACTCGCCTCTTAAATTAAGATATTTGTCGGTACGTGCAACTTAATTTTAATGTTTTTAATTGCTTAAGAACACAAGTTTGCAAAAACATTAAGGGTCATCGGGGGAGGTCTCGGCCCTTTCTTAAGAGGGGACTCCAGTTATACGTAAAATTAAGGGCAATGTTAAACTTTCAAATCCCTTCCCTCCTCAACGGATTATACTAAATCCTAGATTTATTCATCTTAGAGAGCAAAAAATATTTGCCGATTTCAGTGAGCAGAATTCCGATATATCAAAGTCGCCCAATAAATCTTAAATATTGAACATTTTTAAATTTTGTTGAACGATTATTATTTAAGATCTCAAAATGTTGCTCAATAAAATCGTTGTGTATTCTGATGTTCTTTGAAATGAGCCTTTGGTCAAAAATGTAGGACTTATAAATAAACTTTATGCGAGTCATGTAAGGTCTTCTCTTAAGTTATTAGTTTATGTATACAATTGCACAAACTGTAATCCAGAATGTGTTTGATACGATCCACATACAGGCCCGTGGACCATGTGGACGGGCAAAGTAGGGGAAAAGATAGATTTATGGTCCATTTCAATCATAGGTTTTTGGTTCGTTTTAGAGAGCAAAAAATACTGTCGATTTCAGTGAGCAGAATTCCGATGTGTTCACCCAACAAATCTTAAATATTGAATATTGTGAAATTTTGTTGTACGATTATTATTTGTGATATCAAAATTGTGCTCACTGAAATCGTTAGGTATTTTTGTGCTCTTATATATAATAGAAGTTTTCATCACAAGGAGCAAAAGTGGTTGTTTTTGGTGCGCAATCGTGTTTTACAAGCGAGGCAAAGCCGAGCTCGGAAAAACGATTAAGTTCAGATAGGTTAACCTTACAATATTTTAATTTCTTTTATTTACAAACAAAATGTATATAACACGTGTTTGTTACCTTTGAAATACACAAACGTTAATTGGAACAATAACAATTGTTGAGGTTAGCGCACCGAAAATATCCACAGCTGATTTTTCGGTGCCCTATTTTAAGGTATCAGGAAAATGTGATTTTATGGACTAATTACAGACCCAAAAACAGCCGCTTTTCGTTCAGTATGATAAAAACAAACTTTATGCGAGTCATATAAAGTTTTCCCTTAAGTTATTAGTTTAAATATAAAATTGGACAAACTCCGAGGCTCATGTGGAAGGGCAAAGTATGGGGAGAAGAGGACGCCAACCTCTTAAACATATTATTTTACTATTTTTAGTTACTGCGAAACTGAATAATTGATATTTTTAGCGAATTTCCCCTATAGGGAAGAAGCTGTTACCGTAGTCGGCATGGTGAGACCTAGGCCCGGGACCATGATAAATTTTAGTTTTGAGGTCCCCAGACCCCAAAAACACCATTAGTTCGAAACTGTATACATATACATATATATATATATATATATATATATATATATATATATATATATATATATGTATGTATGTATGTGTGTGCCCGTGGGTGCCATAACTCTCGTAAAAATGGCAAAATGGTAAAATTTTGATGAAATTTGGTACAAACGTTTAAAGCAACATTTATGACTTTTAAGTTCGAAAACCAGCCAGGTCGCTCCATCCAAAGGGGTATTTGGGGGGGGGGGGGGGTTGTACACCAAAAATGAGTTTTTTTGAAGTTTTTACATGTAATATTTTAAAAAGTCAAATTTTAGTTCTTACCATTGGATTCAGCTTTTAAAAACACACAATTTAGTGTTTTGGTTATTTCTCTACGTCAATTGGTTACAGAGATATTGAAAGTGCCAAACACAGTACGTTGTCCAATGCTATTGTTATGGAGAAAAAGAACAAATTTATATATCGCTTATTTTTGAACGTATACTAACGAAACTTGGTATACGGCTTCACCTGGTTGTGGTCTATTGTTATTTGCCCAAAAAAGCAATTTTTGCTGATAATTCCCTTAGCAGCAAACCTGCGTTCTCAGCCCCCATGTTATTCTTATGGAGAATAAGTCAAATGTAATGTCTCCCTTAATTATGAACATAAATTAATAAAACTTTGTATGTGGCTTCACCTAGTTGAGTTATATCATTATGTATATTGATATTTGCATGAAAACCCATATTTTGTGTTCCTTGCTGCATAAAACCTGCTTACTCAGCCCCCATGTAATTCTTTTGGAGAATAATTAAAATATTATATGCTGCTTATTTATGAATGAATATTTATGAAACTTGGTTTGTGGCTTCATCTAGTTGAATTTTATTTATATTTGCATAAAAACCAATTTGTTGTGTTCCTTGTTTCAGCAAACATACGTACTCCTTCCCAATGTTATTCTTATAAAGAATAATTAAAACTGTATATATTGCTTTGTTGTGAATTTATTTTTATGAAATTTGGTATGCGGCTCAATATGGTATTAAGACATATCTTATGCACTGGAAATTCGCTGAGTACGCAGATTTGCTACGACGGGGGTATTTGAATTCGTCTTGATTAGTTATTGATTTGTTTAACTCACTTTAGTAGAAAATGAGGTCGCATCACCTTATAGGTACATTATATTTCGCCTGCAACTCTTCAACAACTAACTCGCTCGTCAGTAAAGCACAAGATTTGCGTTCGCCTCAGCGCAGGCGTTTTGATATATACAGTGAACATGTAAAGTGTTTCTAGACTTTATTCACTTCTCATGATATTTTTACATTTTAGTTTTTACTGTAGTACACGCGACTATTTGAAACATAACGTATCCTAAGTTCAAACGTTAAACTATGCAAATTCAAAATGCTTAGCTATATCTTAAGATTATTTAACGACGATCTTAGTAGACAGTGCTTACACATATATTCTTTACAAATAAACACAATACCGCATTTGGTAACTTATATTTCCTAAAGTTAATAATACTTAGATCTTCCATGCGATATAAGTCTTAGCACTGGTTATAAGGTGGTTAAATGCATTTCATGTAGATGGTAATACTTTTTAAATTATACTCAAATGTAATTCAAGGTGGTAGTAATATTCGTATATTAATCATTGATACAGAGGAAGGAAGAGAAATATGATACTAGATCAAATATAAGGCGGTTTATTTGCTGAGGCTACAAGCGACACTATTAGAAGTTCCCTTGCGACCCTTGAGTTCCCTTAAAAGCCTTAATGTGAAATTGTATACCTTTAAATTGGAAGGTGGGTGGGGGTACTCATGAACATTTACGTGGCAAATTCAGGATTGTCGCATCGTAGCGGAGGTTTAGCAACGGTACGACAGCGATGAGCGATGAGCGGCATAAGCTTAAACTCTTGAATTTTCTAGCGGCATTAAGGCTTTATGAAAATAATGGTAGATTAATTACAAAATTAGCGCCAAGAGACGAGCGACTGGAACGTCGCAGGAGATTGCCGAGACCTGATGACGGAAAAGTTGTCACTATCGCTGAGCGACTCCACCCCTCAGTGTAGAGTGAGGAGTCTCAGAACACAACCAGACGCTACTCTGGCTGAACTATGCTGGGGAAGTCTCATCCTTTTCTTCTCCAAATAATGTTGATTTTTCCAGAACATAAGAATGGACTTATGGGTGTATTCAAAATATATGTATTCTTCCTTAGCCAATTCACTGAAGAGATGGTGATTCTTGCCATATATTATTTTGTCTGTTTACAGGATGAACACCCGACCATTACGGGCAGCAACCTGTATGCGGGGGTCTCACTACCTCCTCATCTGAAAACATAGTTCACATTGAAGTGTGGACGTGTCTGGGGAAGCAAATGGTTTATCGCTCATTGTTGTCGCTTGCAAAGTACCCACCCTAGTCGCCCAAGAAAAGAATACCGTTTGTCGCTTATCGCTTGTCGTATCGTAGCCCAGCAGGCTTATAAGGTCGTACTATCTTTTTCACTGGACACTATGTCATCCACCCAAATGGTCGCATTCGTTACGGCCTACTGCACGAACGGACAAGTTGGCCTTTGCAGACAGGTGCGCATAAATGTGTGGTTTATCGAGATATCGGCGCTATAAGCCGTAAACCGCCTAGTTATCCGATGGCGCAACAGTGTGCGTACTGTACGTGTGCTCGTAGGTGGTGTGAGGCCAAAACCCAGCCCTGCGCCATTGTCTGGCTGTCCTACGTGTGATTGAACCGCCACACTGCTGCATTGGCTCGGGTTCAGAGACCTAGAAAATATGTTGTAGGTGCCTGCAGTAGAGGTACTGTACACGTCCAAATCTATCTATAAAGTTGAAGAAAATCGCAAGTCCCCCTAAAATAAACCTTTTGCTTCACCCGCAGGGAGACCAACAGTTTTGTGATACATTTTGTGGCTTACCTTTCAAATTTCGATCGTGAACATCTGTTAGTCATCATCTGCTTTAATGAAGTAAATTTTCGTAAACTTGCCTTGGATCTTTGATGTTGTGCAGGGCGGTATCCTAAGGGATTTTTGAAACGTAAAAAATCCCTATATACATAAACTATACTTTACCGTACCGGAGCCACATTCATACAACATTTCAGGTCGGTCGGTTCTGAAGTATTAACTGATAGAAGTTATTAACGGTTCAGAAGTTATAAAATAATATTTTGAGGAAGCTACAGTAGTGAATATGAAATTTTGCTGCTTCTAAAAATGTAATGGTGATAATCGTAGTAGCTAAAGCTCACTTAAGAATCATACATGTTTGCTCAATTTTTTATCATCTTTTGCTCATTTTAAAATGTAGTAACTACGGCCCTTTTATTACAACCGCTTGGTTTTAAATTCGAAATGCAACTAGATAAAGCTAAACCATAGAATAGCTAACTGGCGTTTCTCAGCTTACTACGTAACAGAACTCACATTATTTGTTCTCTTGAGAGAGAAGTTTTGCAAAGTAATTGTCTGTTTTATGTACACAGAAGGTAAAACTGCCGATAGTTAGCGAAGATAATGTTCTAGTCGACACCACTTTGCAGTATGGTCGTTGAAAATACCTTGTATGGAGTACAAACTTATCACCTTGTTCGTTTAGAGCCTATTGAATTTAGAATAGAATTTACGTATACTTAATTGGAAGCTTTTTATTGGCAGTTAAGAATGTACTACTGTACATCGTAATTTCCACTTCCACATCATATTAGGAATTGGTATGTCTTACCAATTCTCTTTATTATCAGTTCAGTTGTCGACACTCGTGTTACACTCTTCTTTCTATATTGCGATTTTTTAGCGAATTTCCCCTATAGGGAAGAAGCTATTACCGTAGTCGGCATGGTAAGACCTAGGCCCGGGACCATGATAACTTTTCGTTTTGAGGTCCCCAGACCCCAAAAACACCATTCGTTCGAAACTGTATATATATATATATATATATATATATATATATATATATATATATATATGTGTCCGTGAGCACGATAACTCTCGTAAAAATTATCCGATTTTGATGAAATTTGGTATAAACGTGTAAAGCAACATTTATGACTTTAAGTTCGAAAACCAGCCAGATCGCTCTATCTGAAGGGGTATTTTGGGGGGGTTTTGTACCCCAAAAATGGGTTTTTCAAATTTTGTACATATAATTTTGGAAATAGTCAAATTTTAGTTTTTCCCATTGGATTCAGCTTAAAAAACACACAATTTGGTATTTTGATCATTTCTCTACGTCAATTGGTTACCGAGTTATTGAAAGTGCTAAACACAGTACGTTGTCTAATGTTATTCTTATGGAGGAAAATAGAAATTTTATATCTCGCTTATTTATGAACGTATACTGACGAAACTTGGTATACGACTTCATCTGGTTGTGGACCATTGATATTTGCTCAAAAAACAATTTTTTACCAAAGGCTCCCGTAGCAGCAAACCTGCGTACTTAGCCCCATGTTATTCTTATAGAGAATAAGTATCGTGTTATCTCCCTTCATTATGAAAATAAATTAATACAATTTGGTATGTGGCTTTACCTACATGAGTTATATTGATATTTGTATAAAACCCCACTTTTTGTGTTCCTTGCTTCAGCAAACCTGCATACTCAGCCGCCATGTTATTCTTATGGAGAATAATTAAAATGTCATAAATCGTTTATTTATGAATGTATATTGATGAAACTTGATATGTGGCTTTATGTGGTATTAAGATACATATATATGCATTGGAAATTCGCTGAGTATGCAGGTTTGCTGCTACGGGGGTATTCCATTTTCTACTATACATTTTCGTTTGCACCAACTTCTCATTCACCTAACGAAAATGTACAAGATGTTAACATTAAATCTCATATTTATGACAGCCATGTTTTACCGGTTCCGCTATCTCTAAATGTTGTATATTGAAAGTTTACAAACTGGAGAATTTAATTTAATAAGGACAAAAATAATTGGTACCAGCGGACGTTTGTGCTTAGTGACTATTGGCGTTTTCACTTAATCAAAACTGAGTGAAGACCAATATAATGTGTACTACTGCATCACGCTAGACAAAGTTGGTCCGCAACATAACAATGTAGTTAAATGAGGGAGCATAAGTTATCATATATTTATTGATTGCAATGATAAGTCAAGTGCGCCGTCTTTTACTTTGTGTGGTTTTTGTCATTAGAAGCATTGTTTATCTATATTGAAAGAACATATTGCCTGAACAAGCTTCAACATATGTGCTTCTTTTGTCAGGATTCAGTTCTGAATCATTACCTGGTACTGTAATAGTTATTACAAGTCAGTAGTATTGAAGATGTCCCAGGACTACCTTAAAACTGGTTTATACCAGTTTTGAGGCTGTCATTGGCTACAGCAAATGAAGTTGTCATTACATATGTTAAGTCTTTTGGCTGTCCGTTATGACAAAGTTCCCTTTCACCTTTGGGCCCTCCATTTGCAGCGGCTAGGGACAGAATCTCCGGGTTTAGTCCCCACCTGCCAACCTGATAATTGATAGTCCCTGGTTGTTGTACATGGATACCCGTCAGTTGAGTTGACCAGTTGGAGGGCAGAATGCGGGTCCCCTGTTTGAGAGCCTCATCCCAGGGGCACGGGAGTTGGCCCTCTGAAGGGTCGATTTGGCTGCCGTCCCATCCCATCCTTTCCTTTCCTGTCATATCCTATCTTTCCGGTAACCTGCGCAATATTCCCGCTTGAAGAAGATGTGACTAGCAGCTATGCTGGGGTTTCCTAATCCGCAACAATGATGATGAGTATTGAAGAGAATTTAGTCCTTGTGCGTGTTCATTATCAGGCTAGAAGTACTGAAATTCAGATATTTGATTATATACAGTCGTAAAGATTATCCAAAGTACGCAACTCCTTCAAAATGCACTTTTGTTACAACCTTAATTGATCTAATGGTGCGTTTAGACACGAAAATAACTTTATCGCTAGACTCAAGAATGCAATTCGTGTTGATGTTAGTCAATTAGTTGGACCAAGTAAGCAAAGTCCAAAGCAAATTGTAAAATATTGCCCCTGAAAGAGTTTTTCGCAATATTTTATAGAAACTTTAAATGTACGAAACAAACGAATTTTAGAAGGTTACCATTTATAAAGTGACTTTGCTGCGTGAAGTTGCAAACTTTCAATGTAATTGGTCGCTTGCCCAGTTGTTTTGTAATATGTTGTATATAATGATAGAGTTCTAATGAATAGCTACATCAAAATCAATAAGTATTGCAGCAAATAGCTTGCATATAAAAATCCACAACAATATTAACCAGTCTATACGCACCCTTACAGTTCCGAAAGTGAATGTATCATACCAAAATTCCCTACAGAATTTATATTTACCCAAACAAATTTTATCCTTGATACACATTAAAGCGGTACCACAGCGTAACGAAACTATAAAAATGACATTATTTAACATACGTTGACCGTCTATGGCAGTACTAAGACTAAAACAATGGTTTTGGCTTTACGTGGCTTAAGCAATATAAGTTTTTGATTGTTGTATGACGATGACTTTCAAATGTCTTTCAAATTTAGGGTTTACGAAATCGTAGTATTCTAGTAACAAGATCGATATACAATTTAAAATCTAACCTTAAATTCCTGTTCTCGGAGCCGCTTATTAGCGGATGCGTAGAGGGGCTGATTCATTCATTGTGCGCTTAGACTCTAAAATAATTACTTAACTAGCACTATGGTTTGGAGCTTAGCTTGTTTGAAGTTAAATTATTTTAAGGTAACAAAATGCCAAAAATAGCGTATTTTTGTTTCTAACTTCGAATGTATTTAGTGGGGGTAATTGTTTCAACAAATCATTTTAATTTTTTCCTTTTGAGGTTTCTTACCCTAAAGTAATATGTTTTTGAAGAGGTTCGAGGTTTCTGATCGCACTGGATTATGTTTATAAAACTGTCCAAAAAAATAGTTAGCAATAGCTATTAACAGACCTTTGAAATTTGTGAATTATATTTTTGATTAGTGAAATCTGATATAATTCGAAACTGTGGTCCTTTTATGCTCGGAGGCAAGGCTTTCCGATTCATCTTTTAGATTATTTGGATATTTTGGCTCTGAAAGAGAATATTTATAAAACTCAAATTTTATTTTAGAATAGAATGTGCAGATTGTACTACTTATTACTTGCATAAAGTGTATTTCGCATACCTTGTAGTTGTATGCCTTTTCGTGAGCAGTTTGTTGAGTGTTAGGAACTGTAAATAATGCAACCAGCTTTTGGTGTTGTTTTTATTGATGGCTTGATAATGGAATATGTTGTACTTTTATTTTACGGATAATTTGAATTCATACTTTATATACAGTGCATCAAGATGCATCAAGGTACATCAAGATAAAATTAAGAAACAACAATAAATACTTATCACTCATAATGATTTTTTTAAGCATTAGAATGTATTAACAATTTTGTTTTTGATAGTTATGACATGCAATTTATAGTTATAAGCATGAGTACTGAGTTGTTTTCTCTTTCTCTTTTTTACATTTTGGGTAGGCCTACTTATATTACGTATTCAATAGGACATCTTAACAATTATAGTTGCTTTAAGTTTTTGGTGAAAAACATTCTAACTTTCATACGATTTAATCTAATGTTTTTATATGTTGTTCCATTGAGTGTTTACTGAACTTTAAAATGCTGAATACAATACTCAAATTATATGTGTTGGTTTTAGCTACTTGCAAATTTCGTATACGACTTAACAAGTCACTGAAACCTAGATAGAGCACAAGAATATCATATTATTTCGAGGGAATATCTTTTTTATAGTTTACTTTTTTGTCTTTGTGTAATGCATGTTTTCGTTCTCACGCGAAGAGTACACACTAACGCGTTTCTTTGTTGTTGTTGATCATAATTTACGGTTGAGTCGAGTCAGTTTTATTATATTCCAGCTCTCAGTCTAGGTAGGTAAGAGTTTCCTCATTTCTTTCAGTGCACATCCACCGCACTAGCATTAGTCTCTCTGAATCCGGTCGCAGCTTTAGCCGTGGAGGAGTCACGCACACTGTACTTATCACACATTTATCACAGGAATATGTTGTCCAACAGCTGTTTAGTGATGAGCCTGTGAGGCCGGGTGGGGCTGAGCTTGGGCCGCCGGTAGAGCCGGGCGTTGATGGGGTACAGTTGCTTGCTGAGGTCGCACCTCACGTTGAACCACCAGTCGCAGACGAACACCGCCTGCGAGAACTGGGTGCCGTTGGGACAGAGGAAGGTGGTCTGGCGGCCGTCGATGTCGCAGTAGTGCCACGCCTGGCAGCGGGTGTCCATGTCGGCGAAGAAGCCGGGGTAGTCCTGGTCCTCGCAGTAGAAGTCAGTGTAGGGCACGAGCGAGAGGATGGGGTAGTCGGCGCCGGGTCGGCCTGTAACAACGGGCAGGATAAGACATACAACAGCTGTAACAAATATGGTTTGACACCTGGTCCTGGCAGTAGAAGTCAGTGTAAGGCACAAGCGAGAGGATGGGGTAGTCGGCGCCGGGTCGGCCTGTAACAACGGTCAGGATAAGACATACAACAGCTGTAACAAATATGGTTTGACACCTGGTCCTGGCAGTAGGAGTCGGTGTAAGGCACAAGCGAGAGGATGGGGTAGTCGGTGCCGGGTCGGCCTGTAACAACGGTCAGGATAAGACATACAACAGCTGTAACAAATATGGTTTGACACCTGGTCCTGGCAGTAGGAGTCGGTGTAAGGCACAAGCGAGAGGATGGGGTAGTCGGTTCCGGGTCGGCCTGTAACAACGGTCAGGATGAGCCATACAACAGCTGTAACAAATATGGTTTGACACCTGGTCCTGGCAGTAGGAGTTAGTGTAAGGCACAAGCGAGAGGATGGGGTAGTCGGCGCCGGGTCGGCCTGTAACAACGGTCAGGATGAGACATACAACAGCTTTATCAAATATGGTTTGACACCTGGTCCTGGCAGTAGGAGTTAGTGTAAGGCACAAGTGAGAGGATGGGGTAGTCGGCGCCGGGTCGGCCTGTAACAACGGTCAGGATGAGACATACAACAGCTGTAACAAATATGGTTTGACACCTGTCCTGGCAGTAGGAGTTAGTGTAAGGCACAAGCGAGAGGATGGGGTAGTCGGCGCAGGGTCGGCCTGTAACAACGGTCAGGATGAGACATACAACAGCTGTAACAAATATGGTTTGACACCTGGTCCTGGCAGTAGGAGTCAGTGTAAGGCACAAGCGAGAGGATGGGGTAGTCGGCGCCGGGTCGGCCTGTAACAACGGTCAGGATGAGACATACAACAGCTGTATCAAATATGGTTAGACACCTGGTCGTGGCAGTAGGAGTTAGTGTAAGGCACAAGCGAGAGGATGGGGTAGTCGGCGCCGGGTTGGCCTGTAACAACGGTCAGGATGAGACATACAACAGCTGTAACAAATATGGTTTGACACCTGGTCCTGGCAGTAGAAGTCAGTGTAAGGCACAAGCGAGAGGATGGGGTAGTCGGCGCCGGATCGGCCTGTAACAACGGTCAGGATGAGACATACAACAGCTGTATCAAATATGGTTAGACACCTGGTCCTGGCAGTAGGAGTTAGTGTAAGGCACAAGCGAGAGGATGGGGTAGTCGGCCTGTAACAACGGTCAGGATGAGACATACAACAGCTGTATCAAATATGGTTAGACACCTGGTCCTGGCAGTAGAAGTCAGTCTAGGAAGCGTAGGATTTAAGTACTGAAAATACTTTCCAATATAGCGAAAATAAATTTTGTTTTCCTAATGCCAACTTGCATGCTTGTATCCTGTTCAAGATTACACAACTTTCATAGAGTTGTAGTTATGCAATTTTACTTATTAAATAACAGACAACCAGTATTAAAATCGTAGATAGTTAGATAACACACGAACCTATTAATCAAGAACTTAACAACTTATCCATATTGTAATAATTATAATTACAATATGTAATTAATATAATATGTAATTTACCCATAGTGTTCCTCAAACTCTGCGTTATGTCGCCTTGTGATGGCTTTTGCATTGCATCAATAAATACCCCCGTAAAACCCACGCACAATTGACAACGTTTGCCTTATGCATTGTTCTTTAAAAAGATCTAGTCTTTCGTCCAACAATGATGGTCAATAGTTGCGTCGGACAGCAATGGTGTACGACGATGTGCATGACGGGTAATTTACACAAGGCGTAGGCCGACGGAGCGAGAGGGAGGGGAGAGAGTGGAGTCAAAGATGTCAAGGCTGAGGCAGAGGGCCTTCCCCTCTCCAGGACTTCGCACACGATGCCGCGTTTTTAGCAATAAACCATTTTATTTAATTAATTTAATCATTTTCTGGGAAATAAGCTGTTTCCTGGCCTGTTATTACCAGGCGGTTTTGTCGAAACATGGTTTTGGGCAAGACTCAGATGGAGGCTGCGAGAATTATTATAGTGTGATCCGCCAGCAGATGGAAAATATTCGGTGACTAGATTATCTGTCAGTCCTTTTGTCAGTTGATGCAGTTGAATGCAAACTAATTCTATGAATTCGTTCGAACGATTCTCCTTGACTTGCTTTAGCTCAGTAGAACTATAAGCTAAAAGGACATGACTCGTCATAGGATTCTTGCCTTGAAGGGGGTCGTTTCATTGTAGAATATTTCTCCTTGGATTGATGACATCAGTCGAACACAGAATGCCTCTGCGGATGCAGAGGTTCTTCCACGTTCGCGGATAAGCAAATCTTCTTAACATACTATTTATTTAAACCAGTCAATCAGGATTATCAGAATGCTTATTTTTTAATGTTAAGTTTTAAACGCACTCCCTTTATCAGCCGCTGAAGGTGTAGCTAACGAGTTTCCCTAGCAGCTCGGAATGATAGATCGGCTCGGCTTTGATCGCTGGAGATAAAGGCTGTTCGTGACCACTCCAAGGTTTGCGGAACACGACAGTCTCGGGCCGATCTGGAGCGAAACGGCAGAGGCGAATCTGGCCAGATAAATCTGTCTCTCGGGACTTGGTGTTTGCGAGATATAAACGGTGGTTGCAAGCAGTCCGATTATGTAAGTTTACTACGGATTTCTAAACCTTTGGGACTACGGGGTGAAGTTTTGCCCCGTCGCAGCAAACCTGTGTCCTGATCGAATTTCCAATGCATGCATATGTTTTCACTATCACATAAAGCCACTTACCATAAAAATACATAAATAAACAAGTGATCTATAGCATTGTATTTATTCTTCATAAGAATAACATTATGAATGAGTATGCAGGTTTGTTTCTGCGGGGATAATCAACAAAAAATAATTTTTTTGGTGTAAATATCAATATACCAGTACTACGTGAAGCCACATACCAAGTTTCATCCATATACATTCATAAATAATCGAGATATCAAATTTTATTTATTCTCCATAAGGATAACATTGGACAACGTACTGTGTTTAGCACTTTTAATATATCTGAAACGGTTGGACGTAGAATCACAATTCAAACACCAAAATGATTGTTTTGGGGAGCTGAACTGATTGGTAAATGTGAAGTTGACATTAAAATTAACTGAGGAATAGCCAAAAACCTTGTTCCCATAAGATTAACATGGGAGATTTTTTTGGATTTCCTCCGCAACCACTTAACCTAGGTTAATAATTCAAAAAACTATATATTTTTTTAAGTTCTATACATGGTAAACCCCAAAATTAAGTGTTTAAAATAAAAATTATAGGGTACAAAATGAAAAAAAAAACTCATTTTTGGAAAATTTAAAAACCCCCTTCCCATGATCCGATTTTTCTGGTTTTCGAACTTAAGTCATGAACTTAAAACATTTGAGCCAAATTTCATCGAAATCGGGCGTGTTTTACTCAAGTTATCGCATTCACGGACACATATATATGTAATATATAAAATTCTCGTGTCACAGTGTTTGTAACAAAACTCCTCCGAAACGGCTTGACCAATTCATCTGAAGTTTTGTGTGTATATTCGGTAGGTCTGAGAATAGGACGTAAAAATTTTTTTATATTTTTTCGATAGGCGAGTGAGCGAAGCTAACTTGCTCATATTGAAAATGAACGAGTATTTGACATAAAACAAATTCAATGACATTAGGACAGGACAACGTCTGTGGGGCCAGCTAGTGCATATATATAAATTTGAACGAATAGTGTTTTTGGCATCTGGGGACCTCAAAACAAAAAGTTATTATGGTCTCGGGCTTAAGTCTCACCATGAGACATCCGGTAATAGCTTCTTCCCTATAGGAAAAATTCGCTCAAATTAAATCGTTTCCTTTACTTACTCTTCTTTACATTTTTATAGTAATTGAGGGGCCATAAATGTGAATTTCGGTTGAATGTTTATATTGTTTAAAGAACCCTTGGCAGTGTTTCAACAATATAGATACACTTAATCCAAGTCTCCATGATTGGAAGCCGACACGAGCAATTTTAGAGTTAAGTCCCATAAGAGCCATGTTAACTTTTCAGGTCGCGTTACCGTACTCCTTCCCAATTGTAAATTTTTTATTAATTTAAAGATTGATTAGTCCTCTAGTGAGTTCATTTTATAATGTTGTTTTTATCTGCAACTTATAAATTTTCGAAAATAAAACCGTAAAACAAACAATGTTGCAACACCAGAGTAGCCGATTCTGTTGTATAATCGAACATGTACAATCACTAGGGAACCCACCTCGCCTTTTTAGTTCGACACGAAACGATTTTTCGCTTGTTTTGATAAAGCAATGGTGAGGCATACAGTTTAGTTTACATTATTTTTTATCAAAACTCCAATATGACTTTCGACAGCCTGCGGTGTTTAAGTCTCAAGCGGGTTATTCAGTGTTTCAGTATGGTAACGCCAAGCAGGGTCGGGGCGAGGGCGAGGGCAGAGGCACAGCTGAGGCTGGGGGTGTCGCAATAGGTCGGTGTCTGCTGCCGCTGCCGTCGCCGCGGGCCGGGGCGGGGGTCATTGCCGACCGTTGGCCAACCACCGCATTGTTCTGGGGCAGGCCTCGTATCGCAGTTTGGCTATGCCGGACTCTCCTTGACTTCCTAATGCTGCCAGCTGACCTCCTAAATCTCGAGCATCGAGTAAAACAGGACGTCGGCTACAGTAAACAAGCATCTGTATGCTCGATTTAATTATCGGTCTCTATACCTATGCAGGCGCCTGCCAGTACGTACTGCATCACTACGTACTGCTTTGTTTGCTTTGGAGAAAACAGTGTTAACAGTTCTTTATCGTTGTTGACAGAGCTGGACCAACGCCTGTTTCGCTGGCAATAGCCGCATGCAACGTTTAAACTGATAACTCTCATACAATACATCGGTCCACAAAAATAAGGGACGTGTATAAGAATTATGTGGCCTTTAGTCAACCCCTGAGCCTATAATTGTGTCTAACGCAGATGTAATGTGAACCAGATGAGTTGGTTTTTTCAACTAGCATCAAAACTGTTTTGACCATGCCTCGAAATCTGAAGTATAGCTTAGATCACCCTTCAGGTCCTTCTGGTACTGTAGAAGGACCTGTTTCAGCGTATCGTCAATGGAAGATATGTAGAACAATATCGGAAATCCAGTCGAATGGAATGATTGGACTTCCAGTCCGTACTTTCAGAGCCTTACTTTATAAGGGTATTGAACAATGAAAAGTGAACTTTCACAACAATTATTTTCCAGGTGTCTTCTACAGTACACTCGTGCAGATGTAATCGGTACGACGACCTACATTCGTCTCCATTCTCTCAGCTCTGTTATGTCACGTGTTTGAGAGGTAGTTCCGGGTGACTTTCGCCGCACATCCGAGCCTCTCTGTCAACCGTATCAGATCCGACACCGCCGCAATCGGCCGGTCAGTATTTAGTATTCATGAGTGAAACCGCCGCGTGTTCGTGTTGTAACGTAGGCCAGGGTGGGATCTCTGCTCCACTACTCGATAATACCTCGCATTGCTGGCACTTGACTGATCGTTACGTGCAGAAAACCTGGATAGCTAAAGGTGTCGGGGGTGATTTCTGTGATGGATTAGTGTCTTGCAGCCAGGTCAGTGAGCAAAAGTAATCCTCGGCCTGTGGTATATCGCAAAATCGACCACAAAACAATGGTCCAGGTATATGTTTTATAGTGGTGAATGTATATTTATCGCTAAACATTCATGTCGCGTTCCAGAGTTTCCTGACTACTCTGATGTGTGCGATGACTACTCTGACTACTCATGTTATGTGCGATCCAATCAGCCAATGCTAGACGCCTGCCTATGAACTGGGAGACCAAAAACTCTGACGTCCTTGCAAATCATCAATTAAATAAATTGGATAGTAATTGGTTATTGGTTATGAGTTTAACCTCTATGAGTTTACATCACATATATTCAAGTCGCGTGTTCAGAATAACCCGTTCGAAATGTCTAATCAAGGTCTAAACCTTTTCTCCGTAGTTTTCAAACCGTGGAATGTGGAGAGCTGGCGTGGGCTGTGTTGTTTGGTAAGTGTAATAAACACAGGAATCCTATACTCTAATACGAGCTATGTCAGTTTGTTTGTTTGCAAAATTTATCTCGAGATCCAGCGGAAGGATTTTGCTGAAAGTTTGGGATTAGGGGCTTTTGGGTCTAACAAATCGATTGGTGAAAACCACTACCTCAGGAAAACTCGTATTTTTCTAAACAACTCATTTTAAAATTGAAAATGTTAACATTGGGCTTATGGAGTTTAAATTCATAATACCGGTTACTATGAATAACAAAAACAAACCATTAAATCAGCTTCTATAAATTAAAATATTGTAAACAGCTGTTTATCATTATGGAAATAAAACCCTACTTGAATGGCAACACAAACTCTTTTTTAGATAGTCGAGTGAGCGCAGCGAACGAGCTAAGCGATTGAGCTCATATTGAAAATGAACGAGTATTTTAAATAAAACAAATTCAATGCCTCTTCTACGGAATCAAACACCGAGCATGGCTCGGTCCCCCGGTACTGTGAATAATATGCCTAGTTCTAGCTTATTATTGTGTAAAACAAAACATGTCGGTTTCAAATCTATGAATAACTATGACAAATTTGATTCATGCGATTGGCCCGTGTATGCTACTGTGACGCCTCGATGTCGTTGGACCATAATTAATTAAAATTAGCTTGATGAGATTAGGCTTGGTTTTTTTTCTTTTTGACAGTGAAAAATGTTTACTCAAAAAATCAAGAAACTCTGAAATTCGTTTTAAAATTCCAGTTATCCATAGGTGTATTTCCATCGTAATATCAACTAATACAATACTAAAGAAAATTACCTAAGTAAAATTCTACAGCTGCACTTACAGAGCAAATTATTTATTTCGAAAGGTAATTTTTAAATTATTACTTTGGATATTTGTATTTGTTGGGTGGCCGATATTGCAGCACGTCGCCGCTGGAATCTGGTTTGCGAGGAAGCGCGACGGCGCGGGCCACAGACCCAGTAAGCGGTGAAAGTGTCGTTATCCTGATAGTGTAATTGGGCCGTTTTGTTACACGAACCCAGCCCCAACCCTCCCCCGCCTCTCCTATCGCCTTGTCGCCGGAAACATCCACGACCCGGATCATCTCGTTTGTTAGTGTGTAACTGTGATAAAAGGCGTTGTGTTTTTGTACAGAATAAGGTAAATGAACGGACAAACAGTCGCAAAGCGTTGTCAGGGTGTGATAACTGGAGAAACTGTTGCCGGAAATAATCGGGATGAACATTAAGAGGACGTTACGTAACATAATTGGGGCTGAATCAGTTGTTTGTGATTTTAGTTTTTTCCTAAGTATGTTCCTGGTTGATGACAAAGAACTTTTACTATCTCCTGACTGAATTTTTCGTGTCAAAAATGGTATTTTATGCGAAATTTGGTAACATTGGTGCAAATTTGCTAAGTGTCTTTGCATCCTTACGTCCTAAAGAAGTTTAATACTTTATTTCTTATGTATTATGCTTTTTGACATAATCAGGAATGCTTCTTGATCAGCCTAAGGACGGCCTAATATTGTCCCATTGAAAGAGTGATTCCCAATTTACGTTATGTTGTTGGTCAAAGACACTTGTGACCTTCCCAGACTTATATATTTTAGGGAGGCTCCTTGTAAATTAAACTCATTATCCTACTTAGCAGGATTTTAAAATTAACTAATAACACTTGACTTGTTGACACAATCAGTTAAAGAAGGGACCAGACAGTCAGAGTTGAGTTTATGTCGCTTTCCAAACAGGTTTGTAAACAAGGTGTGTGATAACATCCCGCCGCCACCTCGCTCCCGTAGCCCGTAGCACCCATGACTGCCTGCTACCGTTCAGCCGAGCTGTAATACTATGTATAGCGTTTAAACTAACAGTACTGGGCCTCATGAATATGTATTGAAGAAATTTATCATCTGTAAGACATATTAAAGCAATATTTGATAAATTGTTTACCATTTTGTTTCTGTGTGCCCCCAAACCAGGGTCCTCGTTTGTCGTAATTGATCAAACTTCGTGAAATAGAGTTGTCGAACGGACGCATTTGACCTACTATTACCTTTCTGGTATGTTAAAAACAAAGATTGAATGGTTCCACCTACATAGATTGTGGTTAAATTCCAAGTTCAAATGACACACTTGTTAAATGGTTTGGGTTTTGTGATCGGCTGACTCACGTTGTTTTTTGATTGACAATGCAGAGTAGGGGCAGCAAGCCGTAAAGTCGTACACCTTATCTCTGACTTTACAATCTCAGTCACACCAGTCACTTATCAAAATAAATGTGGCGAGTCGTTGGCGAAGTGGTCAAGACGACGGACTTCATCGGAACCGTGGCAGCGGCCCTGTTGTCGGTTCGAATCCACGACCTGGCAAGTAAATTCTATCAGTACTTTATTGGGGCTCATCCCTTGCTTTGCTTTATACATTCCACGGTCACATCCGAGGTCATTGTGGACGTAGTAAAGTACGGGAAAAAGAGACTCAACCTAAATAAATAAATCACTTAACCAAATAATCTTTTAATGCAATATGTATTCATATATTCAAAATAAAGAATCCCAAAATGTATATATACAAAATAACCTTGGTAGTCAACGGGATACAAGCCCAATAGATATTTGAATATTTTATTTATAAGTTGTATACACATATAGGAATCATAACCAATACAATATTGAAGAGGGACTTTGTCGAGTAGGCTAACGAGAGGCTCTTACCGGGTATAGACTTGCCAAGCTCCAGGTACTCCTTGACTGAGGGGCTGAGGAACCCCGGCGGGACTGAGGGCTGCTTGGGCGGACCGTTCCTCTCGTCCAGCGCCTGGTCACCGGTGGCGACGTCCACGTCCGGGTCCGGGGCTGAGGGCGCCCTGGGCCTCTTGACCACCCGCCCCTCCTCCTCGCCACCTGACACGGGAACAAGCCGATCAGAGAGACAAAAATTACTATTTCTCTCTTATTTACTGATCAATTTCATTCAAACTTGATATGCTTGTCAATTGACCAGCAGAGTTAATTCGAAATATGTTGCCCCTTAATAACCCTGTGGGGGGGGAATAGGGGGCATTTCCCCTCTTAATACCATGAGTGTAGCAATGGATTCTTTAGTGCCTCCAAAGCAGGGATTTGGGTTGATGTTTTTTAAAACAACTTGTTTACAAGATTTTCTGTACATTCGACCGTGCTTTGTATTCTATATTTAGTAAATAAAAAGTAATTTATTCATTAAAGTTGGGCTAAAAGGGAGAAAGTATGTGTCAGTTTCCTGATACCGTTTATTATATATTAAGAAGATTTGCGGGGCGAAGCCTGCGGGTATCAGCTAGTTAAATCTATAACAAGTTAAATGACACTAATAAAAATACCAACAATAATTTAAAACTGACGTTCCAGTGTTTATTGATAGAAAATAATAAATTGCAAAACAATAATAATGATTGGATAGCTTCTAATCATTGTTACGAAAATCCAGGATGCAACTTTGCCATTGTATCAACACAATGTTATTTCCAGTTTGGCTTGATATATGTCCAGCTAAATTGCAAATGTATGTAATGATCAGCCAGTTTATTTGAATCGGTCTGTCGCACCGTGTAATTTGCATTAGTAGGGTAAGAAGGACACTCCGACACCAGGAGGAGTCAGGAGGAGCACCCCCCCCCCCCCGAGCCCCCCCCCCCCGAGGTCTCGTCTGTGACACTTTGCGAATTTTTTTTTTTGCGAATTTTTTTTTGCGAATTTTTTTTTTGCGAATATTAACCTAACCTAACGTAACCTAACCTAACCTAACCTAACCTTACCTAACGTAACCTAACCTAACCTAACGTAACCTAACGTAACGTAACCTAACCTAACCTAACCTAACGTAACGTAACCTAACCTAACCTAACCTAACCTAACCTAACCTAACCTAACATAACGTAACCTAACCTAACCTAACCTAACGTAACCTAACCTAACCTAACCAAACCCATCCTAACCTAACCTAACCTCGGATCAGTTTTCTGATTGCAGATTCTTGTTCGTCTAGTCGAGCCGAGAAATTTGAGTATCCACAACGTACATTTGGACGATGTAGGGGGGGGGGCTATCTCGGTTACCATAAGTCGGATTTGAATTCTGATTGCAGATTCTTGTTCGTCTAGTCGAGCCGAGAAATTTGCATACCCACAAAGTACATTTGGACGATGTGGGGGGGGGGGGCTATCTCGGTTACCATAAGTCGGATTTGAATTCTGATTGCAGATTCTTGCTCGTCTAGTCAAGCCGAGTAATTTGCATACCCACAAAGTACATTTGGACGATGTAGGGGGGGGGGCGGGCTATAACGGTTACCATAAGTCGGATTTGAATTCTGATTGCAGATTCTTGTTCGTCTAGTCGAGCCGAGTCATTTGAGTACCCACATCGTACACTTTGGATGATGTTTACAAAAAAGGGGCCCGCACCACACTTTTGACCTTTTTTTTTTGCATTTTTGGAATCTCCTCGTCAAGCCGAGTATTCTCAGTACCCACATGACATACTTTGGATAATTAATACAAGAGTTGAACAGGGTAACGCTACAACCAACAGAGCTAGCCCATCAGCGCTTGCGGTCAATTGAACTACCAGTGAATGCAAATTTTAAGGAGAATATAATTGCAATGCTTTGAACATATACTGCATATACCTTCAAGTACTCTGCACCGAGGCAGCTGTTCGCACAACCGACTGACGCGTCCAGTCTACTGTCTGGGAATGCGGATGTTGTAATTTGATACCTCGACTGGAGGGTGCAGGTGTTCACACAAAAAACCGACAAGTTGAGACCTGTCTGGGAATGCGGATGTTGTAATTTGATACCTCGACTGGAGGGTGCAGGTGTTCACACAAAAAACCGACAAGTCGAGACCTGTCTGGGAATGCGGATGCTGTAATTTGATACCCCGACGGGAGGGCGACGCGACCCTTCCAGGAACCCATTATAGTCCGCCCGTATCGAGTTCCATTAGAGCAGGGTGGTCTTTACCCCAGACAGCGGTTGAGAGTTTTTGCCCCGACCTTCTCCGGAATCCATTAGTGGGGATAGTCACCCACATCACCAGCCCTCCCTCAGTTCAGTTCGAGAGTTCAGTGCGTGAAGACGTGTTAGTCCGATCCTGTTCCGTTCTACGCGATTTGTGTTAGTTGCTGATTATCATCATTTGCGATTTGCGATTTGCGTAAAGCACCTTTGAACTATTTAAAACGTACGTGTTGTGCTTTATTGTTTGTGATTATCAAAACTTATAATCCATATTAAAGATGAACGCTACACACGTTTGTACCATTTGTGGTTGTATTTTCGTGCGTAGAAACAATTTGGTGCAACACCACATCAGATTCCACGGCTTGAGACCACAACTACCACCACCAACACCAACGCAGCAAGGTACGTTTTTTGCGTTGCATTATTGTTTTAATCAGACCTAAATGTTAGTAATATAGGAATACGCTATGCAATATAACCGCAGAGTGATACAATTATTTTTATTTAACAGCTTTAACTATTTAGCGCGAATAGAGAACTCTTTGTTTTTTAAATTTAAAATTACATGACTATATCAATATAATTTAATGTTAATAACTTATGTTATTGCTCGCCCCATCAAGTCAAGTCATCAGAGTACCCACATTACATACTTTAAAAAAAAGGTAAGTGTTAAACATTTCACAATCTAATCGTTTTGTGCGTTTGCAGATGGAGAAGCTGCATGTCGAGCCACATTCGTAGACCGGGGAGCTTTAGAGCGTCACATGGAAGCGAACCACCGAGCCATTCCACCCCGGCAGGTGATTGATGCTCCGCAGACGACTGCCTATGACAACCGACACTCCGATGAAGGTGAGAATCCACATTAAAATAACTTTTTCCCCTTGAAACTAAATACCTTTTTTATAATATTTAACTAGGTACATGAAGAAGAATGAGACCGTGACAACTGGTGTACTATTGATTTAATTGCTAGGGGGGAGATTTTCGCTCCCCCTAACACATAATGGGTTAGGGGGAGATTTTCGCTCCCCCATACGTCAGGAATTGATGAAGAATAGAACAAGAATGAGACCGTGACAACTGGTGTACTATTGATTTAATTGCTAGGGGGGAGATTTTCGCTCCCCCTAAAACATAATGCTTCTTTAGGGTTGGCGCAGCTCAATATTGCAGCTACATCCTTAGCCTTGAACCCCGAATCATGAATGTAGACAAACAGTACAGAAGATTACATTCCCTGTTTGAAAAGTGATATTTTTAATTAACAACTCCATTTTGAAATGTGATTCTCGAGAGAGGGGAATTTGTATCTTTAGTTATCCTAATCTGTTTTTTATTTTTATTTTCAGATGAAGGACCGGGTCCTGGCCACCAAACCTGCCACGAATGTGGTCGCCGCTTCCGTCGTGAAGGAAACCTGCGTCGACATGTGGATTCGACCCACAGCAGAGTCCGCAGGCTCATATGCGGCACATGCGGCGCCGAATTCAAGAGGGAAGACAACCTGCGTCGACACACCATGCAATTTCACGGTGATGGTCAAGAACGGAGATTCCCTTGCGCATACTGCGGTCAGGAGTTCAACCAGCTGTTCAACAAGGACCATCATGAGCGGTTCTCTTGCCCGATCATGAAGGACCTGATCCTGAACCGAGTGGCTATGATACAGGATGAACCCCAGCCAGGACCCAGCACGGAGCCACAACCTGGAACGAGCACACACCCGCAACCCGATGATGTTGAGATGACTGGAGCAGGACAGTCAAGCCCCGTATTCTCACTCATTCAACGGGGTTTTCGCAACCGCCTCTTAACCTACCGTCTGCAGCGACCGATGGAGAATCTCGTCACAATCGGAGAAGTGATGGCGTTGTTGATTGTGAGCCTTACGGAGTTGCTTGAGAACACCTTGGTGAAACACCGCAGCATTAAGGTCAACTTGAAGCTGGAGTGTGAATTCCAAAATGTTCACAACAACACCTGCCTGCGCAACTTCAAGACGAAGATGACTCCGCTGACGGTGACCTCGGACCTGAACCAGTACATCACAACAGCTTTTGCGAAGCTTATCAGAGAGAAGGCTGAGTGCGATCATATCGGCTCCGGGTGGACATACCTTCGCGTTCGTGATTTGGAGATCGGCATCAACGAATACACTCCTCTAGGTGAAGATGGTCGAGCTTGGCTCCCACTGCCTACGTCTCTGGAGAACACCCAAGCAGTCGTCAACGTATCGAACGCCGATGAGCGGTGTTTTATGTATGCAGTCCTGGGAAAGTTTGTTCAAGATCACCCCGATAGACCGGCATCGTACACCGACGACATCATCGCCCGATACGATTGGACCGGCCTTCAATTCCCCGTTGCTCTGAAGAGTATCAAGGCGTTTGAGCGGACAAACAACATCAGCATCAACGTCTATGGTATTGATCGCACGTGCGTGGGTCAGAAACCTGACGGACGGCCAAAGTATCAGGACACCGTGTTTCCCTTGAAGATTTGTAGGCAGGAGCGTGAAGACCATTGTGACATTTTGTACGTGACAACGGACGGTGATAGTCACTACGCCTACATCAAAGACCTTGGCCGACTGATCCGTCCACAGCTCACAGCACATATGGGCAGGATATTCATCTGTAAGCGGTGCTTCGCGCACTTTGATAACCGTCCGAACAAGCTTGGTCTGACGGGTGCACAGCGTCTGGAGGAGCACAGGCGATACTGCTCCGCTTCAGCCCCTATTCGCATGGATACGCCGAAAAAGACAGAAATCAAATTCAGCCATCCGGAGTTCACCCGACGCGAGCGTTTCACCATCTACGCGGACTTTGAGTGTGCTCTACTGCCGACCGCGGAGATGGATGAACAAGTCGACAAACCGCACGGAGGAGTAGCCACCCACATCCACATCCCATACGCCTTTGCGTACCAGATCATCGACTCGTACGGACTTGAGGAGTTTGAGCCTCGAGTCTACTTCGGGGATGATGCGTCAAAGACATTTATGGAGATGTTGAAAACTGATGTTGAGCGATTGTGGAACTTCCTGTACGAAGCAAGAAATCTGCGCCCTGTCCTGACCCCAGCCGAAACGATGCAGTACAACTCGACAGCGAATTGCTACCTCTGCGGATCGGCATTTTCAAGCGAAGACCCAAAGGTTCGTGATCACAACCACGCGCCGCCCTACGAGTTCCGTGGCGCTGCGCACAGATCATGTAACCTACGCTACAGGGAGCAGCGAGTAGTCAACTGCTACTTCCACAATCTCTCCAACTACGACGCTCACTTCATAGTGCGGGAGTTGGCGGTCGACCCTGGTGATGTTGAGGTGTTGGCTCACACGGAAGAGCGGTACATCGCTTTTACGAAGCGGTTCCTGTTCGACCGAGCAGCGGCACCGGTTGGGATGCAAGGGCGTGGAAAAAGACAGCCAGGATTCAGAGTCAGGTTCCTCGACACCTACAGGTTCCTGGCTTTGAGCCTCGCCAGCCTCGCAGCCGCACTTCCACCAGCTCAACTCTTGGAGACGAGGAAGAGATTCCCCGAAGACCACCTCTTCGATCTAGTCCGTAGGAAAGGCGTGTTCCCGTACAACTTTGTAACGTCGAACGCCGTATTGGAAGATACTACGGAACTGCCTCTGCAGCGAGATTTCCACAACGACCTTACCCTGGAGGACATAACGGATGCAGACTACGAGCATGCTCGCAACGTGTGGGAAACCTTCGGTTGTAGGAACCTCAAGGACTACGCCGAGAAGTACCTGCGCTGTGACATTGCGCTGTTGACTGACGTCTTTGAACGCTTCAGGGACACGTCGATGGCTGAATACGAACTAGACCCTGCGCACTACTACACCCTTCCGTCATACGCCTGGGATGTCATGTTAAGGACCTGTCGAGTGGAGCTTGATACGATACAGGACTTTGATATGTACCTCTTCTTCGAGCAAGGCATCAGAGGAGGTATTTCCCAGGCGATCACCAGACACGCCAAGGCCAACCATGATGGATGTCGCCCTGAAGATCGACGACCTGAAGAGCCAACGAATCACCTGCTATACTTGGACGCCAACAACCTTTACGGTTGGGCCATGTCCCAGTGTCTTCCACAGGGGCACTTCCAATGGCTCAGCCGAGAGGAGATCTCGTCCCTGGATATTGCATCGTTGGACCCCGAAGGACCCACCGGCTATGTCTTGGAAGTTGACCTTCGCTACCCCGCCCACCTGCACGACCTTCACAAGGATCTCCCCTACTGCTGCGAGACCAAACGTCCGCCAGGAGGGAAATTCAAGAAGCTCGTTACGACTCTGGATGATAAGAAGAACTACATCTGTCATTACAGAATCTTGCAACAGGCGCTGGAAAACGGACTGGAGCTTGCGAACGTGCATCGCGTCATCTCGTTCCGTCAGTCTCGGTGGTTAGAGAGCTACATCCTAATGAACACCGAACTGAGGAAGAAGGCCAAGACCAAGTTTGAGCAAGACTTTTTCAAGCTTATGAACAATGCGGTCTTTGGCAAGACGATCGAGAATGTTCGCAAGCGAATGAACTCTAAGCTGGTGTGTACGCCGGAGATGTTCAGGAAGTACGTAGCCAAGTCAAACTTCCTGGACCGAACCTACTTCAACGATGACGTCGCCATTGTACACATGTCGAAAGTCAATATCGTCCTGGACAAACCGCTCTACGTCGGAATGTGTGTCCTCGATCTGAGCAAGTGGCTCATGTACGACTTCCTTCGAAAGATGAAGAACCGCTACGGTGATCGTCTGAAGGTTGACTACATGGACACTGACAGTTTCGTGTTCGACATCCAGACTGAAGATGTTTATAAGGACATGTTGGAGCATCTGGACGATTTTGACACCAGTGCGTACCCCCGAAACCATCCCTGCTACAGCCCCATAAACGCAAAAGTCATCGGAAAGTTCAAGGATGAAGCAAACGGTCTTCCGCTGCTCGAGTACCTCGGTCTTCGCTCGAAACTTTATTTCATGGACATTGTCGAGTTCGAGGAGAGGACCGAAGATGACGAGTTGCAGGTCATGACAGTGAAGCGCGCCAAGGGAGTCGCTAGAGGTGTTGTAAAACACAATCTAACCTCTGACGACTATCGGGAATGCCTCTTCAATGGCGTTTTGAAGAGAACCATCAACACCAGGTTCCAGTCCCGAAACCACCGCGTCTTCACAGTCCAAGTCGACAAGCTATCCTTGAGCTGTAACGATGACAAACGCTACATCCTTCCGGACGGTGTAAATACACTGCCTTGGGGACATGTTGACGTGCCACCTCAGCCCGAAGACATCCCTCAAGACGATGAAGAGGCGGAGGATGAGGAGCGTTGAGTGGTTGTGTCATATTACCAAAGACCCTGACTTGACTTGTAAATTATTTTGCTAAACCTAGTCATTAGTTTGTATCGAGTCTCGTAAAACTTAGAAATGTGCTCCTTTGTTCTTTTTGTTCTAGTCGTTAGTTTGTGTCGAGTCTCGTTTTGCTAGCCAAACACAAATGTTCAGGAGCACATACTCGATGTAAAATATATATAAGGTGTGTAAATAAATAGCCAAATTGTTCGTATATACATTTGTCTTTTTTTTCCTCCCCTCACATAGTCTTAAGATTCAAAAGTAAACTACCAATTCAAATGTCTGACTACTTGCTAAAAGTGTAATTGCTAAAGGAGGCTAGGATATGAATGTTACTTTAGAATCATTGTATGATAGGTATGTCCAAAATTGGGTCAGACCTAGTGTTTTCACCAACACGCAAGGGGGGTGAAAGGGGGGTGTATCGATACACCCCCCTTTCACCAACACGCAAGGGGGGTGAAAGGGGGGTGTATCGATACACCCCCCTTTCACCCCCCTTTGCAGTATGTGTTCAAAGCATTACATTCATCTTTTACGTCAAAATTTGCATCCAATATCTGTTTTGCTCGTTCAATATGTGTCTGTCTGACTAATTGCTAAAAGTAAATACTAAAGGAGGCGAGGATGGGAAATAATAAGAATGTTTCTTTTTTTATTCTGAGTACACAACTAGTTTATTGAGAAAAATGCAAAATTTCAAAACTCAATTGGTATACATTTGTGCAAAGAGTCTTCTGATCAGTGCATCGTTGTGGCCGACAGAAGAGTGTTCAAAGAGCTGCACAAAGTCCTTCATCTTCATGCCGTAGTGGGTGCGGCAGTACAGGAATACAAGGCAGTATTGACCGCAGACCAGAGTGTTGTCACTTTGAAGGCGATGTTCGTTGTACAGGTAGCGACGAGCGTTGCGTCTCAGGAATCCTTGGTAGAATTGAAGATGTGGCGGTTGACCGTAGCTGTCAAAGAATTCAATTATTCCTCCTCCTTTGTTAAGGTAGAAAGCGACCCAGTGAGTGCCGTCTTCATTGTGTGGATCAGTGTTCACAATCATAGCAGTAGATGGTGAAATATAATGGGGCAATTGATCCGCAGCGTAGACACCAACATTCTGTACGGGCAGTTTAGCCATACACTTTTGAATCTCTAAGGTATTCATTCTACTGTGTCGACGCCACAGTCAGTAGTAGGAGTAGTAGTGCTAGTAGCAAAACAAAAGCAGGAACTGGTATCACTCTCACCATCGTCAGCGTAATCATCAGCGTCAGCGATATTTGTACTTAGATGTAACCAACTGCGTAATGTGATGCAATTGGCTAGAGCGCATCGTGTGTGAGCTGTTCTGTGGTGGCGACATCGCACTGCGTTTGTTGATAGTAGACTGTTGATTGACGATAGTGATCCGCAGCCAATATCGTTGATATCCATGACATTAGTAGTACAGTGATCCGTGATGAAATTGTATCGTACAAACTCTTTTTTCTCAGCACCTTTGACGTAGACAATCGGTCGTTTGGCGATACATGCACGTAACTTTTCCTCTAGCACATGATGCCAGATATCACCTTGGTCCCATTCCAATCCGTGACAGTGTTTTGTGAGCCAATAGCTTTCACGCAGTTTCTCTTGTGATAGGAAATCTCGACTGAATGGTGATTTGGCGATATGATGCATTAGCAGTGTTCCACTGACCAATTCCAAGACGCACACTTCCTTCAGAATGTAGTCATTTGCGTTGTCCTTGAAACATTGAAAATCCACAATAATTGGAGATGCGGAATTTTTACGCGGTACTCTGCATAAACGATCCATCTTGTGCGAATGTTGGTTGTTGACTGAGGAGGAGGACGCCGCCGCCGACGATCTAACCACCAAAGTCCGCAGACACGTTGCGATGACGATCGATTTCGATGACGTTGTCAAACTCTGCGTATACCAGACAGTTGACAGTCTCTGTGAGCCCCGTGTCGAAAGCAATCTCCATACGCACACTGCCGTTGCGCACTAGGTTCCAATGAGTTGTGTCGCTTGCTGACATATCAGGTGTTAGATCGAATGCCATCAGACAGTATCCATCGTCGTAATCGTCTCTATTTATGAGATTACCAGCATCGCTAAAGTGTATGCCGGAGCCTGAAAACAGACTGTGATACGCCATCACGTATTTTCCCTTGCCGGTTTCGTAGTGTGGTTGTAGCGGTTTGGACGGCACTTGTTCACCGTCCACGTACAGCGAGAAGTAGTTGGTTTTGAAATTTTGAAAGTTAAATGGATTCTTTTTTAAATCGCCATTATAAGCGGCGTTGGTGACCAGTCCGACAATGATTCGTTTCGGCACTTGACCTAGAAACACATTGTCCAAAGTTTTGCTCCTCACTCCAAACGGCAGTGTGAATGTTTTCAATTCCACTCTAGTGATTGGGTATTTAGCTGTGCCGGTCTGAAGCGTCTTGCTGTGCGCCAACAGTACAGTGGGGCTAACTTTACACCTTCGTATCCAGAGATTCGCATCAACAATGTGCACCTTGTAGTCACCATCATCCGACATAATGGAGAAGGAATCTTTTGATCGGATCAGTTTAAAACGCAGTTCCACACCGTTCAACAGGAACTTGTTCTGATTACACATGTCCACATGTAGGCGACCGAGCATATCGATTTCACGACTTTTATTTGTCATTTTTCGTCTCGCCTTTAGTCCATCGTTATCGTCCAGAGTATTGTCCATGTGGCCGGCATCGTCCGCGTTCCACAATCCACATGTTAAATGTGATTTCCTAGCATCATAGCCGTAATTCAGCAATGTTTCAATATACGCTCGATATGCATAAGTGTTGTTTTGTGGTGTGACCAGTTTCTGATTCATACTCATATCGACTTGACTGAATAACGTGTGCAGCCAATTGTTGACTGGGCCAATTTTGTTGGATTCATCGGCATCTGCGATTGCCGCTCCTGTCGACTTGACAATAGACGCTGTAACTTCCAACATTGTTTGCGAAAGATCGGTGTATTCTTCGCCGTTGCCGGGCACAACAAACTCGATGGGCGAATCATCAGTCAGTGTGGAGATTGGTTTGTACTGAATCCATTTGCCGCTCTCGATACTGGTCTGCGTCGGCGGTAGGGAGAATAAGTCCAATTCCGTCTTGACGCATTCACACGACTTTTGATGTAGAAACGACATTGCTAGCGTGTGTGTTAATTGAATATATCACGTACGGAAGTTCTCCTCACTGCTTTCCTCGTCTTCCTCGTCTTCTTCCTAACTGTCCTTCTCTTCTTGCTGCTGCTCTTGGATGACGACGCCGACCTTCCTCGAAGGAGTTTCGTCAAAGACTGCGGTGTGACACGACGGCCGCCGAACATGGCGCGCTTCGCGTTCCTCTTACGCGAGAGTCTCGCGTTAGTCTTTCGCGCAGGAGTAGCGCGTCGGTGTTTCGTGGTATTCTTTCGCGTTACGCGACGGTGTTTCGCGCGAGAGCCGCTGCCGCCACTTAGCACACGTTGAAGTTTGCCATCCGCCCTGCGTTTTAGCGAGTCTGTAAACTGGCTGAAATGATCTCTAGCGGCTTCTTTGGGATCCCGCTGGTGCATGGCCATGTCGCCCAAGAATCCAACACCGGATTTCAACGCCTCTTTGGCCACAGCAGAGGCTCCCGACTTGAGCAGCGGTGTGATGGTGCGGAACATACCGCCTAGGAAACTGCCAATTCCATGTCCGCGCTGGTAGGGTGCACCGCGAAATACCCTATCGATACTGCCGCCGGTCTGCTGCAACTGTTGGCGACGGTAGTAAGCCAAGTAGGGATCGTTTGTATTCATAATTGCTGAGCTACTCTTTTGAAATGAAGCTTCACGTACGACGTCCCAAAGAGGAATGACGCTTTTTTACTAGCGTGATCCCTTAGGTCAATATCGATCGTTTCAAATGTTCCTTTCATAACTGGCGCATAATGAGGACTGATGAAATGCACAGTCTTATGCGCGCCGTGTGTGTAGTTATCTCTGTCAATGTTGATAATCTTCAAAAGCGGCGCTGTAGTGTCGCCAATCAGCTGCGGTTCAATCAGATCACAATACACGTACAAGTGTGTCGGCAGTCCCATAGTCAGATTTGGTGGCCATATCGCTGTGAGGTCATTTGTCAAAACGTTCTCGTACGGATCGAAACCCAACTGGAGAGACAGCGCTTCGGTGAAATGCACTTTGCTTATACCGTCCACCATTGTCGTGATCTTGACTCTGTCCTGCTCTTTGTCATACTCAAAGTACAAGTACTGGGTTACATCCTTCGCTTTATTGATCATTTTCAATAAATCGGTTATGTTCTTGTAATAACCGGGTTTCATCTTTAGCATAATGTGCTCGACACTGAGTGTGACGGGAATACTCGGCAGAACGAGTTTATAGTCGAGCCAAATACACGATTCCTCGTCCACAGTCATAAAGGAGCATGGATAATGCGCTTCGACCAAAGCCATCTCCCACTCGCCATCGCCTTCTAATCGAATTTGTCTCGGCAGATGTGTAGTGTACTTGGACACTGTGTTTTTTGGAAAATAATCCTTTGAGCTGTTGCTGGGCAATGTCAAATAGAACTGGTTGCTATTAGGCATTTTGCAAATCTTGCGCTCCTACCCAAGAATTGAACTCGTCTCCGTAACCTGCCCACTTGACGAAATAACGCTTACTGCGACCACGACCCTTAGCGTCTAGTATTTCAGCAATCTTGAACAGATGGTCGTTGTATATTGTCACTTTTTGTAATTCGTATTCGTAAAACTGACCAGTCACTTGTTCACCGTTGAGATCCGCCAAAGTGTACATTGGCAGAGGCATCAATGTGTTTACACGACGCACCACAAACACTTCTTTACTCCAATTAGTCTCGTAACCTTTTGCGAATGTACCCTTCTCCTTAGATATGCGCACTGTGGTGCCAACTTTCAGTTTTGCCTTAACACGACGCGGCATCTTACCGAACATGCGACGCCATACCTGATGCAATATTCGCTTGTTGTCGACAGTCACATCGACTGGCCGTATTCTGTTGCCTAGACTCTTGTGAGCGCTGTTGTTGTATGCGCTAACCAGTTTGTCCAACGCATCTACATAACGATATGTGTTTTTGTAAGTCAAATATCGCCACATGCGTGTTTTCAAAGTGCGATTCACGCGTTCCACTACGGCCGCTTTAACATCTGGGTTTTGTGTAGTGACATAGATGATTCCGTATTGTTTGAATAACCTTTTCGTCTTGGCACCTGTGAATTCAGTACCTTTGTCGGTTTGTAAACAGCGAGGTGTGTCGGTCGCTTCGGCAAATATCTCCTCGAAAGCGTTGGCCACTTCAGCTCCTTCTTTCCGCCTCAACGTTCGCACATACAGGTGTTTGCTAAACACGTCTATTACAGTCAGTAGGTAGTTGACGCCGTCGTTGTGTTTACTAAGACCACGCATATCGTTCAAGTCCGCTTGCCACAATTCAAATGGACCATACACTATGTAAGGATTGCGCGGGAAACGCTTGCGTGCTGGTTTGTGCAATGTGTAAGTGTCCTGTGTTTGTAACCATTCAATCACTTTGCGTTTTGAAACTGGTTTTGCAGCTCGCGCTAAAGGAGCTACACCGCCATACGACGAAGGTTCGATGGGATTGTAATACAAACGCTCCATAATACTGAAAACCTATCCTGTGTACGTTTCCCACTTGTCCAAATTTGACGACGGCTTGTTTCTAGTTAGAAGATCAAACTGCTCTGTCGGTGTAGATGTTACACGTTTTCCTCTAGCCGATCGTAGTCGATTTACTAGCGGTGTTCTCAGTATTGATTCAGTTGATGTGTCTTCCACGTCATCGTCTGATCCTTCTCCTCCTGTGAATGATGATCGATATTCGGCATTTATTTCCTTTAGTGCTCTTAGATTATTCATATAGTCCTTTGGCACGTTCATCGCTTTCAATGCGTTGAGCACTTCCCGCCATCCTGGCGGTATGTAATCACGCATACGCACCTTTACTATGCAATTTAAGATATCCACTAGATTTGAGTCTGGGATTTTTACACCGTTGATGTACACTGAATAGCCACTGTCCCATCTGATTAAGCTGCCGTCACGTTTCATGAAACGTAAAAGATTGCGGGCATCAGATCTGTAAGTTTTGGAAAACGTTTCCACAATCTCTTCCACTGGACCACCTTCCGCAGCGGGGTGCGCTCGTCGACTATGTTCAATCCCACCCGTCTCCACGATTGGTATGCTAATCGGTTGGCGTCTATTCTCTGCAATATGCAAGAAGCGATGTAACGCTTGTTTGTACAATTTCCACTTTTCACTATCGTCCATACGTTTGTTATTCAATATTTGTTGCATCTCCGCGTCGAGGCTGTTTTCACTGGATAGATTAGTCGGTCTGTTATCCGTAGCATTTGATTGCAGTCGATCAATCAACTCTTGCGGCACAACTACCATCTTCTTTGCATGTTCCATTTCTGTGCTAATGACTAGCTACTTTTCTAAAGTGTAACTTCACGCACGACGTTCCAAAGTGGAATGGCAAATGATTACCAATGTTATCTCTTAAGTCAATTTCCACACTGTCAAAAGATCTATTCATAACAGGCACATAGTGCGGATCGATGAATGATGTTGATTTATGCAATCCGTATACATAAGTAGACGTGGATATATTGACAATTTTCAATAACGGTGCGACTGTATCACCGACCATCTGCGGCTCGACTAAATCACAATACACGTACATGTGTGACGGTAAGCCAAGACGAATGTTGGGCGAACGGATGCTTTTGTTAACTGCATCACCTTCCAGCGTCAATTCATTCGGATCGAACCCCAATTGAAGCGCTAACGTTGGACTTAATGTAATTTTTCCAACATCAGTTCCCATCGATACTTCAATGAATTTGTTGTATGAGTTTTCAACGGTGAACTTCACACCAAAAGTAATCGCTAGTTCTTGTGAATTGATATGATCACACAATTCTTGAATATTTGCGTAATCACCAGTCTTCAATTTAATTCTGTGGTTTTGTTTTGGAGTAGCAGACACTACCGGTGTTACATCGGCAGTGCTGTCCATAACCCGCGCCAACGCTTCTATGTTCACTTTTGCTTCCTCTTGCGGTTGTATGCAAATGTCAATTGTTTCGTCATTACCGACAGATAGAAATGTCATTGGATAGTGCGCTTCCACAAGTGCAATTTCCCAGTCGCCAGCGTCCAGTTGAATAGCTCTCGGCAAATGTGTTATATAATTTGCAACTGTATTTTTCGGATAATACTGCATCGAACTGTTGCTGGGCAGTGTCAAATAGAACTGATTGTTGATGCCAGCCATTTTTATCTACTCAGTGCTGCTTGTAGTACTGCGCTCAAGAGTAATGGTATAAAGATTCCACCGCCTTTTTGTATGAGATACTTTCGTTTCTTGGACCAGCCTTCGCCGCGTTTCACCAATCTACGTAGCGTCGCCTTGTGTTTGCTTAGCTGACTTTTACTCTTCTTCGCCAGAGGAACGTTACCTCGCAACACGTTGTATGCGCACTCACACACTGAGCGAATGCGGCTCTTGTCACACACCTTTAACAGTGCCTTCCGCTCCTTGGGTGTTGCGTGTATGAAAGCCGTAAGCAGAGCTGCGTCCTTCCGCAAGCACGACATGATTACTACTGATGGCGAAATTACCTTTTCTTTGGCAAGTACACATAGTTGGTAGAATCGTCTGGAAATATGCAACTTCGTATTCGCATATTTTCGTCTGTTGATTGTTTCAAGTCTATCAGTAGGTAGCCGTGTGGATTCCTCGTAGCGTCAGCGTACGCCTCCTCGATGAATTTCGGGCTGTCTGGATATATTTGTCTGGCCAAGTACCTAATCTGAACTCTATCTCTAGGATTCTTAAAACACACAATGTAATGCGCATTCAGTGAGATGTCCCTCTGCCCGCGTCCTTGATGAAACAAATTTTGTGTAATGAAAAACACACTAATGTTGCGATGATGGCAACCTTTTGTGAAAAGATCCACCACACGGTTGTCGGCCTCACGCATCATATCGTCTATAATCACAAGTATCGGCTCGTTACCAGAAAAATCCTCCAAGTTTGGTAGACCTTCTACGTGGTTAATGGTGACATTTTTCGAGTCACCACCACCACCATCACCACCACCACTACCATAATGCCAGTTTATACTGGTAAATGGCGTGTCACACATTTCTGTAATGTGTTTTATAAACTTTGACACAAACTGAGACTTGCCACAACCCGAAGGTCCCGCCACAATGGCTGAGAAAGGATGTTTCCACATCAAGCCCATGATTACTACTGAGCTACTAAACACCTCACAGTTACCATACTCACACTCTTAAACTTACTACCAAAGGACATTTTTGGGGTTAAGTGAAATAAATAACACAGTGGTTATGTTCTGAACGTGACTATAAGTATTGACTACGAAAACTAATTTACAAAGGTATTAACATAATCTTCAAGTCTTGCTTTACATAAACTCCAACGGTGTGAAACTGCTATTGGAACCCCTCGGGCTGCGCTTCACCAAGCGAAGGCGTTCTCCAAACCCGCTGTTGTAGCGCTCGATGTCGGTGTTGCTCAGGACCTCGTTGAAGCGCCTAGGCAGGTAGACTCGCAGAAAGAAGTCGTCCCCGACCTGCCCCTCCAGGATCACGATGATCGTCTCGCCAAAGGGTGTGATGGCTCGCTCCATCGCAGTGATGAGATAGCCGCATTCCTCTCGGAGATCGGCTATCCTGGTGTAGAGCGGAGAGTCAGACTTGCAGTTGTTGAGGGTAGCTCTCAGGTCCGCGGTTGTTGCAGTGCCGTTCAAAATCGAAAACTCTGGCTTGAAAGTGCTGCTGCTCGACATCTCTAGTAGTAGTAGTTGGAGTAGGTCTATGTGAGGTGGTGGTCTGGTGGCGAATGATGTTCAATCGGGCGGGGCCCCGCCTTATAAACCCTCGCCGCCATTTTCTTCTACGTGGGTGGTCCGAAGGGTCGGGCGCAGGTGTTCACACAAAAAACCGACTCGTCGAGACCTGTCTGGGAATGCGGACGCTCTAGTTGAATGCCGGCGCCACTCGTTGTTTCTTCCTCACAGCTCGCTTCTTAGGCATTGGCTGCGAAACTGCACTGCGTTGTGTAACAGTTTGAGTTAAGCCTGTAATTTTCGGTACTCCTGTTGATTTATAGATCCACATGTTTTCCACTTTATCAACTACTTGTTTAACACTTTGGTGCATTTCACCATCTTTGTCCAAAAATAAACCGCACATGAACACCATATCTGTACCATCGAACATTTCCATTTTCAATAAAATTTGTCCTTTGTTTCCTGGGTTTTGAACTGCGAAAGTATTCCCATCGTCCATCCATGACACTATGGGAGAATCATCTGTTGGTTTTGGCACCCATCCTGGTTTCTTGGTTTCCACTTCGATGGGAGTTGGTCTCCTTCGTCTCTTGCAGGCAGTTGTCGGTTTTACAAATGACGACTGAGGTGATGCCAACGTCTGATCACTAGCATTATTGTTCATAACCTCAATCTCCTGAATAAACGATTTGATATAGTCGTCCGCAGAAGCGTAAGCGTCCATGTTCACGTCCTTACCGTGTGACTTCAACCGTACTACTGACTGGTGGTGCGTCTGCTCACCCTTGAAGTAAACTGTATGCACTCGCTGTCAGACAATATTTCTGTTTGGCGTTCGCTTTTATTCGCCCGCTGAAGTCAACTGTTACGTTACGGTGACGATCGATCTCGATGACGTTGTCCAGTTCGGCGTACACTATACAGTTGACGGTCTCGGACAACGCTTTGGAGAATCCGATTTCGATACGTAGATTACCGTTGCGCAGGAGATTCCAGTGACTCGACTCAGCCGCGGACATGTCCGGTGTCAAGTCGAACGCCATAAGACAATTACCGTACGGATAGTCACCTCTCTTGATCTCATTACCTGCGTCGGAGAACTGGATTCCGGTGCCAGTGACCAATGTGTAATAAGAGAGTATATACGTCTCACTGTTCAATGTGTAAACGGGCTGTAACGGTTTGGCCGGTACTTGTTCACCGTCCACGTACAATGCGAGATAATTCATATCGTAGTGTTGAAAGTTGTAGGGATTCTTCTTGAAATCTCCGTTGAACGCAAGATTACTGACCAGTCCAATTATCACACGTTTCGGTAACTGACCGAGAAATGCGCTGTCTAAAGCTTTACTCATTATACCGGAGGGTAGTGTGAAGGATTTCACTTCTACACGCGTGATCGGATACTTGGCCGTGCCGGTCTCGAGAGTTTTGCTGTGCGCCAACAATACGCTCGGATTGATCTTACATCGACGTACGAAAAGACTAATCTCTTTAATTGTCACCTTGTAGGTAGTTAGCGTTTTGGACATTATACAAAACGAGTTTCTGGATCTGTTAAGTTGCAATCGCATCTCGACACCGTTCAACATGAATTTGTTCTGATTGCACAGATCGATGTGCAATCGACCGACCATATCGCAAACATCGCTTTCTTTCGTGTGATCGCGACGCTTTTTCAATCCCTCGTTCAATTCGTCACAATCGTCCATTAGTCCGGCCGAATCTTCAAAAAACAGCTCGCTAGTCAGGTGCGAATTCTTCGCACTACATCCGTAGTTCAATAGGTTTTCCAAGTAGGCACGGTAAGCGTACGTGTTGTTTTGTGGTGACACCAGTTTATGATTGAGATAGAGATCCACTTGACTGAATATCGAGTGGAGCCAATTGTTCACCGGGCCCACCTCTTTAGCAGGTTGCCCACCGTCCGCTTTAGTGTCGTCCTGTTTCACAATAGCGGCTTTCACGTGTAATAACGTTTGTGTCAGGTCCGTGTACTCGTCACCGTGACCGGGTATTACAAACTCTATTGGCGAATCGTCCGTCAGCGATGAGATCGGTTTGTATTGAACCCATTTACCGCTCTCGATGCTGGTCTGCGTAGGCGGTAACGAAAACAAGTCCAGTTCAGTCTTCACACATTCACACGATTTCTGATGAATAAACGACATTGTTATCGAATTAATGTAGACGTCCGTCTTCGAAGAAGTCTATCAAGAGACTGTGGCGTGTCGCGACCCGCGCACCGCTTAGGGGGAGATTTTTGCTCCCCCTAACACATAATGGCTTAGGGGGGAGATTTTCGCTCCCCCATACGTCAGGAATTGTTGAAGACTAGAACAAGAATGAGACCGTGACAACTGGTGTTCTGTTGATTTAATTACTAGGGGGAGATTTTCGCTCCCCCTAACACATAATGGGTTAGGGGGAGATTTTCGCTCCCCCATACGTCAGGAATTGTTGAAGCCAAAAACAAGAATGATACTGTGGGTGTTTGACAACTGGTGATTTATTGCTCGGAATTCGATACGGGCGGACTATAATGGGTTCCTGGAAGGGTCGCGTCGCCCTCCCGTCGGGGTATCAAATTACAGCATCCGCATTCCCAGACAGGTCTCGACTTGTCGGTTTTTTGTGTGAACACCTGCACCCTCCAGTCGAGGTATCAAATTACAACATCCGCATTCCCAGACAGGTCTCAACTTGTCGGTTTTTTGTGTGAACACCTGCACCCTCCAGTCGAGGTATCAAATTACAACATCCGCATTCCCAGACAGTAGACTGGACGCGTCAGTCGGTTGTGCGAACAGCTGCCTCGGTGCAGAGTACTTGAAGGTATATGCAGTATATGTTCAAAGCATTGCAATTATATTCTCCTTAAAATTTGCATTCACTGGTAGTTCAATTGACCGCAAGCGCTGATGGGCTAGCTCTGTTGGTTGTAGCGTTACCCTGTTCAACTCTTGTATTAATTATCCAAAGTATGTCATGTGGGTACTGAGAATACTCGGCTTGACGAGGAGATTCCAAAAATGCAAAAAAAAAAAAAGGTCAAAAGTGTGGTGCGGGCCCCTTTTTTGTAAACATCATCCAAAGTGTACGATGTGGGTACTCAAATGACTCGGCTCGACTAGACGAACAAGAATCTGCAATCAGAATTCAAATCCGACTTATGGTAACCGTTATAGCCCGCCCCCCCCCCTACATCGTCCAAATGTACTTTGTGGGTATGCAAATTACTCGGCTTGACTAGACGAGCAAGAATCTGCAATCAGAATTCAAATCCGACTTATGGTAACCGAGATAGCCCCCCCCCCCCCCACATCGTCCAAATGTACTTTGTGGGTATGCAAATTTCTCGGCTCGACTAGACGAACAAGAATCTGCAATCAGAATTCAAATCCGACTTATGGTAACCGAGATAGCCCCCCCCCCCTACATCGTCCAAATGTACGTTGTGGATACTCAAATTTCTCGGCTCGACTAGACGAACAAGAATCTGCAATCAGAAAACTGATCCGAGGTTAGGTTAGGTTAGGATGGGTTTGGTTAGGTTAGGTTAGGTTACGTTAGGTTAGGTTAGGTTAGGTTACGTTATGTTAGGTTAGGTTAGGTTAGGTTAGGTTAGGTTAGGTTACGTTACGTTAGGTTAGGTTAGGTTAGGTTACGTTACGTTAGGTTACGTTAGGTTAGGTTAGGTTACGTTAGGTAAGGTTAGGTTAGGTTACGTTAGGTTAGGTTAATATTCGCAAAAAAAAAAATTCGCAAAAAAAAAATTCGCAAAAAAAAATTCGCAAAAAAAAATTCGCAAAAAAAAATTCGCAAAAAAAAAAATTCGCAAAGTGTCACAGACGAGACCTCGGGGGGGGGGGGCTCGGGGGGGGGGGTGCTCCTCCTGACTCCTCCTGGTGTCGGAGTGTCCTTCTTACCCTACTTGCATTATTACAGGACAACATAAAAGATAAAACTTATTGTATTTTTCCTTGTCGTTGTTAAAATGACCGTCATTAATTGTCGACGTTGAAACCTCAAAATGTAATTTCCAGTCGAAACGCCCACTACTCGAGATTGCGAAAGGTTCGTTGAGTATCAGACCGTCGGGGTCACGCCAGATATTCCTCCCACACAATGAAACGCCCCATTTTTATCAAGCCAGATGTTTGCAAACAAGGCTGACCTTAGCCGGACTCTGGGTGAAGGGATCCAGGACCGCAACCTTGCCTCCATGCCTCCTGTCCAGGCCTCTCCCTGTTTCAGTGCTTCCTGCTCGCTGCTTACAGTTGAGGCTTTTTAACTTGGTTCCACATTCAACTGATTACTAGTGTATTAGCTGGCGCTCCAGACACCGAGTAAGAAGAATTGAATTACACTGTACTCGACTGTGTTGCGTATCTTATTCGCGTCATTTCTGCACCTTCGATGTAGTTCAAGTACTTCCACTTCTAGTTGACGATTCAGCATCCCAGGAACTCATTGTCTGTTACCGAGTGGAGAGTACGAGATAGCGATGCGGATCATCAGATAATTTATACCATCAAACCTATTTTGGCCCCGAGACCATATTGTCTACATATAGTGATGTTTTTATGAACCCAAATCCCTAATCTATCTCTAACCTCTTTCGGTTTGTTTTGAGACAAGTTTTAGCGACGCAAACACTTCTGAGGAAAAATTGTCGAAACTCTAAAATATATTCGACACCCTGGGGAATCGAATCCTGGTTTCTCCTAACTGAAACAATTATACGTCAGCAACATACATTTATGTTCGAAATCTATTATTTTTCTTGAAGTTAATTTCACTAAATCTACATAAAATGCAAACTGGTTAAAATTAAAATTACTCGTTTTCTAAAAAGGACCAAGAGATACAGTAAAATAACTCGAAAGGTGCAGTAACATCATGTATGGATTGCCAGTTACAATTAATTATGTGTTTTAATTTCGCTTGTTATATTTTTTTGGGGAAGTTAACATTCTTCAAACCTTTCTCTTCACGATAATTAGCCAGGTTTTATTTCCATTTGTTTTGTATATTTTGGACTCATGTATTTATTTAAATGAATACATTAGTTTTAAAATCTCTGTGTTTAGAATTATCAGACTTTTACAGGATTGTTGGTAATTCCTCACAGAAACGATTTCAAAAATCTTTTTCTCGAGACGCTGTGTCAGTCTATGGTACAGGTCGATTCAACCTCGGCGCCGACTAGTAGTTATCCACGACGAATCGCTGCTGATTACTTGCCCATTATCTACACTTTGATTTACCGTCACATGCACCGTGACTTGAGAAGTGTGAGCCTGCATAATATGCAGACTGTGTTCACCCCAGGAGTTCAACATTTGTGTGGGCTTCATTTTGCGGTAAACCTTCTGAACTGTATCTGATAATGGGCAACGATATGATCCTATACATTAATATGCTAGGGGGGTTTTAGTCACAGTCATTCATCGATAATGGCTGAACGGATTTTTATTTGACTGAGGTGTCAAATAAAATTTTTACGTAGATTTGCCAATACGCCTCTGAACTTTAAGAATGAGCATCACTTAAATACAGTAAAAGCTGAATGTTCGGAGTAGTGGCGCTATCCGGCGGCGGAAGTCTAAACTACGTGTTGATTGAAAGTACGTTATCCGCATTACAGTATTCTCAGATTTTATCATCCGTTTTAATGTCAGATGTTTTGTTATGTTTGTTTACAACTGAAGTAACCTTTCGTTGGGTTCAAACTTGCTCGGATTCGAGCAATAGGACAATTAGTTAATATTTTCCGATACGGCGTTATTAATCGTCGATTTGAAACGGAGTGGTAACTGAATAATTCCTACATTTATATTTCAAGGGTGGGCTAACAGTCGGAGGCGAGATATCCAGCGGCAGATGGACATGAAATGGACAGTATTTTCGTGATTTATTTTTTGTTTATGTTTGTCACTTTTAGATTCATTACAGAATATACATTTCACATAGTTTTTGTCAGTTAAGTTTGGACTTCTTTTGTAAACTCTCTGAAAGCAACTTCTTGTGTTAACACGATGCGAGGTACTTTGTCCTCTGGTGGCTCTCCTTTAGGACTTTCACTCCAGATCAATAGTTCACAGATCCCGTTACAACTGGTGTGCGATAAGTCTCCGCCGAGTGTTATAAAGTGGTGCGGCATTTCTACCCCGGACCGCAAAACGTGCACTTTCTGTTTGAACGAGTGAGCGTGGAAATCTAAACAAACACATTTAATAACGCGGTTAGCCGAGCGCTAATCGCGTCCTGAGCAACGCTCCTTGTAGTACATTTAACGTCTCAGCTTTCTTAAACGTCTAACTATAAACAAAGAATGTCCTCTAACGTGTTTTTCCATCAATTATAGAATGTAAACACTTGCAAACATTTTACTTTCACCATAGTATTGCACTTTTCGATAATTGTTTTTGTGTAATTTGTTTGCTAAAGAACAAGGCCCCACTAAAAACACATTTTTTAGTGGGGCCTTGTATAGAACTAGTATGAATGGTAGTTGGCAGTTTAATATGCTGGTGTTGAACAACGACGGTCAACATGCCCTTTCAAAGTTTCAGCTCGGTCTGGTCAGCAGTGTAAGCGTGATTGAATAACGAACAACAAAATAAATATAGTTGCCAAATAATTTTCATAACTAAAATTTACAAGCTGTTGATGTCATGGTTGACTTTTGGTGTAGGAGTCAATTTGTTTTGTGAAGGACGCCCGGTTCTTTCTCATGAAATATAACGTCTGTTTTTAATAATAGGAAGGTTTTGGGATGATTGTCAGGCGAAGGTAGCCAGCATACCCATATGTGAAGATTTAAAGCGCATTATGTAATGAACACGACAAGGACATCCGTGTGCAGCTTCTAGTCGTGAATGAGACATAAACTGTAGGGAAGCCTACTGCGATGCTTTTTAACTCCAGACATGTTCTGTTAACCTGTTTTTTTTGTGTTAATAAGAGTTGTGATCCCATAGTTTAGTGTTCTGACTGAAAACCACTTTGATGATAGCAAGTTTCTAATGCACAATAAGTTTTAAAGTTAACTATATCTACTGTATTGATTTTTCATTTTTCTGTACCTATATTTTGTCTATGTACATTATACTATTTGTAGCGCTAATGTAAATATTTTTAAAAGCAGTACCTGGGGGCCGATCTTTGCTCGGGGGAAGGCCAGTCAGTTTGTTTAGTTGACTTGGAGTAATATTTCACCACTTTCCCCTGCTGATAATCAGATTTGTATAACTCATTTGCCTCTTTTCTATATTTTTAAGGTCATTCCAATTGTTATTTATAGCTCAATGTCCCTTTGATTTATTTTACTACTATATATATATATATGTGTGTAATCTTCACTCAAACCTTTTAATCTCTGCTCTCAGGAAACCACATGTTAATTAATAATCATAAACAACATGAGTATTACTTTGACAGTTCCCTGGTTGATTATGAACAGCTGTTACAATTCTTTTGTTTTGATTTGAAACTCCATAAGCCCAATGTTAATTTTTTAACTTTTCATTTTAGTTTTTTTTTATTATTTGATTTTTCCTGGGGATGAGGCCTGTCTAGAACTTATTTTTATCCCAGAAATGAGTTGTTTCGATCATTTTAAGGAAATCGTTGGAGCCGTTTTTGAGATCAGTATCGCAAGCAAGCAAACCTTACTCTTATTAGACTATAGGATAATTGTGTTTGTATTATGAGTTAGTTATTTCCCATAAATAATGTAGATAGTTGGTGTTTAATTAAACGCGTACTTTTAACACGTTTACACTATACTAACTGACCTTACCAACCACTAACACGTAATGCGAAAACACATTCAAGCACACTAAAACTAACATACAACATAACAGAGATAATACTGTATTTGTAAAACGGTTATTAGAGTTGTATGTGTAACAGGTTGTGCGACTGGGGAGGATACCCTTCAAATGTACCGACGCAACGCAATAAAGACGGATAGTTCCTAAAAACCATCAAGCACCGACGTACACAGGAGTCAAGACCCGTATCTGTAGTAGACAGACAACTCGCGTCATCTCTATGGTAATCAACCTCCCGCGATGGAGCAGCCAAGGTCGGTTGATGGCTGGTGATGCATCTGCTTATTCTACCCCCCCACCCCCCCCATAAATAATCTCGCCCAGGATCTTCTTCACTTTTCTCTCCGTAAAAGGTCGACTTCTCCGTTTTCCGTCGTAACATGCAAATTCATATTTTGGCGTTAGAAAATAATACGCAGATCTTACCGGAATAGGTTATTAGTTGTAGTTTTCCGATATGATTTTCTTGCATTGGGCCTTCATCTAACGGTGTTAAAAAAATTGGTTTGGGCAAGCTTTAACGGTAGATCCTAAATATTGTTAGCAAAGACTTCGTATATGACGTCTCAATAATTCCTCAGTTCAGAGATTAATATACGTGTTGTTGGCAGTTGTATGCCACAAACC
The DNA here is from genome assembly GCA_963675035.1 of Allygus modestus. NCBI lineage: Eukaryota > Metazoa > Arthropoda > Insecta > Hemiptera > Cicadellidae > Allygus > Allygus modestus. The sequence continues at coordinate 239,213,885 of OY776112.1, forward strand.
CATGATCAATTGATCTATGTAACAATTGATGGACATGTAATTCGGCTGTTGAACATGAAATCCGAACTAAGACACGGATGTATGCGGAAGAACCGTATGGTGAACTCCGTTGGGAAACAAGTTGGAAAGGCCAACGTATAGATAAAGCAAAGGATATTGTAGCATCTCAACATTAGTATTTTTAAAGAACAACTCACGTTTGTGATATTCTTCAGAGCGTTATCGTCATGTGCACTTCAACAAGCCTATATTTATCATTAAATTATGAAATTATAAAGCAAATATAAATCTTGTATTTTCTTTGGACTCTATATTATTGTGTTGTGAAAGTAGTGTGTGTGTGTTGTGTGTGAAGTATTTTTTATGAATGATGTTCTCCAATTGGAACGAAAACTGAAATAACTTCAGACATCGCAACATAGCCAGTTACTGAGGTGTTCACTTTATAATGATATTGGTTCACCTCACGGTGTGTGGGCTAAGCTATCCTGGGCCCTAACAGGTAATTAACAATCAGTTTATTATTTACTATTATGACAAATTATATTACTATTTAAATAAAAAATTGAATAAGTTGTTTGAGGTTATAGTTATCGACCCGACCTAGTTAAATTTGTCGGAGGCAGATGGTCTACAATGCCTTCCTAGGCAAGTCGCAGTTTGTACGTTTTTCAATAAACTTTTCAAGTTAATACTTGATACGGTATAACTAGGTGTTGTCAGAAGATAAGTAGATTTCGCAAGTAGGTGGGAATGGGAGCACCGCACCACCACGCTCGCCACACTCGCCACAGCAAACGGAACACCCAACCTTTCCCTCCCAACCTCGCCTTGAACTCGGGACCCTCGTACGGTTGGGACTTTCCCATAATTTGATGTACGAAAAGCGGATAGTTTTATAATTATTATTTACAAGACCTTGCTGAATTACCTTTTTTAAAGAGAAAGGATAAATCATACTTCGTCGGCTGTGTATAAAATTTGCGTGGGAATTTAGTGATGAAGGCGATTATAAATTTGGATTTCCATATATGGGAATTTACGAAAATGATCACAGGTATTAGTGTGGCCAGGGAAAAACAGTGTCTTTCGAAGGAGTTGTCTCCTGCAATTTTAGTATTTGTATGTTGCTGCTTACCCTGAACTTATGTTAACATTTAAACTGTTACTCTGTAATCCCTTATTGTTTCTGGAATACTGAACTTACTTATATAGTTGAAGTGTATTTTTACGCATAAGCTATCGATAAAATAATGATTTAACATAACAATTCGTTTATATATTCAAGGCGAGTAGATGACATCAGCAAAGCATTTATTTCATTTAAAGAGATATCTTCATTCATTTTATTAATTCTAACAATTTCGATTTCATTACAATCGCGATTAACTGCGTGAGTAATTAGATCTAAATCGCCAGGATCGCCAGATCGATCTTGAGCAAAATCTTGAGGTAAAAAACTGAAGTGAAGGTTTAAAACTGGATACACCTTTTTCCGTTGGGTTATTAATTAATTCCTAAGAAAAAGTAGATAATTAATATAAAGGAGTAACAATAATAGGGTTTTGACCTTTCTCTACCAACACTTAAAATTTGTTTATTCCACTGGCTATGAAATCAGTATTCGCACGATGAGTCTATGTTACAGTAATAAAACTACTGAAAACTGCCTGAGAAATTATGTATAACATACTTCTTATTTTGCACTTTCGCTCGAAATCTGATCCGCTGGCTCTTGACAGGTGAAGAGTTCATTGCAACACTCGAGTGATGATAGCGCAACTCTAGGAAGGGAGAGGTTGGACGGTTTGACGGACAAGCACCGTATCATGACGGAGTGTTCGGTGTTCTGAGGCTCCTCGGATGGTATAATGACCGCTCTGACACGGTAATGTGTGACGTTGCGTCATCAGCTGTTTATACTCCGTACTACAGCTGATCGATCAGCTGATCGTCGCTCCCGCCATTATCTCCAGCCGCCACGGTCGGCCGGACATCGAGGTCCCAAGACCGTCCGTTCGCACCCGCCGCGCCGCAACGTTCATACGGCCAATTAAATACGCCCAACTTGAGTGTGGACGTTCGCTCTGACTTTTTGGGTGGCTGATGATTGCTCGGGATTAATAGCTTTTGGTTGGTCGATTCATTTTGTTTTCATAATTGTTAAAACGATACTTAAGACGTGGCCATGAGAGGTCATTAAGAAAGGAAGAGCACCATTCTTAGTTTCCTTGAAATTTTATACAGTCATTTAAGGGCAGAAGATTTATTTAAGGTTCCATCAGCATGAATGAGTTTAATAATATTGTCCATAGTATTCAAAGCAAATCAATAATTACTAAAAGGTCTGCCAAGAGAGGCATCACTTAAGTTTTATTTTCTTCGGATGTTAGAAGATTATTATGATACAACATCGTAAAACTAGTTTTTGATTTTGTACAGGGTAATAGGTGTAAAGTGGTAAAAATGCTGTTATTTTAAGTTAAAAAATGTATAAAGAGCAAACAATATACGCAAAGGATGGACCAAACAAAAATGTATCGTGGTCTAGCTAATGGGGTTAAGGTTAATAACTGAATGAATATTGTCAGCCGCGCTCGTGAGTCTAGTCGAATTAGGATTTTATGATGTATTTATAGAAATTACGGTCTAGGAAGAGTTTTTGTCGCGCTTATCTCGCAACGTTAGGCGTCGAAACAGTCGTTTGTACGGCGGCGTTCAGCGACGGCGTTGCCGTAACATCGGGCTGCATTTGATGCAATCCTCGCTTGCTTGCTAGTTCGCTTGAGATTCAGGTTGACGTTTTAGCGAATTTCCCCTATAGGGAAGAAGCTATTACCGTAGGTCTCATGGTAAGACTTAAGTCCGAGACCATGATAATTTTTCGTTTTGAGGTCCCCAGATGACAAAAACACTATTCGTTCAAATTTATATATATGTATATATATATCTATATATATATATATATCTATATATATATATATATCTATATATATATATATATCTATATATATATATATATATATCTATATATATATATATATATCTATATATGTGTCCGTGAATGCGATAACTTGAGTAAAAAACGTCCGATTTCGATGAAATTTGGCTCAAATGTGTAAAATAACATTCATGACTTTAAGTTCGAAAACCAGAAAAATCGGACCATGGGAAGGGGGGTTTATGGGGGTTTTAAATTTTCCAAAAATCAGTTTTTTGCATTTTTCACCCTACAATTTTTTAAAAACTTAATTTTGGTTTTGACCATGTTATAGAGCTTAAAAAAACAAATAATATAGTATTTTGAATTATTAACCTAGGTTAAGTGGTTGCGGAGAAAATCCAAAAAAAACCTACTCATAAAATCTCCCATGTTAATCTTATGGGAAAAAGGTTTTTGGCATTTCCTCAGTTTATTTTAATTTAAACTTCACATTTGCTCTTAGAAATCTGTTCAGTTCCACAAAACAATCATTTTGGTGTTTAAATTGTGATTCTACACCCAACCGTTGCTGAGATATTCAATGTGCTAAACACAGTACGTTGTCCAATGTTATCCTTATGGAGAATAAATAAAATTTGATATCTCGATTATTTATGAATGTATGTTGATGAAACTTGGTATGTGGCTTCAAATAGTACTGGTATATTGATATTTGCACAAAAAATTGATTTTTTGTTGGTTATTCCTGTAGCAGCATACCTGCGTACTCAGCCCCCATGTTATTCTTATGGAGAATAACTAAAATGTTATATAGCGCTTATTTATGATTGAATATTGATGAAACTTGGTATGTGGCTTCGCCTAGTTAAATTATATTTATATTAGCATAAAAAACAATTGTTTTTGTTCCTTGTTTCAGCAAACCTACGTACTCATTACCAATGTTATTCTTATGGAAAATAATTAAAATCGCTTATATGTGAATTTATTTTTATGAAACTTGGTACGCGGCTTTATGTGGAATTCAGACAAATATTATGCATTGGAAATTCGCTGAGTACGCAGGTTTGCTGCGACGGGGGTATTTCTTAGTTACAGTTCTTTTAGTAATCGTAGAGCACTTTTTGACAAAGATTCTGTCAGTACAATGCGTCCCAGATTGTTTTTCTTCAGATTTTGTACAACGTCGGCACGATTACTATTGAAGTGGGTGTTATTTTTTATTTACCTTGTCTTCTTAAATTAAATCTATCAAACCTTATGGACAAATATATTGACGAAGACTTACATATCGGCGTCGGGGAGTCGCGTCGGTTCCGCATTTGTACGGATATTGTGGTCATGGAGGAGCTAGCTATACATAAGTGAGAATGCCTCGGCTTCATCGACTTAGTAAAATTGTTAGTCAAATTACTAGTTACATTCTCTGGAACTTCAGCTTTAACGTGAACGTGTAACAACGACTAAGATAATAATTATACAAATAAAGCGTCAAGCGTAGATGAAACTTCAACGACAATAGGATGTAATCGCGACCTCCAGACTAATGTCGGCATCGGTATTATTTGTTTTGGTTGGGTGCAGAAAATAAATACCCGGAGCTTCGATACAAGGATCATTGCCCATGATAAGTGCAGTTCTTTCGTTTGTCATTGATCAAACGTCTTATCGAGTCAATTTTAAGAAACAGTCTTGCTTTAAAACAGTAGTTTTCGGATCTTACGTATTCAAACTGTTTTAGATTATTGCATTTAACGTTTTAATGTGTTATCTTTGACACATACAGGGGCGGGAATTTCAATTAAGGAATTTAACATAGTTTCAAACAACTGTTGTGTGTTTGCAAGAGTATGCGCAATTTTCCCAGTTGCCGTGTGTCCCTGTGCGGGATACCGTGGCCTCTAATATATTCGCATGATTATACATTACTGTAAGGTGTATGCCGTTTATATTGCAGAGTCGGCGGCATTGCGCGAGCTAGGTTCCCGTGACACGGACATGCTAATAATGATAACTGCCTCATTAGCAGAGTGGCGATTGCGCTCTATCCTGACTTTCACATTATTTTAGAAAATAATCAAGTTTTGACACCATAAATGGTTTTAATAGCTTCCTGGTAGATTTTACAATTCGCCCAACTAAAGGAAAACGGAATTTCGCCTACTTTAACTATACTTGTATGACAGTAAATTTGTTTCTTTTTAGATGTTTCTTATTCCGACGTAACAGTTGCAAAGTATTCGATTAATTTTCATTTATTACGACAAATGTCTGTGACGATCTAAAGATATGGCCAAGCACGTAGCGTGCACTCCAAAGAACCTTATGTTTTTTACATCTCCGTATGCCTTTATTCCATTTAGGGTTTTTGGTTTTAATTTCCCTTTTAATTTGATATTGATTTATTTGGAGTTTGTAAGTTCTTGACAAAAGAACTGGACACCAGAAAATGTCGGGGATTCTTACTATTTAATATAACCAATGTCTGAAGTAGTTAAAAGTAGTTAAATTGAATCACAATGGTCTGAAGTAGTTAACTAAAAGAAATAATAACTCCGAAAATAACTAAATACTTAAATAAATAATAATTAAAGCAACTTTGAAAGAAGTTATCCGAATTGAGTTGTTCTCTTTCAACAATTTTCGAACTCTTCTCGTTGCAGTAGACGCTTTGATACTTGGACAAAGTGGAGCTATGATGAAGTTCCTGAACGCGTCTTCGCCCAATTCGTCTCGACCTGTCTCGGTACGTTACAGGGCGCAGCGAGCTGGCCAGACTAGCCGACATAAATAACGAGGACGGCAGATTATTTTTCAGTTTTAGTTTAAGTCCCTTTTTACTCAAGTTCATAAAATCTCTTTTCAGAATTACTTCCTTTTCGGAAACTTTGATAGTATTAGATCCTCATTTTTCGAGCCGATACGACATTTCGAGCCCATTATTTAAAATTTAGTAATTGAGACCTGGACATGCAAAATTCAACACTTAGTGTGATTGTGGATCCCTCCAAGGTTAATCGCGTTCATCACAGCGTCCTGCTGACCATATTTGAACACTGCGGTATTCGTAGGATTCCTATAATTTGGATAGATTCATACCTTGCAAACAGAACACAAGTCCAGATCTGAAATCGGTTGTCCAAAGGTACTTTTGAGCACGGAGTCCCACAGGATATATCCTAGGTCCCGCCCTATTTCTGATTTACTTCAGCTCCTGTCATCAGCGTCCGGATCTGGCAAATATCGGTACAATACGCTGATAACACGACTCTATGCTGTAGAGCGAGATTTATTTCAGATTTATTATTATTATTGACTAGCTGTGTACCCGTTCTTTGTACGGGTTGTATGTATAATAGATGAATTAAAGAAAATAACAACCCATGTAATTATACTATATTTAAATTACATTTTACATGTTTAAAGTACAGTCAAATATAAGTTAACGAAATATACTGGCAGATGCCAGCACCTGCCGGCCGTACACCACTATTACGCTAGGCCTAGTTTGCAGCGTGCCCTCAATGTTTTTCGTGTGTTCGTATGTTTCGTGTGTCATGTGTATGTGTTTAAAATCTCAAGACATATGTTTAACGTCATCGAACGATGGATGTTTTTAACTTCAAGTCCCTTTAACTTTAAGATTTGATAATAGCCCGTTAGAGGGGCCGAAACCCGAGTCATCCAATAAGAAAGAATAAGAAAGAACTGCGACGGAACAGGTTTGTAAACCACTTTTGTTATTAGTTATGTCCCAACCGAATTTGAATTTAAAAGGTCCAGTAAATCCTAATAACGAGATCGCACGCAGCATGCTGACGTGAGGAAGTGAATTTCCGCATTAAAACCTTAAACAGATCAAATAAAGGGTTTAAACCATCACTGGTTACATTTTTTGAAAATTGAAAAATTTTACATGTTGGCTTTTTTGATGCTCCTGGTTATATTTAAATTCACTAATAGGATGCCAATGTTGTACATTATAAAGTTAGAAGGAGGTATTGTCGGGATAACAAGTTTGTATAGGGGTATGGGGGGTGATAAAACGATTTTAAGATATGAAAACAGCCTTTTCCAGTGTAAAATCCCCATAAGACAACGTACTGTATTTTGACAATTAACATTTTCTTTAATAACTCGGTAAGCACTTGTGCTATAATGATGAGGGAGGGCTTAAAATCTTTGGCTTTTTACGTACAATGTACGTACAAAGTTAATGTCCAATAAGTGTACATTTGAGGCTTTTCCGACCGTTTTTAGGCCCAAAAACTCAAAACTTGAAAACTTAAAATTACCAAAAAAGGTAGTTAGAATTTTTCGATTGTTTTGCCCAACGAACTTGTTCAACTGATTATAAAAAAGAATGTCTTTACCAAATTTGAAGTAAATCTGACAAAGATTGCAACCGCTAGAGTGCGAACACATATATGTATATTTATATAAAGTTTTTAGAGACCCCTCAAAACGTGTTCAGGGGGTCACGTTAGGAATCTATGGTGGTCCCGGGCTGAAGTCTCACCGTGCGGGTCATGCTAATAGTTCACTTTTCCATAGGAAATTCACTAATACTGCAATAAGATTGCCATGAAAGTAAATTAGAGCAAAGCCTGTAGGATTTCTTAAACGTATTCTTACTGTACATCTGCAGCATAAGGGGAACCACCATGCAAAATTTATCTTCTTAGACATTGATGTTTGATAGATAAAGTGCACTCACTATGTCAGTGAGTGCATAAGTCTAAAAATATAGATTTAGATCATATATCTACTCTGTATACTCATGTTATTTATTACCAATCTTCACTCAACGTTTTAAATAAAAACTGCAACTTTTTTATGGAATAAATATTCTTAAGTAATATCCACTATATATATATATATATATATATATATATATATATACTTATATTATTTATTACAAATCTTCACTCAATGTTTTAAATGAGAACCATTAGTCTATGTAAGAACTATAACATCTGTAGAATAAAATTTATTTTCCCTATTTAATATTCTTAAGCCATCATCTGGTTCAATACAATTAAATGCTTTGTCCATAAGAATAACATAGGATCTGCCCGTAGGGCAGAGTCCTAGGGGGATACAAAAAAAACAATTATCCTAAAACCTTGGGATAAAAAAAAAAAAATTATCCTAAAACCTTCTAACTCACATATAGAATTAAGAAAAAAGTTTCATTGAAATCAGTCCACCTGTTTCCCTGTGAAAAGCGAACAAAACACGACCAAAACCACACGAAATCACGTTTTTTAGGGGCCGCCATTCTTTTTCCTACAGGCGTATGCCAGTTTCAGTTTAAAGACGTCTAAAACCTTCTCACGCATGTATAGAACAAATAACCAAAGTTTCGTCAAAGTCAGTGTACCCGTTTTCTCTTGAAAAACCAACATAAACCCGTTCTTGAGCATTACCGACAGACAGTTGGACAGATAGACAGACAGAAATTGTGATAAGACTTGTTTTGGCTTCCCTAGGGTGTAAAACGTGAAAATATGCAAAAATTTCATAATTCCAAGGAATGTACAGACAAAACTCTAATTTTATTTATATACAGTAGATTGATTTCATTGATAAGAGTTCGTGCGACGAGGAGTCCGCGAATGGCATCACGTGTTAGTGTTGGGCAACGCGGCATTCCTGGGGTCGCCGCCGCAGTGGGGCAAGCGATGACACATGACACAGGGCGCAGTCGACCTGACACTATTGATTGCGATGTAGAGGGTGAATTGGCCTTAATCAGTTGGCGTATGAATCAATTCTTAACACACTTCATCTCTACATACATATTAAGAATCAAGTACACTTTATTGTCACACGACTATAAAAATAGAGCGTTTACAATCGTCATAAATTACCATAAATACAAACTACAAAGTATTTACAAATGACAAGCTTCTTAAAACAATAAAAAAATTCAAATATTTTTAACCAAGCATTCTCTCTCTAGCTATATAATTGTTAACGCTATAGTACTCCTCTACAATAAACTATTTTTGCAATATATTACTATATGTATTTCTAAATATCTTAATATCCATCTCGGATTTCATGTCTTGAGGGAGAACGTTGAAAAGTTTAATGGCCGAATAATGAGAATTGAAGAAATATAATTTGTTAAGAGTCTTGCTGGCATCATCATTAGGGCCAGAACTTCTGGAAAGTTTAAAGTTGTATCAGAATAATATCTTAAAAGCCCGTATAAAATAAGTTCCGGTTGTCACCATTCTTTTAAAAAAATCGTAAAAGATCAGCATATGGAAAAATATTTAAAATAAAATTGCATAATCTCCACCATAAATAATAATTATTTTGCTATATATTAAGGGGAATGTCATTAGAATATGAGTGATTTTCCTCGAGTGACCATTTACCTGACTGAATGTTACAGATACAAACTACAGAATACAAGAGATACACCAGTAAATAAATCATAACAGTGGGGATACTATTAATAACAACTTATTAGTTACCAAACGATTACAACTACAATGCATAGCGAGTGTAACTAACGAACCATGGACTTGTACACTTGGTTTTTGATATCCAATATGTTTAAGATACACAAAAATGCAATGGTCATTGTTTAAATCGTGATAAGTTTTTGGATTTTCTTCTGCCTCCCTACTAATTATGTTGTTGTATCTTTATTACCACCTATTAAGCGATTGTATATTTCCTTGGTCTTGTTCTCTGAATATACGTAATATAGCGGGATTGTATATCGTAGCGTCTTAAATGTATATTGTATTTTGTGTATCAGGATCAAAATACTCGTATCATCAATACCTAGACTTTAACAACTTAAATATATTTTGAGATAGGTCAAATATCAATGACAATCCGGTCGACTGTTGTCGGTGTGACAATATTGCACGACCGCGATACCGTGATGCGTGTGCCGTAAAAGTGATGGTCACACATTCGAGTGTTGCGTATTGGGGGCATGGGCATAACGTCCATGCGCTGTACATACTGAAGACGTCACTCCACTGTTGGGCCCTGGCTGACGAGCGACGAGGCGGAGGTTACTGGACGTTTAGTGGTTACGGCCAATGTATAACTATCAGGTTCTTCTGTTAAAATCGGGATTCAGCAAGAGAATTGGATTTCAAAAAGGAATCGCTAATGGAACACTCGGCAGCGTACTCTGTGTGATATTCAAATACTACTGACGCCAAACTATTGCTAAGTTCTAACCTATAAAATAATCTAAAGGTTTTTGTTTGTAAAATAACTTGTAGTTGTCTATCTGCCTCTGTCCTATCCATCTATTTCAAAAACGGATTCGACGAGTTCGTTTAAATTGTGGTTAGTAGTTTTAATTCGTCTAGGTAAAATTATTTTGGGATTAACAACACCAGAATAAAAGCTGTTTGAAATTTGCGAGTAATCCTCCAAGTCTTACAGATGTACATTTTAATAGCATTTGTGTTTGGGCAAATTTTTCAACACTGTAACAAAAGAAAGGAAGTTAATGTGTTTACGTAAGATAATACTACACTGTTAACTCTTTACGTTAAACATTGTTAAGGAATTTATTCTCCCCTCTCACTTTCAGAGGGCGTTTTTGACCTGTGCCACCGGGAGGTACTCTCACCGGAGAAAGTTGTGTGAGCTTTAGAATAAGTGTTGGTGGTTGTATCGCTTTTGACTTTATGGGTTTACACGCACACCCGTACTCGTTGTCATAGGCAGTGGCAGTATCACACGGGAGCTAACCGGGCACGTTCATCCAGCGCGGCGGTGCGGCGGAGGGAAAGCCAGCGACTGTGATGACCTTTGTTGGCGAGGCGGCCAAGACGTCCGGCAATGGCTGATAACCTTTCTCGGTACATTTCCTTATGCGAGTACAGTTGTAATTAATAGCCATTTGTTGTTTATAAATTGTATATCATATACGATCTGTTTACGCGTACAAGACAAGATTTGTACGTAAATTCGTCTTGAATTGGGTTGAATTAAGCTGTCATCTTTGTGCGAACTCCTGTTATTACCATTAGTTTAATATTTAAATATGATAGAATAATTTATGCCGAATTTGAAAGAGGTGGCAGCGGACATGTTTTAATATTTTCCACGAAGCGGATGAATCTTATGAATCCATTTATCAGGGTCGTAAATGTAAGCATCTTGTCTCTCAAAGTTCAAAAAATTCAAATACAGTAGTACCTTCACGTCTTAAAATTTTAACTTTGAATAACAAGTTTATGTAGCTTTCAGTAACTTTAAATCCAAAGTTTAACACTTAATGGCTAAATAAAACCTGTGTTGGCACGCTCGGGTTGTAGATTTCAGTAACCGTAAAAGTTTCATGCACGTGCACTATATGTAGGGATTTCTGGTATACAAGTTAAAGGAAGTGATTTAAATTAAAATCTTGTCGACGCCCAAGACGCGCTTTATTATTGAAGTCCTGTTGTATAGTACAAGTACAAATATGTTAATGTAACCTTAAGCTCTATTCGGCGGGGTTGGTGGACGTAAATCATTGTCACTGCTCTCGCTCGGGTCTGGGCAGATGGTACCTGGAGGGCAGTGCACATTGTTAGTGGGAAATGTTAAGAGTTCGAGTTCCCGGTTGTTGTGACGATGTGTGTGCGTGTAGTGCGTGCGTGTACGTTTGAGCGAGCCCGCGGCCGCGGCATGCCGACCTCTGTGTTGCAACTTCTGCCTCGGAGCTGCACCAGAATTAATCGACGCCGTCTGGAATTTCGCCCCGGCAACGCACTCGTATCGGGTGGGTTTCCGAATGGGCATGCCTCCGGGTGTAATCATTAGAATGTTAGACAGTTCGTGATTATCGGCAATCGTTTTTCATTACCGTTCGCTTGACGTCACCGAAGTATTATCGGATCCCACATCATATCTTGGGGGGGTTTATTTTTTCCCGTGTTTTGAAACAATGTTTCCTTTAATAGTATCAGTTGCTTATTAACAACGTGGCATAAAACAAATATGCAGACTTCAGTTTTTAATAATGTTATCTTTTAGAAATATTTATTTTCCCCTTCCTGATATTCTTACCTCTTTTGAATCCCGATAGGGACAAGGAAAAAATAATTTAAACTATATGAAGTGGGCGCTCGAGAACAGAAAAAGTGGAGGTTCGCGATCTAAGATACCAAAGCTAACTAATGGTCTTAAGGATATGGCTTACTTTCTCCATTTTCAGACAGTTAAAATTACGCTTAACACAAATACAAAATTAAAAAAACAGGGTTTACAAGGTCAACATAGTTTTAACAGAGGATTTAAAAAAGAAGGAATTTTAATTTTCGCTAAAATGAAAATTGTATAAAAGATAAGTAATATTTGTTATATTCATCTTGATTTGTGTGAATGTCTGCATGATCCATCACTAACATTGCACTCGGAGTCCACATTGAGCCCCCTGAACTATATACCTGAGTTTGCTATGCTCATTCACACATGTCCTTACGGTGTTTCAACCAGAGAAACTAAACTAACTTGACCTGTAATGAATTTGCCTCAGTTATTTGTAGTTTTGTAGTTTTTTTTTTTACCTCTGTCAATTTGTTACCAAGTAGAAGTGTCGGCCGATCGACTTTTGCCAAATTAAATTCAAATTTGTTAAACTTTGAAATATAAATTTTTGAAGTTTGAACTATAAAACGGTTAGCACTACTGCACTCCCTAGTTCAACAATGCTATGATACAATGGTTGCGCCCATTGACATTGTATGATTTTTTTCTATGTGGATGTGTTGATAGCCGTATTTTAATTTTGTCTGACATTCATGATTCAGATTATTTATTCTCTTCTGATGTACTCTAGTAAACATGGGATTGTATGGCATATCGTTTTCCATCTCTAGCAAAAAACCTCCAGAATTAAACAAATTGGGAAAAGACAATTTTTATCTGATAGGTCAACCTGTGTGCTACATTTCATGTATAAATCCCGCCACGAAGTAACCCATGGCTGAATATCATCACATAAAAATACTATAAAAATACTATAAAAAATACTATAAAATACTGTAAAATACTATAGGATAAAATAATTCCAGCCGTTGTCATCTTATATCGGTTGAATTATTACTCATATGGTGATTTAAGGAACGTGTCATCTGTCTTTCAAAAAGTATTCTATCGGTACACACTTAGTGTCAGTCATGCGGAGATGAACCTATTCTGGATATGCATAAATCTTAATAATGATAACTGGGCTTAACTATGTAGATAAGAACATAAAAATCAGATTATGGTTTTAGAAAAAGCCCCCAATTTCAATAGTGTTAAAAATAAATTAATATTGCGAAATCACTATATATTACATATAAATTCAGAAAAGGAGGAGGGAATAGGTTAAAATGGGTATTTATCATCACATTATCATACCAGTTACCAGTTATTGATCCACAGCTAATATAAATAATAATTAAAAAGTTCTAAATTAAATATATTAAAATAAAATAAAAAAAGAAGCACCCAGCTGAAAATTTTTAATTAATCACATAAATTATGCACGTACATGTTGTATATCTTTCTAATGTGCCGGTGTTCAAAGTGTTAAAGCAGATCAATATTTAAGGACATTTTTAATTTGTTATATTATTGATGTCCTGTACTTAATACCCCCCGTCGCAGCAAACCTGCATACTCAGCGAATTTCCAATGAATATATATGTCTTAATAACACATTAAGCCTCTTACCAAGATTCATAAGAAATACATTCATAAATAAGCGATATTTAAAATATTCATTATTCTCCATAATAATAACATTAGGGATGAGTACGCAGGTTTGCTGCAACAAGGAACACAAAATAATGGGTTTTTATGCAAATATCAATAGAACTCATCTAAGTGAATTCACATACTAAGTTTCATCCATATACATTCATAAATAAGCGAAATATAACATTTTGATTACCCTCCATTAGAATAGCATGGGGACCGAGTACCTAGGTTTGCTGCTACGGGAAACAGGCGAAAAATTGATTTTTTGTACAAACAACAACAAACCACAACCAGATGAAGCGATATACAAGTTTTGTCAGCTTATGTTCATAAATAACCGAGATATACAATTTTTCTTTTTCTCCATAAGATTAACGTTGGACAACGTACTGTGTTTAGCACTTTCAATATCTCAGTAACCAATTGACGTCGAGCAATGAACAAAATATCAAATTTTGTTTTCTAAGCTGAATTCAATGTTATAAATTAAAATTTGATTTAAATAACAAATACACGTGAAAACCCCAATATTGGGGCACAAACCCCCCCCCCCCCAAAACCCCCCTTAGGAAGGTGCGATTTGTCTGGTTTTCGAACTCGTTAAAATAAATGGTACTTTACATATTTGTACCAAATTTCATTAAGATCAAACCTTTTTTACGAGAGTTATCGTGCTTACGGACAACTCCGTATATATACATATATATATATATATACATATATACAATTTTGAACAAATGGTGTTTTTGGCATCTGGGGACCTCAAAACGAAAATTTATCATGGTCTCGGGCTTAAGTCTTACCATGAGACCTACGGTAATAGCTTCTTCTTCCCTATAGGGGAAATTCGCTAAAAATAGCAATGTGCTAGAGTCATCAGGCAAACTACTTGTTGTGAGCTGTTTTTGTTGTGTTGTATCTATATCTATTAATACAAACATCCCCCAGGCCAAACCTCTACACCTACAACCAGGAAATTTGGCACGTATACTCTTTCCATAAACGTAGCCAAACAAAACTCACAAAATTCCTTCAATAATATCATTTGTATAGTACTAATAATTATTATTAAGTTCGTTCATGAGGATAGTGGTGAACTAGAATCATTCACAATACTTAAGTCTTCCCAGACACACTTAACAGTTTTGTTTATATCTATTGTCTTGGACACCCTACTTCAACCTTCACAATGTGTCACGGTTGCTATTCATTGGCTTAGAACATAAGCCAACATAAAACCATTTGCAGTTTGCAGTTAAGATAAAAACTGTTTTTATATGTAATTAAAATTGTCTCTAGTTTTTAATTTGTCAATTAATTATGGTTATGGGTTGTAAGACCTAACGTAGCAATGCATAAACTAATAGTGTTACTTTAAGAGCATAAAAGATTCCTCACTATGAAAAATGCAGTGTCAAATAAATAAAATATAAAACATAATTTAAATTGTTATCCTCTTAAATATTGTATAGCTAATTTTAAAAACATGGTGAAGTTTTCTGCGATCAAATCATTTTAATCAAAACTTTTTTTAGCAGGTTTATACCACATATAATTAGAGTTTGGTCGTACTTCGTAGAAAGCAATAACATAACTAAACATAAGGAAAAAAAATATTACAACTAGTTACATGTATAAAATTGTATCCCACATTTTTGAAACAATTTATACAGTATTTAAATATACGAGAAGCTGGAATAATTATGATTTGAAGGTTCAGAAAAACTAAATGTTAACTACAGTCTCGCTGTTATCTAAATTGTAATGTCGCTTTTATATTGCATATCGATCACAAGCTACCTGCTTAAAGACATGTTTAAACTCGATGAATTTTATAAGAACATACCGGTGTATGCGGCGAGTTGGACAATAAACACACAAACCAGCTGAGAGACACGCATGACACAATTCACTCCAGTCCATCTAGCACTAGACTGGCTCCTCTGGCCCAGGAGAGGTATCCTCTCTTTCCCTCTCTCTCCCCCTCCCTCTCTCTGCTGAGTCAGGAGCCTTGGTCAAATTGAGACAGTAATCGGTGGAGGAGGAACCCACCGATCAATGGATGGGTCAATCAGTCAGTTATTGACCTTGCTGTGAAGACCATTTATTTTCTGTGAGAAAATCTGGTAAAGTTTAAATATGTTCACAATCTGGTTATTTAGACAAATCCAACGTTCAGTCATTTTCTCTAAGGGAAGAATTGTAAAAAGTGAAGATAGACTGTGGGGGGGGGGATTGACTGAAGGAATTCTTTGGACATAGGGAGACTTTAATGGTTGGTATTAATGATGACCACTTTAACTGATCCGTCTCTCTTGACTAAATATCTTTAGTGTAGTGAGTGGCCTTCTAATGTTTTGTTGATATTTTATACATTCAGTTTTATTCCCAATATTGTTTAACAATTAAAAAACATTTTTAAAACCTGGGGAGAGCTTAAAGTTTAGGTTATAAAAGGAACACTATAAATTAGTAAATAAAAGTTTGGTTTTAGCCATAGAAGAAAGATTGCCATTGATAACTCATTAGTGAATTTCCTATGGAAAGTGAACTATTAGCATGACCCGTACGGTGAAACTTAAGCCCGGGATCACCATAGAAGTTCCTAACGTGACCCCCTGAACACATTTTGGGGGGTCGTTCAAAATTATATATATATATGTATATATACAGGGTGAGTCAGACCACCCGTCCAGCATGTATAACGGGAGAACGGTTTGGTCTAAAGTCATCAAACAAAATTCTTCACGACTAAAACGCATATGGGCTATCTATTAAAAATATTTTCTTCAAAATCTATGTACAGAATGTTCCAAAACTGAAGGTCACGGGTTCGAATCTCAAAATGTTCGTATGTAAACATAGGGCATATTATACATCATTTTAAAGGTCTCGTTAAAAGAAAAATTTTGGCGAAAACAGAATTCACTTATCTTTATCCGTTTCAAAGTGGCGGCCATTTTTGTGTAAAATATTGACATTTAGGGAATACCCTGTATTTTATAAACCACTACTCATATCATTTTTCCGACCTAAATTTCTTACTCGTGATATAGTCAGCTTTACCCTGATATGCTACAAGACAGGCTTTTTTGAGAAAATCTATATTTCAAAAAATATTATTTTTCAAAATGCTTATATGCCCAAAATTCAAAAAAGTCAAATGGTACCATATGTCAAAAAGCATATCATTGAAAAGGTCTTGTAAATCCTAGCAACTTTCTAATTTACACCAATCTTGTATCTCTTTTCGCTTTTCTGCAATCAGCAAAAAACATTGTTTTCCCATATGAAATGCATGTTAATTGTACATAACACATAAAACGAATGTGACCACAGAATACATGCAAGTGTTATGCAAATTGGAAAATAATTTGGAAAATAATATTTTTTTGAAATATAGATTTTCTCAAAAAAAAAACTGTCTTGTAGCATATCAGAGTAAAGCTGACTTTATCACGAGTAAGAAATTTAAATCGGAAAAACGATATGAGTAGTGGTTTAGAAAATACAGGGTATACCCTAAATGTCAATATTTTACACAAAAATGGCCGCCATTTTGAAACGCATAAAGATAAGTGAATTCTGTTTTTGCCAAAATGTTTCTTTTAACGAGACCTTTAAAATGATGTATAATATGCCCTATGTTTACATAAGAACATTTTGAGATTCGAACCCGTGACCTTCAGTTTTGGAACATTCTGTACATAGATTTTGATGAAAATGTTTTTAATAGATAGCCCATATGCGTTTTAGTGGGAAGAATTTTGTTTGATGACTTTAGGCCAAACCGTTCTCCCGTTATACATGCTGGACGGGTGGTCTGACTCACCCTGTATATATATGTGTATGCACTCAAGCGGTCACATTTTTTGTCCGATTTACTTCAAGTTTGGTAGGGACGTTACTTTCTATAATCAGTTAGACAAGTTCGTTGGGCAAAACAATCGGAAAACTCTAAACCCCTTTTTTGGGGATTATTCTTTCAAATTTTGAATTTTTGGGCTCAAAAAGGGTCAGAAAAGCCCCAGACGTAAAATTAATGCATGTATTAAGATGGGAATTAGTGAAGCAAAAGTTTTAAGCCATTTTTCGGCATTCTAGCATATATATTGACTGAGTTATTAAAGAAAATGTATATCGGCTAAACACGGTACGTTGTCTTATGGGGTTTTTACATTAGAAAAGCATGCTATTCATTTGTCGGTTATTTGTATCACCCCCAGCAACCTCACACCTACTTTCAAGCCTGACTGGACCTTCTAACCTTATAATGCACAAAATTGTATTCCTAGCATTACAGGTAAATTAAACCAGGAGCATCAGAACAGCCAAAAAATCAATGTTTTCAGATTTCAACAAAATATGAATAAATGTATTTTTTTACACTGGTTGTGAGTTTTAAAAGTTTAGTATGTGGAAATTCACTTCCTTCATGTCAGCGTGCTGCGTTCGAACTCGTTTTAAATTAAACTAATGTCATGATTACAATAAACAAACTATCCTATTATAATAAAATGTTGTAAATTAACTGTAGTGCCCAGTTCTTGCCTTTTGAAAACTTAATATTGGTTTTTACATACGGTACATAATTAATCTATAATATATACAGCCGCATGTGTAACTCACTGACTGACTGACTGACTGAGGTATACGAATTCTAGACCACTTCTAGAAGAGCTAGAAACCTGAAATTTGGCATGTATGTAGCTTGTACTTTGTAACCCCCAGCAAAATTCCAAAAAGTTACAATTTTTTATTTTAAACTCGTCAAAAAAATTCAAAATGGAGGAAATTTTGAACATGTCCAAAATAGTGACTTTTTATTTGAGCTGTAGCGGCCGAACGGATGGTCCTATCGAGAAACAGAGATCACCACGTGCCACGGATTTTAGAGACGATCTACAACTTTGGTCCTATGACTTTTTGTCGTATCTCGTCTCCTTCACCCTTAGGTAGCGCTAGATTTTTCAAATTTCGGCATATTTTCGAAATATTTTGGCCGTTTTTTATTTCCTATCACGTTAATATACTTGATGGAGGCCTAATATTGGGCACGCAGTATGTCTACATCACACTTAGTAAATAGCAGCAGAAATATGACCAGTTTTTATTAATTAAACCTGTTGAAAATTTTAAAAATCTAAATATCTTTAGATATGACAGTTTTCTTAGTATAAGTAGTGGTGTATTGGGGGTTCTGTCCCAATTTATATTATTGGACATACACGTGACACCAATAATACTTGAGCTAGAGACGTGAGATTTGGCATGCATGTGCCTTCCACCTTTTCTTTCCAAATCCCACTATTTTTAGTTTGAACTATCTCAATAAAATAAATAATTGTGAATACAAAAATCGAAATGTAGTATTTTTTATTTAAGCTCTAGCGGCCGAACAGGTTGTCCTATCGAAATACGAAGACCACCATGTGCCACGGATTTTAGACGAACTACAACTTTAGTCCTATGACATTTTGCCGTATCTCACCCCTTTCACCCTTATATAGCACTAGATTTTTTTAACTTTTTTCACAAATTTGTTTGTAGTTTTTAATGGTTTGTCGCTCTAATATAGAACTTAGAGGCCTAATACTTATCACACAGTATTCCTACATTGCAATTAGTACTAAGAAATACTCCCACGCCCAGATTAAGTATCTTAAACACCCAAAAAAATCAAAGTTTTTGAGCTCTTGTAGACTTTTCGTGTTTTACGAGTACATTTTCTATGTTGCGCACTGTTGAGGGTAAAATCCCTTATAAATCATGTCATATTTGTTGCAGAAGGCATTTAGTTACCCAAAGTCATAGTTTTAGTTACCCAAAGGTTGTTAAAGGTGGTCGTATCCCTCATAAGGTTCAAAATACGCCTTTTAAAGGCTACATTATACATCAGTTAAGGGTATAATTTACGACAGGGACCTGGGGGCGAAGCCCCCCACAGGGGTCTGGGGGCGGAGCCCCCAGCGAGCGAAGCGAGTCTAAAATATATACAGCCGCATGTGTAACTCACTCACTCACTCACTCACTCACTCACTCACTGAGGTATACGAATTCTAGACCACTTCTAGACTAGCTAGAAACCTGAAATTTTGCATGCAGGTAGCTTATAGCTTGTAACCCCCAGATAAATTACCAAAACTGTCAATTTTTTATTTTAACCCCCCTAAAAAAATATTTAAACCCCCCCCCAAAAAAGGCTTATTTTAAAATTACAGTTTTTGAGCTCTAGTGGCCGAACGAATTGACTTATCGAAAAACGGACACCACCACGTGCCACGGATTTTATAAGATCTACAACTTTGTTCCTATGACTTTTTGTCGTATCTTGCTCCCTTCACCCTTAGATAGCGCTAGATTTTTCAAATTTCAGGCAATTTCGACGGTTATTTTTGTGGTCTTTAATTTCCTATCACTTTAATTTAGTATGTAAAGGCTTGATATTTGGCACTCAATATGTTTATACATTACCCTTCACGAAACACTCGATAAACTAAAATATTTTAATAATTAAACATCCCAAAAGAATTCAAAACCCTAATTATTCTATAAATGACAAACTGCATTATCGACTTACTCAGGTAATTCTAGATAAGCTAGAAACATAAAATTAGGCCTATATGTAGCTTGTCTATTGAAACCCCTAGGAAAATTGCAAAAAATGTATAATTTTAGCGAATTTCCCCTATAGGGAAGAAGCTATTACCGTAGTCGGCATGGTAAGACCTAGGCCCGGGACCATGATAACTTTTCGTTTTGAGGTCCCCAGACCCCAAAAACACCATTCGTTCGAAACTGTATATATATATATATATATATATATATATATATATATATATATGTGTCCGTGAGCACGATAACTCTCGTAAAAATTATCCGATTTTGATGAAATTTGGTATGAACGTGTAAAGCAACATTTATGACTTTAAGTTCGAAAACCAGCCAGATCGCTCTATCCGAAGGGGTATTTTGGGGGGGTTTTGTACCCCAAAAATGGGTTTTTCGAATTTTTTACATATAATTTTGGAAATAGTCAAATTTTATTTTTTTCCATTGGATTCAGCTTAAAAAAACACACAATTTGGTATTTTGATCATTTCTCTACGTCAATTGGTTACCGAGATATTGAAAGTGCTAAACACAGTACGTTGTCTAATGTTATTCTTATGGAGAAAAATAAAAATTTTATATCTCGCTTATTTATGAACGTATACTGACGAAACTTGGTATACAGCTTCATCTGGTTGTGGACCATTGATATTTGCTCAAAAAGACAATTTTTTACCCAAGGCTCCTGTAGCAGCAAACCTGCGTACTCAGCCCCATGTTATTCTTATGGAGAATAAGTAACGTGTTATCTGCCTTCATTATGAAAATAAATTAATCAAATTTGGTATGTGGCTTTACCTACATGAGTTATATTGATATTTGTATAAAACCCCATTTTTTGTGTTCCTTGCTTCAGCAAACCTGCATACTCAGCTGCCATGTTATTCTTATGGAGAATAATTAAAATGTCATAAATCGTTTATTTATGAATGTATACTGATGAAACTTGGTATGTGGCTTTATGTGGTATTAAGATACATATATATGCATTGGAAATTCGCTGAGTACGCAGGTTTGCTGCTACGGGGGTATTTTATTTTAACCTCCTCAAAAAAATTCAAAAGGGAGGAAATTTTGAACATCTCCAAAATAGTGCATATTTTTGTGCTGTAGCGGCCGAACGGTTGGTCCAATCGAGAAACGGGGACTATTACGACATACGGGCTTTAGACGATCTATAACGTTGGTCCTATGACTTTTTGTCGTATCTCGTCTCCTTCACCCTTAGATAGCGCTAGATTTCTCAAATTTCGGCATATTTTCTATATTTTGTGGCCGTTTTTTATTTCCTATCACGTTAATGTACTTGTCGGAGGCGTAATATTGGGCACGCAGTATGTCTACATCACACTTAGTAAATAGCAGCAGA
Source organism: Allygus modestus (assembly GCA_963675035.1). Classification (NCBI taxonomy): domain Eukaryota; kingdom Metazoa; phylum Arthropoda; class Insecta; order Hemiptera; family Cicadellidae; genus Allygus; species Allygus modestus. The sequence continues at coordinate 239,235,532 of OY776112.1, forward strand.
AATATAACAATTTTTACTACTTAAACCTGCCGGAAAATCAAAAACCCTTAAAATCTATATATTTTACAGTTTTCTAAGTATAAGTAGTAAGGAAATGCCAGTTCTGGAACAATTGTTATTAAATAGAATGCACGTATCACCATTTATACTTTAAATAGGATCGTGAGATATGGCATGCGTGTGCGTTGCACCTTTTCTTCCCAAATCCTACTATTTTTAGTTTGAACTATCTCAAAAGAAATAAATAATTGTGAATAAAAAAATCAAAATGCAATATTTTTTTAGTTGGGCTCTAGTGGCAGAACGGGCTGTCCTATCGAAAAACAAAGACCACCACGTGCCACGGATTTTAGACAAACTACAACTTTATTCATATGACATTTTGCCGTATCTCACCCCCTTCACCCTTGGGTAGCGCTAGATTTCTTAAATCTTTAGCAACTTTCCACCAAAACTTAGTGGTTTTTATTTATTTGACACTCAAAAATAGTACTTAGAGTCCTAATATTTGGCATGGAATATCTCTACATTACAGGAAGTATGTGGCAGAAGTCGCATGACCAATTTGAATTGTTTGAACCCTAAACAATTTTGAAAATCCTCTAGTTTTTTAGATTTCCCGGTGTTTTCCTTGATATTTGGGCATGTTAGACTTACATAGTGGGTAAAAACCAGCACAAATTTGTTTTGATTAGTTGGACATGTCCTATAGACACCACATATATCATTATTATGGTATGTTATGAAGGTGTATATCCATCCACAACATTTAAAAATCGTTATTTACAGGTCATACTAAAAAATGTTTCAAAGTTATTCAATTATTTGAATAACTTAAATTATACCCGGAGTCTGATTATACCACTAATATTATTATTTACCTGGTTTCGGTTTTATTTCCACGTAGTATTATATTAATAGTAGTAGTATTTCGGTTACATTTCCTAAAGTTAGGAACTCCAGATTTGGCATTCATGTGCTTTGCACTTTCTAACCAAAGAGAAAATTCATAAGCCTTACTTTTTCCAGTTTTACTACCTCAATAACTAAATAATGGCGGATAGAAACAATCAAAATCTAGTCTTTTTTAAACAGTTCCAACGGCCATACAGATGCTCCCATATTTAAATTTTTGAAGATTGGTCTGTTTTCTTAGTACGAGTAGTAGTCTTATGGGAGTTCTGGGCCACTTGATTTGACGCCACTTCAAAATGAGGCCAAACAGCGACCTGGGGGCGAAGCCCCCCACAGGGGTCTAATATACTATACAGCCGCATGTGTAACTCACTCACTCACTCACTCAGGTATACGAATTCTAGACCACTTCTAGAGGAGCTAGAAACCTGAAATTTGGCATGTATGTAGCCTGTACCTTGTAACCCCCAGGAAAATTCCAAAAAGTTACAATTTTTTATTTTAACCCCCTCAAAAAAATTCAAAATGGAGGAAATTTTGAACATGTTCAAAATAGTGCCTTTTTATTTGAGCTGTAGCGGACGAACGGTTGGTCCTATCGAGAAACGGAGACCACCACGTGCTACGGATTTTAGACGATCTACAACTTTGGTCCCATGACTTTTTGTCGTATCTCGTCTCCTTCACCCTTAGGTAGCGCTAGATTTTTCAAATTTCGGCATATTTTCGAAATATTTTGGCCGTTTTTTATTTCCTATCACGTTAATATACTTGATCGAGGCCTAATATTGGGCACGCAGTATGTCTACATAACACTTAGTAAATAGCAGCAGAAATATGACCAGTTTTTATTACTTAAACCTGTCGAAAAATGAAAAACTCTAAATATCTTTAGATATGACCGTTTTCTTAGTATAAGTAGTGGTGTATTGGGGGTTCTATGCCAATTTATATTATTGGACATACACGTGACACCAATAATACTTGAGCTAGAGACGTGAGATTTGGAATGCATGTGCCTTGCACCTTTTCTTACCAAATTCTACTATTTTTCGTTTGAACTATCTCAACAAAATAAATAATTGTGAATACAAAAATCAAAATGTTGTATTTTTTTATTTGAGATCTAGCGGCCAAATGGGTTGTCCTATCAAAAAACGAAGACCACCACGTGCCACGGATTTTAGACGAACTACAACTTTAGTTCTATGACATTTTGCCGTATTCCAGCCCCTTCACCCTTAGATAGCGCTAGATTTTTTAAATTTAAACTTTTTCATAGATTTGTTCGTGGTTTTTAATGGTTTGTCGCTCTAATATAGAACTTAGAGGCCTAATACTTATCACACAGTATTCCTACATTACAATTAGTACCAAACAACACTCACACGCTCAGATTAAATATCTTAAGCACGCAAAAAAATCAAAGTCTTTGAGCGTTTGTAGATTTTATCGTGTTTTTCGGGTATCTTTTTTAAGTTGCGCTCTGTCGAGGGTAAAATCTCTTATTTATGTCATATTTGTTGCAGAAGGCTTTTAGTTACCTATAGTCATAGCATTTCATGTTGTTAACGGTGGTCATATTCCTTATATGGTTCAAAAGACGCCTTATAAAGGCTACATTATACATCAGTTAAGGGTATTAATTTGTTTCAAGCACTTAGGTAATACATGGAGGCTTAACATTTAACATAATAATTCTCCATGCCAAATAGTATTTAGCAACAGACACATGACCAGATTTTGTAGGTTAATCTCTAAAAAATAATCAAAGCCTTGGAATAGTTGTAGAATTTAGATCTTAAATAGAATTGGACCAATTTACATTAAACTGTGACCTGGGGGCGAAGCCCCCCACAGGGGTCTGGGGGCGGAGCCCCCAGCGAGCGAAGCGAGTCTAAAATATATACAGCCGCATGTGTAACTCACTGAGGTATACGAATTCTAGACCACTTCTAGAAGAGCTAGAAACCTGAAATTTGGCATGTATGTAGCTTGTACCTTGTAACCCCCAGGAAAATTCCAAAAAGTTGCAATTTTTTATTTTAACCTCCTCAAAAAAATTCAAAATGGAGGAAATTTTGAACATATCCAAAATAGTGACTTTTTATTTGAGCTGTAGCGGCCGAACGGTTGGTCCTATCGAGAAACGGAGACCACCACGTGCCACGGATTTTAGACGATCTACAACTTTGGTTCTATGACTTTTTGTCGTATCTCGTCTCCTTCACCCTTAGGTAGCGCTAGATTTTTCAAATTTCGGCATATTTTCGAAATATTTTGGCCGTTTTTTATTTCCTATCACGTTAATATACTTGATGGAGGCCTAATATTGGGCACGCAGTATGTCTACATCACACTTAGTAAATATCAGCAGAAATATGACCAGTTTTTATTAATTAAACCTGTCGAAAAATGAAAAACTCTAAATATCTTTAGATATGACCGTTTTCTTAGTATAAGTAGTGGTGTATTGGGGGTTATGTCCCAATTTATATTATTGGATATACACGTGACACCAATAATACTTGAGCTAGAGACGTGAGATTTGGCATGCATGTGCCTTCCACCTTTTCTTTCCAAATCCTACTATTTTTAGTTTGAGCTATCTCAATAAAATAAATAATTGTGAATACAAAAATCAAAATGTAGTATGTTTTTATTTAAGCTCTAGAGGCCGAACGGGTTGTCCTATCGAAAAACGAAGACCACCATGTGCCACGGATTTCAGACGAACTACAACTTTAGTCCTATGACATTTTGCCGTATCTCACCCCTTTCACCCTTAGATAGCGCTAGATTTTTTAAATTTAAACTTTTTTCACAAATTTGTTTGTGGTTTTTAATGGTTTGTCACTCTAATATAGAACTTAGAGGCCTAATACTTATCACACAGTATTCCTACATTGCAATTAGTACTAAGAAATACTCCCACGCCCAGATTTAGTATCTTAAACACCCAAAAAAATCAAAGTTGTTGAGCTCTTGTAGACTTTTCGTGTTTTTCGGGTACATTTTCTATGTTGCGCACTGTCGAGGGTAAAATCCCTTATAAATCATGTCATATTTGTTGCAGAGGCTTTTAGTTACCCAAAGTCATAGTATTTCAGGTTGTTAACGGTGGTCGTATCCCTTATAAGGTTCAAAATACGCCTTTTAAAGGCTACATTATACATCAGTTAAGGGTATAATGTACGACAGGGACCTGGGGGCGAAGCCCCCCACAGGGGTCTGGGGGCGGAGCCCCCAGCGAGCGAAGCGAGTCTTTATATATAATTCTATACGCAAAATTTTTAAGTAAAAATTTGGGAGTTTGGCAAATTGCAAGATGATGGAGACGATTCAATTTAAAGGTCTTGATGCCAGGTACTCTGGAAAAATAACAGTACAGTATTTCCAAAAAGTTACCAGCAAATGAGGAATAACATAAAACATCCACTATAAGAAAAGCATGGGAGATTTAAAAACGTCTGCTTTGTTTACATTAAAAGATGTGGTTAAGTGTCTATTTTGTTGACGAATTGACATGTGTTTTTACTTATATCGTTTTATTTTCGTCAGCATGTAAAGAGTAAAAACATCAGTTGAGGCAGAATATTGGAGCAGCCGTTGATTCATAAAAATGTTATGCCATCGTAGGCAACAACTTATACTAAATCACATTAAGGTACAGTTTGAATTCTTAAAGAAGATTTGTTGGTTTAGTTTCAATCTACTTTGATTTTTTCCAATAAAAAATTAGAGTTCTATCTGAAATATTAAAAGTACTGTTTTATTTATTTTGTTACCACATTATGTGTAAACCTATTCCTTTGTTGATTGAGAATTCACTCATACACAGTGTCCCACAAAAATTGATAACAGAAAATGACCGCGGGATATTTTGAAACAATCGTTTAACTATCCATCAATGAAGAAACCAACAAGGAGAACCATTAAGCTAATAATGCAGTTAATAATTATGAAATACAATAACAAAATTTAACTGTTATTTCCTTTTGATATTTAAAATGTTATTGTCAGTAAGTAAAGTTAACAAGGTTGATGGTGACGATTCATTCATCCGTCTTGTAACAATGACGCAGTTAAATGAATTAATTTATTGTAAAATTGTGATCTGAGAACACTCCCGCTCTCAACATGAGGATCACCGCAGACACAGAGGCTGGGCGGGATGAGATGAGTTGAGGGCATTGGACGTTGCGGCTGCGGCGGAAACCACAGAACGGTGTTTGCCTTGTACAACTGGGTCAAGAATCAGCCACTTCTTGCACTCACTGTTTGCTGCCTCATATCACACTCGTCAGTGAGGCCAACGTGTACATAACAAATTAATAATTCTGTATATTTTATTTATTAAAAAGAATTCACCCTTTTTACTGCACAGAAATAGTTTTGATATAGGTGTTAAACATTAATTTATATGAGAGAGAGGGAGCTCATTAGTTTACTATATGTATTACATACAACTGTTTCATCCCTATGTCCTATGTTTTTTTATTCATGTTGTTTTTATACTCAATGCGATTTCCATATCACACATTTATAATTATTTTTTCAGTTTTAACCCTTTGAGGTCGATTAAATTAAATCACCCAGACACCCTGAGACGAAATTAATTTTGGCTATTTTGTATAGATTTTACTATTGTTACATTTAATTACCCAAATTAATTTTAAAATGCATTTATGAGGGTTTATTTTTAAGGCACTTTGATTACATACTGTATATTGATGAAATAAAAATAAAAATGTATACCTGTTTTATTTTTTCTTCCATATATTTTTAGTACATATGTACTATATGTGACAGATTACGAGAGTAAAAACCCATTTATATTTATTTGTAAGTAAAATGACACACACAAAAAACATTCAAAAATATCGTCATCACTAATTTTATTAGTCATAATTATAACTAAACAAAAGAGTAAACATAACCTAAACACCACAGACAACAATCGGAGCTGGAACTATCAGACCTTGCAGATGACACAAGACAGTATAGTTCATGGAGTAATAACATTTATTTCAGAACAAAATAATCCATGGAGTAGATAAAATAAACGTTAAAAGTAATAAGGAATATATAAGAAGCAAATAGACATAAAATCATTACATTATATTTAGTTTTAGCGCACTTCATACGGGCTAAACGTCACGGCGAGTATAGGTCGCCATTCGAGCGTTCGGGAAAATGGCGCGCGGCGACCTATACTCGCCATTCGACCGCAAAGGGTTAATGGGAAACTAATAAGATATGATGTTATCTGAGATATAATGTATCTCTCATGAAAACAATATCATTAATAGTTAATGTATCGACTAGAGGAAAGCTGTTAACATTTGACAGATAAAATATTAGGGCCATCGGTACCCTGTAGGCACCAACAATGAAATACTTGAATTAAAATATCACAAATTATGAAAATGCACTTTTATATATGGTATAATACAGCTAAAAAGTCACAATACTTCTAAGTAACACTTATAAAATAAGTTACTTTTTAAACATTTGATGTTTACGTTAATGTTTGCTACAGACGAAAATAAATCAAAAGCTTGATGAGCTGATCTGCTGTACTGGCAGAACCCAGTTCGGTATCAGAACTTTTACCCTCCCTCCATCCCCACCACAACGTTTTGAGTCAGTCAGTCAGTCAGTTATTGACCTTGCTGTGAAGACCATTTATGTTCTGTGAGAAAATCTGGTTTTGTCAGTCTAGTCAATGAATACAAAACAAGTTCTGTATTCATTGGTCTAGTCCAATAATCTCAGACATAAACAAAGCGAAAAATACATCACCTACTACATTTAATTTTTCTTGTCATATCTGTTGTCTAATAATTATTTACAAATATATTTGACAATCTGTCACCATAAGATCAGAATCTCAGAACGTAATCAAGCTTTTAAAGTTCTTAACTTACTTTAACTCAATTTTCATGTCAATCTTAGAAACTAAATTTATTTTATGTAACTCTCCAAAAACCAAGAAACTGTAACACGATTTATTTTGGAGGGGAAAACAAAAACTAACTTATACTCATCATAGACTCAAAATTTATGACATCACTCTCCAACATGAATGTTGTGGTGGGAATGGAGGGAGGGTAAAAGTTCTGATCCCGAACCGGGTTAGTGAATGGACTAGCCGCCAGTATCAGCTGTCTAATTAAAATCACAGACTTGGGATTATAATCAGCTGTTTGTTGCAAACAAAACATACTATAAATCTCACCAAAACGGTTTGTAGACTTTTACATTTTGTATCATTTAACAAACTTAAAAGGAGAAAATGATAAATCTGACAATTTTGGGGAGTATCGGAATGGTTAAGCTACAAATTGGTACAAACTCCATGACTTCAAGTTGCCTGGTATTCTCAAACTAAGGCCGAGTTCCTTCAAAAATATTCTCCTATTTAAATAACATGGATCAATTTGTTAAATGTAAATATTAAAAAAAAACCGTCGCAGCAAACCTGCATACTCAGCGAATTTCCAATAGAGATATAGATGTCTTAATACTACATCAAGCCACTTACCAAGTTTCACAAAAATATATTCACAAATAAGCGATATATAAAATTTTAATTATTCTCCATAAGAATAACATAGGGGCTGAGTACGCAGGTTTGCTGCAACAAGGAACACAAAAAATAGGTTTTTATGCTAATATCAATATAACTGAAGTAGGTGAAGTCATATACCAGATTTTATTAATTTATGTTCATAACTAAGGGAGACATAGCATTTAATTATTATCCATAAGAATAACATGGGGATGAGAACGCAGGTTTGCTGTTGCGGGATCCTTTGGCAAACAATTTTTTTTTGAGCAAATATCAATAGACCACAACCAGATGAAGCCATATACCAAGTTTCGTCAGTATACGTTCATAAATAAGCTAGAAATAAAATTTTTCTTTTCTTCCGTAAGAATAACATTAGACAACGTACTGTGTTTAGCACTTTCAATATCTCGGTAACCAATTGACGTAGAGAAATGATCAAAATACCAAATTGTGTGTTTTTTTAAGCTGAATCCAATGGTCAAAACTAAAATTTGAATATTTCAAAAATTATATGTGAAAAATTCAAAAAACCCATTTTTGGGGTACAAAACCCCTCTAAAATACCCCTTCGGGTAGAGCGATCTGGCTGGTTTTCGAACTTAAAGTCATAAATGTTGCTTTACACGTTTATACCAAATTTCATCAAAATTGGATCATTGTTACGAGAGTTATCGTGCTCACGGACATATATATATATATACAGGGTGTCACAAAAAAGTGTGATGGGCTATACAGGACCTAATTCTACATGCAAAAATAAGTCAAAAATGAAGAATAACATTTTTTGGATTTCGGCTTAGTTTAGCCGTAATCCGCCATTTTGTTTTTTTGGGAAAATATTTATTATTTCAAAAACCCAATGAGATATTTTTACGAAACTTGGCAAAAGTGTTTACACTAAAGTAAGTAACATTTGTAAAAAAAATATTTTTTTACCTTTCCAAATTTCAAAATGGCGGCCATTTGAATTTTTTTATGCCAAATTTCATGAAAACCAGTACCTAAATCGAAATTTTTCAAGACACAAAATTTGTTGTATTTATTATAACAAATCCAACAAAACAAAAATGAATAAAATCGGTTCATAAATAAAGAAGCTGTGTTTATTTTAGTAATTTAGACTGACATTATTAATGTAATAATTTATGTAATGTAATTAAGTAATTACAGTAATTACAGTAATTAAGACTACGGTAATAGCTTCTTCCCTACAGGGTAAATTCGCTAATAAAGCGGTATTTTTGAGTTTTACATTTTTCTCTTAATCTGCTGTGTAAAAGCTTTAAAATGGCACATAAGTCGTCCAAATCACATGAAAAATGATGACGTAGTGGGCCGAGTACGAAATTCCTTAGCTAATTAATACATAAGATTCAGTAAATTAAAAATGCCCCCGTCGCAGAAAACCTGCGTACTCAGCAAATTTTCAGTGCATATTTGTCGTAATACCAAATCCCATACCATAAGGCCTCTTACCAAGTTTCAAAAAAATATATTCACAAATAAGCGATATGTACAATTTTAATTATTCCCCATAATAATAACATTGGGGATGATTACGTAGGTTTGCTGAAACAAGGAACACAAACAATTTGTTTTGATTCAAATATAAATAGAATTCAACTAGGTGAAGCCATATACCAAGTTTCATAAATATTTATTCATCAATAAGCGATATACAACTTTTTAATTATTCTCCATTAGAATAACGTCGGGCTGAGTACGCAGGTTTGCTACTACGGGAATCATCGGTAAAAATTGCTTTTTTGTGCTAATAGACCACAATAGACCACAACCAGATGAAGCCATATACCAAGTTCCGTTAGGATAAGTTCATAAATAAGCGAGATGTAAAATTTATCTTATTATCCATAAGAATAACATTGGACAACGTACTGTGTTTAGCACTTTCAATATCTCTGGAACCAATTGACGTAGAAAAATGATCAAAACACCAAATTGTGTGTTTTTTAAAGCTGAATCCAATGGTGAAAAATAAAATTTGACTTTTTAAAATATTACTAGTAAAAACTAAAAAAAAAAAACATTTTTGGGGTACAATACCCCCCCCCCAAAATATCACTTCGGATGGGTCGATTATTCTGGTTTTGAACTTTAAGTCATAAATGTTGCTTTACACGTTTGTACCAAATTTCATCAAAATCGGACCATTATTTCGAGAGTTATCATGATCTCGATATAAAGATATATATCCTTATATATAATACGTGAAGCAGTTTTTTTTAAACGCAATTCCTCCTTTATTTCTTATGATAATTGGGAGGAAGGCTAAACATGATAAAAAATATGTATTTCTTATTTGCAGTTGTTAAGATGTTTTTCTGTGGTTTAGGCTAGGGAAATCTAAATAAGAATTATTTTATATTTGCTCTCTCACTTATCTGGGTTGGCTTTAAAATTATTATATTATAATTTATCTAAATTACGTTGAATTATTTAGTGCTTTAAGAGTATTCATCACCGGAAGTTGCTAGACGCTATCTTGGAGTTTTGCTCCATAAGGCCAATGTTAACTTTGTGCCTCCATTACTCCTCACCTGATCGTCACATGCAATTCATTTTGGTGTCAAATTAAAGGTTTCCTCGTCCTCTAGGGAAATACAATGTCGAATTTTTTAATTTGGGTACTTTAGTCGCATAATAAATAGTTTAATTTTGAATTGAAACACTGTACATGTTCTCATTAATTTGTAAAAAAATCCAAATTCGACTATTGTATTTCCCTAGGGGACGAGGAAACCATTAATTTGACACCAAAATTAATTGTTTGTGACGATCAGGTGAGGAGTAATGGGGGCACAAAGTTAACATTGGCCTTATGGAACAAAACACCAAGATGGCGTCTGGCAACTTCCGGTGATGAAGACCATGTTGTATTGTATTGAGATAAAAATCTGTACAGTTAGTAATTTCCTTCTCTGATTGTAAACAGTTTTACTCATCGGGTGTGTAGGCCAACCAAGCCGACAGTCAAAGTGACTTTGGCTTTATGTGCTGTTGTGACAAGGAATGTAAATAAACGGTATCAGGAAACTGACACATACTTTCTCCCTTTTAGCCCAACTTTAATGATTAAATTACTTTTTATTTACTAAATATAGAATACAAAGCACGGTCGAATGTACAGAAATTCTTGTAAACAAGTTGTTTTCAAAAACATCCACCCAAATCCCTGTTTTGGAGACACTACAGAATCCATTGCCACACACGTGGTTTTAAGAGGGGAAATGCCCCCTATTCCCCCCCCCCCAGGGTTGTTAAGGGTCAACATATTTCGGCTTTCCTCTGTTGGTTAATGCTAACTTGACAAGCATATCAAGTTTGAACAAAATTAGTCTGTAAATAAGAGAGGAATAGTAATTGTTGTATTCCCCATAAGAATAACATTGGACAACGTACTGCGTTTACCGCAAAATGGCAGTTTAAATTTTCTCAGCAACCAGCAATCGTAGAATAGTAATTCAAAATACTAAATTATTTAGTTTTTTGAGCTCTTTTTAATGGTGAGTAGTAATATTTTTTAAATTATGTTTTTTATGTAAGGTCCAAAAAACTGAATTTGTTATGTTTTAAGCCCTATAATTTCTGAACCCAAATTTTTACAGAAATGCGGGTAGTGTCATTTTGTTGGAAAACTAAAGTTCTACAAACGGCTAAAGTTTAATTAAAATCGTTAGAGCCGTTTTAGAGAAATTTTGATTTTTCATGTTTTTTGGCGGTTTTTGGGGGTAATTACCCTTAAAAATAAAAAATTCAAAAAAATGTAAAAAGCCTGGAGATCTAGTAGATTAGCACCTACATACGAAATTTCATAAAAATCGGACCATTGGTTTGGCCTCTAGCTCTGTACACATCCATACAGACATCATATCAAAACCACTTTTTTGGGTTCAGGGAACACCAAAACGCATATTTCCACTAACAACTCAAATTTGAAAATTTTGACGAAAACAGTACTTTCTCCATATACTATGTATAAGGGGAGAAAGTAAAAAAAGGAGAAAATATTGTACTTATTATGTTAAGAGAGAGTAAAGTTGAAAACAACATTTGTAAATATTTAGAAGTAAAATAAAGCACTTTTTTCTTTCTTTCTTTCTTTTCTCCTTTATTTATTGTTTGAAGTGTCAACAAATTCGTCTCAGTTCGTAGTTCTGCAATAAGGTTTTTAATTTTCGATATTTTTATTCTCAAGGGCATGGTCTGCCCTCAAAGTTAATTTTTTGCCCATAAAATTAACTTGGGGAACAATTTTACTTGAATTTCAGCTGTTAACACATTATGGACAGGTTATTAGCAATAACAAATGTTACAAGCAAGGAAAGTATTTATCTATATGAAAAAAAACTTTTTTTTCTATTTCGCTTTGAGCAGTGAAATGATGTATGCAGCGGAGATATTGAAATTTTGTTTGTCTGTCTGTTTGTTTATAAACCAGGTTTGTTCCACAAAAAAAGAGTGTGAACTGAATGAAATAAAACATTTTGCCAATTTTCGTGTGAGGCAAGAAACTTTTAGGCTTCTGCAAATCATTACGTATGTCATTAGGATTATGCCCTTTGTCCGTCATTGCTCCAAAGTAAATCTTGGGTACAGGTTACTCAACCTTTCACGGTAGAATGCATCATATTTGTTCTAACGAGCATTTAGTCAGCTAATTTATCTTTACCACAGAATGGAGGAAACACATACTTTACTACTCTACAATGGTATACTAAATAATATAAAATAACATGAGTTTTTGAGCAGGTATTGGGAAGAAGATAGGTCCATCCCAAAAAGGAGGGCATATTCCCGTTCCAAAGAGGCTCGGCCCTATAATTGACCTTCAAAATTGTCATGTTAATCACATATTGACTAAACCAATTGAACAAATATTTGGTAGAAAGACAGCAGGCAATGCGAATTAACCATTATCAGAATACATATGCCTATGCTTTCCGTCCCTTATGTCCTTTTCTCCGATGGTCTTTAACATTTATTTTAAACAACACTAACCATACATCGGACCGATTGCACATAACATTTGTTAGGAAGATAGTTAACACATTAGAATAAAACCACGACCTTTGCCTACCCTGATCCAAAAATACTTGAGGGCTCTCCAAATGTTGGAACTATTGAATTTGTGGGTAAAGAAATAAGTTCTAATTAGACCTCATCCCCGGGAAAATATAGTTGTAATCAAATCAAATCAAGAAATTCTTTATTTGTGAGGACAAAACCTGTACATAAATTGTGTCACAATATTCTTATTATAGTCAGCTTATAGTCTAAAACTAATACAGAGAAAAATATATGATTAAAATCGATTTGAATTACAATAATTGCACATTCACAGACCAGCAGAAAAAAATTCAGTTAATGAGTAATGTGGATTATCTATTAGAAAAGTTTTCAATCGGGTCTTAAATAAATTTTACTTGATTGGTTTCATTTTTAATTTCTAGTGGTAATAGTTTAAAAAATTGTTCCAAAAAAACAATGGGGTTAGAGTTAAGATTTGTAAATAAAAACAAAATAATCTTAACAGCTGTTCAAAAAAAAACCAGTCAATTGTAAAATAATTACTTTTTAAAGTATCAGCATGTGATTTTTTTTAGAATAGTGATTAGAACTAATGTATACATAAATTTAATGTAATTATGATTAGGTTATGTATACATTTCTACAACCATTAAAAATTGAGATAGAATAATTGAATACAAAGCAGACATTTCCAAAATAAAACTAAATGAGCAAATAAAAAAGTAAATATTTTTTCCTTGGAGAGGAACCGTAAAGATAGGCATTTTGAACAAACTAACTGGCTTTTCAAGCAAAGCTCGGTTCCCCAAATGCTTTAACCCTTTGAGTGCCACGCAACGATATATCGTTGTGTACGGAACATCCGAAAAATACTTCACAACGATATATCGTCGTCGGTGGTCTTACCGAAAAATACATTGCAACGATATATCGTTGTTATGGAAAATTTTTCTTACGTCATTACTTTTTATTATTTCTTTCAGGTGATTTCCAGGATATTTTCTAGCTCTATAAATCTAGTAGTTATTTGGTGAAAATCTTATATTTGAACAAAGTTTATTTATCTGAAAAAAATATAAAAAATTTCGCGCATGTATAATATGTACCTATTCAAATTTGTTATTTTTTAGATATTATATATGTGCATAATATTATAGCTAAACTTTAAACTTACAAAACAAAAAAAGTTTCATAATAATATCTTACCAAATAAAAAAGTTATTGATTTTATGTACAAAACCCTTGCAAAATGTTGATTTTGTGTATTGTTGTTATAGAAAATTTTTCTTACGTCATTACTTTTTATTATTTCTTCCAGGACATTTCCAGGATATGTTCAGGTAAACATATACTCCATAAATATACGAGGCCTAGTTAGTCTGCTTTATGAAATAATATTGTAATAAAACTTAAACCCTTGAATAAAGTTAGGCTACTGTCTTGTGTACTAATTTACCGTTTTTATATTTTTTTACATTTATGGAAATAACTCGTCCGCCTACAGCCCAAATTTGATGAAACTTTCAGGAAATATTTTGGGAAACATGTCCTCTATAAATCTAGTAGTTATTTGGTGAAAATCTTATATTTTAACAATGTTTATTTACCTGAAACAAATAAAAAAAATTAAAAGAAATTTCCCACATGCATATATGTATTCAAATTTTTATTTTTTAATTTTTTAAATATTATATATGTGCATAATATTATAGCTAAACTTTAAACTTACAAAACAAAAAAAAGGTTCATAATAATATCTTACCAAATAAAAAAGTTATTAATTTTTTTGCAAACCCTTGCAAAATGTTGATTTTGTGCCTGGCACTTTTTGGATATACTCTGTTAAAAACTCTGGCACTCTAGGGATATGACGACCGAAAAACTCTGGCACTCAAAGGGTTAACAACTTTATCTAACTTTTCAAACTTAATAATGCACTATGATCGCGAGCGAAGCCGCGACAGGCTACTAGTATATATTCATACATATAAATATATATATATATATACATACATATACATTTATATATACACACATATACATATATAAATACATAATATACATATATTTATATATATACATACATATACATATATATATATAAAACTATTTATATATATTTAGTTTTGAACGAACGGTGTTTTTGGCATTTGAAAACCTCAAAACAAAAAGTTATCATGAACCCGGGCCTAGGTCTTACCATGCCGACTACAGTAATAGCTTCTTCCCTATAGGGGAAATTCGCTAACAAGGCAAACCCATCGACATAGATGTTTAATAATTATATTTATTTTAGCGAATGAAATGAATACATGTGCTGCATTTTATTTATTTACTCAGGGGTGCCAGATTGATTATGTCATCGGATCTGCTGTCATCTGTGTTGTGTGATGCCACCATTGAGCCCCACTTTAATCTGAATACATTGAACTTTTTGTAACATAGTGTTTGACCTAAAGTCTGCGTTGAGTATCGTACGTTCATCATTGACGGGTGACTTGTTGTTGCAGAAGTTGCAGCAGCCTGGCGCCAGGGGCCAGGTGCAGGATGAGGAAGCGCAGAAGTTGGAGGGGCAGGTGCAGGTGCACTACAACTATTTGCACGGGATGCTGCAGCGGCAGGAGGACGAGATTATCAGGAAGATCCGGTCGAGGAGCGAGGCCACGCGGGCGTCACTGGAGAGTGTGGCCACCGACCTAGACAAGAACATAAAGGTAGGGTGGCTTCTGTCCGGTAACGAGGAGGAAGGAATCGGTCGGTCAGCGAGGCCACGGTCGGTCAGCGAGGCCACGGTCGGTCAGCGAGGCCACGCGGAGTTCACTGGAGCGCGTGGCCAAAGACATGGACAAGAACAAAAGGTAGGGTGGCTACTGTCTGGTAACGAGGTGGAAGGAATCGGTCGGTCAGCGAGGCCACGCGGGCGTCACTGGAGCGCGTGGCCAAAGACCTGGACAAGAACATAAAGGTAGGGTGGCTACTGTCTGGTAATGAGGAAAAAGGAATCGATCGGTCAGCGAGGTCAGGCGGGCGTCACTGGAGAGTGTGGCCACCGACCTAGACAAGAACAAAAAGGTAGGGTGTCTACTGTCTGGTAACGAGGAGGAAGGAATCGGTCGGTCAGCGAAGCCAGGCGGGCGTCACTGGAGAGTGTGGCCACCGACCTAGACAAAAACAAAATAGTAGGGTGTCTACTGTCTGGTAACGAGGAGGAAAGAATCGGTTTGTCAGCGAGGCCACGCGGGCGTCACTGGAGAGTGTGGCCACCGACTTAGACAAGAACATAAAGGTAGAGTGTCTACTGTCTGGTAATGAGGAGGAAGGAATCAGTTGGTCAGCGAGGCCACACGGGCGTCACTGGAGAGTGTGGCCACCAACCTAGACAAAAACAAAAAAAGGGTGTCTACTGTCTGGTAACGAGAAGGAAGGAATCGATCGGTGGGTGAGGCTATGCAGGCGTCATTGGAGAGTGCGGCCACCGACGTGGTAGGTAGGGTGACTACTGCCCGGGAACGAGGAGGAAGGAATCGGTCGGGTAGCATGTCGTATTTTCACAATTTTAAAAAAATCTTGCTCATACTAACCCTTAAATGCGGATATATCCATCTTTTTCCTGTTCTGTTCCGGGCCGTAGACGGATATAACCGTCTATCAGTTAAATTTTTCTAAAATAAATATGGATATATCCGTCTAAAATAACAAACACAAAAGTGATACTTATTGGTTCTTTTTATAACCGTGCCAATTATTTGACGTGTAATAAAACCACACACTACCAGACTTTTTCTCGAACAAGACATGGGACCGAGCAGGATTTGAGGTCGAAGGGAGAAAATCCTGTAGTTAGTGGGGCCTCCGAACAAGACATCGAACAAGACTTCGGACCAGACATTGGACCGAGCACCGAGCGCTCTCGAGGCGGTTTTTAGAAAAACGAACAAAGGAAAATTGGTGCGATGCTTTGTTTGAGGTCTGGTTCGGGGTTCGGTAGTGTATGGTACCTCCATACGCTGCTCCGAGCGCCGCGCCGTCCCGAGCCCCGCCGCTAGTGCTACGACAGTGAGGGTTGCGGTCTTGACTGTTGTCATGACTGTTGTCATATTAATTTCAGTTTACTAGTTTGTAACATAGTCTGCACGATGGAGTGGTCTGAGGAAAACACTTTGTTGTTTATTTCCGAGTAAAATAATCGGCCAGTTTTGTGGGACTTGTCCCATCCTCTTCACTACCACAAAGTGAAAAGGAATGACGCTTGGAGAGAAGTGGGTGAAATCGTGGGGAGTTGGGTGAAATGGGTGAATGGGTCAAGTGGGTAAAATCTACACACAAGTACACGGCCGACCTGCACTATGACAACTAAAATCGTACCCACCGTTATACCCCGCTCGGTGGTTTTCACGCTCAATCTGTCCGATTCGATGTCTTGATCAGGAAGAAGTTTAGAGTGAATATAGCTACCTTCGTGCCCTACTCCCTGCTCCCTGCTCGATCCGATGTCTTGTTCGGGCAAAAGTCCGGTAGTGTGTGGCCGCCTTCGTTGTTGAAAGCACTTTGTTTTGTTTTATACTCGGGTATTTTATTTAGTATTTTTGTCAGAATTAATTTTTTCCATGTAAATATATATATATATATCCTCTTAGTTTTTTTGTCATAAAACACATATCAAAATTACTTCGGCTAAAACGTTAGTATATTTATAGATTTTAGCCAAATTAGAAAGAAAAATATTTAAATCAATAATTTATTTTGGCACCTAGATACCATAAAATAATTAAGCTCGAAGCCACGTAATAATTCAGCCCTTTAAGGGTTAAATTGTTAAGCTGACACACATGGTAACAAAAAATAACAAAAATTTGCATAGGAATAAGATCTAAAAATAAAAATATCGTGCTGGAAGCCACAATGTTTTTAGGATGTTGCAATATATGCAGTCGTGTGGGCAGGGGGGGATTCCTTTCTCCTCATTGCCAGACAATACTATACCGTGAAATCCTGGAATAGTCAAGGAATATAAAATACCAGGAAGAGTCATGGGATTCAATTAAAAACTAACAAAAATTAAAGAATTTTGAAAAAGTTTAAGTATATTTACTAATTATCAGGTGATCTGAATTAATATATGTTGACATATTTCAACTGAGTTTTTATTAATGAGTAATTGAGTAATTTAAGATTACAAAACACCATTCAATGATATTTTTGCAAAGTTATTTGTAACTTGAACAGAAATTATTGGAAACGCAAAGGGTTGTTTTTATCAAATCAAATTAAATGAAAAATCGTCATTGCAATTAAAAGAAATAGGTTATCTCAAGTTTTAATGAAATAATCACGGGAATTTATTATTATAACAACTGGAAAGCGAGGGGTTTTACCTATACTAAAGTGAATGATAAGGCAGGTATATGATTCACTGTTTTAAAAGTTCTTCTATTAAATAAACCCAAATTATCTACGTATTACATATGAAATCACATGTATTACTGATTATTACTAAATATAATTATTAATAAAACATTCATAATTCATAATTTTTAAGCAAAAAAAAACCGTTCATCAGAGAAAATCAACCACCAGCCTTGTATCACATAAGCTCTTGGCTTTAGAGGAATATTAGACATCCTGGTTTAGACAATTTTTGAAAGACAACATAGAATATATGCCAGTCTTTTATCTGTAGACACTGGCAATTGCTGAAATTGTATTTACAACTTTGGTCTGAAACCCATGATAATATGAATAATCCCTAAGAACTGACGTTATTTTTCTGCATGTTTATAGGAGGTGGAAAACGTGCTTTCCATTTGCAATTGCACTATTACTTCGAATAAAATCAAGGAGTTTCCTCTAGACTGCCTGCTAGAGAAGCTGAGAAACATCACTGGGACACCTTGTCACTTGGTATTGAATGACGAAGGAAACTCTAAGTTTGAGTAAGTTTTAACTTATCTTTATATATAATTCTGCAAGCGATATTTTTAAGTCAAAATTGTGGGAGTTTGGCAAATTGTAGCATGATGGGAGGCAGCTCAAATTAAAGGTCTCAATCCCAGGGACTCGGGAAAAGTAGCAGTATTTCCCTAAAGTTACCACCAAACGAGAAATAACGTAAAACATCCCCCATAAGAAAAGTATGGGATTTAAAAACGTCTGCATTGTTTACATTAACATGTGATTTAAGTGATTTCTTTGTTTGCGAACTGACATGTGTCACTAATTATATAGTTGTTTTATTTTCCTCAGCATGTAAAGAGTAAAAATATCAGTAGAGCCAGAATATTGGAGGAAAGTTAGGGGCTATGGCCCCTTTAAGCCCCTAGTTTAATACTATTTACTCAACTGATATTTTATATTTTTCGTGCAGTTTTAGGCAATTTAGAATTCATGTTTTAATTTCATTTTAGGCTATTTGTAGTAACATATATAAGTATACAACACTAATCATTTACTAGACACATTACTAGACTACATAGCTGACGCTCGTCATAAAATATTTACATTGTTAACGAAAATAAAGTGGATTGTGACGGTTGAGCTGCCATTTAATTAGAATATGATTTATTCAGGTTCACGGCCACAATCACACAACTGAGGAATGGTTCAATATGAGCAAAATTTTGATATCAAATAATAATCATTTTAAAAATTCCTAAAATTCATTTATTTATGTTTTTGTGGGTGTATTTATGATATAAAAGTTATGCTCTCTGATATCGCTAGGTATTTTTCCTCTTTCAAATGAACAATCAATCATCGACTTCCGATAATCCGTTAAGGAGGAACAGGCATTGAAAGTTCATTGCTCTTATGAGAGAAGCAGGTAGAAGCAGGTGAGCATATTTTTGCATACGCTAACGGTCTAATATTGCTAATAGCGTTGCTTACGGTATTGAACAATTTCATCAACCGATTGTTTGTTTGTTTTATCAAATAAATTTATAATCAATGCTCACTGCTTGATGAATTGTAACTTTCAGGATAATTGGCAAGCTACGGTAGCCCAGTGGATATGATGTCAGATCCACGATCGTGCGATCCCAGGTTCAAATCTCACTTTTGATGTTTATTTTTTGAGATCTGAAATTTTGTTTAATTTTACTTTACCTTTTTTTGAGTTAAATCTTACTTTTTTAGGTCTGAAATTTCTGTTTAATTTTACTTCATTTATTTATACTAATAATTGTTGTTATAATTTTGTTGCACAACGAACAGCCACCATATGGAGTTTAGGTTACTATGATTTTGCCGTGAACTGCAACCTAGTTTTTGTTATTTTGTTCACGCAAATCCATTGGTAGATCCAATTTAACATTGTATCCACAACTTTTGATTTAACTTATATCTGCTTCACTTTGAATGATATCACCATTTATGCTTTTCCACCACAAAACAACGATCATAGTCGAAGGTTCATTCATTTATAAAAATATAATTTTAGCAGGTGATATAAATATTAACGTTTTGAAACATGATTCTTTATACTATAGATTTTTAAGTACTATAAAAACGTATAATATGACTTATAAGGTCGATTTTTCCACAAGGGTAACTCATGAAACTGAATCAGCAATAGACAACTTTATTACTAATATGAATTCCATACAAATAAATGTAACAGGGATTATAACACATGTATCAGATCATGGTGCCCAGCTTCTTGAGTTGGTGAATATAAAAAGCAAAAAGAAAGAGGTGATAAAAAAGCCATGCAGGAAATTTACAGAAAATAACATGATGATGTTTTTAGGTGACCTAGGCTGTGAAACGTGGTATGAGGTCTATCAATCTTCTGTAGACAGTAAATATGATGTTTTCATCTCCATTTTTAGTTATATTTTTGAGGTAAATTTTCCAAGAACTATGAGTGTAGAAAAGGAGTATAGTGAGTGTAAATGGAATTCAAATGAAATAATTAAGAAAAAGAGTGAAATAACTGAGTTGGAAAATTTTTGTAGGGAGAGAAAAAACTTACATATGTGTAAAATGATTAAAGTAAAAAAAAAGAATTAGTGGAGTCGATAAGCAAAGTTAAACAAACATTTTATAATGACAAGCTAAAAAATGCTACCAATAAAACTAAAGCAACATGGAACATAGTTAAGAGCGAAATAAGATTAAAGTCGAAAATAGGTTCAATTTCCAATATAAGCATAGAACAAAATGGTAAAATTGTAAAACATCCAGTAGCGGTGAGTAATATTTTTAATGATTTTTTCACAAATGCAGTAGAAAACCTTGTATTGCCACATGTTTCTAATCAACCATCATCAAATACTGCAATCCATCAGAACTTTCAATCCGAAAGTAGAAATTTTAAATTTAAATTTAAAACTATAACTGAGGAAAATATTGAAAAAGTGGTTCTTTCATTTGAAAATAAAAATTCTGCAGGGTATGATGATATACCTATTACATTAATTAAGAAATCATTAACATTTATTTTAAAACCGTTAGCGCATTTAATAAATTCCTCTCTTATTTCGGGGACATTCCCATCAAAATTAAAACTAGCCAAAGTCATTCCCATTTTTAAAAAGGGAAATGTTACCGACCCATCATGTTATCGCCCTGTCTCTCTACTGCCTGTTTTTTCAAAAAATTTTTGAACGTGTTGTTTATATTCAACTACTTGAATATCTTGAAATTAATCAGTTGCTTGATAAAGAACAACATGGTTTTAGACCAGGAAAACCCACCATAACGGCTGGCATAGAAATCATAGAAAATATTATAAATTAAGTAGACAAAGGTGAAAAGGTTGTTGGAGTATTTTTAGACCTTAGTAGAGCATTTGACAGTGTCTCACATTGTAAGCTGTTAAACACCCTAAATGAATTTGGAATCTTTGGAAAAGAGCTGAGGTGGTTTGATTCATACCTAGAAAACAGAGAACAATTTGTTGAGGTCGACTATGTGGTAGAACAAAATAATGCAAAATACATTGAAAAATTCAGATCCCAGCATCAGACACTGCGATATGGGGTACCCCAGGGGTCGATCTTGGGGCCCCTTCTGTTCCTCTGTTACATCAGGGGTATGCCGGAGACGATTCCTGGGAGTGATGGGTCCATGTGTCTGTATGCTGATGATTCTAATGTTTTATTTTCAGGAAAATCACAAATACATATTGAAGAGTCTTCATCTGAAAGTCTTTTGTCTACTAAAAAATTTCTGGATAAAAAAAATCTGCTTATTAATGTAAACAAATTAAATTTCATATCATTTTCAACTAAACAATCTAAAGCAAAATTTGAACCAAATATTTTAATAAAGACAGATAGAATAGATCAAGTGAGCCGAACAAAGTTTCTTGGTCTAATTATTGATGAAAAACTTTCTTGGAATGATCACATCAATCATGTGGTCAAAAGATTATCTTCTGGTATTTATGCACTGCGACAGATGTCTAAGATTTCCAATTTGGAAACTCTAAAGACAATCTATTATTCATTAATCCACTGCCACATATCTTATGGTATTGCTATTTATGGAGCAACAACAACAAAAAACTTAGATAAAATACTTATCCAACAAAAAAGAGCTATCCGTGTAATGATGAAGCTAAAAAGAATGGATTCAGTTAAAAACTTATTTTGCGAACTGGGGATATTAACAGTTTACAATTTGTATATTTATGAAACAATTATTTATGCAAAACTGCTTCAGTTGTCATCCACTTCTGGCGAATATAACACACGTTTCAAAATTAATCTACCTAGACATAATTTAGAATTTTATACAAAAAAGACCTCTTATGCAGGACTTAAATTCCTTCTGCATCTACCAGTACCCTTAAGGCTAGAAAGCAATTTAAATAGATTTAAACGGCTACTAAAAGATTTATTAATAAATAACCCCTCCTATTCAATTCAAGAATTTATAAATACCAAACCCTGATCTTTTGAATTCCATCCTGCTGTAACCTTTTCATAAGCATCCCAACAAGTGACAGTTACAGATATGTCTGAGAATTGACCTTTGTACTAGAAGTTTATTTTCTTATTAATTTAATAATTTGCAATATGTTTAAGTTGCAATTTAAATGTTATTTTTTTCTTAGTTGAAAATTTTTCAGACTTAAGATTTGCAAATTGAAAATTTACTATTTTGGACATTGTAAGAACTTGTTGACATTGTTTGATTTAATTTAATTTATAAGTTTATTTTATAATCATAATTTGTGACCCTATTCAAAACATGTAATGTGTTACTTATTGAATAAAGAAGATTTGATTGATTGATTCGATAAAACGAACAAGCAACCGGTTGGTAAAATGTTTCGATATTGGACCGTTAGCATAGACGAAAATGTGCTCACTGTAGACGCAAAGGTCTGGAGCCCCATCTTAATGTTAAATTGTACCAGAAACTTATTTTTCCTGTTGAGGTCATATCCAGAATTGTACTACACTGATTATAATGTTTGACACGCCATTGTAAACCTCTGGTTACGCTGATTTTTTAAATATCATATTGGATTTTGATAATATTTGCATAAAAAATGAAACCACAAATTGAAAACAAATACACTTAACTTTAACTTGTGAGTGGGGTTTATAACATACAAATATTAAATTAGAACAAATTTTAAAATAGTAGTGGAAATAATAATAATTCTTGAATACGTATCAATCATTGGAAAACAAAGTTAATCGTTATGAACCAATTCTGTTATAAACTGCACAATATTTTGTGCATTTCAAATTTATGTTGGTATTTTAGTATTTTTTTATGGTTTAAGAAATATTTTACTGGTTGTCTAGACACTTAAAACAAGTTGGTCTTAAAGAACTAATTAAAAAGAGTAACTATTAAGACAATTAAACTAACTCAACAACTAGTATGACTTTTTTGGTAATTCGCCCATCCTAAACTAAATGAGTCCCAACTTGGATCTGCCTGGCTAAATGTAGATTTCAATCAGAAATGCTAATTCTTTTTGGTATATTTTATTTGCAACATTACCCCTGCTTCAAAACACCTCATAACCACATGCAAACGTTTCAGATTGCACATTGACCCAAACATCACAGAAGTCCTTTCTGGGCACTGCACAGTTGATGTACCATCCAAAAGAGAGTTTGAACTTCGTTCAAAAGATGAATTGCCTGAATCGTATAAAGTTGAGAGCCTCAAAAATATTCCAGACCCCTTTTTAAAACCAGGTAATAAAACTATGATTTTTCGTTAATTATGTATCACTTTTGAATGAAGTACACAATTTTTCCTACAACTGCAATAATTGTTGTTACCACACAACATTAAAAAATTCACCTTGCTTCCATTTTGACAGAATTCACGAGATTGAGGATATACACATCGAGTCAATTAACTTGATCCAAAGTTAATCGATAATCATCTGTCATTACTTCAGCGTGCGGAAAAACAGAAAACAAATGTTTTACATATTTTCAGATTGTAAAAAATTACTTTAGTTGCAGGAAACGATGTTTTTGATTTTTTTACATGTTTTAAACACAAACTCTGATAATGATTTAATTAAGTATAACGTTAAATACATAATATTTTTGACTGGATACAATATTAATTTTCTAGATTTGAACATCCTCATGACTATGAAGGAAAAAGAAGAAACCAGCGTAGTTCAGAAAACACTGTTAAATGCAATTGTTGCGCCGTCACCCTTTCCACCGCAGACAGAAGCTAAAACTAAGCCGCAAGATTTCCACAATAGAAACAAGGTGGTTCCACGGCAGAACACAAAGCGAAGCCTGACAAGCTCTGCAGTATCAGTCTCGTCGCAAGAGACTGTGGACCGAATCAGCAATGTGCAGCCGTTGGCTGAAGGTAGTGGATTTGTTTATGGCTCTTTCTTTTTGTTAGTTTTTAGGAGAAAAAAATCAGCAGTATCTCTATGTGTTTTTAAAGTAACAAGGAACTTTCAAAATAAAAACATTCACTCTGAAAGATTGAATTTTACCTTCAATTATAATAAGAAAATATGTTTGCCTTAAATAATGTTTAATATTATTACTTCCCTTCCATGTTGTGATTTTTAAGGAGTTAGCAAGATTTTTAAGTTATGTATGTTTTAGGGACATCTGAAATTGTGCGGATAAGCCATTTATTATCACCAAACAGTTTCTACATTCAGCGCAAATGTAATCTAGGTGAGATTGAAAAGATAAGGGAATACTTTTCCAAAAACGCAAACAGAAATAAATATCCTCCTTCTTCAATTGAATATGGTGAGTTTTATCTTTAATAATTTTTATAAGATGCTCTTTATTGTACCATGCTAAGGATTACTTTAGAATGTATATAGCTTGTTTAAGAACCTAGGGCAGTTATTTACAGTTTTTAATTAGTATTAAAAACTATTAAACAAGTAATGTAAAATGATCATTTTAATTTTGAACCAATGTAAAAGTTTTACAGTAGAATCTTGGAAACTTGACACCTCTTTTATGGCAGACAGACGGTTTAAAGGATAATTTAATGTTAGACTGACTATTGTAAGAAAGAGCAACAGCAGTGGATATTTTAGTATTATTGCAATACTAACTATATGAAATTGCTCGACACAGAGTTTTAAATGAAAAATAACTATTTTCACAATTTACCAAAAATCTGTTCAGCCTCTATTGGGATAAAAAATATTTTATGCGGTGTGGTACCGATTTCAGACCAATGACAATCCATCTACTGCCACTACAGAAGCTTTAGGACGACATACCTATTCCATCACACATCTTTGTTTGTCAAGAATATTAAAATAACACTAAATATGTATTGATTACACAAACAAACACATAATACGACAACTGGATAAGAATAATTGTCCCCAGTATCTATAGAATTGACCTGATGATAAATATGTTTGTAGACATTATATTTTAAGTTTAAGTTTATTTTTTATCTTTGTTTAACCCATTGGCTCACAACCCCAAGTATACTCGTGGCCGCCGAAAGTAGCCCGAACGTGCAACCCCAAGGGATAGCACTTTTTTATTATTTTTTATAAAAAAAATTTAATTTTTAAATTGTATATTTTTTATTTATTTGTTGTTAGCGAATTTCCCCTATAGGGAAGAAGCTATTACCCTAGGTGGCATGGTAAGACTTAAGCCCGAGACCATGATAACTTTTCGTTTTGAGGTCCCCAGATGCCAAAAACACTATTCGTTCAAATTTATATATATATGTATATATTAGTTGTAAGCATAATTCATATATATATATATATATATATATATATATATATATATATATATATATATATATAGTAGAAATGTTCTCTCCAGATTCAAATTTTAAAATCTTTATTAATTTTCGTTCATCTGGTGAACTTCATCAGATAAATATAAAAGAAGGTGTATAAATATGTACATAATTGTATAAAAAAACTAAACAAAATAGGTTAACAACAAAATATAAACAGATAATAAAAATCACATGCAATATAAAACAGATGGGTCATAGATAAAAATAATATACAGGTCAAGACATAAACCAATATTGGACTTTATAATTATCTTAGATTTAAACCAGACGGGTGCCGTGTTTGTAAGACTAGTTGATGGGCCAGTTCAGACTTACGAAGGTTAACCATTGTAATATTCTTGTTGCTGTCCTCTGTAACTTGTTTTATGGCCTTTAAATTTTAGCAGTCTTCGATCTTTTGTTTATTATGAAAAATAGCATGTTTAGCAACTGGCTTTTCTTCTTCACCATGTACTAGAGCTGCACGGTGACCCGTCATTCGTACTCTTAAGTGGTTTGATGTCTGACCTATATATTGTTTCTTGTATATATATATGTGCGTCCGTTACCGCGATAACTTTTGAAAGGAACACCCGATTTTGATGAAATTTGACTCAAATGTGGAGAGTAGCATTTATGACTTTAAGTTCGAAAACCAGATCGATCGCACTATGGGAAGGGGGTTTTATAGGGGTTTACAATATTCCAAAAATTTTTTTTTGCAAATTTGACCCCAAAATGTTAAAAACACTCAATTTTGGTTATAGCCATTTTATATAGCTTAAAAAAACAAATAATTTTGTATTTTGAATCATTAACCTAGGTTAAGTGGTTGCGGAGAAAATCCAAATACCCCCGTAGCAGCAAACCTGCGTACTCAGCAAATTTCCAATGCATATATATGTATCTTAATGCCACATAAAGCCACATACCAAGTTTCATCAATATACATTCATAAATAAACGATTTATGACATTTTAATTATTCTCCATAAGAATAACATGGCAGCTGAGTATGCAGGTTTGCTGAAGCAAGGAACACAAAAAATGGGGTTTTATACAAATATCAATATAACTCATGTAGGTAAAGCCACATACCAAATTTCATTAATTTATTTTCATAGTGAAGGCAGATAACCCGTTACTTATTCTCCATAAGAATAACATGGGGCTGAGTACGCAGGTTTGCTGCTATGGGAGCCTTGGGTAAAAAAGTGTCTTTTTGAGCAAATATCAATGGTCCACAACCAGATGAAGCCGTATACCAAGTTTCGTCAGTATAGGTTCATAAATAAGCGAGATATAACATTTTTATTTTTCTCCATAAGAATAACATTAGACAACGTACTGTGTTTAGCACTTTCAATATCTCGGTAACCAATTGACGTAGAGAAATGATCAAAATACCAAATTGTGTGTTTTTTTAAGCTGAATCCAATGGGAAAAAATAAAATTTGACTATTTCCAAAATTATATGTAAAAAATTCAAAAAACCCATTTTTGGGGTACAAAACCCCCCAAAAATACCCCTTCGGATAGAGCGATCTGGCTGGTTTTCGAACTTAAAGTCATAAATGTTGCTTTACACGTTTATACCAAATTTCATCAAAATCGGATAATTTTTACGAGAGTTATCGTGCTCACGGACACATATATATATATATATATATACAGTTTCGAACGAATGGTGTTTTTGGGGTCTGGGGACCTCAAAACGAAAAGTTATCATGGTCCCGGGCCTAGGTCTTACCATGCCGACTACGGTAATAGCTTCTTCCCTATAGGGGAAATTCGCTAAAAAAACATGTCCCATGTTAATTTTATGGGAAAAAGGTTTTTAGATTTTTCTCAGATAGTTTTACTAAAAACTTCACATTTCTGTTTATTAATGTGTTTAGCTCAACAAAACAAACATTTTGGTGTTTTAATCGTTGTTCTACGTCCAACCGTTACAGAGATATTCAAAGTGCTAAACACAGTACGTTGTCCAATGTTATTCTTATGGGGAATAAATAAAATTCTATATCTCGATTATTTATGAATGTATATTGATGAAACTTGGTATGTGGCTTACTAGCTTCAACTAGTTGTGGTATATTGATATTAGCACAAAAAATAAGTTTTTTGTTGATAGTCCCCATAGCAGCAAACCTGCATACTCGGCCCCCATGTTATTCATATGGAGAATAAGTAAAGTTGTATATCTCCCTTAATTATGAACCTACATTAAGAGAACTTGGTATGTAGCTTCACCTGGTTTAGTTGTATTGATAATTGCAAAAAACATATTACTTATCTTCCTCGCTGCAGCAAACCTGCGTCCTCAACCCTAATGTTATTCTTATGGAGAATAAATAAAATGCTATTTATCACTTATTTATGGATGTATTTTTGTGAAACTTGGTAAATAGCTCTGTGTAGTAGTGAGTCGCATATATATGCATTGGAAATTCGCTGAGTACACAGGTTTTCTGCGACGGGGGTATATATATGTTTACCGTCTGTATGTGAATCAGTATAAGTATTAACATTTTAATTTTTTTTTTCATTTTTTCTTTATATGTATTTTTTATGCATATGCCCATACTTGGGGAAACTTAGTCAAATTTCGGAAAAATATGATTTTGGAAAATATGTTATATCTCGTTCAAATATAAATGTATCACTAACATTTTTTATTTTCATGTAAAAAAATAAATAACCTACAAGTACATAATAGTTGTTGGGCTGAAACATTTTTTTTTTGTTTTTTACATGGAACTCCTTTTAACCCTTAGCGGTCGGAAGGCCTCTACGTGTGGCCACAAGATCCGTAACGGGACAAGGTGTAATATATATACGAAGTGACGCGCCTACAGCTCGGAAGGGCCACTCGTAGTGGCCCCGCGTCACTGCGTAGTTTGGCCGCCATTACTACTTCTCTTGTTTACGTCTTACGCTTGGATTAAATACCGTATGGCGAGCCTTTTAACTCCAAAACACTGATGTTTAACCTAACATTTGACTGTAAACTCGGTCATCATTAGGATTCAATTATGTACACTCGTATTTAATAACAACTTTATTACTCAAATATTAAAACGTTTATAACAATTAAATTATTAATACTCTTAAATAAAATAAAAAAGTAAAGTATCTTTTACGGTTAAAAAAGTATCTTTTACGGTTAAAACTGATTAAAAAACAATGAAAATGGTTCATTTGCAATAAAATATTTAAAAAAAACTACAAATCTAAATATATTTGACAAGTTATATAATTATCATACAGTATTATTCAAATTACCAGCTTTATTATGAGTTTACTGAAAAGTAGAAAGAACATAGATAATATATAATATTAATTTAAAATCTTGGTACTGAAACAAAATAATATTAAGAAGTATATTGTATATAAAACCATTAAAAGAACTGCAAAAAGCTTTACAAAACTAAATTGAAATCATTATTGCCTAACATTTACACATGAAGAGTATTATAAATCCCGTATAGTATCGGATGTTAAGTCACTATTTGAGGCCATTTATTAATCATAAATATCAATTTATTAAAAATTAAAAGCCTTTAAAAGGACTGGTGCACAACACAAGCAAATAACTCACCAATGACAAACGTGATAATATTGTGATCAGCTAAAAATATACTGTCTTGTTGTTGTCTCCAGATAGTTCCGATGATTGCCGAGGGAGCGCAGCACCTCCCAAGCAGAGAGAATTGAAAACAAAATTACAATGTTAAATAATATGAAGAGAAACAGGGGGCCACTACGGGTGGACAGCCGAGCTGAACAGGAAACGCGTAGAGGGCCACTACGCGTGGCCGGCCCGAGCTGTGGGGCTACCTTCAGCGCTGACAATGTCGCGTCATTAGACAGAATGAGAGGGCCACTAAGTGTGGCCTTCCCGATCTGTAGGGAAGGAAAAGAGAACGATGAATACGACCGCTAAGGGTTAAAATTATTATTTTTAATAAACTATATATATATATATATATATAAAAATATAATATTTACCATACATAAATGCTGTTAAAAGTATTTAATTCTTGTAGATAATTTATTTATCTAAAGATTAGTGCAAAAATTAAGTAATTTGAGCAATAATTGTTGCTATAGTGACAGTTTTAGTAAAAGTCTACATTTATGTAATTTTTCTTAGGAAACTGAACGGTTTGTCAGGTGGAAAATTTCAGGTAAGCCAATGGGTTAACTTCATAATTTTAGTGAATGGTATAAAGTATACCTTTTTTGGCACTATTCTGTCTGTATGTTTGTGCAGCATATTTTGAAAATAAAGATATTTTAATTTAATTGAAAGTTAACTCTTCGATGTATTTTCCTTCAGGCCAGATGTACCTGGTGCACTTCTCTCAAGACAACAACTGGTATCGAGGCCGGGTGCTGAAGGTTGATGGCAATTTTTGTGATGTCTTCTACGTGGATTACGGGAACACAGATCAAAGACTACCAAAATCCAAGTAACTATCAATGTTCATGACTTTGTTGCAATTCATCCTTATTTCTGTATAAGTTGCTACAAACTCCAGAAAACTTCCTTTTAAATAAATTCAAGCTCTATTCGTCAGATTTACTACAGTACAGGGTAAAATTCTTATAATTTATGACATGTCCAAAATATAGTTAAAATTCATTTTTATGATTTAAATATAAGGATTTTAACTCCCAAAGCTTTTCTGGAAAACATTCTAATAACACATTATAACATATAATCAGCAAACACTGCAAGCCCTCTAGTCCGGCCTCAGTTTGTTTTGCCGGCTTGTCCTTCAGAAATGAGTTATCCACCCACAGTATACATAAGTTTTTTTCAGGTTATTCGTCAACATCCCATCTCTCTTTCAGTTTACGGATATTTTTATTTAGGATATCCTGTACATCTGTCTTTAGTATAAATCTCAGTTCAATACAACAGTACTAACAAGACATTTTTTACAAACTCACAGTTTGTTAAAAGTTGTAGCCAACACTGTGCAGCCACAAATTTGTTTATAACTTTTTAGCGAATTTCCCCTATAGGGAAGAAGCTATTACCGTAGTCGGCATGGTAAGACCTAGGCCCGGGACCATGATAACTTTTCGTTTTGAGGTCCCCAGACCCCCAAAAACACCATTCGTTCGATACTGTGTATATATATATATATATATATTATTAGATTGAAAACAAAATTTCCAGAGCACGATATATATGTGTCCGTGAGCACGATAACTCTCGTAAAAATTATCCGATTTTGATGAAATTTGGTATAAACATGTAAAGCAACATTTATGACTTTAAGTTCGAAAACCAGCCAGATCGCTCTATCCGAAGGGGTATTTTGGGGGGGGTTTTGTATCCCAAAAATGGGTTTTTTGAATTTTTTATATATAATTTTGGAAATAGTCAAATTTTAGTTTTTACCATTGGATTCAGCTTAAAAAGACACACAATTTGGTATTTTGATCATTTCTCTACGTCAATTTGTTACCGAGATATTGAAAGTGCTAAACACAGTACGTTGTCTAATGTTATTCTTATGGAGGGAAAGAAAAATGTTATATCTCGCTTATTTATGAACGTATACTGACGAAACTTGGTATACGGCTTCATCTGGTTGTGGACCATTGATATTTGCTCAAAAAAACATTTTTTTGCCAAAGGCTCCCTTAGCAGCAAACCTGCGTATTCAGCCCTATGTTATTCTTATGGAGAATAAGTAACGTGTTATCTCCCTTAATTATAAAAATAAATTAATGAAATTTGGTATGTGGCTTTACCTAAATGAGTTATATTGATATTTGTATAAATCCCATTTTTTTGTGGTCCTTCCTTCAGCAAACCTGCATACTCAGCCGCCATGTTATTCTTATGGAGAATAATTAAAATGTCATAAATCGTTTATTTATGAATGTATATTGATGAAACTTGGTATGTGGCTTTATGTGGTATTAAGATACATATATATGCATTGGAAATTCGCTGAGTATGCAGGTTTGCTGCTACGGGGGTATTTAGTTATAGTTATAGTTTAGTGTATGAAGTTTTTTCTATCCATCAACATCTGAGATGTGGTTTTGATGTTTTTGCGCAGACTACGTGACATTCCAGACAAGTACGCAGAAATACCGGACCAAGCCCTCCACTGTGGGCTGTACAGCTGCACTCCCGCGAAGGGGCAATGGAGCCCTGAGGCTAATAAGCTCATCACTTCCATGGCTTACAGGTATGCAAATAGTGTCAGATTCGTCAGTAACAGTTCCTGCTAACTGGGATCAGTTATGTGTGACAAAAGATAGTGTTTGTGCATTTGACAGCTTGAGTTCAATCATTGGTGGTAAGCACTTAGCTTAAGAGCGAACAAGTGGAAGGTTTAGAAGTTCTTGTGTTTGCCTATGCAGTTTTAGAAGGAGTGATCCTTCCTGCTTTTAGACTAAACAATGTTTTGTTGATGATTCTATTATATATCAAAAATGGCCTTCTTTGAAAAATGTGTTGACCAAGGTCTCCGTTTTCTCTTGACTTCACTTAGTTTAGGATATTTACAACTTCTGGAATACTATTTGTCTGGAAAAAATTGTTATTTGTATGTGTGTAATATTTTGTAAACCTAACTTTTTATACATTAACAGATAATCTACAAAATCCCTGTAAACAAATAGGTACTAAAGTTTGTTCTTTCTTTCAGTTATTTTCTATAAAAGATTCAAGATTCTCTATTTGGTCGTTAAAAATAGTACATCTTGACCACATCAAGATTATTACAAGTAGTCAATTATTATAAATAATATGCACATCAAATTTACAACAAAATGTGAGATCACAGCCTCCTTCAGGAAAATGCCAGGTCAAAATCTGATACAGGCACCTCAACAAATTCATCAACAGGTTCAGTGCGGTCCGCCCGATTTCCGGTGGTTGCCTAACAAGGAAACAAATGCAATTATCCTGAATTAAAATCAAAAAGACTACCTTCTGCAATAAAAAGTGGTTTACAGAGTGCATTAAAACAAGATCTATTCATTACTCTAATGGCCTTTTGTTGCAATTTTAAAACTTTTAAAACATGACTACTACTACCTCAGAGGCTAATACCATACAACAAAATACGATAAAAAAGCAAAATAGTCATTTTTTAGACAAAGTTTTGGGAAAATATTTTCTGAATGCCTGAACAAACAAATTACCCTAATAAGCCTACTACAAACGCCTTGAATGTGTGGACTCCAATTCAAAGTTGAATCAATTACAAAGCCTAGAAGTTTAGTATTACCGATGTTACAAAATTCATTACTGGCTGCGTCTCTGCTTAGAGTAAAAAGCAAACTTTGTGTTTTAGTTGTCCCCACTCCGCAGGGTCCGAGTAGTGGCGCACTCACCCGGGGATGGGATGGCACCATTGCACCGCGCTAGGTGTCTAGCCAATGCGGCGTCAAATAAAAACATCTAATGATTTTTTGTCTATTTCATGTACTGCCTCCGTCGATGATGGAGTTCCGTGCTGACCACGAGCCAAATGGAAGGAGGAACATTGGTTAAAAACAAATCGGGTGGCCCCTGGTTTCTCACAACGCTAAGTATAATTACGTTAAGAAAGGGAAACGGTGGAGGGATCAATCTTGTAACCCAGGTGAGAACCCCAAAAGTTCCTCCATTCCAGGAGTGTGTGGACGGTGCGGAGCTAGCATCAGGTAATGGAATGCAATTAGGTAATGAATGGTAACAATTTTAAAACATTTCAGGTGTAACCTCCCCTTCCTATCCCCAAGGTGTTTGAAGCTTCTAGGTTTCAACCAGCAAAGCACCTCCCTTTCCCATGATACAGAAGCTGGGTTCGCCCAGGGGTCTGTATCAATATCAATCAGTCAACTTTTTTGTTTTAGTTTGGTTTAAAGAAAAAACATTGGCATCTTAATAAAAATTATAAAAACTTGCGAAATGTGCTGAATGCAATCAGCAATCAATTTTCAACAAAATCAGTTATTTAACAATAAAAACATGTTGTTGTTGTTAGATTGTATTTGGTTTTTATCAAATTTATCATGCATTTATATATTTATGCTCCTTTCTATTACATATTTACCATCTGATCCTCAATTTATGATCGCTTAAATTGTTGATAGCTTAACGTGTTTTCAGATATATCAAAGGGTTTAGGAATGAGAGGTTTTTAGTTCAACTTATCAAATTTTGTCATCTTTCTGCAGTAATGACTTATCCATGTATGTGGAGCGTATCAACCAGACCACTGGGTTTCACGAGGTGCACCTGCGCAGCGCAGACGACACCACTGGATCCCTCACAGATGCGCTCATCTACAGTGGGTATGCCACCCGGACAGAGAGCACGGTCAAGGAGGAGGGGCTGTTCAAGGTGGGTGGATGTCGTAGTATATAGCAAACCACGTTGTGTGGAGGACACTGTGTGAAATGGTTGTTGTATACACAGTAAAAATCATTAGAATGCATCTGTTTGACCCTTTGATTTTAATTTTTGCTAAGACTGTATTTTATCATAAACCAATATAGTTTGAATGTTTATTTTGTTATAGCAGTCTGCATTGGGCAAGAGGAGAAATGCCTTCAAAAACACTGTGATCAAAGAGCACGAAGTTTTCGATGGTCATGTCACGCACATCAACACACCCGCCAATTTTTACATGCAGAAGGTTAGTAATGTTTTTCTTAACTAGTATAGTTCAATTTCATCCTTCACTTAACCCTATTTAGTTTTAGTTTTATTGAGACTAATAAACTACTACTAGCTTTCCTAACAGCTTTGCTTGTTGGGGAAAAAAATCACAGATCACACAAATCACTTCCCTTCATTTTGGAACCTCTCACACACAGTCAACTCTTCTCTAATTTCTTGAATCTTCCCAAATAAATTAAAAATTGCCAAGGTAATTCCTCTTTTTAGGAAAGGTGACCGTTCTGACCCGTCATGTTATCGACCCATATCGTTGCTACCAGTTTTCTCAATAATATTTGAGAGTGTAGGTATACAATCAATTCTCTAAATATCTAGAAATTAACTGTCTATTGGAAAGTCAGCAGCATGGTTTTAGAACAGGTCGATCTACTGTAACAGCAGGTGATGAGTTTATAGAATCAATTATTAACAATATAGATAAAAAAACAGAAACTAGTTGTTATCATCCTTGACCTATCACGAGCATTTCATAGTGTATGGCACAGTCAGTTATTGAAATCTTTAAAAGATCTTGGTGGAAAAGAAAATAAATCACGTGGTTTGAATCTTATTTAACTAATAGGCAACAATATATTGAAATATAGCATATCACAGAAAACTGTAAATCAAAATCCAAAGTTAAATTCATAGCCTAAATAAAATTTGTTCACAACTAAAAGCCCAAAAATATGTTCTTCCCCAGGGATCTATTTTGGGTCCCTTGCTTTTCCTCTGATACTTAAAAGTCTTCCTGAGGTGTTCCATGCCTCTCACGAGGGAGGCAGCACCCTATGCATGTTTGCTGACGATTCAAATATTCTTTTTTCAGGGCAATCACAGGGAAAAATTGAAATATCATCTTTATTGGATTATCAATGATTACAAATTTCTTTAGCAATACAAATATTCTTTTAAATTCAAGTAAGTAAAATTTTATCTCTTTAACCACAAAAATTGCAAAGAATTAAAATCTCACCAATATTTTGGTGGATGAGGATGCACTTGAGCAAGTTCAGTATACAAAATTTCTAGGATTGATAATAGATGAAAATCTTAGTTGTCACAATCATGTAACACATGTTTGCAACAAAATGTCTTCCAATAATTTTGCTCTAAAACAGGTGTCTCATTTTAGTAGTTTAGAAACATTAAAGACAATATATTTTTCTCTCATTCATTCACATTTATCCCACGGAATTTGCATTTATGGAGCTACTACAAAAAATAATTTAGATAGATTACTTTTACAACAAAAAAGATCAGTAAGAACAACGCTAAAAATGAAGAGAACTGAATCTGTAAAACATCTTTGTCCAGAATTAGGCATTTTAACTGTGTATGGTTTGGTTTTTCTTGAAACTGTTTACTATTTTAAACAGTTTTCCAATTGAATATCACAAAATAGTCTCCACACATATGGCCAAATCGAAAAGTTGATCGCCACAATTTTGAATTTTTCAAGAAAAAAACTACTTATCATGGATTCTTGGCACTAGATTCCTTTATCATTTACCTCGAAAAATTTTAGAAGAAGCAAATATGAAAACTTTCAAAAAACAATTGAGAGAATACTTACAAAATTTTTCTTTTTACTCCTATGATGAATTTTTTCAAACTAACCATAACAACTGGTCCAACTGCTAAAAAAATCCCATATACTTATAACTAGGGATGGGTCGGTTGCATTTTTTATCGGTTCGGTTTCGGTTTGGTTTTTTTACAAAAAACGGTTATCGGTTGTCGGTTTCGGTTATTTTTCAAAGAACTTACCTAATAACTGTCTCGTCCATACTTTAAGTTTCTACCTAGATTCTGAAATTCTGCCTAAAAAAACTTTAATTGATTATATACCGGTACCTATAAATCCCTATTTCATATTTTGTTTCACTGGTTAACATAAATACTGCTGCAGAGACACTACGCAGGAGAGTTGGTAAAAAGTAACAAGTAATCAATCAAAGACAAATTAAATGAATTTAAATTAAATATTGTGGGCCATTACAAAATTAATTAATAACCTAGGCTTAAAACCTTGTTTAGCCAAATAATAACAAGTTAGCCTAAGGCAATAACGTAGTCTAAATAATCTTTAACTTAAACTTTGTTAAGATGTTAAGGTGTAAGTTTCGCCTACTGTAGGCCTAACCTTAAACTTAAAAACAAAATAAGTTTACCTGTTTTGCTGATATTTTATAGTTTTGCAGACTTTGAAACCCATAATTTAATCGTAAATACAGTTTATAGATTTCATATTAGTTTATAAAAACCAAACCAGAACATTTTAAACAAGGAAGTGATCATAAATAATACTCCTAGTCAGACAGACAGATTTTTTTGTGTCTAGGCTCCAAGTAGTGTTTTGTTCACTTTCAGACGTCTCCATTAGCACCTTTCATGAATAGAGAGCAATAAATCACTTATCTGTACCTGTCATTCAATGCCTCTGAGAGTTCATGAAAACAAAGAATCCATTGAATCAGGAGAATACTAAATTTCTAATTGGCTCTATCCTGTTTTGAGTGATTTGATTTTAAATAGTATACAATTTTAAATCATATGTAGCCATTTTACAATTATTTAATAGGTATTTTATGGTTGATTTTTAATCTAATTTACAACCTTGTCAATTGCAATTTAATATTGATTTCACCAGTATCCTACAAGAATATAAAATAAACAAAATTAGTTTAGTTTAAATTTATAATGGAAAAAGAGCACGATTACAAAACAATATACATTTTCGTATTCAGAGAGAAAAATGTTTAACAGTGACTGATAATTGGCTGGGGACCTGTCAAGGGCAAGGTCAAATTTGTTGTCACAACCAAACCCTCCCCACCCCCCTCGCCTTTCTTCCTTATCTGTTGTCTCCATTCACGTACATCCATGAATAGAAGTTCTGATAAACAGTGATTATACTATCCATTATCTCTTGAACCGAAAGTCAGTCGCACAACTTTGATTGACATTTTATTTTATTTGTAGTTATCAGACGAAAAAATGAGCCCATTTGTCTTAGCACGACAATTAGTTTTGGTTTTAGCAAACTCCTTATCTCTTGAATAAATTACGGGACCCTCTACTGGAAGTTGAACAATAGACCAGCAATTAAGAATGGGACAAAAAATATAGGGTCACTCGGGCCACTAGCTTTGTTTCCTTATCTGTTTTCCTCATTCATGTACTTCCATAAATAGAACTCCTGTCAATTCTCTTTTTGTTTTAGTTGAGTTTTTTTGGGACTGGAAAGGAAGTGGTTAGTTGTCAGGAGGAGTCTTACTTCAACCACTTATTTTGTTAAACGTTGTTTAGCTTGTCATTCGATATTTGTACATAATTACAATGCTTATTTCCAATAGGAGCACTAACTGACAGTGAAAAACTGAAACCAACATTAGACCATCGGTTCTCGGTTTAGTTTTTTTTTTGTAAAAACTGGTAAAACCGACAACCGACTTTAACAACCGACACATTCCTACTTATAACCTCAGAGTTGTTTTTTTTAATAGTTCTTTTGTTGTTGTTTTTTCTAATATCTCTATTATTATAAAATGTCTGTGTAGGCCTAATACAACTGGCATTTGTGTACAGTGTATGATAATAAAACTGAATTTTTGTATATAATTAAGCCATTGATGACGCTATTCTTGTACTAATGGTGTGCGATGCAGCGATTTTTTTTTTCGATTCAAAGAATTTCGATTTGATGCAATTCGGCATGTTTCAATGATTAAAACTCAGGCTATCCACAAATTTTTATGACCAACATGGATAATCTACCATCTTGGCCTAAGTCTAGTTATAATTTTCTGATGTTATCAATCAATTCTTCTTCCATCCCATCTTGATCCATCATTTCAAAAACTTTTGCAATAAAGTGCATAACCTAAACTTAATTGTATTTACTTAAGTTTCAAAGGACGCGTGAGTACAAACGAGCGCCAAAGTTAAATAACGAATGACGATGTAAACAGTATTGCCAGATTGTAAAATACCAATATCGTACCATACCAGAAAACTACCAAATTTTTGACAAAATACTATTTTACCCACTTAAGAATAGTTTTGTGAAGATATAGCAAATATTCAAATAACTCACTGTTCATTATAAATTCATAATGGGGAAAAACGTGGTTGTAAGATAATGACTTAAAGAAATAAAGTTGGTCAGCCGACTGACTTATTGCTTTCAACCGGACCCCACCCCTTCCCTCCCGACCCTTTTAGCGAATTTCCCCTATAGGGAAGAAGCTATTACCGTAGGTCTCATGGTAAGACTTAAGCCCGAGACCATGATAACTTTTCATTTTGAGGTCCCCAGATGCCAAAAACACCATTCGTTCAAATTTTAGCGAATTTCCCCTATAGGAAAGAAGCTATTACCGTAGGTCTCATGGTAAGACTTAAGCCCGAGACCATGATAACTTTTCATTTTGAGGTCCCCAGATGCCAAAAACACCATTCGTTCAAATATTTATATATGTATATATATATATATATATATATATATATGTCCGTAAGCACGATAACTCTCGTAAAAAAGGTCCGATCTTAATGAAATTTGATACAGATGTGTAAAGTACCATTTATTTGAACGAGTTCGAAAACCAGATGAA
This sequence comes from Allygus modestus, assembly GCA_963675035.1. Classification (NCBI taxonomy): domain Eukaryota; kingdom Metazoa; phylum Arthropoda; class Insecta; order Hemiptera; family Cicadellidae; genus Allygus; species Allygus modestus. The sequence goes on from OY776112.1 coordinate 239,274,595, forward strand.
TCGCACCATCCGAAGGGGGGTTTTGTACCCCAAAAATGTGTTTTTTGGGGTTTTCACATGTAATTTTAACTTAAATCAAATTTTAATTTATACCATTGAATTCAGCTTAAAAAAACAAACAATTTGGTATTTTGATCATTGCTCTACGTCAATTGGTTACCGAGATATTGAAAGTGCTAAACACAGTACGTTGTCTAATGTTATTCTTATGGAGAAAAAGAAAAATTGTATATCTCGCTTATTTATGAACATAAACTGGCGAAAATTGGTATACGGCTTGATCTGGTTGTGGTTTATTGTTGTTTGCACAAAAAAACAATTTTTCGCCTATTGTTCCTGTAGCAGCAAACCTAGGTACTTGTTCCCCATTTTATTCTTATGGAAAATACTTAAAATGTTATATATCGCTTATTTATGAATGTATATGGATGAAACTTGGTATGTGGCTTCACTAAGATGAGTTCTATTGATATTTGCATAAAAACCCATTATTTTGTGTGCCTTGTTGCAGCAAACCTGCGTACTCATCCCCAATGTTATTCTTATGGAGAATAATTAATATTTTAAATATCGCTTGTTTGTGAATACATTTCTTATGAATCCTGTTAAGTGTTTTAATGTGTTATGTTATATATTCATTGGAAATTCGCTGAGTATGCAGGTTTGCTGTGACGGGGGTATTTATATATGTGTATATATATATATATATATATATATATATATATATATTTATATATATTAATATATATATATATATATATATATATATATGTGTGTGTGTGTGTGTCCGTAAGCACGATAACTCTCGTAAAAAAGGTCCGATCTTAATGCAATTTGGTACAAATGTGTAAAGTACCATTTATTTGAACGAGTTCGAAAACCAGATGAATCGCACCATCCGAAGGGGGGTTTTGTACCCCAAAAATGTGTTTTTTTGGGGTTTTCACATGTAATTTTAATTTAAATCAAATTTTAATTTATACCATTAAATTCAGCATAAAAAAACAAACAATTTGGTATTTTGATCATTGCTCTACGTCAATTGGTTACCAAGATATTGAAAGTGCTAAACACAGTACGTCGTCTAATGTTATTCTTATGGAGAAAAAGAAAAATTGTATATCTCGCTTATTTATGAACATAAACTGGCGAAATTTGGTATATGGCTTGATCTGGTTGTAGTTTATTGCTGTTTGCACAAAAAAACAATTTTTCGCCAATGTTTCCTGTAGCAGCAAACCTAGGTACTTGGTCCCCATGTTATTTTTATGGAAAATACTTAAAATGTTATATATCGCTTATTTATGAATGTATGTGGATGAAACTTGGTATGTGACTTCACTAAGATGAGTTCTATTGATATTTGTATAAAACCCATTATTTTGTGTGCCTTGTTGCAGCAAACCTGCGTACTCATCCCCAATGTTATTCTTATGGAGAATAATTAATATTTTAAATATCGCTTGTTTGTGAATATATTTCTTATGAATCCTGTTAAGTGTTTTAATGTGTTATGTTATATATTCATTGGAAATTCGCTGAGTATGCAGGTTTGCTGCGACGGGGGTATTCTTTTCTTATCTCCAGGTAAGATTTTTTGCCGCCGACTCTTTATCTCTCCCCTTGACCTTTGTAGCGTGGGTAAACGGCAGGAGAATAGAAAGGCATCGAACACTTTCGATGCATCGCTATTTCGATTACTACAGCATCGAGTTGACAATTCGAATCTAATCGATATTTCGATGCATCGCACACCCTTATCTTGTACCATATACATTTAGGAATAAAGTTTTATTTGATTTGTTTATATTATTCAGATTTATAGTCTGATCGAAGCACACAGCTAATCAAATTCCAATTATAAGTGTTTTAACTAGGGGTGTGCGAGTACTCGAAACTTTGAGTATTTCAATATTCAAACTAGGCTCGAAGTTTTGAAAAATACTCAAGAGTTAGAGCAAGTATTTCCTGCCGATTTCCAGACGATCGCTAACAATTGTGACCGACCAAATCGAGTAGTAACGGCCGCAAAAAGCAATCGCATCATGTAAAATCGGCCGAAAATGACGACCTGACCGCGTAATTTCGGCTGTAAATAACGACGAAAAACATAATGTCGGCCAAAAATTATAATGACTGGATCATGTAATAAAGGCCGCAAATGACGACGTTCTACATAACATTGGCAAAAGGCAAATGTCGATGTTCGACATAACATTGGCAAAAGTGACAACTAGGCCACTTAATATCGGCCATAACTAATGATTTCATCATCTAATATTGATTATAAGCGATGTCCAGACCAGGTGATATTTTGGCCAAATGACAACCGAACCGTGTTTTATCGGCCAGAAACGAATGTCAAACCTTGTTTTGTTTGTCAATACGTAATCCAGTTTGATTGTACCATACTGGCCAAAAATTTGTATTGCTACTCGTCTATTAGTTAGAAGCCATGTTTAGATTATGAAATCTGAAGTGGTATCCGAAAACCCATTGCTTAAAACTACCAACTGATGGCAAATACTCGCCCAATAATACTCAAAACTCGAAAATAATTGGCACTACTCGACTCGACGTGATTAAAAAAATCACTACTCGCACACCCCTAGTTTTAACTTAACACTTTTATTTACTTTATGGCCTTAGGAGAGGTTTTACAAAAAACTATTTTTTCTCTGATTTAATCAATGTGCCCTTTCACTCAAGTTTATGGGTTGTTAGACTTACGGTTTTCTCAAAAGTTCATGGAATGGTTTGGATTTTGCAAAGACGATTAATCATTAAATGATATTTTCCAAAGGCTACTTTTGTTTGTTTTAAATTTATTTTGGATATTTTTAAATTTTAAATTTGTTTTGCAAGATCACGGATGGAGGCGAACTCATGATGAAACTGATGAGCGACCTCTCGGACACCTACTCTCGATATGGAGACAATCAAGGACTTGTCTTCACACCTTCAATTGGTTAGTGAAATTATTTAGCACAAGTATATGAGTGTTCGTAGGTCAAATGTGTAAATAGCTAGTAGCTGTATTATGAATCTGTGAAAGGAAAGAGGTGCCAGAGAACTTACCCATTGGAAAGAAGTGTAGATCAACAGGGAAGACCAGGACCCACAGGTCCTAAAGTTATACTTGTTACATTACACTTAAGGTCATCACTTAGGACTAAAGAACACTTCCCCCCCAATTGATTATGAAAGGATAAGTTGTCTGAAAATATCAAGTTTTATATGTATATTCGTACGGCTATTGTGCCAGTGATGTATCTTCCCTGTTGATCTACACTTTTTCCGAATGGGTGAGTTCTCTGGCACCATTTTCCTTTCATCATTTTTCTGTATCATGGCCTAGAGCCACCCTAATGTAAAATCATATTATGAATAGGACATTATGTTTAGAAAGGATTTTGCCTCTTAAAGTGGTACACAGTTGGTTCCAAGGCCCTTACTATCTCTGTTTCTGGTGGTTCTGAGGTTGTTTCATCATCCTGTTTCAGGAAATAATTCCATCCCAATAAGAACCAGATTAACTTTTTCCTGAACATTTCCTGAAACTTAGGGTCTTATGCACACCTAGTGACCGGAATAGTTAATAGTTTCTTAGGTTACTCTGTACCAACTAACAACTTTATTATGATAAATGTTAGAATGCCTGATGTTCAGTTGTTCAATTATATTTTTAGCACTGAGAACCTACTATCAGTAAAGTGTTAACTAAAAACAAGAACCTAGGCCAGAATATTTTGACAAGTTAATAAGTTAATGTGTCAGTGTTGTATACTTTGTTATTCAAATCATAATTTTTGTAGTCAAAGTTTTAATTAATTACTTTCCATGTATGTATAGGGATGTCAGTTGCTGCCAGGTTTAAAAAAGATGGAAATTGGTATAGAGCGACTATTCTCAACATAACAGAGCCTAGAAAGGTCCAAGTCAAATACATCGACTTTGGAAATGTTGCAATAGTTGACATCGAAGACATTCGAGAACTGCAGTCCAAGTTTTTGCGTATAGGAGCCCAAGTAAGTAACTACAGTGTAGGCTAATTAAGAGGCATAAAGAGTTAATAAACTAATTTTCAAAAACATTATTCCCTGCTTTCTAATCCTTGACTGCTAAAAACCACCCAATAGAATTTTCATAAAGTTTCCGCGGATTTGGCATTTTCATAAAAACTATTCTGAGGAGTAGGGGTGTGCGAGTAGTGATTTTTTTAATCGAGTCGAGTAGAGCCAATTATTTTTGAGTTTAGGGTATTTTCGAGCGAGTATTTGCTATCAGTTGATATATTCAAATAGTGTAATGGGATTTGGATACCACTCCATATTTGATCATCTAAACATGGTTTCTAAATAATACATAAGTAGCAATACAAAGTTTTGGCAAGTACAATCAAACTGGATTACGGATTGACAAACAAAACACAGTTTGATGTTCGTTTTCGGCCGGTAAAACACGGTCCAGTTGTCTTTTGGCCAATATCATCTGGTCCAGACATCGCTTATAATCAATATTATATGATGAAATCGTTAGTTATAGCTGATATTAAGTAGCCCGATCGCCACTTTTGCCTATAAATGTTCTCTGTTGTCATTTACGGCCAAAATTACGCGGTCCAGTCATCATTTTAGGCTGATTTTACGTGATGTGATCACCTTTTGCGGCCTTTACATCGCGATTTGGCTGGTCACAATCGTTAGCGATCGGCAGGAAATACTCGCTCGAACTTTAGAGTATTTTTCAAAACTTCCGAGTTGAGTTTGAGTAATACTCGGCCGAAAACTTGAAGTTTCGACTACTTGCACACCCCTACTTAGGACCCAGAATGGCTGATTCTGTATGTGGGTCTGCAAAGATATATGCTGACTTCATTGCCACAATCAATTAAGTAATAATCTTGTCACCCATGCAAACCAAGTAATTTTTGTTTTGATACATTATCTCGTTATGCAACATTTTCACAGATTCACAATCTGGAAGAGTTGAGGAATTTCCTCTTGTTATTTGGCTTAAATTAATTTCATAACATGAGATTTACAAAATAAAAGGTTCTAACAAATAAGATTCATTTGGGAAACTACAACAGTCTTTGGGTCTAGTTATGGGAAGGGTTTTAATCAAATTTGGCGAGATGCTGTAGTAGGGACAAAATCAATCGATGCTTCAAGGTCAGGCGCTTTAATTGTGTCATAAGTTCAAATAATTCATATATGTATGGTAGTGATGATTTTAACCCTCCGAGCGGCATTCGTTCTAGTAGAACGAATGTCAGGTGTTCTGTAAAACGACATTAGTTCTATTAGAACGAATTCCGTCATTTTTTTTTTCATTTGCCTAAATAGCATTGAAAATGTGCTTGAAATCGGATAATCTTTACACCATTCTAAAGATAACATTCTAGACTTTCATTTTTTTACATGAATGAACCTTATAGCAGCAGTAGAACAATGTAATCCAAAGTTACATTTGAATGAAAATTTGGCTCGAGGTCGACTACGCCATGTTTGCGTCACGAAATTGCTAAACACAGTACGTTTCAAAAAATCATAGCAAGGTAAATTTTGTTCCTAACCAGAAACGAGTGGTACCACTGCAATCAGGGAAAAATTCCTGTTTTGCTGGTATCCGGAATAACGCAGAGATATAATCAGGCAGACATCTGGCAAAATAAGAAAATCGTCATATTTTACGTCTTCAAAAAACGGCAATTCGTTCTATTAGAACGAATAGCAAAATACTTGTTATAAGTAGTTTTTATTCATATTACATGTATGTTCTTATATAATTTTGTAGAGGAAAGAACGCAGAATATTTATCTATGAGGTTGGCAGCCCGTATTGCCAAGGTTGTCAGACAGGAAATTGCATCATTTAGACCATTCGGTGTTTTGTTTTGGCCCGGAATTTTGTTTTGATCTTTCGTCTGAAAAACAGTATGTTCCATTATCATAAAGTACGTGATAACAATGTTATTTTTATATATTAGTACAGGTAACTATATATTTTATAGTAGGGAAATAACTACTAAATCATATTACATAGTTCATTTAGGAGCACTAGGTGTTATAAACAAATTATCTTACATTGAATAACAACAATTTTGTTTTCAAAAAATAAATTTTATAATTTCATCCATAATAATATTTTGAAAAACATTTCTTATAATATTCATTCTTATATCATTGTTTTTAGAATTTTATAACCTTCGAATAAAATTAGGTTTTAGTATATTTATGCATTGTTAGAGGTTTTTTTGGCATACCAAATTAATGACGCACAAATATCCGTTTTGCACTTGTCTCAAATTATTCTATATAATTCATATATAACATTTTTTCTTTTTATGAATTATCTACATTTATACGTAGGGAATTAGATAAGTAACATTTGGTAATTTTATGTTTTGTTTATATTTTGTCGATAATGCACATTTTTTTTGCTTTCTTTGTATAACAGTTTTTACTGATACATTTATCGTTTATTTATTTTTTAGCGAATTTCCCCTATAGGGAAGAAGCTATTACCGTAGGTGGCATGGTAAAATTTAGCCCGAGACCATGATAACTTTTTGTTTTGAGGTCCCCAGATGCCAAAAACACTATTCGTTCAAATTTATATATATGTATATATTAAATTAAATTAACATAGAAGGGCTACTATATGATAGATGAAAAATAAGTAACATGAGTACCCTGGAGAAATAATTTTAATTAATTAACACTTACATGTTTTGACTTATAAAAGCCATGATCACAGTGCTGATTAGCTTAATACAAAACCTTATTTTCATTCTCATCCACAAAATGTAACTTGGTATGCAACTTCGACTGGTTAAGTTATATTGATTATTGTATAAAAACACATATTTTGTGTTCCTTGTTGCAGCAAACCTGCGTCCTCACCTTTCAATGTTATTCTTATGAGGAATAAATAAAATGCTATATATCACTTATTTATTCATGTATTTTTATGAAACTTGGTGAGTGGCTTTATGTGGTAGTGAGAAACATACACATGCATTGGAAATTTGCTGAGTACGCAGGTTTACTGCGACGGGGGTATTATTTCATTGAAGTGGTCTTGTTTTTCTATACATAATGAGGGGAAAAGACATTCAAAATCAATCAAAAAACTTAATTTAAAAAAATAATTAATAATCAATGGAGACAGCAGAATTATTCATATGTTTGAATTAGAGATGTGCGAGTACAGGTTTTTTAAGTCAAGTCTAGTTCGAGTCGAGTAAATGGCAAAAGATTCGAATCTCGAGTTCGAGTCGAGTATACAAATAAAAAAACACAGGTAGAGTTAAATTGGATCAAAACAGTTTATAGGGTTCCATTTATAAATGTTATTATTAAAATATACTTTTCTAGTCAGTATGCCCTGAAAATAACAATAGTAAGTAAAATAAATGGATTCCTGCTTCATTGGAAAAAGATAAGTACATTTATCTGAAAATAAATCATACCAAAGTTATTGCCTAATATTTTGCCATGAAGGTCAAATACTTTTAATATATTTTGGTATTAAGGTTTTTATAATATATGGTATTAATTAACAGTTTCATTATAAATTATTTGTTTTTTATTTTATTTCCTATCTTTTATTTATCCTACGTTTTATTGTATATTATGTTTAGGCCTAAGCTACATCTTTCTACGAATGGAGGAAATAAAATTACATTTAGGCCTAAAAGTTAAAATAAACTTTATGTTAATATTTAAAAGGCCTATTACATGGTAAAGCATTAACCTACTTACTTACCACACAAAATATATTTACTAACATATCTTAGCATTAATTTTAACACTAATAGTCCTAATAAGAACAATCAGTTAATAAAAACATGAAAATACTATGTTTGAAAGTGCCAGACAAATCAATTGATAAAATTGAAGTCATGTCTTAAACAGAGTTTCAAAGTATTAAGAATGATTTAAAAAAATCATTAATGAAACTTAAACAAAGCCTAAACAAATCACTTGTCTTTAAAATCAGCTCAATGCTAAAGGACAATAGTTGAGCCTAAAATTAATGAATGGAATTTTGTTGAGTCTGTTTTGACTCAACTTCAATTACTATGGAACAAAAAACAAGCACAAACTTCTTATACTTACCTGTTAGATTTCATTACAGATTTGATTTTGATATTTTAATTTTTTTTACAAACTTAGGTTAACCTAAAAGTGGACTATGGGGATACAGGCAGTGTTCATACAACTCAATCTGAAGGTCCTGGTAAATCTTCCTTTTTGGTGTAAAGAGTAGGCTAACACAAATTTATAAGCCACAACTTACTTATTTATTAATAAAATACTAAAATTCACATCACAACTAACTCTTAACACCTCAAATGCGTAGACACTCAATTTGAATTTACAGACGATGCACGGCCGCGGACGACGCGCGGCCGCGGACGACCCGTGGTAGCGCGGGTAAACGGCGGGAGTAAACTCGCTCGAAATCTTCGAGTTTCAGAGCCGAACTCGGCTCGAACTCAAAATTTCGAGTACTCGCACATCTCTAGTTTGAATACAACTGAATTTCATTAGTGACCTTGATGCGTCGATTGATTTTGTCCCTACTATAACAGAGTTGTCCAGGTAATTTTGAACTTTAAAAAAATTACCTCATCAAAATGGTGTGATTTCAAATTTGAGCTCTGATGGATGTTTTTTATCTGTACCTTGTAACAGCGGTTTTCTTGATTATCTTACCGGTTACAATTACATACCATCGCAATAGGCGAAGTAACATGGCAAGTGTTGTCATTTTTGTTGACTCGTTTTGCAGGCTCTGAAATGTTCCCTGAATGACATCGCCCCTAAACACCCGAGGGGGTGGCCCGCCTCAGCCAAGGCCACGTTTGAGAAATTAGTCCTCAACAAGGGTCTGATGAGAGTGTATGTTGAGAAAGTCAAGGACGATAACTCTTTGAGCATTGTGTTGTACGAGACGTTGCCAACCAAGTATATCAACATCAGTGGAGTCTTAGTGAAGAGAGGCCATGCTGTTTCCACCGGGCAGACGTAAGTTCAGTGTCAGTTTATTGATTTTATTTTTTATAATAGCTGGTAGTGTAGTTTTTAATGTCATTGCTCACCCTTTGAGTGCCAGGCTTCTAAATGTAGAGGTTAAAAGTGCCGGACATGATATATTTTATGACAAATTAATAACTTTGCCAATTTTAAATGTTTAATTTGTTATTGAGTATTTTAACCAAATGTTACAGTATAAATTGTCAGAATATATTGTTATTGTTGTTGTATTCTTAAAATTAATTCTTTCACCGAGTTATTGAGAATGCTAATTTTGGGCCAAAATGCTATATGCATTTATAATTCTATGTTAGCTCTAAGAACCGGTGAAAGGTAAATAGTTTAATACTGCTGTGTAACGAATACATTTGTCCAGTTCTGCGCAAGCGGAGTATGCGTGCCGCCCGGACTATGAAGTAAAGCATCAACACACAGAGCTAACATTGTCTGACTCGGAATCAATTTATTCAGAAGTGAGTATTACTTATTTTCATCTGTTTTAGCGAATTTCCCCTATAGGGAAGAAGCTATTACCGTAGGTCTCATGGTAAGACTTAAGCCCGAGACCATGATAACTTTTTTTTTTGAGGTCCCCAGATGCCAAAAACACTATTCGTTCAAATTTATATATATGTATATATATATATATATATATATATATATATGTGTGTGTGTCCGTTAACACGATAACTTGAGTAAAAAACGTCCGATTTTGATGAAATTTGGCTCAAATGTGTAAAATGACATTTATGACTTTAAGTTCGAAAACAAGAAAAATCAGACCATGGGAAGGGGGGTTTATGGGGGTTTTAAATTTTCCAAAAATCAGTTGTTTGCATTTTTCACCCTACAATTTAAAAAAAAACTTAATTTTGGTTTTGACCATGTTATAGAGCTTAAAAAAACAAATAATTTAGTATTTTGAATTATTAACCTAGGTTAAGTGGTTGCGGAGAAAATCCAAAAAAACCTGCTCATAAAATCTCCCATGTTAATCTTATGGGAAAAAGGTTTTTGGCTTTTCCTCAGTTTATTTTAATGTAAACTTCACATTTGCTTTTACCAATATGTTCAGTTCCACAAAACAATCATTTTGCTGTTTAAATTGTGATTCTACGCCCAACTGTTGCAGAGATATTCAAAGTGCTAAACACAGTACGTTGTCCAATGTTATCCTTATGGAGAATAAATAAAATTTGATATCTCGATTATTTATGAAACTTGGTATGTGGCTTCACGTAGTACTGGTATATTGATATTTGCACAAAAAATTGATTTTTGTTCATTATTCCCGTAGCAGCAAACCTGCGTACCTCCATGTTATTCTTATGGAGAATAAGTAATATGTAATGACTCCCTTAGTTATGAACATAAATTAATAAAACTTGGTATGTAGCTTCACTTGGTTGAGTTATATTGATAATTATATAAAAACCCATTTTTCTGTTCCTCGTTGCAGCAAACCTGCTTTCTCAGCCCCCCATGTTATTCTTATAGAGAATAACTAGAATGTTATATAGCGCTTATTTATGATTGAATATTGATGAAACTTAGTATGTGCTTTGCCTAGTTAAATTCTATTTATATTTGCATAAAAACCAATTGTTTCTGTTCCTTGTTTCAGCAAACCTACGTACTCATTACCAATGTTATTCTTATGGAGAATAATTCAAATCGCTTGTATGTGATATATTTTTAGGAAACTTGGTTTTTCGTCTTTATGTGGTATTAAGACATATATTATGCATTGGAAATTCGCTGAGTACGCAGGTTTGCTGCGACGGGGGTATTTAACAGTCTGTAAATAGTATATTTTTTTATTCTACTAATTTGTATGGGCTTATTATTGTTAATTCAGTCACGGTTACTTAAAATTTCTGTCTCAGATTTGTATGCTACTTCATAGTTTCTAAGCAAGTCGGGTTCACTTGTTTCTCATATCACTCAGTTGTTGTTATGTTAGCAAAAGAATAACATAGTTCAGTGTTGTGAAAGTACACAACAGTTACAATTTTCAGCTGTTGATCTCCCTGTTAATTTATTGGCCATTTCTGTGAAAGCACACTTTTGAATTAATTTGAATCAAATCATTGTCTGTAAAATAACATTTTCTTGATAATAAATAAGGGCTTTTGTTTGTACAGTTCTATGTATCATAAGAAGTGTATTCTCCCCTTGTCAAAATTTGTATATAATTTGATAGTAAAATAATCTCTGTATAGATTCATGGAAGAAGTTTAATACTCTTAATCGTCTTGTTTATAATAAATTTGCAGTTTTCTGGGACATCCAAAGTCAGTGGGCCTAACAGTAAGAACCAGATAGCTGTTCCAAGAGATGAACCATTTCTAGTGAATAGAATGAATAGAGACTTTGCCGCATCGCTCCAAGTTCAAGAAAAGCTGGATCAATACATTGATGGCCGGGTGAAGGTTGAAGTTTTGAAAATCATGTCTCCCTCAGAAATATATGTCACATCTGGCAGCACGCCGAAGTTAATCGCTAAGTAAGTCCAGGCCGTTCAATCTGATTGTTTATTTTATCCGATATGAGAGTAATGTTATGTGGGTACTATGTGGATATTGGCCAAAAACTACTAAGCGGAAATAGTTTTACATTTTAACATATGTTTCTTTTTATGTTATGTCGGATCCGGGATTTAATGATTGTTAAATGATTTTTCCTGGTATACTTCAACTGAATATTATGTTTCATTTTTAAAATTAATCATTCTTTTTAAGAACGTTTTTATACCCTTAAGTCGTATTTTGCATTGCTTCAGGTGAAAGGTTACCATCAACTAATAAGATATGCATGGTATATCTTTAATCTTTTATCTTTATCTTTTATTTTTTATAATAGCTGGTAGTGTAGTTTTTAATGTCATTGATCACCCTTTGAGTGCCAGGGTCATTTTATACCCTTAAGTCATATTTTGCATTGCTTCAGGTGAAAGGTTACCATCAACTAATAAGATATGCATGGTATATCTTTAATCTTTTATCTTTATCTTTTATTTTTTATAATAGCTGGTAGTGTAGTTTTTAATGTCATTGATCACCCTTTGAGTGCCAAGCTTCTAAATGTAGAGGTTAAAAGTAAACTCGCTCGAAATCTTCGAGTTTCAGTAAAACCTCGAGTTTCAGAGCCTCAGAGTCTCAGAGTCAATCGCCCCTCAGATATAGGGGTGATATATATATATTTTTAGGGGTGATATATGGGGGAAAGGGGTTTGTGATACCATGTTTCACTTGTGGAGGTTTTTATGTCGACCTAAAGTTCTATGGGGCTTAAGTGTATTGTTTTGCTTATTATATCTACATGCCTATGCCTGCATTTTTCATAGAAGTAAACGGATAACGTTGCAGATTAAAGCTGTACTAGGTAGCGTAGTGGTTATCGTGCTCGCCTTGTAAATCGAGGTTCGCCAGATCAATCCTGATCAAAATCGCAAAATTTTGAGAAGGTTTGAAACTGGACCTAGCTGCCATTTGTCATTGGGCTATTAATTAATGACACTTTCTAAAAACAGGTCCACCTTAGATAGTAACAAGACCAGGCTTTGGACTGTTCCCTATCAAAACGTTAAAAAATGCCACTGGCATAGATAGACACAAAAAATACATTAGTTTAATATTTAGAACATGGTTGGTTTTTATTATTTTATTATTTTGATTGGTGTAACAGATTTGTTTACATAACACATTAGGGGGTGGAGGAATGCTCAAGTGTTATGGTATGATATATGGGGGAAAGGGGTTTGTGATACCATGTTTCACTTGTGGAGGTTTTTATGTCGACCTAAAGTTCTATGGGGCTTAAGTGTATTGTTTTGCTTATTATACGAGGCTTGTCCAGAAAGTAAGTACCGTTTTGGAAAAAAAAATACAAATAATTATTTTTTTCAACAAAATTTATTTCTACAAGAAAGAGGATATCTTAAACTATTTTTCTACATAGTTTCCACCATTGTTTAGACATTTGTCGTAGCGAGGAACCAACTTTTCTATACCCTCTTCATAGAAAGATGCCGCCATTGACGAGAGCCATTGCCGAACACCATCTTGAGCGTCGTCATCGCTGTCAAAGCGGCGCCCTCCGAAATCCCGTTTCAAGTGCAAAAACAAGTGGAAATCAGAAGGTGCCAGATCAGGGCTGTACGGCGGATGGTCAAACTGTTCCCAACCAAATCCGTGAATAAGGTTTTGAGTGGCACCAGCAGAATGGGGACGTGCGTTGTCATGAATCAACACAATGCCTTCACTAAGCATTCCACGTCTTTTGTTCTGAATCGCACGCCGAAGTTTTCAATCACACAACTTGCGATAATTCAAGCGATTAACCACAATATCATGCAAAAGAGATTTTTAAATTTGTGGAAATTCATCAGAAAGCATTCTTATGGTGAAACGTCTGTTTTCACGAATTTTTTCATTCACTTTTTCAACCAATTCATCACTCACAACAGATGGCCGCCCGCTGCGAGCCTCGTCATGAACATTGGTTCGCCCATCATTGAATTGCCGAACCCATTTTCTTACCATTCCATCACTGATAACTTTTTCTCCATAAACTTCTGTAAGTTGGCGATGAATTTCAGCAGGCTTCACGTTCCTTGCGTTCAAAAATCGTATTACAGAACGCACTTCAAAGTCCGCGGGATCAGAAATTGTTTCGAACATTTTGAGTGCACACTAACTAATGTAAACACAACACAATTTTGCCGGAATTGCGTCAGCTGTTCAACAATGAACCAAGGAGACTAATGCGCATGCGCGGAACATCATCGCTAGCGCTGTGCCGGCGGTAGAACGAAACGGTACTTACTTTCTGGACAAGCCTCGTATCTACGTGCCTATGCCTGCATTTTTCATAGAAGTAAACGGAGGACTTTGTGTGCTTTTATTGCAACTGCTATGCCGCTGTGTTGTGGGTCCCTCTAGTTGACTTTTAGTTAAGAAGTAAGTTTTCTGTTTAACAGTTTTTCACAGTATAAAACTAATTTTGACCTTTTGAACATTTCAGACTGATCAAGGAGATGACAATGTTTTACTCTGCAGAGCAGAAGCAGGAAGAGCGAGACTGGAGTGCTGCGGACCTGTGTGCTGTGTTGAAGACAGACAACAATCAGTGGTACCGCGGCGTCATAACTGAAATCTCACACACTAATTATAAGGTTAATTAGCCACATAATCCTTTCAAGTTTAAAACACATATGCAAAATAATTAGTAAATTTATTATGTAGTACCGATTTTACCTTTTCCAGATCTGAATTTTACACATTGTAATCATTTGAATGTTACAAGATTAAGGTTTCAACTTTACAATGTGAAATACATTATTGTAACCCCTTTGTTTTTGTGTAGAGAAGATGTTTTGTTTGCGACTTGATCAGAAAAAAAATGCTACCAAGCGTGAGTTGTAAGTTTCTGAACTGTACAGTAAATTCACTATAACAATTTGTAGTGTTTGGATCTCTTAAATAAAATTAATAGTCAATTCGATGGGTTAATGAATAATTCTATTAGTATCTATTATACAAGTCTAAAAACCAGAAAGGAGAGTCGAGTACACCAAATTTCAGATCGTTACTGTTTGATACAGTATCAGGGTCCCCACCCAACCGTGAAGACCGTGAAACCTTGAATAAGCCGTGAATTTCGTATACCGTGAAAAAACCTGGAATAAGCCGTGAATTTCGATATCAATCTTTAAAAATATATCAAACTTGAAAAACAATAAAAAATATCTTATCAGAAAATATCACATTTGTTTTCAGATAGGGAAATGTACAATAGAATTATTTAGTACGCTGTAAATATGGTGAATACCGCGTCATCTGCCTACTTGCAGATTGCAGCTGTGCAGATGATTTAAGATTGGTTCTGGTTTCCACGGTGCAAAGGAACTCGGGCGACAGTTGGCAAGTTGCTGGTGTTTTTTTTTCACTGTCAACTGACTGCTGACTGACACTTGTGTAAGACCGTTTAAGTGTCTTCTTTACTGTATATCATTTGCCTATTGTTTTGTATTAGTCGGTGACAGTAGACAGCTACTGTATCTAGACTGTTAACTATACAACTGTCGCGTCAGTAACTCGTCCATTCCGTTTACACGGTGCGTAGCCAGCGTTGCCACTTCGAGAGAAATTACCCTTGCCGGTGATAATTTTGAACTTAGAGGGTAAAAAGGGGTAATTTTACTAAATCCTTTAAAAATATACAAATTTATATTATACTCTGTTATATACTTTTTATACATTCATTGATGTTTATTTATGATTAAATTAGGCCTACTACATTTCTCTACTTTATCGACCCTTCTGATTTTCGTGACTCTGACGAATACTCACGAACTCCATGACAGGAATCAAGCTTGAGTAAGGATTACATGTACAGTGAATGTCTCATGTTAAAAACGTGAAAGAGCCACGAGTGCCAGGACGACAAGAAGTCCGCTAAGTTGCAGTAATGTCTGCAAGTTTTAACGTCAACCAGACAATAAATAACAAAAATAGAAAATGGGGATTATTGTCACCTGTCTCCGCCTACCTAATCCTAGCAGTTGATAGACTGAAAGATAAACAGCGTTAGTTGTTTTATAATTGACGTTTATGGCTGCAAACAAAATTACATCAGCTGTTAGTCATTTATATACTGTGATTTTTTAAGCACTAAAATAAATTCTGAGAAAAATCCGTTATATCTCGCATTAAAAAATTGAGACAAAAACTGGCTGGCGTATGCAACTTCTATTTTCATTCTTTATCCTAAACTTTAAAATTAATTGTACATCAGTGACATCTATAGGCGGCTCCTCAAACCTATCAAATTTCAAGCACATTTCCATTATTTCATTAGCACTCTTTACTCAAATACAGGAGTTTAGATTTTGAGGTAATTTTGACGAGGATCGAGGGTAATTCGGGAAAAAGTGATTGGCAACACTGAGCGAAGTAGAAATTACCAGCAACCGATAACCGATAGACTGATGACATGACTCACGACGACAATAAAACAATAAGAAACTCTAAAATAGTTCTTATTTTTTAAAAGGTTCACTTGGGATGTATGTATGTTTCATGGTTCTGTGGCATCGTAATTGGAATGTTGGAAAGTTTTAACTAGTATTTGATCGCTGCGCTGCGTCTGCGTTGTTGTTTTGCGACCGGTATAGGTTATGTTTTTTAATATTTCGACCGTGAAATTGACAATTTTTAGACCTTGAAAAACCCGTGAAGTTGATCATTAAGTTTGAGTATTCCAACTATCCCAGACAGTATGTTTATGTTTATGTTTATGTGTTGAAATCCCAGACAGTAAGAATCATTTTTAATCTTGGCTCTTAGAACAAATACGGTTCATTAAATATATAAATTTAAGTTAATTTTATGTATTTACTGTAAAAATGTTTTGAGTTAGATCAAATGCGTTAGGTTTAGATCTAAACTTTAGATCAAGACGAGATTAGATTAAATCTCTTATAGTCAGGTAAAAATATTTTACCAAATATTCTGATATACATGGGTCAATTAAATGTAGTTTTCCAATCTACATAGTCTTTCTTCAAATATAGGCATGTGGAGGTTTCATTAAAACATTTTATTTAACATTAAAATATTTTGGGTCGGCTAAATGTAGTTTTCCAATCTGCGTAGTGGTTCTTCAAATATAGGCATGTTAAGGTTACATTAACCCTTCCCGCTCGCTGCATTTAGCTACGTTGTTGCATGTTGGGCCTGACCCGACAAACATGTCTCCTTGATTTTTGCTGTCTCCTTAATTCTTATCAAAAAACACAACTGTTTCAAAATAAAAACAAAAAAGTCTGTTAAAAAAATAAATAATTAATAATTAAGTGACCGGCTGAGTGCTTTTAAAAACAACTGGATAGGAATAGGCCAGTCTAAGAAATGAGAGTGGAAAGGGTTAAAGCATTTGATTTCAAAGATATTGTGGGTCGGCTAACAGTAGTTTCCCGTTGTGAGCAGGTGTTCATCAAGGACACCGTGGAGGTGGTGGACGTGGACCGGCCCAGGCTGCGCAGTCTGGAGGCTCGGTTCTGCGAGGTGCGGGACGGCTCTACTAAGGTCCACCTGGGGGGCCTCAGGGTGCCCGCGGGTCTCAAGGCCTGGCCTGCCAGCACCACGGACTACCTGCGCCGGCTCATGGAGGAGTCAGAGTCGCTCTACATTGAGAAACTGGTAAGTGTTGTGGTCTTGATTGTGGTTGTAGACGTTAAACACATTTCATAATTGTACAGTCAACTCCCGATTATCCATGGTAATGACCGGCTGGAGGGTCACGGATAACCCAAAACGACGGTTAAAACAAAGGGATTCAATAAATTGAATTTTACGAATATAATAAAGGTTTATCAACATTTTTATACTACAATATTGTGTTTTAATGTTATTTAAGATATATTTATGTACATTAAATACTTTTGAAAATCATTAAATTGTGATAACATCTACGAACAATCAATATAATAATAGTTAATACTAGCAATGGTTGATAGCAGTAAATACTATCCAAAACACCGAATGATATTTAATAGGTTAAGAATCTCTATTAACAGCGCACTCTTTAAACTACACCGAACAGTATGCTAATTAATTCCGCATTGGGGGGAAACCCCAATGAGGGTAAACAACGGCGGAAAGGGTGATTGTTTTGAGA
The DNA here is from genome assembly GCA_963675035.1 of Allygus modestus. Lineage (NCBI taxonomy): Eukaryota > Metazoa > Arthropoda > Insecta > Hemiptera > Cicadellidae > Allygus > Allygus modestus. Next base: position 239,292,323 of record OY776112.1, read on the forward strand.
TGTTTCTATTTTTAGACGTCCGCGTCTGACCGTTCGCGTGCATAGTCAAGGTCATCACTCCCCATCATTGCTCATTAGCGAAAGACAGACTCTCAGATTATGTTGTGGTTACTAAATTGTTTGTATAGTATTTATTCTGATAAACAAAGTAGATTAAATATGATTCTGGAGTTAATTTAGCAAAATAAATTGTTGCTATTGCTCTATTTATGTTTAGAAGGGGATAAATAAAAATAATAGAAATAAACCTTTCGTGACCCCGGTTAAACCGCAACCCGATTAACCCGCTCCCGGATAATGGGGAGTTGTCTGTATTAGAAGATGTTTTGTGGTTAATTTATTTTAGAGCCTTTAGTGATTTTCATGGAATTCACCCTCTCAGAAATATTACTTGTTACATGTTCAATCTGTGCTTTTTGGATCTTATGAATCATCCCTATCTTTCTCAGTTGCTTTATCATCATATCAGTGACAAAAAGTAATCCTTAGTTTTAAGAATTATGTACACTATCCTTTTCACTTCTAAAACCAAAAATTAAGTTGATTCATATGCTCAATTCATTAGATTGGATCTCTAATTCTATCTAAAATACCTAGCAATTCGGTTTAGACCTCATAAAAAATAAATTTCCTTTACTTGAGAACTAAAGTAATGACTCAACAACCCCACCTTTCATGAAAAGAGGTTTTTTTTTGTAACCCAGCCCAGTTATTCAACACATGTTAGGGTACTTTAAAATTGACTGTTAGTTTTCAAAGGTAATTTTACTAATTTTATTTAAAGTTATCAATTTTAAATTGCACATCCTAAGAATGGGATGAAAAGATAAAAGTTCTCACATTTAAGTATCAAGTAAAAATGTATGTTTGAAAGTTTTGCATTGAGTATGAAAAGAGACACCTACCTGGTAGAACATAATTTGGTTAATATAAACAGTTATCTGGAGGGCCCATTCCTACATGTACAAAGCACTGAACCAAACAACAACCTAAGCACTAAGGATGGGCCGATTCCAGAATTCTTCGATTCCGATTCCCATTCCGATTTTAAAATATGGGCTTCGATTCTCGATTCTGTATTCGATACCGATTCCAAGGCAGATTTATGTGCAGGAAGAAAAAATACAGCAAATAAAATTAACTTAATTTTTAATGTGTATCCTACCTGGCAATAGATGTATAGGCCACCAAACAAAACGTATAGCCTACAAACAAATTTGATAGGAAAACTTGAAACAATTATTAGTTTATATTTCCACTTAGGCCTTACAAAAGAATTAGGGCCTAATGTTAGACCTACCGGTAAACGAGTAACGAAAACATATTATTCAAGAAGTCTTCAAACTAAAACTAAAAGTTAGGATTGTAAATCAAACTTATGTTCAGAAAAATAAGCATCTGAACCCTCTTTCTTTTAGACGACATAGCCTAAGTGAAAAGTATTTTATTTAAAAACTTAAACAATCGGTGAAAGTAACAAATGAGAATCGAATCCACACTCAATAACAGTTGCCAACGTCCTAATGTTGTAGAATTAGTAACTTAACCTTATATAAATTAATTAGGGGTGTGCGAGTAGTGATTTTTTTAATCGAGTCGAGTACTGCCAATTATTTTCGAGTTTCGAGTATTTTCGAGCGAGTATTTGCCATCAGTTGATAGTTTAAAATAGAGTAATGGGATTTGAATACCACCCTAGATTTGATAATCTAAACATGGTTTCTAAGTAATCCATGAGTAGTATCAATACAAAGTTTTAGCCAGGGCAATCAAACTGGATTACATATTGACAGACAAAACACAGTTTGACATTCGTTTCCGGCCGATAAAACAAGGTCCGGTTGTCATTTGGCCAATATAATCTAATTCATCACACCGCAAATGGGAGCTCTGGCTTCACAATGCTCAGTCCCAGATGAGGGGGTAAAGTATTAGACACTTTAAATATTACATCGGCAAATAATTTCTGTCCATGTTCGGAGTACTGATAATAAAACAGATGCAGCCATACAATTTAAGGGACAGACTGCATGCAAAAAAACAAAATTAAAATTCTCAAACTATCAAACTAGGCAATTTGACGCTCATGATTTCAAACTGTAAAAAGAAATGCGATCATTGTTTACGAAGCACCGATCTGCAACAGTATTTAAAGCTATCTGCAGATCCTAAAACTGAACACAAATACGCATCACAATTTACTGGCTTCAACTCAAAGCTTTATTAGTTCCAATTTGAATTAATAATTTTTTTACACCTACTCCTTTAATGGATGTTAGCTAAATTCAATCACACACAAAGAGATGTAATAAATCTCTTCACATTGCTGATTAACTTACATAAAAAAATACAAAGTCCAGTACCACAAACAAACAGCACCACTGTTCTACTGACTGTCATGTTCAGTCGGCCCAAAACCAGGAACCAGAACTAAACAATGAGCACAGTATAGCTCAGTTCCAAAAAACCAATACAGCAACCAAACTGCGATTTGATTTTCTCCTCTATGCTATTTTGTCTCACATAATTTTGAAGAGCAAAACAGCCTTTTTTTCAAAACTGCAAACAAAAGGTTAAATAATTGATTTATTGCCCATTCACAACAGTTACCGAAGGTTACTGCCCGTTAATTCTCTCAACATTAAAATTACTGGATCCACCGGTGTAGAACCCTCAATAACCACCTACTGATGAGAGCTTCTGAAATAATTAAAATTCGCCCAGTCCCACTTATAATTTTTAATACTTAACCGAAGCACTCATCAGAGACTTACACGCCTAAGTCCACACGTCGTTTTGTTTCGAAGAATTTTTTTTTTTAATTCAAAGTCCCAACTTAAAGTTCAATAAAATAAACTTAAACCCCAGAACGTGATTACTCTAAGTCCCAACACAGTGAATTATCCAATTAAAATCACCAATTTAATAAAAAAAAAAATCACAAGTCGTTTGTAGTATTCAGTGAAATTTTGAAAAATCCGGCTAAGTCCTTAGCCCAAAATACACAATAAATTTCGAAAATTATTATCGAACTCTCATTTCCCCACTACTATGATGGTCCACGGCGATTATTTCTAAGTCCCGATTAATTTCAATGAAATGTCACAGAACTCCTATTTCCCCACTACTAACGCTTTGTTTCGTCGAAAATTTTCAAAGTTCTGATTTACTTAATTTCTTTGGTAAATAAAATGCACTGGTATCCTTTGTCCTGACAATGAAGATAGGCCAGAAAATTGACACAGTTTATGTGTCAGATCATTATTTTTTTTTTAATTTGTAACAATATATATTTTTTTTTTTTAATCACTTGATTCTAAATTATTGGCCTATTTCCAATGACGCCCAGATTTTTTTCAATGCATTTATAGATTTACCACTTAAATATACAACCCAGAGTTAATCGCACATGCAAATAAACTTAGGTTAATTTAGAAAGCATTTATTCTAAGGTTAATATAATTAATAAATCCTACAAACTCTCGTTCTTGAACAAAACAGTGTTAAATCAACTAAATAAAAATATAACTTGCTTCGGGAATGATTATTCCATTTACTACTGCAACAAGTGTGGGACTCCGTTTAGATTAATCTATTCAGACATCTGTTTACAAACACAGGCAACCATTTATGCCTTCTCAATTAATTACGGCGTCACTACTCTATACGCCACAGCCTTGTTACTATAATTGTCGCCCAAGTCTCGCTTCGGACAATTCGGATTAATTACAATATAATATTTCTTCAATTTAATTCCCAAATAAGTTATAATTTCATTTTAATGTTGTCCTCTCCCTTTTCCACGATAAGTTGCAACCAAGTTCACGCATTTGCACTTCAATCAAACTGAAGTGGCAAATCGGCAAATCAAATATGGCGGATTAATCCGAACGCAACAGAGACGATTTGCCAAGATTGCAAATGGCGGCTCCAAGCTTCCTTCCACAATTAATATTCCAAGTCACTTTACTTTTAAATCAGACCTCCTTAGTCACAGGTAATACTTAAAATCGACTCTACCTTTATTATTTATCAATATCTATTACCACTAGAGCTCAACATAAACTCTGATAACCCAATAACTCCGACTTAATATGTCTTCTCAAACAATGAGGCTAAGGGCGACTTGAAGATTTATTCAAATTAATCTAATTACTTTGAAATTCTCTAATAATTCGAAAAATGCATATTTCTTTACGGGAGTTGCGCTAGAATGAGTTTAATTTATTGCTTTACAAGATTAAGCGGTTACCTACTGTTAAAACGACACCTATAAAATTAAACAAGATTGCACCAATAATTCAAATAAATTTAGTTACTTACCAAAATCCATTCTCCGTCCGTGGGATGCTTCAGAGTGTATTCTCACAACACACCTCACACCTGACACCAATTTTTAATACGGGCCGATATTTCGGGTATTAAAATAATAATAATAATGCAGGTTGGGAAACAAAATTACTATTTATTAAACTTTACAACTTTACAACAACTGATTTAAAACAATTTAAACGACGTTAACAATAGGTATATCCGCGGTTAAAATACAATAATTTAGGTTACATTAAATTTAGAAAGAAAACACCAATTAATAATTTAGCAGGGAGAGGCAGCGCGACGCGTGTTAATTACATCGTGACTTCTTAGGGACTGGGGCGAATCTCACGTCTTCTTCCCCAACGCTGAACCAAGCCAGCCAATCAGAAAACAGTTTAGCACGTGACGTCACGGGAACACTCCGTTGTTCAGTGCTGCCCCCGACGATCACTCACGCCATTACTCAAACTAAGAGACACAGGAATCGTGCGTTTAAGGCCAATGCAGAGCGTCAAGTTGCTGACGCAGCGCATTCCTGTTGATATCAACGCCGGCCGGACCCGTGGGAGCGTCTAAGCTGAGATTAGCTTGGAGCAAATATCCTAGCGTCTGGTGGTCGGTATTAATATTTTGTACCAGCCAACTCTTCAAAATGAAATAATAAATGAAATAATTGAAATAATTCTGAAAGTACCGTTCCTCCTTCCAATTATAGATTTTAGCGACGGTAGAAATTTAATTATTAGGAACGGTAATCTGTAATTATTTAATTACAGTTTCGTATTAATGGCTTTTTACAGTCTAGGGATTTTGGGCCGTCACAATTGTTAATTTTTACCGGCAGACGATTTAATTTGGCATTGAGTGAAGCGCTCATGAAAAAAGTAATATATGAACTGTTTAGTCTGTTAATTTTATGCTGGCACAGAATATTTGTTTATTTATAGTTTTACTCATCAGTGAACAAAACCTGATATTCAACAGATGAAAAATATATTTTATTCAACACTTTAATGTATTTTATGACGCTATTTCTTGAACAAAATGTACTTATATTACAATAAGAAATTTGTATTTGATTTGAACTGATTTCGGTAAGTTCGAGGTGCTGCGTACAGACAGCGTTACTAAACCTAGGTGCGCTAGCGCTGCCTAGGTGATTTTCTCGTCGTCCTTTCCCTCACGGCGTGTTCACATTATTTACCCATAATGTTCAAAAAATATTTAACTGAAACGAGATCCACCATTCGATTCTTTTCGGTTCGTTTCATCGCAGATGAATGTTTGTTAATAAATACTCACTTTGCCATATTGCTGGAAACTATTGTATCGTACATAACCTTTTGAATCAAAATAAAATGGTTTTACTTTACATTTTAAACAGAAAATCTGTATTTATTCATTGTACTTATTTTTAAGAGTATTACTGGTAAATTAATGATTTTAACTTCTTTTTATGTAAGAATTAGTATTGAACCCAAAGACATGAAGTATCGAGTATTAACGATTCTTCGATACCACCGGTATAGAAGGTATCGAGGAATCGAGAATCTGAATTGGCCCATCCCTACTAAGCACACAATAACTCAAGGGTTGGTGGGGGCGGCCTCTCTGCACTGCAGAAGAATACATTTCCACCATGTTGAACCTGGAAAATTGTTAAAAAAGAATCATCAATAGACTTTTTTTAAATTTGGACACCACTGCATGTCTTAATATAATTTAAAATAAATTTAAAAAGTGGGAGCTTAATGATTTTGCCACACTTGTACATAAAAAGTTTTCTGAGTATAATAAAGATGACTTGTACAAACTACTTGACACAATATAACGATTGTTTCAGGATGATGTTGTTAACGACTCTATTCCTGTTCGCCTCTGGAGGAGGACGCAGAAGCAAGGAGGGCCGCTGGACCCTCTCAGAGACGAGTGGTGCGATGTGAACGAGTCACTCGTCAGTCTCGGGTTCGCGCTCCTGGACCAGGTGGCGGCAGATGACCATGACACGTAAGCTTTTGTGGGAAACTAGACGGGTTGAGTGAGTGGCATTTCTCTTGTCACCCCAAACTGGAGGTAGTTAATGAAATTCATACATAATGGCACAATTTTAAGTTCTTGGATAGCTAGATAAAAAATGGATTTATATTTGTAATAATAATAATAAATATTGTTAATTTCACCACAGTTTATTTATTTCATCGTTTATTTGTCATATTTATTACTTAAATTATAAATTTGTGTATGGTTGCTAGAATATGATGAACTTCTAATATAAAACATCTTCAGTACTTTAAAAACATAAAGATTTTGAACAAAATTTGGCCAGGCATAATCTAATCTTTCGCTACCTCCAACTGTCTGAACAAAATGTTTTTGCAGTGTAATTACTGGGTAAAGAGTTGAAGCATATGCACCACCCCAGCATGCAATTCTGTAGCTTATTCTAGAACCTACCAGAGCATTATAAATACAACATAATAATTTACGTAAACAAAATTGGCTTTAACATGTGAAACTGTATGGGATTTAAAAACTTCTGCTTTGTTTACCTTAAAACATGTGATTAAGTGACTATTTTGTTTGCGAACTACATGTAAATAGTAAACAAAATCAGAAGAGGCAGAGTATTGGAGCAAGTCTAGGGGCTGTGGCCCCTTCAGGCCACTATTTTATAATAATTAAAAACCATATCCATAAAAATTACATATCAGAACCATGAACCAATTATGAATACTAATTTTTGCTTCTGTAATCTTGGTAAACGTATACTTTAGAGATGTGCGAGTACAGGTTTTTTAAGTCGAGTCGAGTTAGAGTCGAGTAAATGGCAAAAGATTCGAATCTCAAGTTTGAGTTGAGTATATGAGTACAAAAAATACCCCCATCATGCAGCAAACCTGCATACTCAGCGAATTTCCAATGAAGATATCCCCTTACCCCTTTCACTACCGACCATTATTTTTATGACGTCACCAAAAATGCCAGACCACTATTAAGATTTACTTGCCAAGACTGCCTGGTTCAATTAGACCAAATTTCACGCTCACATTAAAAAATTTGTAACTTTTTTTCATCAGAAATTTGTAAGTTAGGTATTGTTTTATTTGTATTGAGTTGTTTGTATCAAATAAAATATATATTTTGGTGTATGTAATAGTTTTTTAGTTAAAATATATATATACACAAATAAAAATATATATATTTTTTTTAGTTTGGACTATAAAAATTACATCTAAAACTTATACCTCAACCAATTTTATTTATATATGTTTTAAAACAGGCATTAGTAAACACATACCCAAATTTGCATGCCATTACCTTGATAAATGCAGGAATTCTGATTTTTTTCAAAATTTATTCATATTTTCAAAATTGAACATAGTTGCATATACAATTGACAATATCAGTCTTTTTTATAAAAACATGTACATTTGGCTTCTAAATTGAAAAATGTTGTAAGGAACATAAAATAACACTAAAAACATACTAAAATAATTAAAGTAACAACGACAAAAATATTTAGAATATTTGAGAAAATTTCATAAAAAAAACCTTTCAACACCTGTGCTCACCGAAAAAGGTAGGGTGAACACCTATTTACGATGGTATTTTCACTTACTGGCGATCTACTCCGCTTGTCCATTTTCATAATGACATTAAAACTTTACTCACCAAGCCACGGATAAATCCACAAACATAACCAACGAACCAACACCAGTAAACATAAACAACAAAATTAAAAGACGGACGGCAGACAACACTCACTACACAGAGCAACTGTCAACTATGCACAGATGGAAGGGGGAATCAATGAGTATAACTTTATAGATTATACAAGTCATAGAGTATAAATTGTACTTTTCTATGTTCCTCATAGTCTTGACAACGAGTTTATCAAGTTTCGTGGCATTTGGTAAACATTTAAGGCCAATAAGTTAGAAATATTAGACATGCTTTAATGCGCACGTCGGCGATTCTCGCACAATTAGTGACGTGCGCAAATGCGCACGTCAGCGTTTTTCGCACGATTCTCGACGTACGCACCACATAAAGCCACTTACCAAGTTTCATAAAAATATATTCACAACTAAACGATATATACAATTTTAATTATTCTCCATAAGAATAACATTGGGGCTGAGTACGCAGGTTTGCTGCAACAAGGAACACAATAAATGGGTTTTTACGCTAATATCAATAGAACTTAACTAGGTGAAGTCGTATACCAGTTTTATTCATTTATGTTCATAATTAAGAGAGACATAGCATGTAATTATTCTCCATAAGAATAACATGGGGGGTGAGTACGCAGATTTGCTGCTACGGGAGCCTTTGGCAAAAAATCATTTTTTGAGCAAATATCAATAGACCACAACCAAATGAAGCCTTATACCAAGTTTCGTCAGTGTACGTTCATAAATAAGCGAGATATAAAATTTGTCTTTTTCTCCATAAGAATAACATTAGACAACGTACTGTGTTTAGCACATTCAATATCTCGGTAACCAATTGACGTAGAGGGATCAAAATACCAAATTGTATGTTTTTTAAAGCTGAATCCAATGGTAAAAACTAATATTTGACTATTTAAAAAATGATTTGTAAAAAGTTCAAAAAACCCATTTTTGGGGTAAACCCCCCCCAAAATACCCCTTCGGATGGAGCGATCTGGCTGGTTTTCGAACTTAAAGTCATAAATGTTGCTTTACACGATTATACCTAATTTCATCAAAATCGGATAATTTTTACGATAGTTATCGTGGTCACGGACACATATTCATATATATACAGTGACGAATGGTGTTTTTGGGGTCTGGGGACCTCAAAACGAAAAGTTATCATGGTCCCGGGCTTAGGTCTTACCATGCCGACTACGGCAATAGCTTCTTCCGTATAGGGGAAATTCGCTAATTCCCTATAGGGGAAATTCGCTAAAACACATAGGTCGAGTGAAATTGGATCAAAACAGTGTATAGGGTTCCATTTATAAATGTTGTTATTAAAATATACTTTTCTAGTCACTATGCCCTGAAAATAACAATAGTAAGTAAAATAAATGGTTTCCTGCTTCATTGGAAAAAGATAAGTACATTTATCCGAAAATAAATCATACCAAAGTTATTGCCTAACATTTTGCCATGAAGGTGAAATACTTTTAATATTTTGGTATTAAGGTTTTTATAACCTATATGGTATGAATTAACAGTTTCATTAAAAAATAATTTAAGTTTTTCATTTTATTTCCTATTTTTTATTTATCCTACGTTTTATTGTATATTATGTTTAGGCCTAAGCTACATCTTTCTACGAATGGAGGAAATAAAATTACATTTAGGCCTAAAAGTTAAAATAAACTTTATGTTAGTATTTAAAAGGCCTATTACGTGGTAAAGCATTAACCTACTTACTTACCACACAAAATGTATTTACTAACATATCTTAGCATTAATTTTAACACTAATAGTCCTAATAAGAACAATCAGTTAATAAAAACATGAAGATACTATGTTTGAAAGTGCCCGGCAAATCAATTGATAAAATTGAAGCCATGTCTTAAATAGAGTTTCAAAATATTAAGAATGATTTAAAATATCATTAATGAAACTTAAACAAAGCCTAAACAAATCACTTTTCTTTAAAATCAGCTCAATGCCAAAGGACAATAGTTGAGCCTAAAATTAATGGATGGAATTTTGTTGAGTCTCTTTTGACACAATTTCAATTACTATGGAACAAAAAACAAGCACAAACTTCTTATGCTTACCTATTAGATTTCATTACAGATTTGTTTTTGATATTTTACTTTTTTTAGCGAATTTCCCCTATAGGGAAGAAGCTATTACCGTAGTCGGCATGGTAAGACCTAGGCCCGGGACCATGATAACTTTTCGTTTTGAGGTCCCCAGACCCCAAAAACACCATTCGTTCGAAACTGTATATATATATATATATATATATATATATATATATGTGTCCGTGAGCACGATAACTCTCGTAAAAATTATCCGATTTTGATAAAATTTGGTATAAACGTGTAAAGCAGCATTTATGACTTTAAGTTCGAAAACCAGCCAGATCGCTCTATCCGAAGGGGTATTTTGGGGGGGTTTTGTACCCCAAAAATGGGTTTTTCGAATTTTTTACATATAATTTTGGAAATAGTCAAATTTTAGTTTTTCCCATTGGATTCAGCTTAAAAAAACACACAATTTGGTATTTTGATCATTTCTCTACGTCAATTGGTTCCCGAGATATTGAAAATGCTAAACACAGTACGTTGTCTAATGTTATTCTTATGGAGGAAAATAAAAATTTTATATATCGCTTATTTATGAACGTATACTGACGAAACTTGGTATACGGCTTCATCTGGTTGTGGACCATTGATATTTGCTGAAAAAAACAATTTTTTACCAAAGGCTCCTGTAGCAGCAAACCTGCGTACTCAGCCCCATGTTATTCTTATGGAGAATAAGTAACGTGTTATCTCCCTTCATTATGAAAATAAATTAATGAAATTTGGTATGTGGCTTTACCTACATGAGTTATATTGATTTTTGTATAAAACCCCATTTATTGTGTTCCTTGCTTCAGCAAACCTGCATACTCAGCCGCCATGTTATTCTTATGGAGAATAATTAAAATGTCATAAATAGTTTATTTATGAATGTATATTGATGAAACTTGGTATGTGGCTTTATGTGGTATTAAGACACATATATATGCATTGGAAATTCGCTGAGTACGCAGGTTTGCTGCTACGGGGGTATTTACAAAGTTAGGTTAACCTAAAAATGGACTATGACTATACAGGCAGTGTTCATACAACTCAATCTGAAGGTCCTGGTAAATCTTCCTTTTTGGTGTAAAGAGTAGGCTAATACAAATTTATAAGCCACAACTTACTTATTTATTAATAAAACACTAAAATTCACATCACAACTAACTCTTAACACCTCAAATGCGTTGACACTTAATTTGAATTTACACACGACGCGCGGCCGCGGACTAAGCTCGGCCGAGACGACCCGTGGTAGCGCGGCTAAACGGCGGGAGTAAACTCGCACGAAACCTTCGAGTTTAAGTAAAACCTCGAGTTTCAGAGCCGAACTCGGCTCGAACTCGATATTTCGAGTACTCGCACATCTCTATATATATATATATATATATATATATATATATATATATATATATATATATATATATATATGTGTATATATATATATATATATATATATATATTCACCTAGATCCCTTGATTGTGGCCCAGGTGACAAATAACCATCGTTTGTGGCCCACTCTAAAAACCGATATATTTTCCTAACTAGACAATCAGTGCTTATGAAATTTGGTGTGCACACTCCAAAATGGTTTTCGTAACAATATTTTATTTTGAAATGTATATATATCCAGTGATTTAGCTACTATAAAGTGCGCTAATTCACATTCAATTGTGGCCCATTTATACTAAGGTATCTAAACCCCCCTATTGTGGCCCACAAGGGTATCATTTTACATTCGATTGTGGCCCAAGTTATGAAATCCACCAATTGTAGCCCAATTGCGGTGTTGCCAGATTTATTTTTCTTCTTATAACCAAACTTCCATCCTCCAAGACTGGAAACTAGCTGGTCTGATTTTACTGAACTGAACATTTAAGGCCAAAATTATTTATTTAATTTAGGGTAAACATTTAAATAATATGCTAATTTATTAAAACATTTATTAAATGTAATTGTTGTATGTATAATTGTAAATAAAATAAAAAGATTATACGAGATTAATTGTTTATTATACAGGTTCTTACAAATAAAGTGTACTGGTTGTATATTTTCAGATTCTACACTCAAAATTAAGCAAGAAATATTGATTGACATTTTTTAAAATTTCGCTCTGTTTAGCGTCAGTCGGTCTGTTTGTATTTTTTTCTAAATTTAGTATATCTTGCTAACCGTTATAGGTACTGTTTTTAAACTTGGCATACTTCATGCCTATACTTAATGATGTTTTGGTATTGAATTTAAAGTTTATATCTTTCACTGATTCAAAATGGCGACTACATTTGTTTTTAAAAGCTAAATATCTTAAAAACCTTAATAATTAGTAAAACACCGTAAGGATCCAAAAGGTTTTGCCTTTCTGTCCCAAAAATTATAGTGTAAAGATTTTGACTATCAGATAATAAATAACTAAGTTGTTGTGATTTTTATAAGTTAAAACATGCTTTTTCAGCCCAGAAATGCCAATAAAGAATGTTTTAACTTATACAAATCATAACAACTCAGTTATTTACCATCTGATAATCAAAATCTTTATACCATTGTTTTGAGAAAAAGACAAAACCTTTTTGTTTCTTACTTTTTTTGCTAATTATTAAGGTTTTTAAGATATTTAGCTTTGAAAAAAATGGCCGCCATTTTGAAACTGTGAAAGATAGAAACTTTAAATTCGATACCAAAACATAATTAAGTATAGGCATTACGTATGCCAAGTTTCAAAACAGTACCTTTATATCTTTAAAAGATACATCAAATTTAGTAAAAAACACAAACAGACCGACTGACGCTAAACGGAGCGGAATTTCGAAAAATGTCACACAACATTTCTTGCTTAATTTTGAATGTAGAATCAAAAAATATATAGCCAGTGCACCTTTTTTTAACACCCTGTATAATCGTAGCATGAAGGAAGGTGTAGTAGTACGATGTAAATTGTGTGAAACCCCTGAATGAAGATGTTTCAATGAGTGGCGTGACTATTACATATTTTATTAAGTATCTTTTGGTTCTGGTTGTATGGTCAATTGACAATTGTGGGCTGTTCTACAGTTTCCTCCTGTAGGCTATGATTACTTACAGGCCTACAGATGATTTGATAAGCAGCATTTAAAAAATATGAATTATTGTTCTCAAACGTATAAGCTATAAGAGCTACCTAACTTACCCAGACTGAAACTACCTTGTTCAGAACTAGTTTCAAAGTTTCAGCCACTGATAACATTGGCCTGTCCTTTAGGCCTAAAAATAATAACTCAATTATAGCCATTACAACAACAGGTATTACTGCACAAATCTGTTGAAGGTTATAAATCAGGAACATAATGACAACACAATTGATGGCCACATTAAGGGTTTCCTTGCCTTGTAAAGTAAGAACAGTATAAATTGACACTTAAGTTACCAGGTGTCAGCTGAAATATTGTTCTCGCCTTGCTGTACTGTAACCCAGTCAATAAAGGTAAACAAAATACGCTTTGTCACAACTAATTAGGGGAAAACTGATTTTTTGCAGGATGTTAGTATACAAAATATAAACGTAAAAACACGAAGCCCCGACCCCCACCCCTCTTGCTTTCCCCCCACCCCCGCCCCAACCGTTCAAGATCAGTAATCTGGTTAAATACTTACAGCTCAAAATCTAATGATGTTACGGACGTGGTTTTTCATTATTTTACGCCTGAAAATATTCTAAGAAAATTATCTTACATGCATTTTTTGTATGTAGATAGCTTAATTTCGCCGTGGTACTTTAACATATACAAACTGCAAAAAAACGAAAAGTAACTTCAACTAATTGTACGTGTTTATTCTTGCATCATGGGATGAGATGTTTTCAACAAAACGTATAGATAATTGAATCAGCTTTAAAATGATGGGTCTAGTAAAGATATTTGTTAACGAGATAGTTTCATAGAGAGCAATGAACACTAGCGGACATAGCACTGCCGGCCGCGCCGGGCCTAGAGCGCCGTGTATTGCGAACTCTTGGCTTGGCAGTCTAGTGATTCGGACTGCACATTGATACTGGTTTTTACTGCCCTCTCTACAGTGCTTGTTCAATACTGTCAATTTTCACTAATAATATCATCTTACTAGTAGCCCGTCACGGCTTCGCTCACGACCATAGTGCAATATTATATTTTAAATGTTAGATATATTTCGTAAAGCACTTTGTCAGCACCTGGGGGACAAAGCTTTCCTTGAAAAGTCAGGCAGTTTTTTTACGAATGCCTATCTTCAAGGTTCCTCTCCAAGACGAGCATATTTACTTTGTTCATTTGCTAGTTTCGTTTTATTTTGGACATTTCCGCTTTACATTCAATTATTCTATCTTAATTTGTAATTTTTCTAGAAATATATACCTAACCTAATAATATATACATTAAATTTATGTATACATTGGTTATAATCACTATTCTCACAAAAATCACATACCGACTTTTTACCAAGTGGATGTTATTTTTACAATTGAGTGGTTGTTTTTGAACAGTTGTTAAGATTCTTTTGTTTTTATTTACAAATCTTAACCCTAACCCAATGTTTTTTTCGAACAACTTTTTATACATAACTATTTTTTTCCTGAGGATGAGGCCTAATTAGAACTTATTCCTTTACCCACAAATTTGATGGTACCAAAGTTTTGAGGGCCCTAAAGCAGTTTTGAAACAGGAGTAGGCAGAGGTCGTGGTTTTATTCTGAAATATTAACTATCTTCCTAACAAATGCGTGCTCAATCTGTCCAGTTTAACTAATAAAGTTCAAAGTTGTTTAAATTAAAATATTAAATACCATGTTGGGCTTATGTGCTCCTTACCCAATGTTCCTTTGCCGTGCCATGATTTGATATTGTTTTATTTTATTTTATATTGTTAATTGCCAGAAAACCGATGAATTATTAAGTCAAATGGATTCATTAACAGAGAGTGGCTACAAATATTACGTGAATATGGTTGGTGATGTGGCTCCTGTGCGAGGCATTCAATGCAGGTCTAGGGACGGCCGGGACGGGCACCGGTGTAGACGATGTTGTACTACCAAGAATTACATTATTGAAAGTTTGCCCCATGTACTTGGACAATGCCATTTTGGAGAGCTCATGAGGAATGCCCGTCACCACAAAATAGGATCATTGATTGCAGAAGAACTAAATAAAAGCTTTTAAGTTTATGAAGAAGTAAATGGCATAGCAGAAAATGATTCAACCAGAAGGGTGGACATAATTCCCATAAACAGAAGAAGAAGTAAAAGATTTATCATCGATCCAACAGTCCGGTTTGAAACAAATCAAAGCCAGCCAACAGATGTCAATCAAGAAAAGGTAAAGATTTATTTACCAACGACGGTATATTTTTAAGATTATTATGACATAGAAAGTTTTGAAGTATTTAGTTTGTTTATTTGAGCCCGATGAACATTGTCACAGTTTTTGTTGACTTTTGGACGAAATTAAATTTAAATCAAAAGAAAATGTATTCAATAAATTAACTAGTCACAAGGTATTACATTCATGGCACAAAACCAGAGAAACAAGTATTGAGAGGAACGTAAAAGAATTGTTAAAACAGCAACAGAAATTGTTAGGGAAGACATTAAAAAAATGAATTACGACTGTGGAAAATACTCAAGTGAAAAGGAAATGAGTATACTGTATCAAATGATTTTATCCCTTATACATTGGTAATATTTACGAGTTCAGTGACTAAAGAAAGAGCTGGAAATTCGTCTCCTGACATATATAGAAAACATCCTGTAATTAACCACAAAATAATTTTAGCTATAAGACCAAGGTCGTCATTTTCGTCAATACAAACTTCTTTGTCTCTATATTGGAATAGAATTTATGGGTCACAACATCTAACTGAAGGAACTTTCTGCGATGTGCTGTATAATCAATGGTCTTCATACAATGAAAGTGACAGATACATAAGGTATTTAATTACACTGGGCCCCCCAGTCATACAAAATAATTCCTTTACACAGTATGTTTCCATTAACGCTATCGTTAACGTAAACTCATTAGACGGGGCTTAAATACATTTCATGATATGGGAGAAATCGCATATATCACTCCATCGTCCCATATCTCCATCACCTTAGAAATACCTAGATTAATTGACGGATCGTTTAAGGTTGCAGAATAAATTCGTAAACGATCGTATTTAAAGTGAAAAACAAGTGACGTAGCTGGCATTGTTATGGGCGACGTTTCAGATGTTAAATCGTTAAGGAAAACAAATTTAAACACATAGTACCTTTTATTCATCCACCTAATCTGCTATGGGTCAGTGAATGTAACACTCAACAGTTTACTCTGAGCATGTACAACTTAGCAAAGCTCAAAACCCTCAATGAAACCTAATGAAACTCAATGATACTTTAAGTTTAACCAATTAACCGCAAAAATGTCTCTTGTCAAATTTGTATTTAGCAAAACTTCCAAATATCAGAAAAAAACGACCAGCAAAATAAGCGGCCAAACTACCTTGAGTCCCGCCCACTCCCCGTCCGAGGTAATTCAACCAGGGTATGCGCGAAATAAGCAGGCAATATTCCCTTACCTTAACTTACCTCTCCCCTACTGGACTTCAAAGATACCATTTAATTCTAACGGAGGAAAGACATGTTATGATTTTCAAAGATGACTAATTAAAAATTATCGTAAACATTTGTTTATTCATTTAGGTAGCGATCTGTAATCTAAATGTTATGAATGACGATTGTTAAACACAATTCTTAGGCGTAGCAACGCCAATGAGCTTTATGAATAACTGGAGAGACTAATATTGGTTGGATTTTCGTGCCATTGGCAGAATTTTCCTCTCTATATATAGCAAAACATTACAAAACGATAGTGGCGCCTTGGTACATGGTGTTCGTTTTGTTATGTTGTTACTGTAGAGGGGTGATATTGTACTTCAAGCTGCTTTTCAAATATGGCACGCTTTTTTTGGAAACTGCATGGCAGTAGTCTCTCCAGATTGTATACAGCTCACTCAGCAACGTGCCGGAAACCGCTAGTATTATTTATAAAATATCAAAAGGAAACATTTAAATTAAAAATGCTTGTGCTTATTTCGCTGGTCGCTTTTTTCCCGACACCAAACTTCCACCAACTTCAGATGCTGTTCATTAACATTTTTTGAGGGTTTACCACCAAATTAAAATTTTTTAGGGTGTAAAATTCCAGCAGAAGAATGGGGTTGGCAGTATATATAAAATAACATATTAATCCCTAAGCCCATGATGAATCCTCCTGTTCCAAGTGAACTTTTCTTACTAATATATTGCAACTGTAAACCATTGTGTCTTACAAACTGTAGCTGTCGTAAAGTTGGGTTCGATTGCACATCTATGTGTGGGCACTGCAGTAGAAAGTATTGTAACAATTCTTCGGACCAAACCGACGAAATATTAGAAAATTACCTTTATAAACAACTAAAAAGAGAAAAATTGTAATCATGATTTTTATTTTTTGTGCAGAGATTAGTAAGTTATTGAAAAACTATTATTATTTATCAGTGATAAAAGTGTACTTAAATTGTTTTTTTTAATGAAAACTAGAATTAAAAGTTGTTCTATGTGATCTACATTCAAACTGAATAAGAATTCAAGATTACGGATACATGCACATACAGCGGTGCCCCTCAGCAGCCAGTGACATTGGCTGGCTCGAGGCCCGGCAGGGCGATGTCCGCTACTGTTTCATAAATCTCTATGAAACCATCATTTGAACAAATATCTTAAGTAGACCATCATTTCAAAACTGATTAAATCTATAAGTTTTGTTGAAAAAATTTCATCCCATGTACCAAGGATAAAAATGTACAATTAGTTGAAGTTACTTTTTGTTTTTTGCAGGGGCATTTCTTTTGTATATATTGAAGTATTACGGTGAAATTAAGCTGTCTACATAAAAAGTGGATATAACATAATTTGCTTAGAATATTGTTAAGCGTAGAATAATTAAAATAACGTGTCCGTAACTTAATTAGTTTTTGAGCTGTAAGCATTAAACTAGGGTAATGCTCTTGTAAGGTTATGGTGGGGGGGGCAAGAAGGGGGGGGTTGGGACTTTGTGTTTTTTGTAGTATACCAACATCCTGCTGAAATTTAGCTTTCCCTAAATTAGTTGCGACACGAAACCTTCATTGACTGGGCTAATGGTGGCTGAACGTGGGGAGAGCACTATCAACACACACTCCGCACCGATACACTTCGCCACACTATTAAAACTGAACAACATGGCAACAGCGCGATCTTGGGCCACATTTGGTGGTATTTTGCTACCCCGAATGTGGCCCTCAATTGTGGCCCACGTGGGCCACAATCACAGGTAAAAAGTATCCGCCTGGGCCACAATCACGGGGCCTAGAAAACTATATATATATATATGTGTATTAAAAATTAATAAAATAAAAACTCTTACCAGTGAATCGAATAAAAATTTCACATATATATGTATATATATATATATATATATATATCTGTGTGTGTGTGTGTGTGTGTGTGTGTGTGTCCGTGAGCGCGATAACTCTCGTAAAAATGATCCGATTCCGATGAAACTTGGTATAATCGTGTAAAGCAACATATATGACTTTAAGTTCGAAAACCAGCAAGATCGCTCTATCCGAAGGGGTATTTTGGGGGTGTTTTGTACCCCAAAAATGGCTTTTTTTAATTTTCTACATATAATTTTTGAAATAGTCAAATTTTAGTTTTCACCATTGGATTCAGCTTAAAAAACACACAATTTGGTATTTTGATCCCTCTACGTCAATTGGTTACCGAGATACAGTGGAACCTCCCATATCCGACCTTCCCATATCCGACTCCTCCCGATATCCGACCTAGTGTCCGACCGTCCGCCTGTTTATTGTTTACTCGTGCTCTCACGGTCCGTTTCCGTTCGCGAGCCTGTACAGACTTGAAAAAGTGACTCATCGATACTATGCTTTTTTTGGGTAAAAAACTGTCAGTTTAGCCGTGGTTGTTGATGTGGAATGTCAGTTTGTGCGTTTATGTCAATATTGTTTTGTTTGTGATTTTTCCCATAATCTGCAGAGTGTGAAGTTTTTTAGTTTGAGGTTATCTGAGTTGGGTGTAGGCGAGACAACTGTAAAAGACTGGAAAAAAATATTTATAATGAAATATTTAATCATTAGGTACTTGTAAATGTACTGTAATCAATATTTTGACAAGTGTAATGCATTAACGTACTGTAATTAATTTCATAACAGTAAAAGTTTGAAATGTAAAATCATTACTTGTAAATGATAATCAATAGTTTTACAAGTTGAATATACAATATTTATGTATTTAATTTCATGTCAGAAAATGTTTGAAATGTATACACAATATATACAATGTATTACAATTATTAGAGCAGGCCTCGTGAAGAGATTCTTTTGTATTTCTTTAGAATTATAATTTGTGCCATGAAGTATATTGTGACGCTATTCAATGTACAATATGTATATTGGTGAATAAAGATATATTTGAATTTGAATTTGAATATGTATACACAATATTTTTAAAGGTGTAATAAAGTTGTATTATAGTACTGTGTGGCATTTTTTGTACCTGGGAACGGCATTTTACGCTCCTCCCGATATCCGACCTTTTGGCCATTCCGACCACGGCCCGGTCCCGTCATGGTCGGATATGGGAGGTTCTACTGTATTGAAAGTGCTAAACACAGTACGTAGTCCAATGTTATTCTTATGGAGAAAAAGACAAATTTTATATCTCAGTTATTTATGAACATAAACTGACGAAACTTGGTATATCGCTTCATCTGGTTGTGGTTTGTTGTTGTTTGAACAAAAAAATAATTTTTCGCCTATGGTTCCCGTAGCAGTAAACCTAGGTACTCGGTCCCCATGTTATTCTTATGGAGAATAATAAAGATGCTATATATCGCTTATTTATGAATGTATATGGATGAAACTTGGTATGTGACTTCACTTAGATGAGTTCTATTGATATTTGCATAAAAACCCATTATTTTGTGTTCCTTGTTGCAGCAAACCTGCATACTCAACCCTAATGTTATTCTAATGGAGAATAATGAATATTTTAAATATGGCTTATTTATGAATATATTTCTTATGAATTATGGTAAGAGGCTTAATGTGTTATTAGCGAATTTCCCCTACAGCTATTACCGTAGGTGGCATGGTAAGACTTAAGCCCAAGACCATGATAACTTTTCGTTTTGAGGTCCCCAGATGCCAAAAACACTATTCGTTCAAATTTATATATATGTGTATATATATATATACACATATATGTGTGTGTGTGTGTCCGTTACCGCGATAACTTTTGAAAGAAACTCCCGATTTTGATGAAATTTGGCACAAATGTGGAGAGTAGCATTTATGACTTTAAGTTCGAAAACCAGATCGATCGCACTATGGGAAGGGGGTTTTATGGGGGTTTACAATTTTCAAAAATAGTTTTTTTGCAAATTTGACCCCAAAATGTTAAAAAACACTCAATTTTGGTTCCAGCCATTTTACAGAGCTTAAAAAACAAATAATTTAGTATTTTGAATCATTAACCTAGGTTAAGTGGTTGCGGAGAAAATCCAAAAAAACGTGTCCCATTTTAATCTTATGGGAAAAAGGTTTTTAGATTTTTCTCAGATAGTTTTACTGAAAAATTCACATTTCTGTTTATTAATGTGTTTAGTTCAACAAAACAAACATTTTGGTGTTTTAATCGTTGTTCTACGTCCAACCGTTGCAGAGATATTCAAAGTGCTAAACACAGTACGTTGTCCAATGTTATCCGTATGGAGAATAAATAAAATTCTATATCTCGATTATTTATGAATGTATGTTGATGAAACTTGGTATGTGGCTTCAACTAGTTGTGGTATATTGATATTAGCACAAAAAACAAGTTTTTTGTTGATAGTCCCCGTAGCAGCAAACCTGCATACTCGGCCCCCATGTTATTCATATGGAGAATAAGTAAAGTTGTATATCTCCCTTAATAGGAACCTACATTAAGAGAACTTATGTAGCTTCACCTGGTTCAGTTGTATTGATAATTGCAAAAAAACACATTACTTATATTCCTCGTTGCAGCAAACCTGCGTCCTCACCCTAATGTTATTCTTATGGAGAATAAATAAAATGCTATATATATGACTTATTTATGGATGTATTTTTGTGAAACTTGGTAAATAGCTCTATGTAGTAGTGAGTCACATATATATGCATTGGAAATTCGCTGAGTACGCAGGTTTGCTGCGACGGGGGTATTATTAAGACATATATATTCATTCGAAATTCGCTGAGTAGGCAGGTTTGCTGCGACGGGGGTATTTGTGTTCCTTGTTGCAGCAAACTTGCGTACTCAGCCCCAATGTTATTCTTATGGAGAATAATTAAAATTGTATATATCGCTTATTTGTGAATATATTTTTATGAAACTTGGTAAGTGATTTTATGTAGTATTAAGACATTTATATTTCCATTGGAAATTCGCTGAGTATGCAGGTTTGCTGCGACGGGTGTATTTATCTATCCTATGTTTCGTATATTATGTTTAGGCCTAAGCTACATCTTTCTACGAATGCAGAAAATAAAATTACATTTAGGCCTATAAGTTAAAATAAACTTTATTTTAATATTTAAAAGGCCTATTACATGGTAAAACATTATCCGACTTACTTACCTCACCAAATATATTTACTAACATCTTAGCATTAGTTTTAACACTAATAACACTAATAAGAACAATCAGTTAGTAACAACATGAAGATATGTTTGAAAGTGCCTGGCAAATCAATTGATTAAATTGAAGCCATGTCTTAAATAGAGTTTTAAAATATAACAAATTATTAAAAAAAATCATGAATGAAACTTAAACAAGGCCAGAACAAATTACTTGTCTTTAAAACAGCTCAGTGCCAAAGGACAGTTGAGCCTAAAATTATTGGATTGACTCAATTTCAATTAGTATGGAACAAAAAACAAGGACAAACTTCTTAGGCTTACCAATAGATTTCATTACAAACCTGTTTTTGATATTTTACTTTTAAAAATTACAAGGTTAGGTTAACTCAAAAGTGTTCATACTACATAGACATTACTACATAGACAGTGTTCATACAACACAATCTAAAGGTCCTAGTAAATCCTCCATTTTGGTGTATAGAGAAACACAAATTTGTAAGCCACAACTTACTTATTTGTTAATAAAACACTAAAATCTATATCACAACTCTTCACACCTCAAATGCGCTCACACTCAATTTGAATTTACAGACGACGCGCGGCTGCGGACGACCCTTTTAGCGCGGGTAAACGGCGGAAGTAAACTCGCTCGAAACCTTCGAGTTTCAGTAAAACCTCGAGTTTCAGTTCCTAACTCAGCTCGAACTCGAAATTTCGAGTACTCGCACATCTCTATTAAATATCATAAACAAACAAAAGAAGACAGCTGGCAGAAGTAAATATGAAATAAATGGCTGCTGCAATCTAGCGGATAAACGATTAACTCACTTACATTACTCTCATTATATGAGGACGTTATCTTTATTTGTAAGAACTGGTATTAGTTTTTTAATTTCAAAATTTCAAAAACCTTTTATAAATTGAATTAAATCATGTTAAACGGAGATTACCTCATTTATTTAATCATAAAACATTTTTAGTAGTTTCTTGTAATTACAAAACAATATTGTATTAGTATGTAATTTCAAAATTTTTAAATTTTAGTTAATAAAAAATGGTCAATGAATGTGTTCCATTTTTGAACTGGAAGCGTGAAGTGTACTGGAAAACATTTGTGTACAATCTGAAAACGATCCGTGCAGCCATTTTCAAATATAGGCATTACGAACACACACACACACACACACCCACAAACACCTTGATGGACAACAAATCATTGTCTCCGCTAATACATAGATTCCTTCACTTCGTTCCGTCATCAATTATAAAGAAAAGGTGGTGTCTGTGTGTCTATCTGCTGTTCCAGGTAAACGCAAAAACTATTTCACGTTAATTTCATTACTTTACAGAAGTTTAATAAAAATATGACAAAGGGCACCGTGGTTCCAACTTTTAATGGCGGATTCTGCCATTAGGGCGCTCGGAGGGTTAAAGAGCAGAAGCAAGAACAGCTGTTTCAACTTCTCTAACCCGTGTGAAGAACGGGTCACCAGCTAGTGTTTACACACACACAGCAAACATATACAGCATCAAATTAGCATGTAATAAAATCTAAACAAATATAAGCTTCAAGGCCAGTCATAAAAGGTAGTTTTATGAAAAACAGCTTAATAATTTGTTTACAAATTTCTTGCCTTGGTTTCTTTTGAAATTAATTTACTGTTTATATTTGAATGTTCTAGAACACTCAGCACCACAAGTGCAGAACCAAATGACAAGTATGTCATAAGTTGGCTGGATAACTCGTTTCAGGTAATTTTATTACGTGGTTCATAATGTGTATGACAAATTACATATTTGAAATATTTTAAATTTTCTGAGTACTGTAACTATTTAAGTTGTTCTGGAGTACTTTTAACTTGTTCGCATACTTATTTCCGTAAACGCTGCAGGGCTGGGGAAATCCAATTATATTAGTCTAATTTCAGAAAGCCCCCATCAACCGTAATATTCAAACTGCTAATAATCTACATATTGTCACTAACTAAAAACCCATTGTTGTCAATAATTCAGTAAATTTTGCGTGTAGATTACAATTACACTGTGCTGTTGACTAAAATCTGGTGTTTTGTTTAAATTTTTGTGAAAACAAAATTTTAACAATCTGTAAATGTGAAATAAATGGATTTGTAAACTATCTAAAATTCCAGTTATACAGTTTTAGTTTTATAGTAACTGTATTTTCATCGGTTGATAAAATGAAAAACTACTTGAAGGCGAAATTGGTTCTTCAAAGTATCGTGCAGTGTACGTGTCCGGTGGCCACGGTGAGAAGGTCTCGCCAAAGTAGGTGAATGTCTTCGTTACGCCTGTTCTGGGTGAAGCTCTAGACTAAGTCAAAGGGCAGTATTAGATAAACGATACTCAAGCTTTTGCTCTTTGTTTCTTTATTGTTGAGAAGATTTTCAGTCTATATTTTTTTACAGATTTCTATGACCCCTCACACGAAATGCTGCTCCTGCAGATTTTGAATGAAATGAAAAATCTTGGTAAATTTTAAGATAATGTTTTTCATATACACGTTTGTTTGTTTTTTATAACTCAACTGAGCAGGAATCATAACAAGTTACCAACTCCAGACGATTGCTTTAAAGTTAAGGGCGTTAGGTGATAGGAGTTGTAGGCTATTTGGTTAACATTTCAAAACCTTATCAATTCGTATTTTTTACTTAGATGAAAATTAAAATAAGTTTTTACAAAACCCATTAGTAAAAGCTGAAGCAAATTGTATTATTTCATGTACCAGCCGATTCATGAACATCAGCTTAAAGAAAACACTTTGGTGAAGGTAAGTTTTTCAAAAATATTCCCCTTTTTTGTTTTGCTTTTTTTAAGGTGATTTATGAAGTGATTCAAATTTTGAGACAGTTAAAACTGTTTTTACCGATAAGAAATTGTTTAGTAGTATTGGGTATTACTCTTTCAACTACCTGTGTTGTTGTGCATTTTTATCTTTTAGTAGCTGTACATTTACTTTGTTATCAGTCTTATTGCACAGTAGATGAAGATTCGTAGTATTGTGTGTTTCCTTGCATGCAAACCTGCTGAGTAACACAGGAAACCGTGGTTTTACTTCCATTACTGATGGACTGTGATTTTAGCAATGTTCTTAACCAGCGGAAGATTATTTTGCAAAATCAACTGACGAATCCTAAAAGCCTCTAAATCCACTGTTTTCACCAAATTCTTCAGCGCATTTGTTTTTGACCATTTGTAGTGGAAATGTAAAGAGCGTATGGTAATGAAATCATGTCCTGACATAAAAAGTATTACAGGAAAACATAGATTCTACATTGTTATATACATACTTTATTATGTGTTACTTTCTTTACTTGTAGGTATCCCCACTAGTAGTGGCCTTGCAGTCGTGATAAAAAAATGAGTTCCTGAAACCTTGAAATTATTAACCAAACTGATCAAACACAGTTACCACAGACCTGAGAAGTGTGAGAAGGTTGGGGTTTGGGTTAAGGTCAGGGAACCTGTTATAAACTGTCAAGTCAGAAATAATTTCATAAAAACATCAAATCGGGGATTAATTTAAATGAAATAGTGGGAGTTTATCAAACACGTGTTGATAAATTGCTGGGTCAAATTCCATGAAAACTAGCAACTAAAACAAAATGTTACTAGATATCACATTTAAAGTAATTTTTAATCCAGATCCAACGACACTTTGATTTTTAAAATCGGTTAACAAACAACGAAGCTTTGATAATTTTTTAATTATAAATTTCAAAATGGCGGCCATTTTATAATTTCAAAGTCAAATTTTATGAAAACTAGCCACTAAAACAATATTTTGCAAGACATCAAATTTAAAGCAGTTGTAATTTTACACCTTGTAAAACTTGGTTTTAGTTGCTAGTTTTAGTGAAATTTGACTTTGACATTTTAAAATGGCCGCCATTTTGACATTTATTTCTAAAATTTATCAAAACTTTGTTATTTATTAACCGATTTTAAAAATCAAAGTGTCGTTGGATCTGGATTAAAAATTGCTTTAAATGTGATATCTAGTAAAAGTTTGTTTTAGTTGCTAGTTTTCATGGAATTTGACTTTGAAATTTTTAAATGACCGCCATTTTAAAATTTGATAATTTTTATAAACAATATTTTTGGAAGATGTTAATAACAAAAAACTTAAAGTTAATACCAAGTTTCATAAAAATATCTCTTTGTCTTTGTACTTTTTGTAGAACTGTAATAGCTGTTAAAGTTTCTCTGTCAGTTTTTCTGTAAAACATCAGGAACCCAATGTTCATTTATGTGTAATTTGTGTTAACGGTTTCTATATCAGCCCTTTAATGTCTTAATTCTTAAATTTGTCTTTTTAATGAATTCTTTTATTAAGATTTATTCATTACCTTATCTTGAAAATGATATCTTAATTGAAACAAGAAAGTTTAAATCATCAAGAATTTAAAAATACAGTAGAACTCCAATTATCCGAATTAATTGGGGATCGGGCCAATTCGGATATGCAGAAATTCGGATAATCAGGTATACCTCGGGAATTAAGCAAAATACATCACCATACATAAAAAATCAGAATTTTATCGACAGTTATTATAAATGTAGTGAACAGAAAGAGAGCGAACTGTATCAAGAATATACGTCATAAAAATTAAATTACAGGAGTTAAATTGAATACAGTATATACAGTTGCTCTTTTCAATATGCCTACATACTGTACGTATTTCACTGTTCAATGTTGGTTATTTCACTTGAACATCTCGAGCAAAGTGAGTTTATCACTTAGCGAAAGGACAACACGTTTACGTTTTGTACTCATTTCGAACGATAATCTCGGTGAAAGAACAGTAGCGACTGATGATAAGCAGGGCGGGAAGGGGGTATGACTCATTGTTCCCTGCGAAAATATCGTCCGGAAGGTAACAGCGCAGGCTTTTATTTTAGCGCTCACGGCGCATTATCGCTACACGCGCTCCCGCTGTTATTTTCTTGATTTTTATATTTCTATTATTTCACTCAAAATCGATTCGGATAATTGGATATTCGGATGATTGGGGTTCGGATAATTGGATTTCTACTGTACCAAAATTATAATTGTTTAAATCTTACATGACACGCATACTCCATTTCATATAAGGATATCCCAAATGCCCTTTTAATTTTACATATATGTTTTACAATTATACCTTTATAAGGTTCATAAAGTTTAATTCATTAGTATTTTTTAGCCGATTCCATTGATTTTAAATTATACAATTTTACAATTTAGGGACTAATTTTTTTTGTTGGTAGTTTCTTTCAAAAGTTAAAAATGTTTGCAAAAATTTGTAGGGTAAACATAGGTTTTTTCACATCTTTTCAAATCAAAAACTTGTCCATCTTACAACATTGAAACATTAGTATAGAATATTCAAAAACAAATTGAATTGAAACACCATATTGTAATTAGATGTTTTTGTGATGTAACTCTCTCTAGAAATACATTATAATTTCTTAAAATTATGTTCAAGATTAACAACATACCATTACAGTAGAATCCCAATCAACCATCAAGCAAGGTTATTGACCCTGAGTTTGTAAACCAATCCCTGTCCTCAGAACCTATCATTTTTGTATTGTTCTAATAGCTTAGTATTGAATGACAAAAACCCTGTCTGCCTGTAGTGTCTTTATTACTGAACGTCATGTTTTGAAGATGGTTGAAAAGCATGCTGTGTTAGAATCTTACTGAAAACTTATTAACCTTCTGTTTGAGGATGGTCGAAACTTCTAGCAGTTTTGAAACACAGATCCTACTTCTTTGTACAGGTTATCTCCACACAAAAAGCTTGAGTCTTTTATATTCTGGGGGTGTGCGAGTACTCAAAACTCGATTTGAAGTCTTAATAAATATCAAAAGTTCGAGCGAGTATTTCCGGACAATTGCTAATAATTGAGACCGGCCAAATCGCGTAGTAACGGCCGAAAAAAGCGATCACATCACGTAAAATCGTCTATAAATTACGACCGGACAACATAATTTCGGCCGTAAATGACATCTGAATCACTTAATAAAGGCCGAAAATGACAATGGTACACATAATAACGGCAAAAGTGGCGATCAGGCCACTTAATGTCAGCCATAACTAACGATTTTGTCCTCTAATATTTATTATAATCAATGTCCGGACCAGCTGATTTAGGCCAAATGACAAACAGACCTTGTTTAATCGGCCGGAAAGGAATGTCAAACCGTGTTTTGTTTGTCAAATCCGGTTTTGAAATGGCCAAAAATTTGTTCGCTATTCATGTATTAGTTAGAAACCATTTTTAAATGATCAAATCTGGAGAGGTATCCAAATCCCATTACACTCTCTGAAATTACCAACTGGTGGCAAATACTCGCTTGAAAATACTCAAAACTTGAAATTAATTGACAATACTCGACTCGATTAAAAAAGTCACTACTCGCACACACCTAGTATATTCAAAAGAAAATTACGATTATTTTGACATACATGATAAATCTTATTAGTTATCAGACATAAGTACTTTAAATTAGTACTTCAAATGTTGAACAACTATTTTTGTAACAATAAATCTGTGTATTATAAATATTACAAGTTTCAATTTTTTGTTTTGTCCCAAACTAATACGGACTTTTGTTTATCTTATACTTTTATTGCGTAATACCTGTTAATCCGTCTATTTACTTAATTGTCACAGTCCCGGTCCCAACTGTGACGGATAATAGTGGTTTTACTGGACTCATTTTTAATTTCTCAAATGTAAATGTTCGTATTTGTTACTTATATTTTCTCCTAACGTCATATATCAGCACCTTCCAACTGTGAAAGATTGCTTTGTATGTCTGAGAATACAGTTATCCCTAAACTCAAAATAAAATATTTGTACAGGTGGCAGCCGAAGCCCCCTACGTCTCTGAATTGGAAAAAGTGAGTGATAACCATAAGTTTTCAAAACTTTTCTTTCTGTTGACAATTTTAATGTGATAGTGTTCATAATTTTGATCTATTTAGTGATCTTGGTTTATTATTTGATTGAACACTACTTTAAATGAAGTACTAATAATAATTGTAAAAAATCATTTTAATTTTGGTTTACTGTTTGACTACCAAACTAATGATAAACTAAAAGAAAATAATGTTCACTGTAATCGGAAATTACTTAAAGGGAAGTAAAAACAAGGAACTCCAATCTTATATTACTAACATGTCTTTTTAAAGGATAACAACGTTTTACACATATAATACTTGCATTCTCCATTCTGAATGCTAAAATTATAAAAGTAATCAATTTACTGGAATCTTCTAAAATAAAAGGGGTTAAGAGGAGTTATGAGGATTTAATTTCTCTTGACACTAAAATTGTATATGACGTGTGCAAAGAAATTATTTTGCAAATTAAATCACTCCATAATACTCATTTTGTACATTTTTGTTATCCTCAATGCCCTTCCTTGAATACAAAAAAGTAAATTGAATACAGGAAAAAAATCCTGTAGAAAGCTATTTTGTGCAGAATCAATTCAATGCAATCAATTATGGAAATCTGAACTTAACCCCTAACCATTTTCCTAAAATATGGCGTTAATGTATAGTGTTTATAGATGTTTTACAGCTACAGGCTCCTCGATTCTCTTTGGACTACAATCAATGTTTTCAGGACGAAACCCTGTCGGTGAAGTCCAACAGGGACAGGGGGAGGACGAGGTCCAATCGGGGCCGGTTCCCATCGCAGAGGGCGTGCTACATCCCCACGCTGATTGGACCCGAGGGCCCGGAGCTGGTCACCGAGTGGAAGCCCGCCGTGCCCTTCAAGAGTCTCCAGTTCGTGGGCCAGCCAACATATGTAGACTACGACTGCAACATCTACATCCAAGACATCGAGAGCTGTGAGTTGATTTCACCTGTTTGTGAATCGATTTGTTACTTGTCGATCAAACACTCAATTTTTGTATATAAAATAGTCACTGTTTTTGCAGGAAGATAAACAACTTTTTTATTAGCATATTACGTGTTGTTATTACTTACGGGATGTAATAAAAGACGTCTTACAACACTTAAGATATATTTACACTTATACTGATTCACATACAGACGGTAAACATATATAAAAGATGGTACTAGGCTATCGATTTCGACCAGTCACACCAGTCATCATCAGGCCAATGAGAGAACTGTCAGTTCTCTCATTGGCCTGATGATGACTGGTGTGACTGGTCGAAATCGATAGCCTAGTACCATCTTTTATATATGTTTACCGTCTGTATGTGAATCAGTATAAGTGTAAATATATCTTAAGTGTTGTAAGACGTCTTTTATTACATCCCGTATGCAGGAAGATATCATCTGGTTTTGCATTGTACTGTCAGATCTTCATAAAATGAATTGAACAAAATCTTTCATTGTGTAATTTTACCAGCAGGTCTTAAAAGTTTGGAAGCATAACTCACAGAATTTATTCTGTTTAGGAAGGATATATAATGACCTGTGTTCTATTATGTGTGTTTTAGCTTTAATGCTTATAAGAAAAAAATCCTTTCTAGTATGCATCCCTACAGTTTTCCTGTGTCCTCTTACCTCCTATCTTAGTAGTTTGAAATGAAAATATTTGCTTCAGTAAATCTTCTTATTACATCAAATTATTTTCTTGTAGAGGCTTAACATCATGTACTAGACGTAATTGTAATGTAATTTGTTAGGTGCATCAACACTAGACCTGCTTGAAAAAGCTTTTTTGAGCCTATTTGAAAACTCCGAAAAGAGACCGTACGAGGAAGAGTACCTGGAGGGTCAGATCTGCGTTGCGTTCTTCCAAACAAACCGAAAATGGTACAGAGGACGGGTGCTGAAGGTAAAACACATTATAACAAAGCATAGTTTTCTTTATATTCAAAACATTGGTCAATTTTACTGTATTGTTATAATTTATTTTTTTATTAATTTTCTATTAAGGCCAATTTTTCTAGGGAGCTACCCTTAGTTATGTTCTGGTGGACATTTTTAGCCTCAGATGAGGAATTTATTGTTTATACAAGTAAACACTGTTATCATGCAAGTAGGCTAGATGATATTTTTGTTACACACATTTGTGACCATGAGAGGGTTCTATGTACCAGACTAGTTGGTCATTGCTTGTAAACACAAGGGGACAATTTGTACCCTAAATGAGAAACTGAAGTTTCATTTTAGTCTGGTTAATTCAGGTTAATTAGGTTTAATTTAAGTGTGGTTAGTTTGTTGTTATACATTCTAAACTCAATAAGAAATATAATTTTAATTCCTGAAAACTCTACACAGTTTGAGCGGGAGTTTCCAGATCAGTCGGGTTTCATGGGCCACTTTACATCTAACACCTTTGAAATTTGTTCAGTAGTATTGTACATAACTTGTAATAAAATTAGAAAATCCAAATAAATTCAAATGCAATCCTACTACGTTTTCGGGCCTTAATTTATTAAAATAATTGATTTTAAGGTGAAGCCAGAGCACATTGAGGTCCTGTTTGTTGACTACGGTAACGTGGAGGAACTGCAGCCTGAAGAGCTTCGCAAACAAGTGACTATGGGCCACATCCCCATACAGTGCCACAAGTGTCGCACTGAAGGCATCATACCGGTCAGTAGATCCACAGTTTCATCTTGCTCTCTATAAAGTTTGTTTGTACTTCTATATTGCCAATGAATAGCAGTTATACAAATTCATTCCCATATTCGCTTGGGAATATGTCGGGGCATAGGTTTCTTTCATTACAATGCAGGGTTACCATTCTTTTTTGGGTTTTTCTATATGCCATTTTTGTTGTGTTACCAAGACCTTTGAATGGGATATTTTACGTAGTTATTGGTCCCTTTGAACTTTGTAAGCTGCCCCCCCCACCTTTCCTCATCCTAAATGTATCAATAATTACACTATAGCCATACTGAATTGACTAGCAGCTAAAAAATCACACGAACCACTGGAAGCGGAGACTTTGCCACCCGAAGGAAGCCGAACTTGTCCGATGACGAACGAACTATCCAAAACAGATGGTTTATTATGAGAAAACAGTGAAATGTAGTATTTTCAAATATAAACAGAGGAAACCTACCTATATTCTAAAAAATTACGCTACATTTACAAAAACATGATAGTAAAATAACTCCGCAGAGTGCTGTATGGCGGCTCTTTTCTTTGTAACATATTACAAAAATGGGTTTGTGTAAAATATAACAAAAATTGGTACCTCAAAAAGTAAACACAAAAAGGTAGAATGAACCTGGGACTAGATGATCATGAATCCAGTGCCATATCCATTAGACTACCATAGCGTATCGAACTAAGTAAAAGTTGCAATTCATCAAGCAGTAGACGGTGCTATGATTTTAAAATTTGCCACCGGTAGCGCTCGGTGTGATTTAAAAGTTTTACACTTGGCAGCTCACGTCGGCAATGTCTCCGCTTCCAGTGGCTCGTGTGTCTTTTTAGCTGCAAATTACTGAATTGATAAGTATGTTGATACCCAACAACTGAGTTAAATAAACAAATTTGTAAAACTTGTGTTTGTTTATTTAGATTTCACATGACGGGAAGTGGCCCATCCAAGCATTAGACTTTGTACATGGAGCTGTGGTGGATCAGAGGTGCGAGGTGAACTTGAAGGCTCCGACAGAGACGTGCGAGGATTACGTGGTGAGTTACTACAATGTTTGCAACTTCTCTGTTTATATCGGCGACCAAAGAATAACATAGACTGGCAATTGTGCCATGGTTTTGAAGCTGGGCAGCCTCTGAGTGGTGGGGATGAATCCACATGGTTCTTCCAATACCTAGTGTTGCTGTCCCGGTGAACTCTGTGCCAACAGATTTAATTTAATTCTTATTATTTACCTCATTGCTCTCAGTGAATAACATTTTTTCAATAACTTTTAAGTCAATGAATAGTAATTTATTCTGTGTTTAAACAAAACATGTTGTAATGGACTTCGTCAAGATTCCAATATATATCACATTTTCAATAGGAAAATGTTAGCCTTTCTCAAATGAAAAACATTATTCATAAGAAATAATCAAGAGTGAGGTTTGATTGAGGAGCTTAATGAACGTCAACTGAATCTCACACTAAAAATATAAATTTTGTTTTTTATAAGCATATTAATATATTTTTCCTACATCAAACATATAGGAAAAAAGGCCTATTCATGTTTTGAAGGATTCAGATACAATTTCTGTTTGCAAATGTTATTAGTTTGGAGACATTATCACTATTCCTATTTATATTACGATGTTATACTGAAAATATGTACACGGTATGTTCCTAATAATTAGAGAATCACAACAAGCATAAAACCGTAAATTGTTGAGAAGTGGCGATGTATACAGTCAGCGCACACAACAAGCATAAAACCGTAAATTGTTGAGAAGTGGCGATGTATACAGTCAGCGCACACAACAAGCATAAAACCGTAAATTGTTGAGAAGTGGCGATGTATACAGTCAGCGCACTTCGGCAAAAGCTGACGGATAGTTTTAAGGCTGCCTGCAGGCTAAACTAAGCATTTTGAGAGAAAATATGAAAAATAAGTTTTTCAATTATGTCTTTTCCAAAAACTTTCTCGCTGACAAAACTTGCCTGACCAAATAATAAAAAATCCTCACATATCCACTTTTTGTTGTCTAAATTCAAAACAAAAACTTGTTCTCCTTAGTTTTTAATTTTTTAAGTCGTTTAAATATTTTATTTTTTAATTCAATTTGACACATTGGCATACTATTTTATTCATTTTCACAAAAAAAAAACCAAAACATTATCTTTACTCTAACTGTATGTTTATTAGACGGTTGTAATGAAACAAGGTGAATTAAAATTTGTGCCGTTAGCGGCCAACGGCTGAGGTGTTTAAGCCTCTGAGTGGTGGGGGCCAGCTTTAACTACAGTAATGTATAGTGGATAAGGATTGCCATCTTATTCTTTGGTCGCTGGTTTAGATACAAAATAATTCCAACTTTGATATTTAAATGTCTACGTTCATGTCTTTTAGCGAATTTCCCCTATAGGGAAGAAGCTATTACCGTAGGTGGCATGGTAAGACTTAAGCCCGAGACCATGATAACTTTTCGTTTTGAAGTCCCCAGATGCCAAAAACACTATTCGTTCAAATTTATATATATGTATATATATATCTATATATATATATATCTATATATATATATATATATGTGTGTCCGTTACCGCGATAACTTTTGAAAGAAACACCCGATTTTGATGAAATTTGGCACAAATGTGGAGAGTACCATTTATGACTTTAAGTTCGAAAACCAGATCGATCGCACTATGGGAAGGGGGTTTTATGGGGGTTTACAATTTTCCAAAAATCGGTTTTTTGCAAATTTCACCCCAAAATATTAAAAACACTCAATTTTGGTTGTGTCCATTTTATAGCGCTTAAAAAAACAAATAATTTAGTATTTTGAATCATTAACCTAGGTTAAGTGGTTGTGGAGAAAATCCAAAAAAACGTGTCCCATGATAATCTTATG
The DNA here is from genome assembly GCA_963675035.1 of Allygus modestus. NCBI lineage: Eukaryota > Metazoa > Arthropoda > Insecta > Hemiptera > Cicadellidae > Allygus > Allygus modestus. The sequence goes on from OY776112.1 coordinate 239,326,601, forward strand.
GGAAAAAGGTTTTTAGATTTTTCTCAGATAGTTTTACTAAAAACTTCATATTTCTATTCATTAATGTGTTTAGCTCAACGAAACAAACATTTTGGTGTTTTAATCGTTGTTCTACGTCCAACCGTTGCAGAGATATTCAAAGTACTAAACACAGTACGTTGTCCAATGTTATCCTTATGGAGAATAAATAAAATTCTATATCTCGATTATTTTTGAATATATATTGATGAAACTTGGTATGTGGCTTCAACTAGTTGTGGTATATTGATATTAGCACAAAAAACAAGTTTTTTGTTGATAGTCCCCGTAGCAGCAAACCTGCATACTCGGCCCCCATGTTACTCATATGGAGAATAAGTAAAGTTGTATATCTCCCTTAATTATGAACCTACATTAAGAGAACTTGGTATGTAGCTTCACCTGGTTCAGTTGTATTGATAATTGCAAAAAAAACACATTACTTATCTTCCTCGTTGCAGCAAACCTGCATCCTCAACCCTAATGTTATTCTTATGGAGAATAAATAAAATGCTATATACCACTTATTTATGGATGTATTCTTTTGAAACTTGGTAAATAGCTCTATCTAGTAGTGAGTCACATATATATGCATTGGAAATTCGCTGAGTACGCAGGTTTGCTGCGACGGGGGTATTTAATATTATTTTAGTGAGGACATTGCTCTGTAATGTAATATTATGTGTAATAATAGGTAATTTGATTAGTAATCAGGTCTTTCACATCTTAAACTGGCTGGATAGTATAATGGATAGCGTACTCGCTTTATAATCCGAGGTTCGCCAGATTTATCATGAACAAAATCTGAAAATGTTAATAATAATAATAAACTTATTTTTTTAGCCATCGTTCTTCAAAGTTACAATCTTTGTTTTACAAGACAACTGTTGTCAATACTAATACTAATACTAGAAGACTTATATTAATTTATTCTAATGGAAATCAAACATAACTTAACCCACATTGGCTTACCTGAAATTTTCCACCTGACAAACCGTTCAGTTTCCTAAGAAAAATTACATAAATGTAGACTTTTACTAAAACTGTCACTATAGCGTTAATTATTACTCAATTTACTTAATTTTTGCACTAATCTTTAGAGAAATAAATTATCTACAAGAAGAAAATATTTGACAGCATTTACGTATGGTAAATATTATATATATATATATATATATATAGTTTATAAAAAACATTAATTTTAAAAGGAGTTACATGTAAAAGACAAAAAAGTTTCAGCCCAACAACTATTATGTACTTGTAGATTGTTTATTTTTTACATGAAAATAAAAAATGTTAGTGATACATTTATATTTGACCTAGATATAACATATTTTTCAAAATCATATTTTTCCGAAATTTGACTAAGTTTCCCCAAGTATGGGCATATGCATAAAAAATACGTACAAACAAAAAATGAAAACAAATTAAAACAATAAATAAATAAAAAATAAAAAATTGAAAAATAAGGAAAAAATGAAATAAAAAAGTGCAATCCCGAGTATACTCGGGGTTGCACGTCCGGGCTACTTTCGGCGGCCACGAGTATACTCGGGGTTGTGAGCCAATGGGTTAACTTTTCAATCATATCTTTAACTTTTTTTAGACAAGGTATAATTATTTGACTTCAGGACAGATGGTTAGGGCATTGTAAGTTTGGGGTCCAAAAAAGAAAAAGGCCCTTTTCCCTAGCTCAGTTCTGACCTGCGGCTGGAGGTTGTGAAGGTTTGATTCTGAACCCAGCTGTCATTTGTCGTTGGGCTGTTAAATAAAGATAATAATGATGCTTTCTAGCAAAAGGTCAACGTTAGGTCTCAACAATACCAGGGTTTGGACCGTTTCCTATGAAAACATTTAAAAATGTCTCTGGTGTATAAAAACACTAATTTAAGAAATAGTTCTGTATGATCAATAGCAATTGTAGATCCTAGATGGCTGTATGTGTTAGATTAACATTTATAATCCACTACTGTACATTTTTATTTGGGATATTTTTACATCTTATAAAAACTCTTAAAAATGGAGTTTGAACTAACTTGTTTGTAGGGGAGTGCGAGTACTCGAAACTTCGAGTTTTCCGCCGAGTATTTTAATACTCGAACTCGATTCAAAGTTTTGAAAACTACTCGAAAGTTCGAGCGAGTATTTCCCGCCGATTTCCGAACAATCGCTAACGATTGCGAGCGGCCAAAACGCGTAGTAACGGCCGCAAAAGGCGATCGTATCACGTAAAATCGGCCGAAATGACAACCGCGAACGATTGCGTCCGGCCAAAACGCGTAGTAACGGCCGTAAAAGGCGATCGCATCACGTAAAATCGCCAAAAATGACGATCGGATCTCACAATTTCGGCCGTGACAAACGATTTCGTCATTTAATATTGATTATAAGCGATGTCTGGACCAGGTGAAATTGGCCAAATGACATCAGGGCCCTGTTTCATCGGCTGGAAACGAATATCAAACCTTGTTTTGTTAGTCAATACGTAATCCAGTTTGGTTGTACTGGCCAAAACTTTGTATTGCTACTCATGTATTAGTTAGAAACCATGTTTAGATTATCAAATCTAGGGTGGTATCCAAATCCCATTACACTATTTTAAACTACCAATTGATGGCAAATACTTGCTTGAAAATACTCAAACTCGAAAATAATTGGCACTACTCTACTCGACTCGATTAAAAAAATCACTAATCGCACACCCCTACTTGTTTGTGACATTCCGTTGTAGATCTTATATTTGACAATTTTAAAATGGTTTGTCCTCTTGTAATGAAATCTAAAAATGTAAGACTCTTGTCAATTATTCATCTCTTTTCTAAGAAAAGGGATCCAACAATGTTAGAAGAGACATTGACAGGAGGCATATTATTTATGGCTGGACAAAGAGGAGGGTTAATTTTTTTGTGATTTTATTAAAAGATTGGGATCCAGTTTATCAGAGTCAACTGATTAAGTTTAGTTCAAACAACGTTTACGGTCTTAATTAAACAATAAACATATTATTATATCTTTTGATTAAAATATGTGCAAAAAACATACAAATTATTAGCTTTCAGTACGTTTTGTATCTTAAAAGTTAGTTTTAACAATAGCCAACTCTGAAAAGGTCGTAAAGATTGTAGCTATTTAACTACATTTATTATGTTTTAAGTTTTAAGTAATTGTAGATGCATTTTGTAACTTGATCACAATTTTGACAATCAAATACAAAAGCCCAATTAATTTTTAATCGCAGATCCTGAGCCTTAAACTGGCTGGAGGCGAGGACCTACTGGAGACCCTTCTGAGCATGCACTACGCGACGTACGTACTCGACTGTGAGAAGGTGGGCGCTGAGGAAGACGAGGAGATAATAGAAGACCAAGAGATTATGTTGGCCTACTCCAACAACCAAGTGTCCAAGGCATTGGCCCAAGAGATACAGAATGTGTGCTCCGGTCTCGGACCGCTCACGGGGTTCCCTGTCCAGGGTCCACAAACTGAAAACAACGAAGAAGTTGAACTCATCGAGGACCGTGTGAAGTCCTTGCAGATATCCGAGACCAGTTACGACTGGTACGACACGGTTGAGAACGCAGTCAAGGTCAGTGGCTGAGTTATAGTATTGTGGGCTAGACACTGTTCGTAGTTACATAGGTGCGATTTTAATATATTTAAAGTCTGCTTTTGATTAATAAGTTATTATATATAGTAATAATAACTAATTACTAGTAGCATAACGAATCAAGCAATTGCAAAAAGAGTTGTGTACGGTTAAAGTTTGAACGATAACGATTGTTTCTTCTGTTATCTTCGTGACTCAAAAAACCAAGTTTTATTTTAATTATTAAACTAATATTCTTTCTTCAGACAATATTGCATGGTCTCACATATTTTATTAACACTTGTACATCTTATTTATATATGCCCATACCCCTGCTTTGTTTATTGTTTACTCTTAACATTTTCTTATTTTTTTCAGACACCCATTTCCTCAGATTTCATTTCAGAACTTGATACGGTAAGTTAGTTAACATATTTCAGTTGAACTTATATCTGAGTAGATTTGTTTTCTACAGCCAACAATTTTTATTGATTACTTTTAGATTGGCATATTCTGACTGTACCAAGTCTTTTATATATATATATATATATATATATATATATATATATATATATGTTGGGTTAGTGGTTAACCAGAACATTTTAACAAGGAATTGAGCACAAATATAACTTCTAGATAGACATACAGTGTCCCAGGACAACCTTAAAACTGGTCTTTACTAGTTTTGAGGCTGATATTGGGTACAGCAAATGAAGTTGTCATTACATATGGTAAGTCTTTTGGTTTTGCTTTTGGTTATGACATGCTTCCCTTTCACCTTTGGTCCCTCCATTTGCAGCAGCTGGGGATGGAAACTCCGGGTTTGGTCCCCAACCTGAGAATGTGGTACATGGATACCCTGTCAGTTGAGTTGGCCAGATGGAGGGCAGAGCGGGTCTGCCTGTTTGAGACTGATCACAGCTGTCTCAAGAGCACGGTAGTTGGCCTTCTGAAAGGTCAATTTGGCTACCTGTCCCATCCCACCCTTTCCTTTCCTGCTATATCCTATCCTTCCGGTAACCTGTGCAAAATTCCCGCTTGTGGAAGACATGCCTAACAGCTAGTGCTGGGGTTTCCTAATCTAGCAATAAAAACAACATAATAGACAGACAGTTAGTTGTAATGGGCTCTAGGTAATTTTTGGCTTACTTCTAGTCCCTTCTCTCCCCTCTCAGCACCTTTTATCTCCAGAGAGTAATAAATAACTTGCCATCCGTCATTGTCTGAGGTTTGTTTACACCCATGTGGAAATATGTTAGGGATGAGTCAATTCCAATTTTTTTTCGATTCCGGTTCTTAAAAACCATTCTCGATTCCGATTCCATCAATTCCCAATAAGATAGTCAGTAATTGATTTTTATTTAATAAATTGAGAATCAGTTGGTTGGTGATTATTTTTCATTACTAATAATATACTTACAAAAATAAATAATTAAAAAAAACTAAGTTCAATTGCATGTTTATTTTTGTATAATTGTTATGCTTTAAGTTACATAAATCTCCCATGATATTTTATCAAAATTGGTTTTCTTGTGTTATAAAACAATCACTTTGTATGTTAAACGTTAACTATGCTTGACCGATAAAAATACATTTGTAATGTTAACGTTAAATTATTCTTGACCGATAAAAATATATTTGTAATGTGAATGTTAAATTTAGGGTTTTAAATTTGTATGAAAGTTAGAAAGTAATTCTTTTTAATAATTAATTTTTTATGATTGTAGATAAGCCTTTTTGTTTTTAAATATACTGTAATGTTATTTAGCAGCTTTTTATTTACTCACAAATAATATCAGTCAATTCATTTTGATGTATTTTGTATTTTATCATGATAACGTTGATCGCAGACTCCTCGAATGGACCTGAGGTACCAAGACATGATCCTGCCGGACTCCATGGTGGAGTTCACGGTGGAAGTGCAGATCGTCTGCAGCTACAACTCGCTGAAGGTCATCATCACCGAGTGCGACGATCCTGAGGTAACTTGGATTGATTTGATGTTTTATTTGTTTGACCTTGTCAGCTGTTTATTACGATGGGCCGAGGCCTGAGTAGCAATGGGCCTTCGGCTGCACTGATGGGGTTCGTCGGTGGATAGAGCCCGGTGGTTGACGTTAAAGTTTAGATTAACATTTGTAAAAAATGTTATTATTGTTACTTTATGTTCAATTGGAATAGTTTTGAGACAATTGTAAATAGTTTATAAATATTGTTTGTTTAATTTGTACTCCTAGTAGGTGCAGTTAACGTGTTGAGAGTAGGCTATTTAATTGGGAGGATTGTAAAAATACTGTATTTTTGAAAATTAACCATTTGGGTGCCAAGCAAGTGTCAAGGTTTAGTTTGACTAGTGCCATGCATATGAGCTGTGAGTGTCCCTGGAGTGCCAGCGCTAAGTGCTCTGTTGTATCCAAGTGTGCCAAGCAAGTGTCAAGGTTTAGTTTGACTAGTGCCATGCATATGAGCTGTGAGTGTCCCTGGAGTGCCAGCGCTAAGTGCCCTGTTGTATCCAAGTGTGCCAAGCAAGTGTCAAGGTTTAGTTTGACTAGTGCCATGCATATGAGCTGTGAGTGTCCCTGGAGTGCCAGCGCTAAGTGCCCTGTTGTATCCAAGTGTGCCAAGCAAGTGTCAAGGTTTAGTTTGACTAGTGCCATGCATATGAGCTGTGAGTGTCCCTGGAGTGCCAGCGCTAAGTGCCCTGTTGTATCCAAGTGTGCCAAGCACAAAATGGCTATTTTTACTGTTACTCTTCACAAATTAATAACTCCTATCGTATTGAGATAAATTAACATTCTTTAATATAGTAACAAATTTATAAATAATTTGTGCCTTAACCCTTTGAGTGCCGTGGCGTCTTGGCCATTTCTTATGCATAAATTGCCGTGCTAATTTAAATGAAAATGTAGTAGTTTATATAAAATTTTATATACAATACAATTTTGGAGGTATCCATGTAATTTTTTATTTATTTTGTGCATGAATAAATGTTCTATGAAATAGTATAAAGTAACTACAATTAAAAAATAAATTGAGATTAAAAATATCCTTTTTTATGTTAAAAAAATAAAGATTTGGATTTTTTTTCTAAATTTGACTTATAAATTATTCTAAACAATTTTGTTCAACCCAATAGAAAGAGAAGAAGATGCTGATGAAAACTGATATATAAATCATCAATATGAGTTAAAAAAAGTTTGCAAAAAAATTAAATGAAAATATGTTACAATAATTCCAAAAAGGCTCCAGGCCTAGGCTATGTGGTTACTAAGCAACATCAAAGTATTTTTTTCTTAGTTGCCAGTAAACATGTTTATTATTACTAGTATATAAGCATTAGGCATACCAAAGTAAATTAAATACACAATAAAACTAAAAAACAAAAGACGTATGTGTACCTTTTATTTTTACCAAAACTTAGGTGTCTACAACAATGACACTGTTTTCAAGTTCATTGAAAACTAATTTCCGAAGGTTACTCAAGTTGTTTACATCAGAAAGTTAGATTAGAAGCTATAATAAAATATTTTATTATACAAAGTGTAGCATCAACCATATTTCAATTCATTCTGCCACTCATTTTTGTGTCATACGTAAATAGAAAGTTAAATAAACGGTATCAGGAAACTGACACATACTTTCTCCCTTTTAGCCAAACTTTAATGAAAAAAAGATTTTTTATTTACTGAATATGGAATATGTAGTACAGATAAATGAACTGAAAATTGTCTAAAATAGTTGTTTTCAGAAATATTCACCAAAATCCCTTTTAGCGAATTTCCCCTATAGGGAAGAAGCTATTACCGTAGGTCTCATGGTAAGACTTAAGCCCGAGACCATGATAACTTTTTGTTTTGAGGTCCCCAGATGCCAAAAACACTATTCGTTCAAATTTATATATATGTATATATATATATATATATATATATATATATATATATATATATATATATATATGTGTCCGTTAACACGATAACTTGAGTAAAAAACGTCCGATTTTGATGAAATTTGGCTCAAATGTGTAAAATGACATTCATGACTTTAAGTTCGAAAACCAGAAAAATCGGACCATGGGAAGGGGGGTTTATGGGGGTTTTAAATTTTCCAAAAATCAGTTTTTTGCATTTTTCACCCTAAAATTTTTAAAAAACTTAATTTTGGTTTTGACCATGTTATAGAGCTTAAAAAAACAAATAATTCAGTATTTTGAATTATTAACCTAGGTTAAGTGGTTGCGGATAAAATCCAAAAAAACCTGCTCATAAAATCTCCCATGTTAATCTTATGGGAAAAAGGTTTTTGGCTTTTCCTCAGTTTATTTTAATGTAAACTTCACATTTGCTTTTACCAATCTGTTCAGTTCCACAAAACAAACATTTTGGTGTTTAAATTGTGATTCTACGCCCAACCGTTGCAGAGATATTCGAAGTGCTAAACACAGTACGTTGTCCAATGTTATCCTTATGGAGAATAAATAAAATTTGATATCTCGATTAGTTATGAATGTATGTTGATGAAACTTGGTATGTGGCTTCAAGTAGTACTGGTATACTGATATTTGCACAAAAAATTGATTTTTTGTTGATTATTCCCGTAGCAGCAAACCTGCGAACTCAGCCCCCATGTTATTCTTATGGAGAATAAGTAAAATGTACTGACTCCCTTAATTATGAACATAAATTAATAAAACTTGGTATGTAGTTTCACTTGGTTGAGTTATATTGATAATTATATAAAAACCCATTTTTCTGTTCCTTGTTGCAGCAAACCTGCTTTCTCAGCCCCCATGTTATTCTTATGGAGAATAACTAGAATGTTATATATCGCTTATTTATGATTGAATATCGATGAAACTTAGTATGTGGCTTCGCCTAGTTAAATTCTATTTATATTTGCATAAAAACCAATTGTTTCTGTTCCTTGTTTCAGCAAACCTACATACTCATTACCAATGTTATTCTTATGGAGAATAATTAAAATCGCTTATTTGCGGCTTTATGTGGAATTCAGACAAATATTATGCATTGGAAATTCGCTGAGTCCGCAGGTTTGCTGCGACGGGGGTATTTAGGAGCACTATAGAGTCCGTTGCTACACAAAGAGATTTTGAGAGGGGAAATGCCCCCTTGTCCCCCCCCAGGGTTAAATGGCAACATATTTTGAACATATTCTATTTGTCAATGCTAACTTGACCTGCATATCAAGTTTTAATGAAATTGATCAGTAAATAAGAGAGAAATAGTAATTTATGTATTCCCCATAAGAATAACATTGGACAACGTACTGCGTTTACCGCTAAATGAAAATTTCAATTTTCTCCGCAACTAGCAATCGTAGAATAGTAATTCAAAATACGAATTTATTTATTTTTTTGAGCTCTTTTCAATGGTGAATAGTAATCTTTTGCAGCACTTACGATTTTTTATGAAAAATCCAAAGAAACAGAATTTTGGATGTTTTAAGTCCTGTAACTTCTGAACCCGAATTTTTCCAGAAATGCGGGTGGTGTCATTTTGTTGGAAACCTAAAGCTCTACAAACCACTAAAGTTTAATCAAAATCGTTAGAGCCGTTTTTGAGAAATTTGGATTTTACATGCTTTTAGCGAATTTCCCCTATAGGGAAGAAGCTATTACCGTAGGTCTCATGGTAAGACTTAAGCCCGAGACCATGATAACTTTTTGTTTTGAGGTCCCCAGATGTCCAAAACACTATTCGTTCAAATTTATATATATGTATATATATATCTATATATATATATATATATATATATATATATATATATATATATATATATATATATATATATCTATATATGTGTCCGTGAATGCGATAACTTGAGTAAAAAACGTCCGATTTCGATGAAATTTGGCTCAAATGTGTAAACTGACATTTATGACTTTAAGTTCGAAAACCAGAAAAATCGGACTATGGGAAGGGGGGTTTATGGGGGTTTTAAAATTTCCAAAAATCAGTTTTTTGCATTTTTTACCCTAAAATTTTTAAAACACTTAATTTAGGTTTAGACCATGTTATAGAGCTTAAAAAAACAAATAATATGGTATTTTGAATTATTAACCTAGGTTAAGTGGTTGCGGAAAAAATCCAAAAAACATGCTCATAAAATCTCCCATGTTAATCTTATGGGAAAAAGGTTTTTGGCTTTTCCTCAGTTAATTTTACTTTAAACTTCACATTTTCTTTTACCAATCACTTCAGCTCCACAAAACAATCATTTTGGTGTTTAAATTGTGATTCTACGTCAAACCGTTGCAGAGATATTCAAAGTGCTAAACACAGTACGTTGTCCAATGTTATCCTTATGGAGAATAAATAAAATTTGATATCTTGATTATTTATGAATGTATATTGATGAAATTTGGTATGTGGCTTCATGTTGTACTGGTATATTGATAATTGCACAAAAAATAAATGTTTTGTTGACTGTCCCCGTAGCAGCTAACCTGCATACTCAGCCCTAATGTTATTCTTATGGAGAATAAGTAAAGTTTTATATCTCCCTTAATTATGAACATAAATTAATAAAACATGGTAAGTAGCTTCACCTGGTTCAGTTATATTGATAATTGCATAAAAACTCATTTCTTATCTTCCTCGTTGCAGCAAACCTGCGCTCTCAGTCCTAATGTTATTCTTATGGGGAATAAATAAAATGTAATAAATCACTTATTTATGAATGTATTTTTGTCAAACTTGGTGAGTGGCTTTATGTACTAGTGAGAAACATATCAATGCATTGGAAATTCGCTGAGTACGCAGGTTTGCTGCGACGGGGGGTATTTGCCGATCTTTGGGGGACAATTACCCTTAAAAATCAAAAATTCAAAAAAATGAAAAAAATGCCTGGAGATATTGTGGATTAGTACCTACATACCAACTTTCATAAAAATCGGTCCATTGGTTAGGGCTCTAGCTCTGTACACATCCACACAGACACACACACACACAGACAGACATCTCGTAAAAACCACTTTTTTGGGTTCAGGGAGCACCAAAACAAATATTTCCACTAACAACTCAAATTCGAAAATTTTGACGAAAACAATACTTTCTCCATATACTATGTATAGAGGGAGAAAGTAAAAACACAACTTCAATAATATTAAAATCAATGATATTTAATATTTACGTCGTTTGCCGGTATAATCTTAAACAACAACAAATACAGACAACATCGGCAACAAAGATGACTAAATTAGGGTCTGCTAACAGACCAAAGGCAACGAAAATTGCTATAGAACTGATAGCTGTTCTGGATCAATACAATATACTTTAGAAGGAGGTCCCTTGTTTTGATATGAAGTACTACGTAAAATACCGAGAGTCGTTGTCAGCGACGCTCGGCACTTCATGCGGAATGCATCGCGTTGCTGTGTGTGATGCCGCGGCACCCAAAGGGTTAAACATTTCTTTTATAGTAAAATATAATTTGAACAAAATAACATATTGTTTATTACAACATTTATATTTTATTACTGCTTATGCAAAAACATTTCACATTACAATATATAATTAGGAGAAAATACAAAATTTCAAAACAAATTGATGAGAAATACAACTGTTTTAATTTTTTGATAATAATATCACAAATCACTTAAACTTGTTCAGTAGTTTTACTTCTTGACTCGACCTCCAAATCGTTTTTATTACTCGAGTACTCCCAGTATCACCGAGTATAAAATTACATTCAATCCAGTACTTGAAGAGCTTTGTTGGATATAGATTGTTCTAGCCAAACCTTTATTGAATTGGCTGCTTAGTTTATATTAAGTCCATCGTATTATTATTTCATAAGTATTTTTCAATAGAATTATTTTCTGAAAAGACTTTTCAAATGCCTTAAACAACAAGTTTTGTGTACTTTATCTGACACCGCAGCCAAAAATAGGTGTACTCTACCCCAATTTGTAATGCAAACAAAAATTATGTTAGGATGTTACATATAATTTTGTCAACTTAATATAAATTAATAATACATTTATGAATGTTAATGAAATAATTGTGTTCTCTTTAGATTATGGCGTATATAGATGAATTTAGTAAGCTGCAAACACTAATGCAGGAAGAGGCAGAGAGCTTACCTTTCCTTAGATTCCCTGTCAAAGGTAGGTTGTTAATTTTACCCTGCATATTTCTTCACAAGACAGTTTGATTTGACCCATCAAAAACTCTAAGCCAAAAAATTGTTTTTTAAATTTTTGGAGTAGCACTGTTGATTAGTAGCTGGGATACCTTGAAGTTAATCACAAAAACCAACCAGGATGTGGCGGTTCTTAAAATCAGTTGTCGGTTTTACCGGTTTTTTACAACAAAAAAACGAAACCGAGAACCAATGGTAAAATGTCGGTTTCGGTTTTTCACTGTCAGTAAATGCTCGTATTGGAAATAAGCATTATAATGTTGTACAAATATCGACTGACAAGCTAAACAACATTCAACAAAATAAGTGGTTGAAATAAGACTCCTCCTGACAACTAATCACTTCCTTTCCAGTCCCAAAATAACTCTCAACTAACACGAAAAGAGAATTGACAGGAGTTCTATTTATGGATGTACCTGAATGGAGACAACAACAGATAAGGAAGCAAGGGGGGAGGCACCTGGGGGGTTTGGTTGCGGCAAAAAATTTGACCTTGACAGGTCCCGAGCGCAATTATCAGTCACTGTTAAACATCTTTCTCTCTGAATACGGAAATTTATATTTAATCGTGCTCTTTTCCCATTATAAATTTAAACTAAACTGATTTTGGTTATTTTATATTATTGTAGGATACTGGTGAAATCAATATTAAATTGCAATTCACACGGTTGTAAATTAGGTTAAAATTAACCAAAAAATATCTACTAAATAATTGTAAAATGGCTACATATGATTTAAAATTTTATACGTTATTTATAATAAAATCACTTAAAACTGTACTGATAGAGCCAATTATGAATTTAGTATTCTTCTGCTTCAACGGGATTCATTGTTTTCATAAACTCTCAGAGGCATTGAATGACAGGTACAGATGAGTGATTTATTGCTCTCTATTCATGAAAGGTGCTATTGGAAGAGGTATAAAAGTGAGTAAAAAACTACCTGGAGCCTAGCCACAACAAAATGCCGGTCTGACTGTCTGTTTAGGAGTATTATTTGTGATCACTTCCTTGTTTAAAATGTTCTTGTTTGGTTTTATAAACTAATCTGTAATCTATAAACTGTATTTACGATTAGATTCTGGGTTTCCAAAGTCTGCAAAACTAAAATATCAGCAAAAACAGATAAACTTATTTTGTTTTTAAGGTTAGGTCTACAGTAGGCTAAACTTAAACCTTAACATCTTAACAAAGTTTAAGTTAAAGATTATTTAGACTAAGTTACTGCCCTAGGCTAACTTGTTATTATCTGGCTAAACAAGGTTTTTAAGCCTAGATGACTAATTAATTTTGTAATGGCCCATAATCTTTTATTTAAATTCATTTGATTTGGCTTTGGTTGATTACTTTTGACTTTTTTTAACCAAATCTCCTGCGTAGTGTCTCTGCAGCAGTATTTATGTAAACCAGTGAAACAAAGTCTGAAATAGGGATTTATAGATACCGGTATATAATAAATTTAAGTTTTTTTTTGGACAGAATTTCATAATCTTGGTAGAAACTTAAATTTAAAGTATGGACGAGACAGTTCTTTGAAAAATAACCGAAACCGACAACTGTTTTTGTAAAAAGCCGAACTGAAATCAAACCGATAAAAAATATAACCGACCCATCCCTAAAAACCAATATTTTCCGAATTGTATCTTCCTGTGTTTGTAATATCCAAACTCATAAAATAATTATTTAAATTAAATTTTCTTTCAGTATGCTACAGTAACATACTTTGTAAGGGGCAACCTCATGAATATTTGCTAGTGCAAGAATCCAGAATAACACTTGACTTTAGATTAAATTTATCATTAGCAATCAATCAATCATCTGTAAATTAATCATCTGTTTTTCATTTTGAAAAACTCACTTGATTATCAAGCTTATTGAGCCTTTAGTTGAGTTTTGAAAAACTTACCTGAAAATTCTAATTTTCTTTTACTTGCAGTTTTTGCTTCTACTGTGTTGTAATTTTTCAGTTAACTTTGAAAATGAAAGTACTAATAATTTGTTGGGCACATTTTCCAGACCTTGTTTGCATTGGATGCTACACAGAAGATGATACTTGGTACCGAGCTGTGATCAAGGATGTGATGCCTGACGGAAATCTCATCAGAGTCTACTATGTGGACTATGGGAATGTCGAAGTAATACCATTAGCCAGGTAATGGATCCAGCAGTTTTGAAATGATTTTCCTTTACGAATTTCGCACAACGCTGGTTTCCAGTTGGAAACCAGCATTAATTAAACATTTACAAATTACCAGCAAAGTTCATTTATAGCAGTCAGTTTACTTAGCCTAATTGCAATATGTTTAGGATTATTGATTAGGAATAGAGTGGTTGTGAAGGGAAACCAGAGGCAGTAAAAGAAGGACATGGATGAAAATGTCCATCAGCATGGGTCAGTATTCCAAAGTGATAACCTAATGACAGGGGTGCCCATCCCCCCCATGCCTCATGGCGCTATTCCCCCCAAAATGTGGCTACCCCCCTCCCCGTTATAAGCAATACACATTAACCTTAGTAGATCCTGTGTTGTGACAGTGAATGAACTGAACAATACCTACAATAAAGTCGGGGGGGGGGGGCGACCACACCGAGATTCTACCAAAACCGAAATAATTATACAGACAGATAATGATTTTGGCGATAATTAACAAAAAACACCTTAGTTATAATTAGTTAGATTATTTACTGTACTACCTATAGTACAGTTTACGCAAAAAAATTTAAAGATTCATGATTTTTATTTGTCTATAAGGCATACAAAATGTGACGCATGAGACATTGTCAAGTTCTTAATACTTACAACTAAAACTAACATTAAAAAACTCACATAATATAGTAAACAGTATGCATAGACTGAAAGTAGAATACTCAATAATGTAGGTTAAACATGTTTAAATTACAACTATAAATTATCAGAATAATTAACAACACAAGCAAAGGCTGTATGGTTATGAATAAACAAAGTGATTAGGACCTGCATTCAGTAGGCCTAGTTTTTAATAAGGTTAAAACATAACACAAGCGACTACATTTATATCAGTCCATTTTGTTCACTACAAAATTATTGTTTTTAAATAAAAGTCCACGTAGAGCTCAGAAAGTCTGGTTAGGCTGCGAGCATAAAGAGAAAACAGTTTCAAGGTTTTAGCGAATTTCCCCTAAAGGGAAGAAGCTATTACCGTAGGTCTCATGGTAAGACTTAAGCCCGAGACCATGACAAATTTTTTTTTTAAGGTCCCAAGATGACTAAAACACTATTCGTTCAAATTTATATATATGTATATATATATCTATATATATATATATATATATATATATATATATATATATATATATATATATATCTATATATATATATATATATCTATATATGTGTCCGTGAATGCGATAACTTGAGTAAAAAACGTCCGATTTTGATGAAATTTGGCTCAAATGTGTAAAGTGACATTTATGACTTTAAGTTCGAAAACCAGAAAAATCGGACTATGGGAAGGGGGGTTTATGGGGGTTTTAAATTTTCCAAAAATCAGTTTTTTGCATTTTTCACCCTAAAATTTTTGAAACACTTAATTTTGGTTTTGACCATGTTATAGAGCTTAAAAAAACAAATAATATGGTATTTTGAATTATTAACCTAGGTTAAGTGGTTGCGGAAAAAATCCAAAAAAACATGCTCATAAAATCTCCCATGTTAATCTTATGGGAAAAAGGTTTTTGGCTTTTCCTCAGTTAATTTTACTTTAAACTTCACATTTGCTTTTACCAATCACTTCAGCTCCACAAAACAATCATTTTGGTGTTTAAATTGTGATTCTACGTCCAACCGTTGCAGAGATATTCAAAGTACTAAACACAGTACGTTGTCCAATGTTATCCTTATGGAGAATAAATAAAATTTGATATCTCGATTATTTATGAATGTATATTGATGAAACTTGGTATGTGGCTTCATGTTGTACTGGTATATTGATATTTGAACAAAAAACAAATATTTTGTTGGTTGTCCCCATAGCAGCTAACCTGCATACTCAGCCCTAATGTTATTCTTATGGAGAATAAGTAAAGTTTTATATCTCCCTTAATTATTAACATAAATTAATAAAACTTAGTATGTAGCTTCACCTGGTTGAGTTAAATTGATAATTGCATAAAAACACATATTTTGTGCTCCTTGTTGCAGCAAACCTGCATACTCAGTCCTATGTTATTCTTATGAAGAATAAATAAAATGCTATAGATCATTTATTTATTAATTTATTTTTATAAAACTTGGTAAGTGCCTTTATGTGGTAGTGAGAAACATATACATTCATTGGAAATTCGCTGAGTACGCAGGTTTGCTGCGACGGGGGTATTTTTAGGTTAATATTTCAATCCAATCCGGTCCTATAATCAGAAGCATAAATGTCTAGGATTATTATAGTACAGGAACACTTGCCATCTCTCAGAAGAAAGGTTGTTTTGCGCGTACTCTACTATAACAATACTTTTTGCCAATAATAAAAGTCATATATAAGGATTATTTATAGTTGTCATCCTCCCATACAAACAAGAATTTTCAATTGTGATTCACAAATTTTCACATTTATTTATAGTTTCAAAAATCCCCCCCCCCTAAATTTTAAATTCCCCCAAAATTTGTTTTGATGGCACTCTGAGCGCCATCTTCCCCCCCTTCTGGGCACCCCTGCCTAATGATGGGTTAGGTAATAGAGCAAACTAGTTGATTTACATAAAAACTAGAGATGTACGAGTACAGGTTTTTTAAGTCGAGATGAGTAAATGGCAAAAGATTCGAATCTCGTGTTCAAGTCGAGTATGAAAATAAAAAAAACTACATAGGTCGACTTGGATTGGATCAAAACAGTGTATAGGGTTCCACTTATAAATGTTGTTATTAAAATATACTTTTCTAGTCAATATGACCTGAAAATAAAAATAGTAAGTAAAATAAATGGATTTCTGCTTCATTGGAAAAAGGTACCCAAGTATATTTATCTGAAAATAAATCATACCAAAGTTATTGCATAACATTTAACCATGAAGATAAAATACTTAAAATCTTTTGGTATTAAGTTTGTTATAGCCGATATGGTATTAATTAATAACAGTTTCATTAAAAAATAATCTCAGTTTATTATTTTATTTCCTCCTTTTTATTTATCCTACATTTTGTATATTATGTTTAGGCCTAGGCTACATCTTTCTCCGAATGGAACAAATATTTAGGCTTATAAGTTAAAATAAAATTTATTTTAATATTTAAAAGGCCTATTACATGGTAAAAACATTAGCCTACTTACCACACAAATTGTATTTACTGATATATCTTAGCATTAATTTGAACACTAATAGTCCTAATAAGATCAATCAGTTAGTAACAACTAGGGGTGTGCGAGTACTCGAAACTTCGAGTTTTCGGCCGAGTATTTTAATACTCGAACTCGACTCGAAACTTTTAAAACTACTCGAAAGTTCGAGCGAGTATTTCCCGCCGATTTTCGGACGATCGCGATCGGCCAAAACGCGAAGTAACGGCCGCAAAAGACAATCGCATCATGTAAAATCGGCCGAAAATGACAACCGCGAACGATTGCGACCGGCCAAAACGCGTAGTAACGGCCGCAAAGGCAATTGCATCACGTAAAATCGGCCGAAAATGACGACCGGAAATGATTGCGACCGGCCAAAACGCATACAACTCATCTCTCACTCAAACAATAAATATATAAATAAAACTCAATCACTGACTAACAGCAACTTCAAATGCACTGCTGTGAAAAAACAACACAGATTGACAATCCTAGCTGATAGCCAGGGAAGAGATCTGGCGAGTTCTGTATCCACTACACTCAATGAATCTTATGAAGTCTTTGGTCAAATTATGCCAGGAGCTACAATGGAAAATATTGTGCACATAGCCATAAGTCATAAGTCATAAGTCATTTATTGTCACAAAACGTTTACATAGTTCTGGTATTTCCAGATGAAACAGGTGACATTGTCAATTATCCAGGTTATATCTAAATATTGTAACAGTAAAAATTGGCCTCAAATTGACAAAAACCAAAAGGAATCATAACAATTCTTCCCAGTTGTCATTAAAAAAGTCATTGATGGAATAGTAAACTCTGTTTATTAAAATATGTTTTACTCTCTTTAATGTACTTTTTATGTTGTTTCCAAATATTGAGTCAGGAAGCCTATTGAAAATTTTTATACCCATATATTCTGGACTTTTTTCAAACAAGGATAATTTGTGTTGAGGGAAAACAAATTTTGATTTTTGCCTTGTGTTATGACTATGTGTGAACTGATATTTTGTTAATAAATCTGGATTTTCTAAATTTAATTTTATGATTTCATAAATGTATAAACCAGTTAGTGACAAAATTTGTATATTTTTAAAAAGTGGTCTACAGCTAGTTCTTTTTCTTCTTCTTGTCATTGTACGTATAATCGCCTTTTGGGCTCTGAATATTTGTTCAGACTTTTTGTGGGATCCCCACAGTAAAATGCCATACCTGAGGAGACATTCCACATAGGAATAATAAACGGTTTTGCAAATTTCAAGAGATGTTGACTGCCTTAAAATGTATAAAGCATACCGGAAGCTATTTAGTTTATTAATTAAATATTTGATATGTTGTTCCCATTTCAAGTTTTCATCAAGTATGACTCCAAGAAATTTATGTGAATTCACGTTCATGTCCTTAAACTGTTTGACCATCTGATTGCTGTGATCAATACACTTGAAATACATAATTTTACTTTTTGAATTGTTTAATAAAAGACCATTTTTTTAAAACCAGTTTTCTAATTCATTATATGCATTCTTAAGTGAAACAGTTAGATTATTAAAATCGTTGTTCTTAACCAAAGCTGTTGTGTCATCAGCATAAAGAAACAACCTAGAAGAGGTTTCCAAGTCATTCACATACATTATAAAAAGAAGGGGACCTAAAATTGATCCTTGGGGTACCCCATATGTGATAGTAACCCAATTTGATTTGAAATTTACACTGTTATGCACCATCTTTGTTCGTTGTTTTCGCCCAGTTAGGTAAGAACTGAGTAATTTAAGAGGGATCCCTTTAATTCCAAATGTACCGATTTTATCTATGAGTAGGCTATGATTAACACAGTCAAAAGCCTTGGATAGGTCACAGAATATTCCAGCTAACTGCTGGGACCCATCCAAGGCCCTGGTGACTTCATTTACAAAATCAATTAAGGCTGTTTGAGTACTTTTAGACCTCCTAAATCCATACTGGAAGATATTAAGCATATTATTTTCCTCCAGATAATCAATTATTTTTGCCCTTTCAAAAATTTTGGAAACATTACTAAGAACAGATATTGGACGATAATTTGTTATGTCAGTATCTTGACCATTTTTGAAAATTGGTCTTATCTCAGACAGTTTTAGTTTTTCTGGGAAAATTCCACTTGCAAATGACTCATTTATCAACTGACACAAAACAGGAGATACTACATCTACACTCAGCTTCAGTAGTTTTGTAGGGATCTCATCCCATCCTACCGCATTTGTATTTTTTAACCCTAAGATTAAACTCTTTACTTCAGCAACACTGACAGCTTTTATGTAATTCAAGCCACAAGCAATATTTTTACTAACTAAAGAATAATTTTTTGTTAAAACTTTAGATACTTTAAGAGTATTTGTAACATCACTGAAATACTTATTAAAAGAATTTGCAATTGTAATTGGATTTTCAATTGTCTTATTATTTATTATAATTTTACAACTATTTCTACACCCAATTTGATTATTTACACCTAGTTCATTTTTCACCACTGACCAAGTTGCTTTTGCTTTATTGTTAGAATTGTGTATGTATTTTTCGTTATAATCTTTCTTAGCCTTATTTATAATAAATTTGAACTGTTTTTTAAATTTCTTTACATAGTTTAAAAATTGTTCATTACAACTAGACTTGGCCTGGTAATGTAAAATTCGTTTTGTTTGTGATAAACTTTTTATTTCTGGAGTTATCCAATTTGCCTTTTTCTTCTGAGACACTTTAATTGTTTTTTTTGGAAATAATTCATCCATACTTTGCACAAATATCCTTAGAAAACAATCATATTTTTCATCAAGGCTTTCTCCCGTTAAATTTTCTTTTAGTCTGTCACCTAAAATAGTCAAAAAAGTTCATTATTTTTAGTAGGAAAACATCTCTTTGTTACAGTAGTAGATTTTCTTTGTTGTGATTGAACTGGGAGGGGTGCAATCAAAAAATTGTGATCCGAGAGATCATGCTCAGTATTGCGTATATTTACTGATTACTTATTACGTATATATTTACTTATTTTTGTGCGTTTAGCCACAAATAGTTCTTGTGTAAAACCTTACACAGAATCTGATTGGATTGTCCTGATAGGTGGCTCAAATAAAATTAAATTTCACCATACTCTCAAGGATCTAAAGGGCATATCAGGATCAATCATTGATGCACTACAAAGAGTGGTTGTGAAGTTCAAAAACACAAATGTAGTTTTAGCCACTATTCCTTATCGTTATGACTTACACAACGATCAAGAGCAACATAAAATCATCTCTGAAATAAATAATAAGATTAGACAATTTGTATATAATAATAGTAATACACACCTATTGGATTTGCATTTGTTGGAAAGGTTTCGTCATACTCGACAGGGGTACCACATTAATAGAAGAGGAAACAAATTTATTTCCCACACTTTACGCAATATGGTTACGAACATCGAATTCTGTTCTGCCCCAAGTGAAGCACCTGATATAACTGACAGATGTATAACTATAGTAGACCAAGATATGTCGAAAGTTCTGAGAGATCATCGGAATGATGATAAAATGGCGTTCGCACACTGCATATCAGGGGACTTTGGCCATGACAGACAGATGACAGCGGGAGTTGCTGTAAAATTTAGGAATGAGTTTGGTAAGCCATCAGTTTGGGACTGTGTTTCAAGTCATTTGGCATACCAGAAAACGAATAACGGTGCTGGAGTGTATAGCCTTATTACAAAGCTAAATTACTATGGAAAACCAGAAATAACTGATTATGAGAAAGCCTTCAATCAGCTTATAATTGACTTCAAAAACAGAAATTTCACTCACCTCTTCTGCTCGCCAATGGGTTGTATAAGAGACAATGTAGAGATGAAACATTTTGTTAATAACATTGTGAAATTTCAAAATGAGACTAAGGCAGTTGTTAAGATTGTAACATATGACCAGCAATCGAGAAGAATTTTGAGGGGTGGACTGGACCATCATGCATTTAAATTACAATTAGAAGGAAATTTGCAATCAAAAATAATAAATAGTCAGCCAAATCTCAATCACTCTGGAGAAATTGTTCCTGTTACACCTTCGACTATTGGAAATGGTACATCTCATTCTTCACCCTGCCAAGGAAGACCAGACCAAACTCCTAGTAGAGGGAATTCAACACTACAAAGAATGAGCTGCAGTCCCACCTCCTTGAGCACTGCCACCCTACCAGTAGTCCCAGGTCATCTACAGTTCAGTGAAGTGGTGAAGCTTTCTGAAAGTGGTTTTAAAAAGCAGAGCAATAGTGTGGTCGAAAGTGTGATTTTATCTTCGAGTGAAATCTCTGTAGATAATAAAAATGTAACACATGTAAATAGTATTTTAAGATTAGATTCAGTTAAGCAGCCTAGCACTTCCGTTTTAAACACAAATTTGCATTCAAGTAATAGTTTTTTAGAGCCCAAAGATATCTCACCAATGAAAAGTTAATAAATTACTGTAATAAATCAGACAGCATGATTCAAACAAATAAAGATATGGTTGGAAACCTGAACGTTCAAATGGTACAGATAAATTTACAGATGTTGCCCTGAATTTGAATAGGAATACTAAATCATCTGAATGTAGGCTTGAAAGCGTAAATTATTCTTGTTGCAGCACAAATTATTTAGAACATAATTGCATTGTTTGTAAATATAATCACTCATTAATTGCCAATAGTTTTGATTTTTCCAACCGGCCCATGTGCTTGGATGCAATACAAAACAGCAAGTACGAATGGCTCTTGCATATAAATGTTCAAGGTGGTCTAGTTACGAAAATTGATGAATTGAATATTTTGCTAATGGATTCTAACGTTTTGGTTGTATGCTTGAACGAACATTGGTTGACTACCGATACTGTATATTTATTAAATTCATTACCTGGTTATACATTAGCTGCATTTTACTGTAGAATACTTCAATTCATGGTGGTTCATGTATAATAATAAAAAGTAATTTAAACTTTATAGAAAGGCAAGATTTATATATTTACAATGAGGATGGAATTTTTGAAGCCTCTTGTATTGAAATATCGACTAAACATATTTTTGTAGCTTCAATTTATAGAACACCATGTGACAGAAATTTTGATAAATTTATTGATAAATTCGAATCATTTTTAATCTTAATAAAAAAAGAAATTCAGACAAAAAATGTATTTTTAGCAGGTGATTTTAATGTTGACATTTTGGAAACTTGTAAATCTCCAAACCAGAAGGAAATATTTTTGAATTTACTACAAATGAATGGTCTATCAGTTAATTTTACATCCCCAACAAGAATCACGCTAACCACAAAGACATGCATTGATTATTACTAATCAATTTCGAACTGGATGTCACCTTTCAAAAATGAATTTAGAATTGGGTTTGTCTGACCATAGGTCACTTTTTATTTCTGTTAAGAATAAAGAGGTTGGTAAACAAAAGTCAAATGTTCGTGTAAAAAGTAGATTATTCTCAAAAAGGAATGTGAGTCTTTTTGTACATACTGTAAGTAATATTGTATGGAATGTGAAACCTAATTATAACATAGATTACAATTATGACTCATTTTACTTTCTCCCCCTTATACGTAGTATATGGAGATAGTATTGTTTTCGTCAGAATTTTCGAATTTGAGTTGTTAGTGGAAATATTCGTTTTGGTGCTCCCTGAACCCAAAAAAGTGGTTTTTACGTGATGTCTGTCTGTGTGTGTGTGTGTCCGTGTGTGTGTGTGTGTCCGTGTGTGTGTGTGTGTGTGTCTGTGTGGATGTTTACAGAGCTAGAGCCCTAACCAATGGGCCGATTTTGATGAAATTTGGTATGTAGGTACTAATCCACGATATCTCCAGGCGTTTTTTCATTTTTTTGAATTTTTGATTTTTAAGGGTAATTATCCCCCAAAAACCGCCAAAAATCATGAAAAATCCAAATTTCTCAAAAACGGCTCTAACGATTTTGATTCAACTTTCGTGGTTTGTAGAACTTTAGGTTTCCAACAAAATGACACCACCCGCATTTCTGGAAAAATTCGGGTTCAGAAATTACAGGACTTAAAACATCAAAAATTCAGTTTTTTGGATTTTTCATAAAAAATCATAAATGTTAAAAAAGTTTACTATTCACCATTAAAAAGAGCTCAAAAACCTAAATAAATTAGTATTTTGGAGAAAATTTAAATTTTCATTTAGCGGTAAACACAGTACGTTGTCCAATGTTATTCTTATGAGGAATACAAAAATAACTATTTCTCTCTTATTTACTGATCAATTTCATTAAAATTTGATATGCAGGTCAAGTTAGCATTGACCAACAGATGATGTTCGAAATGTGTTGCTATTTAACCCTGGGGGGGGGGGGCAAGAGGGCATTTCCCCTCTCAAAACTACTGTGTGTAGCAACGGACTCTATAGTGCCCCCAAAAAAGCAATTTGGGTGGATATTTCTAAAACAACTATTTTAGACAATTTTATGTACATTTATCTATACTTCATATTCTATATTTAGTAAATAACAAATATTTTTTCATCAAAGTTTGGCTAAAAGGGAGAAAGTATGTGCCAGTTTTCTGATACCGTTTATTTTAGCTGTTATAAAAATATTTTTGAAAACTGTTTTCCATTAAAATTTTACTCAAATTGTTCAAGTAAGAAGAAAAAGAGTTGGGTTACAAATGGAATTAAAATATCCAGTGTAAAAAAGAGAGTACTCTGTAGAATGGCTAAGAAATCAACAGATTTACATTTCATTTTATATGTTAAAGTATATAAGAAGATTTTTAAAGCAGTATGTAAAAAAGCTAAAAAGTTAGAAAATAATTATATAATAAAGAAAGCTGACAATAAAACTAAAGCAGCCTGGTCAATAGTGAGTAAAGAACTTGGGGTGGAGAAGCATTTTCAAAATTTCCCTGACTTTTTAGTAGAAGATAAACAGATTGCAGATGGAAACAAAATTTCAGATTTATTTAATCAAAGGTTTTCTAATATTCCAAAAATACTTAATATAGTTCCTTCAAAATTTCAAGCAATTCAATTTTTACCAAGGCGTGATCATTGCCACCAAGAGTTCACTTTCTCGTTTATCTCACCTAAGGAAGTGGCACAAACAATAAATTCTTTAAAAAATAAAAAGTGTGCAGGTTGGGATGAAATCCCTCAGAATATAATGAAAATGACCAGTGATTCAATATGTAGGCCACTCAGTTGTATTATAAATAAATCTTTTGAATGTAATAAATTCCCTTCAAAATTAAAATATGCTGAAGTCAAGCCTCTGTATAAAAAAGGAGCGAGGGATGTTTTGGACAACTATCGTCCCATATCATTATTGCCATGTTTTTCAAAAGTTTTTGAAAAAATTGCATCTAACCAAATTACAATTTTTTTGGAATGTAATAATTTGTTTGTGCAAGATCAATTTGGTTTCCGATCAGCAAATAATACAACTTTTGCCGTAGCTAAGTTTTTAGCCCAGGTTGCATCTGCCTTGGATAGATCACAGAGTACGTTGGGTGTTTTCTGTGATCTGACCAAGGTGTTTGATTGTGTTCAGCATGATATCCTTTGTGAGAAACTTAAATATTACAATTTTAGTGATTCAGCGGTGTCTTGGGTGAAATCTTATCTATCAAACCGCTATCAAAGAACCATTGTTTTGAAAAATAATATTAAATGTATTTCAAATTGGCATGAATTAAAGTATGGTGTGCCTCAGGGTTCAATATTGGGACCTCTAATTTTTTTGCTATATATAAATGATTTGCCTCTTAGTGTATCTCCAAAATTGGTTCTTTATGCGGATGACCAATAATTCAGCATAAAAGCAATTTTGAAGGCAAACTCAAATCAGGATATTAAAATTATTTTTCAACATGCTATAGCAGAGCTTCAAAATTGGTTTTCAGCAAATGGTTTGTTGCTTAACAATTCCAAGACACAAATTGTTAAATTTCAAACTGCTCAAAGCAGAGAAACCTTTGAACAAAATAATTCTTTTCTAGGCAACTCTTTCTCAGTAAATAACTCAGTTAACTTTTTAGGAGTGGAGGTTGATTATCAATTAAACTGGAAGGCCAATATTAGTAAATTAATTAAAAAACTAAATTCAATCTGTTTTCAAATGATTATTTATGAGAAGTTGTTGAGACTCAGACAAAGCTGATGTTGTATTATGGGCTTTTCTTTCCAATCATAAGTTACGGGATTGAATTTTGGGGAATCTCAAGTCACTCAAAATTAGTTTTTAAAATGCAAAAAAAATACATCAGAATTATGACATTCTCATCAAAAAGGAAATCTTGTAAACCTTTTTTTAAAGAATTCAGCATTATGACAGTGCCCTCATTATATATTTACAGGTGTCTAATTTTTGTTAAAAATAATCTTCAGAACTTAAAAGAAACACAACATGAACATAATTATAATACTAGATTTTGCAATGATTTCCAGTACCTAAGACACCGTTTGAAACTATTTCAAAAAACTCCTCAGTACATGGGGAGGAAGTTGTTTAATAAATTACCGGGCAACTTAAAGAGTATAATAAATGAAATTAGATTTAGAACTGAATTAAAAAAATTGCTTCTACAAAACATATACTGCTCAGTGGATGAAATTTTGGGGGGGTGAATGAATTTTATTTGCTAGAGTTCATTATTATTTGGAAAATGTTGTAATAATTTACTTATTGTTAGAGTTTAGTATTAGAAATTTGACAATGTTATATGTTCTGTGCTGGCCTTGCTAGCTGTAAAAGAATGTTATTTATAACAATAAAGATATTCTTATTCTTATTCTTATACTACCGGCCGCAAAAGGCGATCGCATCGCGTGAAATCGGCCGAAAATGACGATCGGAGTGCGTCATTTCGGCCGTAACTAACGATTTCGTTACTTAATATTGATTTTAAGCGATGTCTGGACCAGGTGAAATTGGCCAAATAACAACTGGGCCCTGTGTCATCGGCTGGAAATGAATGTCACACCGTGTTTTGTTTGTCAATACATTTGTCAGTTTGATTGTACTGGCCAAAACTTTGTATTGCTACTCATATATTAGTTAGAAACCATGTTTAGATTATCAAATCTAGGATGGTATCCAAATCTTATTTCACTATTTTAAACTACCAACGATGGAACTACTCGCTCGAAAATAATTGGCACTACTCGACTCGACTCGATTTAAAAAATCACTACTTGCACACCCCTAGTAACAACATGAAGGTATGTTTGAAAGTGCCTGGCAAAACAATTGAAATGCATGCCAATTAATCAATTGTATTTGAAGCATGTCTTAGAGTTTTCAAATATTTAATTATTTTAAAAATCATTAACACGTTCGCTGTGGCCCACCAATGGCGGGCGTGCGCCGAGTGCGGCAGCGAACCAGATTGGCACAGACAAAGTCAATTATTTCGGTCCGACGAATCACAAAACAGCGGTGCGGTGATGTGCTGCGTTTCCACGAGACTGGACGTTGTTCGCTGAAACACCCACAGGTAGTAGCACTGCCTGGGTACTAGCCATTTCCCTTGTAATGTCAATTAAAGGGAGAATATCCCAGAAATATGGGGCAAAAACTGGTTTTTTGTCCCGTATGAACGGGAATTTTACGGGGAAATTTACTACCAACCTACACCAAAATAAAGCTCGCATTCCTAGCTAAAACGCTGACATAAAATACCTGTCCTCACCACAGTGCTGCCAGCACGAGACCAAATGGAACTTGCATCTAGACAGAGCGCCTTGTGGCGCTCTCAGATCGTGGCGTTGTTCTGCCGAGTGCCACATGGCGCTCGCCGCAGCGAACGTGTTAATGAAACTTAAACAAGGCCAAAACAAATAACTTTTCTTTAAAAACAGCACAATGCCAAAGGACAGTTGAGCCTAAAATTAATGGATTGACTCAATTTCAGTTATTGTGGAATAAAAAACAAGCACAAGCTTCTTAAGCTTACCTATTAGATTTCATTACAGATAAGTTTTTGATAGTTTACTTTAAAAAATTACAAGGTTAGGTTAACCTAAAATTGGACTATACAGACAGTGTTCATACAACTCAATCTGAAGGTCTAAATCCTCCATTTTGGTGTAAAGAATAATTCAAATTTATAAGCCACAAATTACTCACTAAAATCCACATCACAACTCTTAAGATTCAAAATTAAGTTAAAGCAGTATCTCATCAACAAAGCTATGTATTCTTTTGAAGAGCTGTAGTTTTCATTCCTATATTAAATTCTAAGACCTACACACTTAGGTTTAAACTTGTTATTTGTATTGTTTATTTGTACTTGTAACTTGTTTATTTGTATTATTCAATACTGAAATAAGACACTATTCATGTATGTATGTATTACTACAAACGAATAAAGATATTTTGAATTGAATTGAATTGAATTGAATTGAATTAAGACCTCAAATGCATTCACACTCAATTTGAATTTACGGACGACGTGCGGCGTGGGTAAACGGCGGGAGTATAGGAAGGTTGACTTCACTCGAAACTTTCGAGTTTCAGTAAAACCTCGAGTTTCAGTGCCGAACTCGGCTTGAACTCGAAATTTCGAGTACTCGCACATCTCTAATAAAAACCACCAAGAAAATTAGAATGCCTGTACTTTTAAGCAAAATAAATTACTAAAAAGCCTTGCTGTAACGAGAGGACTATTAATGTAAAACTTGAAATCAGTTTTAATATTTTGTTCATAGGGTTTTTTAAAATCAATATTTCATAACAATGATTGTTTTTTAACATATAATATATAAAAATCAATGTTTGTTCGTCTGTCCATTCGTATTTTATGCGCTGCCATACCATTCATCTGACTGCTTTGAAATTTTGTATAGTAACAAAGGTTAACCCTGGGAAGGTTAAAGGCCATTAACTCTAGCAGTGGCCTAATGTTGAAGTGGGAAATGGCCAAGCAGATTTGGCGATTTTGCAGACCTTTTTTTGATAATTTGTATAAATTCAACCATAGAAGTAAATCTAGCCAACCTTATATTCATTTTGATCGGAAAGAACAGGAGAATCTAGAAATACTAAAATAAAGGATAAATACTAAAATAAAAGATCTAGGAAAATATTTTGACGGTAAAGTGGAAAAAAATAATAAAATTGATTTTTTTTTGTAGAAATTTTGAAAACAGCCTTGGTAAAGTTTTTCTACAGATTTGTTATGGAAAATTTATTATATACATTTTGAAAACAATCTAATTCCCTACATAGAAATATATAACATGTTATGTAAAGAATTTTTTTTTAAGTTTTAGGGGCGTAATATAATAATAAACGGAAATCCGAAATATGTGTAAACTGTACAGTGTTAGTTTGTGTTGTAAATAAGTCATGTAATATATGTATATACTAATAATGATATATACATATTTGTAAAGTTAATGAAGTAAGGAATCAAAAAAGTCATAAAGTTGATGGTGAAAATGTTTATCACTTATAAATAAATGTAAATAAAAGAATGTTTTCTATTTTTGCATATTTGGAAAAAGATTTTGTACAGTATTTAGTATATATCTTTTTTTCCAAATGTTTTACTCCCAAATTAATATAAACATGTTGTAGTACATTAAATTCCCTACGTAGAAATATATAACATGTTATGCATAGACTACATAGAAATATAAATATACATATAATATATAGTGTAACTCACCACCAGGCCTACCAGATAAATAATCCAATTAGCCTATGACACATCATCAGGAAAGCCGTTCACCTCAATATAACTGCCTATATCACCCTCTAAATCGTCACCAATGTCACTAATACTTTCTTCAAGAGCACCCCGAATGTCACTACAATCCATTTTTGCGTAAATTCGGCTAATTAAATAACTAAAACAGTCTTACACAACTGACAGCGGTCAAACAATAACATAGCGCGCCATTTTGGACTTGGACTTGACATTGCATATTTCAGATGTCATGTCATATTGCCAACAAAAACACAACACATTAAGACAGATATAGGAAAAAAGCCTGAAATCTGCTGTTTACAGTGATACCAAATACAATACAGTTTCGAGCGAACCAAACAAACTGACTGAAACTTCGTAAACAGCTGCGCAGTTGCCGAGTAGGCAAAAATGTGACGAAATGAAACAATTCCTTGGTGATGAAGCCAAAAAACAAACAGTGCTGCCAACGGCAAAACTAAATTACTCTACATTTTTTCCTCTTCAAAATAACATATTATTTGACTACTACTATAACATACACTGCATATAAACACGATTTTCAGATCCGACCAATTTGGTCGGATAGGCCATTATACAAAAAAATCAGAAACACCTGTTTTTAGAAAATCATATAACCTGTCCAATCAATATTTCGTTCTAAAAATCAATAAAACGCTACTCTTTAGCTGTGCATTGGTACCAACCGCATCTTCCTGGGAGAAAAATGACCCGATTGGATAATTTCAAAAATATCGTGTTTTGCCATTGTCAGAGCGTCGGCTGCAGCAATTGCATTGCGCAAAAACTTCATTCGATTTCTAATCATCGTAACATTGTTATACAGCTGCTACACGGTTCATTTATGTAATAAAATGAAAGTTCAGAATGTGATCTTTCGAATGATATATATATATATATATATATATTGATCACTTTTGAGTTTATTATTTATTGGTTTATTAACGTTACAACATTTTCAATAAAATCCGACCAATTTTGTCGGTGGCCACAACAGGCGACATAAAAATCCGACCAAATTGGTTGGAAGGCCTCTGCTAGAGTTAACCGAAGTCCTAGGATATTAGGGCTGTGCCCCACTGGACTTCAAGGTTTCAAAGTTAATCTTATGGAAGAAAGATTTATTTTGATTTTATCAGATGATATCTATAACTTAAAATATTGTAAACAGCTATTTTTCATTATGGAAATAAAAAACTACTTGAATGCCAACTCAAACTCTTTTTTCGATAGGCGAGTGAGCGTAGCGAATGAGCGCATTCGGGAGGCGAGTGAGTGAAGCGATCGGCTCATATTGATAATGAATGAGTATTTGCCATAAAAAATTCAATGCCTCTTCTGCGGCAGCAACCGTGCCGTACCAGCTAGTCTTTTATAAATATTACTTTAGAAAATTAAGGCTTTTGTAATGTCTGTTATTTTCTACAATGATTTTTTATTTATATCTAATCCAATGGTATTTGTTATGAATAATTAAGCCCCCTAGAAGTATGAATTTATACTCCTACTTGTTCAGGACACCAAAGAAACTGAATTCATGGTTAATCAGATAAATCTCACCAGAGGGGAGGTTGGGGGGGCTATGTAAGTAGTCTATAATCACCTCACCTAATTTAAGAATGACCTGAAACCCAAGTAATCAAAGTTGTAACTCCTTTCCAACCCGGCGTGTTGCAGATTGAGGGAGGTCAAGCCTGACTGGACGTTGATGCCGGTTCAAGCCATTCAAGTGGCTCTGCACAATGTGAGAGAGGGTCCCAACTACGAGGCTTCAACCTGCCACGCTGCGTTCATGAGCTGCCTCATGGCTCCCCCCTACACCATGGTTATCGAGGTAAGCTACACAGCCTACTAGTCACACAGACATTTTTGGGATGCAGCATTTACTCATGGTGTTTTGCATCTTAAAAGGCTACTCCTTATTTCTTAAATCAAATCTATTTGTAATTATCTACGTCATATTCCTAACCTCAGTAAAGTTCAATGCTGCTTAGCTTGTTCTTTCTCACTCAAAAGTTGTCATGCTTCAGAGTTGTTCTTGGTTCCTTATCTTTTCTCCCATTTCATTACGAGGGCTGAGTGAAATTTGTTGGCACATGTTATGGACTTGATGGTAGCTATTTCCTTGCTCCTGTTGACTTCACTCAAAAGTATCTTGAGAGGCTGTATACAACGAATGCCTGAGTCTTATGACTCTTTGGATGTATGTCTAGAGGTGTGCGGATAGTGAATTTTTAGTTCGGATCGGATAATTTTCGGATTCGGATATTTACTTTGCCAGTACCGCACGTTACATCGATCTCTGAGAATTCATATTTTCTAAAGACGGAACTTTACATTTTCATTTCCCTTGCAAGATATGAACATACAATATTTCAGCTAGGTAATTTTATTCAATACATAACAAGTGGTTATTATTTTGACAACTGTACCTTACTGAGTAATTGAAGACTGTACTACACATGTCCTCACCAGAAAACAGCATGTCTAATTGGAGGAGCAATATACACCAACCTGGGTACATACTCCAGAATACTATCTTCTCTGCAGTGAAAAATGCAAGAAATATGTTTACTGGATGAGCACGAACTAAACCTTTGTAATTTGGAAAAATTTAATTTGTTTTCAAATCAGTGTATAAAATCCTTAAATAGGTTATCTTACCTCTGCCAATAGTCAGAATGTGTCAAACAAAATTATGCTGACATGTTTCGTTGCAAGCGCAACATTATCAAAGCTTGTAACTCGTCAAAACATATAATTAAAAACTGTCACAATGCAAACACGAACACTGATACAAAAAACAACAAAAATTCCCATAGCACTATCGACATGACAGACATGGCACTGGTAGCAGATTGAAACATTACGTCACATCACCTCCCCTCCTTCTGTTATATTACTGAGAGAAGTGCTACGCCAAAATTATTTCTTGTTTAATGGCAAATACTTTTGCCAAAATGACGGGCTGGCAATGGGCTCCCCACTGTCTGGTTTTTTGGCTGATATTTGTTTAAACCACATTGAAATACATTAAATACATTTTTAGCGATAAAAATAAGTACAAAGAGAAAATCAGCATGTATTTCAGGTATGTGGACGAACTATTGTGTTGTTTGATGGCAATAACAGACAATTAAGGTCTATTGTTAAATTACCTGAACCAGATCACACCTAAACTAAAATTCACACTTGAAATAGAAAAATTCAATTGTAAAAACTTGTTGGATTTAACAATAAAATAGAGCAACAATAAATTTGATTTTAGTATCTACAGGAAACCTACCACATCAGTACAAACCATTCACGCAACTTCCTATCATCCATATTCTCAAAAACTTGCAGCATACAACTCTGTGGTTAACAGAATGCTATCATACATTCATACATACATATATATCCCACGTCGTCCCGATTGACCATATGTGGCATAGGACCAGTCAGCTTCTGCAGGTTTCATTAGGTTCATCTTCATGATGCTGTCATATTCATGATAGGCAGAGATGCAGATGGAGGGGGGGGTTTGTAAAAAAAATAGACAGGTTAGAAAGTCAGGTCAGGTATGATGGGAGTAAAGACATAGATCTAAGAGGTACTCTTTGAGATCGTATTTAAATTTTTTTAAGTTACTAATTTGGGCTATGTGAGAAGGAAATTGATTAAATAGCTTAAGACCAACGTAATCCGGCTTTTTCTCAAAAAGCTTTAAGTTATGAGACACAGAAGGATTGATGTTTCTATTCCTGGTACTGTAAGAATGCTGATGAGCTTTAACAAGGTTGTGTTCTTTAACATAAGTAATTACTTCAAACATGTAAATACTACGTACTGTCAAAATTTGCAAATATTTGAAGTGGTCAAAACATGATTCTGTAGGTTTAAGTTTCAAAATGCATCTTATCGCTCTTTTCTGGAGTACAAATATTCTATTTAGATTAATATTACTGGAAAAGCCCCAAAGTATAATAGAGTACCTAATCAGACTCTCAATCAAGCCAAAAAATACCAATTTGGATGGTGCAATGTTGTTCAAAGATGAAATATTTTTTTAAACAAAAATATTTGAAGCGAGTTGCTTGGCAAGTTTATATACATGTTCGTTCCACCTTAGGCCACCGTCCAATCTCACTCCTAGATAGTCGACAGATTGAGCTTTCTCAATGATCATCTCATCAAGTACAACCGAAGGAAAAGTTGTACCTGCGTTAGTTAAACGGTTTCTTTTCTGGTCAGTCATGAAATGTGTAAACTGCGTTTTTTTTTGGGATTGATATATGAAGATTTCATATCAATCTGATTGATATGAAGAATATCAGTTCCATTAAGTCCTGAAAATTACAACCGGGAGTACAATATAATAAAACATATTGCCCTAGCTAATGGCTATAAATGTGGCATGGTAGTCAGGTTAATAAATAAACGGAAAAATAAATAAGGTGTAAAATTAAATAATGATTTATTCCACCCAAACTTACAACAATCAAACACATTAATTTTCTTGGAATTACGTTGTCACATCAACCAGTTATTGTGACAACGTTGAAAAAAACAAACAAAATAAACTTTACATTAACAACTGAGTCCAGTCCTTCTATGTATTAACACATTTTGCCGCTCTCCGTGGCGTCTGACATAACATCAACTTAATATTTATCTCTGCAAATAATAGTAAACTTTAACACACTTAGTATATAAATGACATCAAAAAATAGTTTCAATATAAGTTTTAAGTAGTGCAATAAGCAAATATAGTTTATATTAATACATTATTCATGAAATCAACTTTCTAAATTTTGAAAAGCCATTTTTTAATTGCACAGAAAAAGATTTAAGACTCAAGCAGTTTTTAACTTCTTGTGGGAGCTGGTTGAAGTATTTAGGTCCGTTGTACTGATAAGAGTGCCTAAATAATGTTTTGTTTACTTTGGGTAATCTAAATACGGCTTGATTACTACTTCTTGTATTGTATAAAAGATTTTGTGTACCTGTATTTCCACTTCTAAAATAAAAAAGTCTGAGCACTTTATACACATACAAATGTTGGACAGGAAGTATTTTGAATTCAAAAAATAAAGGAAAAGAGCTATCTGTCTTACGACTGATAGTAATTAACCTAAAAAAATTATTTTGTGTGATTCTTAATTTTTCAGTGTAGCATTTATATGTTCCTCCCCAACAACTGATAGCATATTCCAATCTTGAATTAATCAAAGCGAAATAAAGTGTTCTTAATAAAAAGGCGTTACAGATAGTTTTTAAAAAGTAAAATATTCTTATAGAAGATCGAATTTTAGAATGCAAAGCAAAAACATGTTTACTCCAATTTAGATTTTCGTCTAATACTAACCCAAGATATCGAAAACTGCTGACCTTTTCTATAGTTTCACAATTACACACATTTAAATTACAGTTTGAGCTATGGTAGGCCACATGGTATGGTAAAACCCAACAGTCTGGATAAAAAGTATGTTTGTGTGGAATATAGTCATTCTATCCAACATGGCCTAAAGAAAGAACTACAAAGACAAGGCATTGAATTGACATTTCGTACCACAAACAGAATCAGTATCGTTTCATCCAAGAGCAATGGAATAGGTGACAAAATACAAAAAAAGGGAGGTTATAAGATCAGCTGTCCAGATTGTCCCGGCATGTACATAGGTCAAACGGGCCGGGCTTTTGAAACCCGATACAAAGAACACCGTCCGGACCCAAGAAATGATAAACAAAAATCGACCTTTGCTCAACATCACGTTGATTTTAATCACTCTATGAGTGATATCAATGACGGCCTAGAAATACTACACTTTTGTGAAAAAGGTAGCAAATTAGACACTCTGGAGGAATACGAAATTTATAAGATACACAACGAACAACAGTGTAAAAATTACATCCTCAATGAGAAGTTGCATTTCTAGTCACACTCTATCTTCAATACAATCCGTTCAAGGACAGCTGACCACCGAGCTGATAACATCAGTGATAACAGAAGGAGGGGAGGTGATGTGACGTAATGTTCCAGTCTGCTACCAGTGCCGTGTCCGTCATGTCGATAGCGCTATCGGAAATGTTTTTATTCGTTTTTTCGTATCTGTGTTCGTGTTTGTGTTGTGACAGTTTTTAATTTTATGTTTTGACGAGTTGCAAGCTTTGATAATGTTGCGCTTGCAACAAAACATGTCAGCATAATTTTGTTTGACACATTCTGACTATTGACGGAGGTAAGATAACCTAATTTAAGTCTTGAATATAGTTCAGGGGCCCATGAATTTGGAATAAAATCCACTGTCTATGAGGTTTTAATTTGAATAGCCATTGTTCGAACTCTAATTTAAATAGTCTTATAGCAAATAAACTGGTAGAATATTATAAAGAATTAAACTGGTTGTAAACAAATAACACTATTTACATTATATTATTTATTATGGAGACTGGACGATAAAAGAATCAAAGGTTTATGAATAAACCAAATTAAATCATGTTTTTGGCAATATCACAACTTCCAAACTGGATTGTAAGGTACATTGTAAGGATTGTAACTTGGTAATAAAGGTCAAATAACAAAATACTTGTCTTTAGTGGTAACAAAAAATTAGGCTACAAGTTAAAAAATAATAATTTTGGTAAAGTTATATAATTTAATAAAAATAGGCATAGATTAGGCTACTCTACTTAAACCATTTAATGTCACCATGACTGATCATCCTTGTCATTATGATATAACTCCTTAGCCTATCTGGATGTTGTAAACAAACAAACATATACATATGGCCAGACAAGAAAAATAACAAGGAATCATTTTAATATGATGACAGCCTAATTATTAAAAGACCGGAATCACCTATACTAGTAGCAAACATCACAACTTACTATTAGGCCTAGCACGACTCAGGCAATGAAACAATAACTCAGCCTTCTCTGTATGAGTTAACCAAAAACATCCATGACCAAATAATTTCCTTTGTTTTATAAATTTATTAATTAGTTTGAATTTAATTTGTTTATTAAAAAATAGAAACTTTTTTAGTTTGTCACCGGAATGTAAACAGACAACGTTAATCGTGTCGTCGTAATACACAACAAGCATAGAGTTCTCGTCAGGGGGTAAACAAGTGAATCTTTTCTAAGAGTACGAGAGCTCTAGATAGATTAAGCTCGTTGATCATACCGGGAAATTTCGCCGTAAAGAAAGCTATGCAATTCGTTTTGGCTTGCGCAAGTCATCAATATTTTACTCAGTGATTTAAAAATATTCAGTGAGAAAAAAAAATCATATATAGTGAGAAAAATATCAGTAGCAGCAATTTTAAATTGCATACACTAACATTCTGTTTGCATAATGCAACTTTGGAATTACAACTTATTCTATGGGAGCTTGCTCATTGAATCGTGAGATGTCCTATCAACTATCAACTATCGACTGTAAATTATCGACTTATTCGCCAGTAATCCACTTCTGTTGTCTCGTTGTCTGCGTCTATACCGTGAATCTTGAATTGACATCGAGTATAAATTTGTGATTGTTTACATAAAAAATGTTCGCTATCGTGCATTTCTCTTTATAGACTCTATTCACTCTTTGTTTGCTACACAATGATGTACGATCCGGCTGTGTATCGCGATATGATACATTGTGAATCTACACAAATATCGTATCATATTGTATGATACGTACCGAAACCGAAAAACAAAGCGACAGGCATTGCGTCACGATATCTTGAACGATGTCGTCAGAGTCAAAGCGTCAAACGTATTTATTGTTTTATTTATGGCTTTATATCCCCAGATATACAGTCTATCCAAACAAGTAGGATTTATATTGGACCTTATCAGATAGCAAAAAAACCTTCGGATCGGATTCAGATATCCGATCCGATCCGAAACCGAACCGGCTTTTCGGACATCCGCACACCTCTAATGTATTCACTGTTGTCAGTCATATTGGTCACTGTGAAAACTTGTCACTGTGGTGGTCATAAACATTTAGCTTGTATCTTTCGCTTCCCTATCCTTTTGTTTTGCTGATCATAATCGGGCATCATATACATATTCAACAAACTTCACTTTCTTTCTTTAATTTCTCTAAATTACATTTCGCATGATAATGCAAAACCTCTTATGACTGCTTTAAACCATTTTTCAAATTTATTCACCAATTATCATCTTGTATGTAAGTATAGCTTAAGAATATATATTTTGTATTATATTTATTACACCTTTTTAATTTTAACCACATATCTGGCAAATAAAATTATGATTTATTCACTGATGTTCCTATACATTTCTTAACCTTCATGTTGCAGTCGAGGTTCCCCAGTCTCCAGGTTGAGCTTTACAACAACGAAGGCGAACTCGCTTACAGGCCATTATTGGATGCTGGTCTCATCACCAAAGAATGAATCTCTTAACTTAAAATGTTTCCCATTGTTAAACATTGCAACTTCTTGGTGCCGTAATTAAGTTGAGGAGTGTCATATTTTATTGTTCCTACCTCTTTCTTAGGGGCGGGCTGCAGTACTCATATATATTTAAACTGGTATATTACAAAATAATTACCATTGTTGGTTTGAATTTTGGTACTGACTCCATATGGTACACAGTAATGATGTAAGGAAGCTGATGGTTCTCCATTACCAGTGGTTGGAGTAAACATAACCAGACAAGATGATAAGCTTACCATCTCCCCTCCTCTTATCCCCTCCACACAACTGTCAAAGGCACTTTGCCTTTTATTTCTTATTCATTTCAATCAAGAGGGTATTTTTCAATGTTTTTTTACCCACCACATTTCTATATTTTGTTGTGTGTAGTTTGTTGGATAACTACATATTATTTAGTTTGCTGGAAATATATTTTGTACCAGCCAATTGAACATTGTGTTCTGTACCGCTATAAAATGTATAGTACTGCAGACCCCTATTATTGTTATTTAGCTTTAGTTAGATACCATATTTGTTGTATCTGTTAGTTTAAAATTGTGGTTTTAAGTTTTCATTACATCTGTATCATGTCCATTTTTTCATGCGGTCTCATGTTCGGTTTTTTTTTCATTAAGTTTTCAGGAGAAAGCTATTTATGAAACTTGTGTATGTAGAACTGTTAAATGGTATAGTCTATAATATTTATATCAGATTTGTATTCTCTCTTTGTTGTTTCTTACCTTTTTGATTTAAGAGATGATTTAGCTTGCCTTCTTGATCACATTCAGGTTTACATAACCTAAGCTTATTGACAGTGATGTGAATTTTACATGAACAACAATTACTTCATCTGCATAATATAATAAGGGTATCTACTAAACCCTCTGTGTAAAATTTCCTGACTTTTCCAGTATTCCTAGTTGTTTTAGCATGAAATTCCAAGTTTATAAGTAAATTCAAGGATATTAATTCAGTTTTAAAATAAATTACTTAACTTGCAATTCATTTTACCTCAAGATTAGGAAAATTGTGTTTTAATATTAAAATTGTTTATCAGTAAAAACTCAGTTTAAAATACAGTAGCGTATTTAATTCCAGAAAACTTCAAAAAATTAAAAAATTCCCTCTAAATTGTTAACAAAATTCCATGACTATTCCAGGTTTTTGAGGTAAAGTAGACATCCTGTATAATGTGTCTCCTCAAAGACTTTTTTTGTCTAGACCACAGAAGAAACACAGTATTGTTTGAACTCAGCTGTTGCAGTGAGTACACAACTACATGTAAACTACGTGTTCCTGCTCCAAAACTGGGTTTTTTCCATCTTTCCATTATCACACTAGCTATAAAGAATATAATAATGTATACAAATTACTAAATGCTCATGAAAGCTCTATTATAAATTATTATTGGCAAGCAAGCTCTATTTTCTAAAAACCAACAGACATACAAACCTTAGGACCTTACACATACCTTACATTAAGTAATATTGTAACACCACACAGTAACTCTTTCACAAGCTACTTAAGTAACCTAAAATACAGGTAGCCAAAACGTTATGCGTCACTTGTTATTTTGTAAGGGTTAAAGTAAAATTATACTTTGATGGTAAATTTTATCAAAGTAAATTATTTCTAATTAGGCTATATCAATGTGTAACTCTGCAAAAAAATCAAACTATTGCTGTTAATTAACAAAACTATCTTTATTCTAGGGGTGTGTGAGTACTCGAAACTTCAAGTATTTTAATACTCGAACTCGACTCAAAGTTTTGAAAAATACTCTAAAGTTCGAACGAGTATTTAACGCCGATTTCCGGACAATCGCTATCGATTGCGACCGGCCAAAACGCGTAGTAATGGCCGCAAAAGGCGATTGCATCACGTAAACTCTACTCGGCCGTAAATGACTACGGAAAATATTGGAAAAAGTTGCAACCGGGCCACTTAATATCGGCCATAACCAACGATTTCGTCATCTAATATTGATTATCGGCGATTTATGGACCAGGTGATATCGGCCAGAAACGAATGTCAAACCGCGTTTTGTTTGTAAATAAGTAATCCAGTTTGGTTGTACTGGTAAAAACTTTGTATTGCTACTCATGTATTAGTCAGAAACCATGTTTAGATTATCAAATCTAGGGTGGAATTAAAATCCCATTACT
The DNA here is from genome assembly GCA_963675035.1 of Allygus modestus. NCBI lineage: Eukaryota > Metazoa > Arthropoda > Insecta > Hemiptera > Cicadellidae > Allygus > Allygus modestus. Next base: position 239,365,970 of record OY776112.1, read on the forward strand.
CTATATTAAACTACCAACTGATGGCAAATACTCGCTCGAAAATACTCGAAACTCGAAAATAATAGGCAGTACTCAACTCGATTAAAAAATCCCTACTCGCACACCCCTACTTTATTCATAACACCCTCATTTTATTTTATTCATTCAACAACCACTTCATTCGACAATTGTAAAGTGTCAGACACTTTAAGAAATTAAGAATCAGTTTCTTAATTGGACGTTTCTTAACGTCAGTTAACACATTTAGTATCTTGAAAAATACGCCACACGCACACACACACACACACACACACACACACACACACACACACACACACACAGATGGAGTAAAGTGCAGTATTGAGAATATTTTTATTAGTTCATTTATTATTTTAGTTCATATTAATTCCAATTTTTTCTCTGTGTTTGGATTTTGTTGAATTTACTTATGTTTCTTTGTTGTTTCCTCATAGTAGGATTGTCCTAGTGGATAGGTTTAAGATTAAAATAGTTAAGTTGCTATGAAGCAACTCACTGATGTAAAACTTTTGTATTTTTGTTATTTGTACAAACTATGTACACATGTTTGTATTTGTGATTAAAAGTTTGTAAGAAAAGATGTTTTGTGATATGTTTTATACTTTCAGAAATATATATTTTAAAAACGAATGTGTTTTCATTAAAACCCTGATGATGTTGCTCAGTTAAAAAATTTGAACTGCTAATGAAAAGTGGGTCCTGAAAAATGGTTATTATATGTCAGGCTATATAACTAATAGTGCAAGTAGTATACCAAAACATCGTGCACTTTCTTGCCCATAGTACTTTAAAATATCCCCGTCGCAGCAAACCTGCGTACTCAGCGAATTTACAATGCATAATATATGTCTTAATACCACATAAAGCCGCATACCAAGTTTCATAAACATATATTTACAAATAAGCGATATACAATTTGAATTATTCTCTATAAGAATGACATTGGGGATGAGTATGCAGGTTTGCTGCATCAAGGAACCAAAAATATGGGTTTTCAAGTAAATATCAATATTACTCAACTAGGTGAAGCCACATACCAAGTTTCATCAATATACATTCATAAATAAGCGATATATACCATTTTGATTATTCTCCATAAGAATAACATGGGGGATGAGTACGCAGGTTTGCTGCAACAAGGAACACAAAAAATGGGTTTTTATGCAAATATACCCAACTAGGCCAACACAAAAACCAAGACGTTGGTTTGTAGAACTCAACTAGGTGAAGCCACATACCAAGTTTTATTAATCTATGTTCGTAATTAAGGGGGACATTACATTTTACTTATACTCCACAAGAATAACAAGGGGGGCTGAGGACACAGGTTTGCTGCTATGGGAATTATCATTAAAAATTGATTTCCTTGTGCAGATAACAATAGACCACAACCATATGAAGTAACCAAGTTTTGTTAGTATACGTTCAGAAATAAGCCAAATATATTTTTTTCTTATTCTCTATAAGAATAGCATTGGACAACGTACTGTGTTTAGCACAAATATCTCTATAACCAATTGACGTGGAGAAATCATCAAAACTCCAAATTGTGTGTTTTTTCAAGTGAATCCAATGGTGAAAACTAAAATTTGACTTTTTAAAATATTACATGTAAAAACTTCAAAAAACCCATATTTGGGGTACAAAACCCCCTTAAATACCACTTCGGATGGGTCGATCTGTCTGGTTTTCTAATTTAGAGTCATAAATGTTGCTTTACACATTTGTACCAAATTTTATCAAAATCGGACCTTTTTTCGAGAGTTATTGCACCCACGGATGCATATATATATATATATATATATAATTTAGATATATATATATACAGTTTCGAACGAATGGTGTTTTTGGGATCTGGGGGCCTCATAACAAAAAGATGTCTTGATCCCGGGCCTAGGTCTTACCATGCCGACTACGGTAATAGCTTCTTCCCTATAGGGGAAATTCGCTAAAAGGCTGTAAACCAGGACCGAGGTAAAAAATCTTTTACCGTAGGTACCGATCTGAAATTTTTGGTACAGCAGACCCCTCTACCTTACACACAATTTTATGCCATAAGAGAAATAATGAGGACATTAAACAAAGGTTATTAGGACTAAAGCGTTATTTTGTTCAATTCTGGCTCAGTATATCTCTTAAGTGTTAGATCTGAATACATGAAGCAATAATTTGTGTGTGTAGTATTGAGAAGAAAATGGTTTTATCCAAGTTAACAGATAAACGATAACTAATTACCCGGTATCCAGAAGGGACGGAATTTGATGCAGATTGTAAAATATATATAGGTTATGAGGTTTTCATGTTATTATATAAGCATTTACTCCAATGTAACATAGCAGTCAGAATAGGTAAACGAATACACTACTGAATACCCCCGACGCAGCAAACCTGCATACTCAGCGAATTTCCAATGAATATATAAAATAACACATTTAAACACTTAACAGGATTCATAAGAAATATATTCACAAACAAGCGATATTTAAAATATTAATTATTCTCCATAAGAATAACATTGGGGATGAGTACGCAGGTTTGCTGCAACAAGGAACACAAAATAATGGGTTTTATGCAAATATCAATAGAACTCATCTTAGTGAAGTCACATACCAAGTTTCATCCATATAAATTCATAAATAAGCGATATATAAAATTTTAATTATTTTCTATAAGAATAACATGGGGACCAAGTACCTAGGTTTGCTGCTACGGGAACCATAGGCGAAAAATTGTCTTTTCGTGCAAACAACATAAACCATAACCAGATGAAGCCATAAACCAAATTTCGTCAGTTTATGTTCATAAATAAGCGAGATATACAATTTTTCTTTTTCTCCATAAGAATAACATTAGACAACGTACTGTATTTAGCGCTTTCAATACCTCAGTAACCAATTGACGTAGAGCAATGATCTAAATACCAAATTGTTTTTTTTATGCTGAATTTAATGGTAAAAATTAAAATTTGATTTAAATAAAAATTACATGTGAAAACCCCAAAAAAAACATTATTGGGGTACAAAAGCCCCCTTCGGATGGTGCGATTCGTCTGGTTTTCAAACTCGTTCAAATAAATGGTGCCAAATTTCATTAAGATCGGACCCTTTTTACGAGAGTTATCGTGCTTACGGACACACATATATATATATACATACATACATATATAAAAATTTGAACAAATGGTGTTTTTGGCATCTTGGGACCTCAAAATGAAAAGTTATCATGGTCTTGGGCTCGAGTCTTACCATGAGACCTACGGTAATAGCTTCTTCCCTATAGGGGAAATTCGCTAAACAATAAAAGGTTCATCGTAGTTGCTGCTCATCGGATGCTTCGATGGCTCAGTCGGCTGAATGCCCAGCTGATAATATAGCGGCCCGAGTTCAAACCTGTAATACACCCTTTTAAAGAATAATAATTAAACATTGGGGGCTTTGATATTCAAACATCATGTATTGCAATGTAATAAAGATAGAGACATAAAGACAGATGATCAAAACTTTGGTGAATAACAGTGAGTGTTATAGACTTGTGGGAGATTTCAAAATGTTATTAATGAATAAAATTAAATGGCGGCTATGAATTTCTCTTAAATCTCAGGGGGTGGTAGTTCCTGCTGGCTCAAAGGTTATCGAACGTTGGATAAAATAGAACACATGAAAATTAATGCCAATTATTTAAGATTTTGTATTAAATAAAACTCTACCAATATGGATCTCTGGATTAAATTAATTTATGTAAAAGTCCACTTAATTGTTGGTCTATAAATCTAGGCCAGATACAAACTTGTTCTTTGGAAGTTACTTGTTTAGTATTTCATAGGACAACTTATTTCATTTAAAAAATCGCCAGTTGAGAACCTACTCTGCTCGGTAATACGTACAAACGAATGTGTTACACACATTCCACTGCAGCTGCTAGTTGTAGGCTCATGGGTAGGGTTGTTAGTCCTTTTTGCTCTCGGCTTATGGAGCCATGTTATCTAATTTCTCTATTTAATTTATTCTCAAACTAGAACATTTCTCTCGGCCCCTGTGCCATTTAATTCAAAGTAATTAGTTGTATTCCCTTTGAAGTAAAGTTTAACATTTATTTATGAATTGTTCATGCCGTCTGTCGCTCTCGTTCGCCGCGCCGTGCCATATCGTTGTGATTCGGACAATCGTCTCCGCCTTTCTCGTCGTGAACTCCAGTGCCTTGGATAGTAAGTTATCTAGTGTCAAGTGTCTTGTGGATACCCGCTGCAGCCAGTGAGTCCCTGCCCCCAAAAGTGTGCACACTACTCCCCCATCATCGACATCACAACACTGCTAAATTGGCCACCCTCCACCAGAGACGCCCACGGCCGATGGACACATCGGGACACATCCTTGGTTGCTGAACTTACGAGTTTAGTTGCCCACAACCCCTTCCCAATACAACAGGATATTTGGTGAGTCCGTTTATTTAACTCAATTGTGTGATTATTCTCAGTGTGGCATTAGATTTTTCCCAGTCACCAAAATACTCCAGGCAGTGCTAATTATCTAATCCAGTCTCAAATTATACAGTCCACTAAAAAAAACTCTCTCTGAGCTTAAAAACGCCACATTACTCTTGACTTAATATTATACAAAATTTGCTTCCGTTGAAGATGTTTTAAATTGTGATATTAATAAATTTGATCTTGATGAATTTTTCTGAACAAAATAGTCCAATGAATTTAAGAGGGTTCCACCCGTCGGCTTAGTGCCGTGAAAACGTGTTCCTACATTACAAGTTCTCACGGCGTTATTTGATCGTATATTGAGTTGAAATAAACTATAACATGGTCACAAAAACTCACAGTATGGAATGGCTGAACTAAAACTTCGAAATGTATTCGTTATGTATGTGCAAAATCACTTTAAAATAACCCTATATTATGGTTTTCCCCTTGCAATTTTTATATCTAAATAATAGTTAAAACTGAATTTGTCCTCAGCCATTACAAGCTCTGATATGTTAAGAGCACATAAAGCACAAGATTGTTGAAACATATTTCGTTTTCGAATTTTGTGAGTATATATTACAAAGGCATGTTCAGGAACATCAGGCGGCAGTACGGTGGCGCCCCTGGGAGTCACTCGCTGTACCGCGTAGTGCCGGCCGGTGCTGCCAACCTAACCTGACACAACAAAAAACCGCACCTTCTAGCATGGCAATATACAGGGTGTTCAAAAAAGGTGGGGACATAATTTACGTAGTGATTCCTTGGGTCAAAATAAGCAACAAAGTTTATATAAACATATGTCCTATCTCCTTTCGTTTAGCGTCTGTCTGCCTGTATGTGTTTTTTACAAAAAAAGTCATAACTCCTTAACGGTTTGAGCTACAGCGTTGAGATTTTGCACAAATGTTTATCTTATTAGCCGATTTCTTTTTGCAAAATGTGAATACAAAATCCTTAACCATTTCAAAATGGCAGCTATTTTAAATATTTGACGCCAAATTTCTCGAAAACCGTTAATTTTACCAAAAAATTGCAAGATACATAAAATTGAGTAAGTTTTATGTAGATTTCAACGATATCTTATTAAGCTTAGTTTGGACAAAGACAAAGAGTAATGGAGAAATTATTTTATTAATTATATTTGTTATAGCTTTAACATTGTTTAAATGGAGAAAACTGTAGGTATAGCAAGAAAGAAATTAATTTCTCAGTTATTCTTTGTCCAACCTAAGCTTAATAAGATATCATTGAAATCTCCATAAAATTTACTAAATTTTATGTATCTTGCAATTTTTTGGTAAAATTAACGCTTTTCATTAAATTTGGCGTCAAATATTTAAAATAGCCGCCATTTTGAAACGGTTAAAGAACAAGCACACGAGGTAAGGTTGTCCCACAAAAAACTTATTATTATTTAATAACTATGTGTATTATAGCTGTTTATACATAGTTTATCTCGAATCAAGTACAATTGTAGTAAACATTGTTAGGAGAAAAGTGCAACTAAATACTCACTATTCTAATTTATTATAACAGGATACTGCATTAGACCTAGCGCAAAGACCATCAGCAATGTATCATAAGCCCAATGAGTACGGGTTTTACAATCAGTGAAAAGTCCCACCCAGTCAAGTGTGTACCTAGTCTTTGTAATGAACGGTGTTCACCAGCGTTAACCGATTCTCAACTCCCACGGTCGGTGGTAAGCCCCTCCCCCAACACTGGCTTTTCCAAGAAGAGACGCCCGTCTCTTGCCTTGTCGCGGGACGCGGAACGCCGACGCGTTTTGATTCAATGAATTGTATGTCAAGTAACATTATTATATCCTAATAAGTTAATGGTAACCAAAAACAAACATTTTACGTCTCCGTTGCTGCAGAAAACCTAGGTACGCCGTCAACACCATTACTCCGTCAACACCATTAATATTTTATCTCTCGTTTGCTGCAGCAAACCTAGGTACCCCTCATAGCCGCATGTGATTTATATGGGGAAATCCGCATCCACATCCGCATTAATTTCTAGATCTGTACTTGAAACCAATTAATTATTAAAATTATTGTTATTCATATTATAAAGCTGTAAACGATACTTACTCTACGTTGTTATAAATACAGTATTATTAGCGAAATTCCCCTATAGGGAAATATACCCCCCTCGCAGCAAACCTGCACACTCAGCGAATTTCCAATGCATATATATGTAACTCACTACCACATAGAGCTATTTACCAAGTTTCACAAAAATACATCCATAAATAAGTGTATATAGCATTCTATTTATTCTCCATAAGAATAACACTAGGGTTGGGGGACGCAGGTTTGCTGCAACGAGGAAGATAAGTAATGTGTTTTATCACACTGTGTGTTTTATTTACACTGACCGGGTGTGTGTTATCAGCCAAAATCGATAATGTTATCGGCAATTTTACAGCAATTACTAGCCAAAAACTACGACCGCAAAGTTTGTTATCGGCCGAAAATTGAGTACCAACCGTATTTAATGCCGGAAATGTACTTAATCGCTCAAAAACGGCAATCGGACCGCATTTTGTCGGTAAAAAATAAAGCCGGGTCATATTTTATATACAAAAGCGAAGTCCGAAACGCATTTTTCGGGCAAAATCAGAGATTTGGCCGTATTTTATCGGTAAAAACATAAATTTTGCCACAACTTGGTGGTCAAAAACACCAAAATGACTGAACTTTTTAAGTGTAATGGACTGGACCACGTTTTATTATCATGGTAAGCGAGCCGCATATTATCCACGGAAATAGCAATATAGCCTTGTTTTAGCGCCCGAAAAAGACAATTGACCGACAAACCCCTTTTGCGATTTGTAGGGCAAAAACATTGACCTCAACAAATTTAAGGGCTGCATTTTATCGGCCGAAAGAGTCTGCGTTTTATAGAAAAAAAATAATTTTATAAACAAAATAGGCAATTTCACTTCATTCTATTTGCCGAAAACTATCGTTTTCCTAGCATTTTAAAGTCCGAATTCGACGGCAGCAACTTGTTTATAGACCGAAAATGACGACCAAGCTTCAATATATACCAAAAATCACAATCTAACCGTGATTTATCATAAAAATTGGCAATCGGACCACATTTCCCCAACGAAAAATAAAGCTGGATCCCATTTTATAGGCCCGAACGACAACCGGAACGTATTTTTTACGAATACAGTCGGCGATTCGACCCCGATCTATCGCCAAAGAACGCCTATTTTTCCGCATCGGATAGATCAAAAACAGGAATTTAGTTGCATTTAATGGCCCGAAATGACGATCGGCAACGTTTCTTATTGTCTGAAAATGACAACCAAAACTTTTCTTATTGACTGGGAACGACAGCGAGGTAGAACCCATGTCGGGAAAGACCATGCTCGCGCCCATAGTCGGGATAGACCAAAATTCAGTCCGGCCGGGCTCAAGGTCACATCTCAAAATGTAGGACTCGGTCGCAGCGCTCAGTACAGCGTCTTATGGGTTATTGGCGACACGTCCTCAGTTAAATGAGGTTTACGGCGCAAGGGATTTTTTTATAGTAAAATGATTTTTGGAATCGTATTACTGAATAAATTCTTTATCTTTTGGTATTAAATTCAAATGTATTTAACCTCTAATTATGACGTAAAATCACGTGTAAGTTTCAATATAAGTATACAAATCTCGATGTTCACGTACTCAACCTGGATTTTTATCAAAATTAATTAATTTGTGACTCAATGACTCCCATATTTTATTTACTCGATACATGAGTCAACTCTTTTCGTGAAAATAACTATATAATAACAGTTGTACGGCTTTTAAAGAGGCTTAGTTTTGAATTTTGACACAACAAATTTGATTCCATACTATCGCATTTATAGTTTTGGTAGAAAAGTTTATTCAAAACTAAGTATCTTTCGTATTCGAGTTCCTTGTCATGTTCCTCAACTTTGAACACCAATATGATTTTTATAGGATTAGTTATTATAGTATTGGCTGATATAGAGGCTTAGTTCTGAGTTTCAACGTAAAACCATAGTTCATTCATAATTTTGATTAAATATTTAGCTACACATATTTACTTACGACTTTGTATTTCAGTTCCCCGATCTATTCCTTATTTATTCACACAAAATCAAATTATAGGTCTATTTGAATAGTTGTTAGGGAGGTATAACTTAAGTTTCTGTAAACAGATGTTGATTCTCTTCTATTTCAATGTTCACGATTAAAATCATAAAATGTAACCATAAAATTAAGGATTATAAACCTGAAAACATGTAACATTTAAATAAAATCTAATTTAACGATGTAATAAATAACTACTAGAACTAGAAGGAAAAATGTTTAAGTGATAAAAATTTTAAAGGGAGAAGGGTTTAAATAAAAGGCAAAGTTATGTTTAAATAAAATCCAATACATATAGAGGTAATGAATCCTGTATTTTAACTTAGAAAATGGACAAATAAAGTATTTGGTGAGGCATTTTTGCTTCACGACGACATTATAACAAAACAAATATGTTTATTCTTGCATAACATTTTACTATGTACAACAAATAAGTCTCATATTATTTTTCATTTAATTTAATTACATATTTATTTATAATATTTTAATATTTAATTTTTAATTATGAGTCAGATTACATCTCGATAAATGTTTTTTTTTCATAATTGAAAGCTGTGTTAAGTAAAAATAACCTCAATATAATATGGAGTCAAATATATATTTATATATTTACTTTTTATAAAAATCTAAGTAAAATGAGGAGCGATTACTCTGATGTGGTAGTACGGCGTGGGGCCGTGGTCCTCGACGACGACGCGACGGCGACGCGCGTAGAACAACATAGCCGTGATTTATATCGCATTATTGAAGAAACTAGAAGCTCTATCGAACATTTTTTCGAATAAATTTTGAAGATCAACTAATTAGCTACAACTTTCTCGCTGGAAGTTTGGTTTTACCTAAGGAATAACAAACTTTCTCGCTTACTGACTTTTTTATGTTATGTTCTTACAACCTTCTAATATTGTAATTATTACAAATTACACATAATTTTAAACTAAAATATATTGATACTGTTAGATGCGGACATTCATGCAGAAAAGGAATATATAAGTTTCATTGTAGTTGTATTATTATTAAGAGGTACAGGAGCGTGTAAACGACAACGCGATCACTGCTCGGGATTACTCAGATTTGCCGTGTCCTACACTTTGGGTCTAGCCTGACAATGCGCGGACCATTTTCTGTCCATTTGACGAGCTCTCCATGGTTTCTACCTCCCTGGGGAACGACAACCGAGCCGCATGAACGAGAATGGCTAAAAAAAGACGTTTAACTAAATTAACGAATTTTCGCCGAAATTCCCGTAAAACTTTCCGATTTTCCAGGAATTTCCGGTCTGTGAACTCTCTGTAGTGGTATTACAGGCATATGAATCTGACTGACAACGCATCAATCAGACGACAAGTTGAGATGACGCTGCCGGCCTGCCGGGCAGACGTAGCACTGGCGCTGGTGCGCGCGCAACTCCAACCTTTTGCCTTGGGGGGGGGAAATTTCCCCCATTTCCCCCCCGTGGATCCGCGCCTGCAGTCAGCCTTTGGTAAAGTTTGACAATAACACCCTCGGGTCACTAGACACTACAAGCACTACAGCTGTGCTGGTGACGGGACAGGCGCAGGGTGTGTGACCTTGTCTGAGTCATCATCGCTCTCTGCACTTCCACGTGTGTTCCGCGTGCACTTACCTTATAATGCAAAGCGTAGCGCACTCATTGATAAGTGTTGTAAATATTGTAAATAATTTTACTGTAATTGTCAACATTTAAAACAACTTTGAATACATTTTTTGAAAATGGATTATCAGTACGAGTCGTGAAAGAAAATCTAATGAGCCGCGAATAACCTATTGCCAAAAAAAAATTCACTTATTGATAGTAGGGTAATGATTTGATCTTTTAGTTCAACTTGACGGCATTTTTTACGAAATGTACTTTGGGTGGTTTAGTATTTTGATTTATTAAACTTGTATTTGTATATCTAAGTTGAGTATTATTGGCCAATTTTTAAGTATTACTGCGTGTATGTGGATTTGGATTTGTATGTTTGTAAATTAATACGAATAAATTACAAACAAATTATTATTTAATTGATTTTAAGCTATAGATTTCCCTTTTATAAATTATTTTATGATGCACAACTGTAATTTCGTTTGTAATGCACTCAGCGTTTTTATTTTACGCGTAGTATTGAATCTGCCGAAGCCAATTAATTTATAATTAAAAATAAAAATAAATAGTAAGCGCATTAATTTTCAGTATTTAATAAAGTTATGGAAATACGTCTTGAATGAATTAGTAGTTATTAATACACTTTTGATAAAAAGCTTGTTGTGTTGATTTTCTATCACAGCCTGGTTTTGTGAAAAATTAAACTTTTGAGATCTCCAACAATAAAGTGTACAATAGCAATCAATGTATATTTTGCCCAATTTCAAAATTATTATAATTAACAAGGTTTTACGCAGTTAGATACACGTACTGAACATCTCTAGGCTTAGCAGCTGGTAGTACGACGACGCGACGGTGGGAGATAATAGAGTCTCAGATTCTGACAGAAGAGGCAGTTCTAGTTTTCCCTCGCAAGCGGTTGGCAACGCCAGCGTAACTAGCGCGCCTGACGGCCACGCTTACAACCACTTGAGCTCAAACTGGCACGAGACCATCCAATACGCCATCTTGAATTGGCTTCCGGCTGCCGGTTAGAACCCACTTAAGTTCTTTTAATTTCTTAGTTGTAGGCCAAATATATAGGTCTTGGGGATCTCTTACCAACTGGATACTAGATATTTTTTACTCAATAATAAAATTTAGTTTGATGCGGCAAAAAACTGATAAATAATTTACTGAGCTCTAGTGGCCTATTATTCTTATTCTTAAGTTGTTAGTACCTAATATACTGATTAATTGGGAGGGGAAAGAAAACAATGAGCAATGCTCTTAATGGTTTGCTTTCACTGCCATGGTTGGATTCAGAAGAAGTCTCTTGGTGAAGGATCTTCAACAATGCTGATCACAGATGTCCTTAAAGTGTTTTACTGTTACACTGCCACTTTGGTTTTTGGAATACAATTTTAATAGAGATCAATTTTGAAAATTATTAGGTATAAAATTATTTATCTGAGACAATCTTTTACATTAATCATTATATCTAATTAGGGCCTATTTGATTAAATGACTAAAATTAATTAATAAACTATGTTTGAGGTGGTGATTACATTGACAAACTGAATTACTGTAATTGAAAGGATGGTAGATCAGAAGGGTGATGAGTAATGGTGACATATTATATTAAATAATTCTTTGAGGCAGCGTAAGTATTCAGGTAGCCTATTTGGTTGATTAATAACACAACTTAACACGTTCGCTGCGAATGACGCGCTTGTGCGTCATCTGCCCGCCCGCCGCTGCAATGAGTGGGGCGAATGACGCACAAGCGCGTTCCGCACCAATTCTTTTCGCGCCACTATTTCCCGCCGTTTTTACATTTTTTTGCGCTAAATGTTGATTTGACAACCGTAGTACTTTGATTTTCATTAGTTTAGCGCTTATTTGACATAGTCAGTTTCCCGTTTCGTCTTTCTGTCAGTGTCTCACGTGCTCGTAAAGATGAGTGATGTTTCGGATCCTGATGACCCCTTACCGGGCTCTATTTACAAATGTGATGGATGTCCCGAGGAACCCGCCTTAGGTCTCAAAATCAAAATCAAAATTCTTTATTGTCACATAAACGTTTTACAACAGCAAAGCTATTTTAACAGGTAACATTGTCAATATCTTAATATACCTTAATATACATAACCTAAAACTTGTATAAACAATCCAAAAAACAGACTGCAAAGTATAAAAGGGAAAGTGAGAAGGGAAAGTGAGAAAAAAGGGGATTGCACAGATACAGACCTTAATTTTAAAAAATAATTAGATTGAAACCTAGAATTTGAGTTCCGGACTTCAATTTAAAAACTATCATTTAAATATTCATTCACAGAATAATAACATCTATTCAGCAAAAAAAATTTCAACTTAGAATTGAAACCAACTGTGTCAAAATCAGATTTTAGGGCTGAGGGAAGTTTGTTGTAAAGCCTTTTACACATATAACCATGGGTTTTTTCAAACAAAGTTAAATGATGTATTTGATACTGCAAGTCATTTTTGTTTCTGGTGTTATAATTATGCTCATACTGTTTGGATAAGACAGACGAGAAATTAACTTTAAGAAGAATCAAGGATCTATAAATATACAAACTAGGCAGCCAACAAACCTAATTGTTTAAAGATGGGCTTGCAAGATGTCCTAATATTTGAAAAAGTCATGATCCTAATAATTTTTTTCTGAATTTTATATATTGTCATAATTTCTGTAGATGTTCCCCATAGTTCAACTCCATATTGCAAAATAGAATAGAAATAAGAATAATAAACAACCAGTCTTGTATCCTGGTCAATTAATCTCCTTAAAACCAACATTTGAAAACATGCACTATTTAATTTTTTACTGATCATGGTTAAATGTTTCTTCCAGTTTAAGTTAGAATCTAGTAAAAATCCCAAAAAACTAGTATGAACACTAGGTGGCATTTTGTTTCCATCCAAATCCAAAAGTGCAACATCTGAAACACTGCTTTGCGCGGATTTAAAGAGCACCACATCCGTTTTACTACTATTGAGTTTAAGGCCATTTGCATGAAACCAGTTGGAGAGATCAGTTAAAACTTTTAAAGTGTTTAATTGAAGCTGTAAATAATTAGTGCCAGTAACTAGGGCTGTAGTGTCATCTGCATATAAAATATTGTTTGAGTTAACGCAACAATCAAGATCATTTATATAGATCAAAAACAAAATCGGGCCTAATATAGATCCTTGAGGAACCCCAACACTTATATCACGCCATTCTGAGAAGGTTTTGTTTAAATTTCTTTTAATTATAACTCTTTGTCTGCGATTCTCTAAATATGATTCTACCCAAATCATTGCCCTTTGTGAAAAATTATACTTAAATTGTAATTTTGCCAATAAAATATTGTGAACTACACAGTCAAAGGCCTTGGACAAATCACAGAACAAACCAGTTATCCTCTGCGATTCGTCCAAGGCCTGAGCGACTGATTCAACAAGCTTAGAAGCAGCCATTGTAGTGTTTCGATTCGGCCTGAACCCATATTGTACCGAAGAAAAAATATTATGAGATTCAAAAAAGGACATAATTTGATTGGCGACAACCTTTTCAAAAATCTTTGATATAACCGGCAAAACAGACACTGGGCGGTAGTTACCCACATCTTGTGCATCTCCCCTTTTAAATACAGGCGTTACTTGAGCATATTTGAGCTGACTTGGAAAGTAACCACAAGACAGAGACTGATTAATTATTAAACAGAGAGGCTTAGCTACCACATCGATAACTTGTTTTAAAATTGTACATGGTATATCATCCCATCCCGCAGAATTTTTGTTCTTAAAACCTCTTACAATATCTTTAATATCTATGATCTTAACTGATCTAAATTCGAAAGAGGGTAAAACGTGTGGACAGGCTTTCAAGTATTTCACGGCATCATCAAGATTGGAGTGTACATTATGGTCCCTCGAAACATTGGTAAACTTATAATTAATATAATCACAAACCTCATGGGCAGACTTTATGATCACATTGTTTTTAATCAGGTCTGGAAAATCCTTAACTGTAGCTCTAATACCAAGTTCCCTCTTAACTATGTTCCAAGCTGCTTTGGATTTATCATCTGCTGATTTGATGAATTTGCAATTGCTAGACGCTCTTGCTGCAAAACAAACTGATTTAAAAACCTTTTTATATTGTTTAACATATTCAATAAATCTGATATTAGTTGATTTTTTTACCCATACATGAAGTTCTCTCTTTCTTTTACTGGAAATTTTGATGCCTTGAGTTATCCAGGTTTGGTTGGTATTATTTATAATTTTGTTTGTTTTAAATTGTAAAGGAAAGCTCTGATTGAAACATAGTAAAAAGGTGTTGTAAAACATATCAAAATTATACTGTACAGATGCTGAATTATCAAAACACCACTGGCTGCCTGTTAAAACTTCTCTAAATGCACTGCAATTTTTTTCAGCAAAACATCGCCTCATGGTTCCACTTTTACATTTCCCTCTATTAAATGATGGTTTATTTACATCACTACTTGAATTTAAACAACAAAATAGAGACCTATGGTCAGATATCCCTAGCTCAACATTCAAACAACTATCTGAATTTACTGAAGTTAAACTATTTAATAAAATATTGTCAATACATGTACTGCTCGTGGCTGTTATTCTAGTCGGACTATTAAAATTCTCAATAAAACCATAACATGTAATTAGATTCAAGAAGGCTTCTCTCACTTTGGGAAATTTTGTTGTCTCACAGATATCAATATTAAAGTCAGCAGCAATGTAGATTCTTTTTTCCTAATATCTTTTTGCAATAATTTTAAAAAGTTGTCCAACTTAAAATTCATTGTCTTTGTTATGGTCTGGAATTCTATAAAGTGAGACAATTATAATGTCATAATTTATAATCTCAACGCAAGAAACCTCAAACAAGAAAACCTCATTAAAAATTAATACGTCTGACCTTTGAATGAAGCTTAGGCTAGAGTGTAATAAAATGCAAGAGCCTCCTTTTATATTTTGTTCTCTACAATAAACTGCTGCTAAATTAAAATTTTGAAGCGTGTCCAATACAAAACACTGGTTTTCTCCTAACCAATGCTCATTTAAGCATAGTATCTTAATGTTATATGAATCGAGGAGGACCTGTAATATTAGACTGAAAATACACTTTTACCCTCAAAAAATTGCTACAAGAGGTTGTTATATGTTAATTTGTAGTATTAAGTGTGCTGATCGACATACTAAAAGTTTACCAAAGTTTGACCATCGGAAGTGCCTGATTTCCAATATGGCGTCCAATATGGCGTCAAATTACTAATTTCGTTAATGTTCCTCCTAGAAAGATGATATTGGTGGCTACTTATATTATTTTACACATCCAAAACTCAAATAATAAATTAAAAGTACAAAACATTTTATATTTATACAAAATATTAGTCAATATTACAATATTCACAATATTTACAAATATTCATTGTAACAATCTCCTTCTCCAACAGATTCATTAAAATAATTCTCACAATTTTCTGTTTGGCATGGTCCACAGGCAGATGTACATGGTAGACTATATCTAGGACAACGACACCGCTTTGTTCGGCAGGCGGTTGTGCAGTTGCAGTGGAGGACGTGAAGAAGACTTTCTGGTGCAACAGGTTTATTGGTCAAGACTGGTACATATTGATTGTCCACTAGCTTCCAACCCCATTCAACCACATTCATACCAGTGTCCCTTCCAGCCCAAATCATAATTTGATAATACACTCGAAAGCAATGGTATTTTGACGAGGACTCTGTAGGAGGAAGACGCTCTGGACTGACAAACGAAGTGGCAGATACTAGCTTCTTACTCAAGAGTTTGCAGCGCAAGGAAGTAAGGGAGTCAGAGCTTCTACCTCCAAATAAAACTGCCATTGCTTTGCCTCCAAGTCTCTCTACATTTTCCTTATCTTGATTTGGTGTCAGAAAAGCATCAGCAAATTCCTTAATTGTGTTCTCTCCACCAACGAGTTTCTGAAATGCAGACTTCTTTCCTACCCCAAACAAGCATGAAGTTAAATCGCATCCGGTGAAGGCATGGATGAACAGCAGTTGCGAACACAAATAATTACCCAGTACTCGTTTTATCTCACTGATATTATACACTTTTTGACGTGTGAGCTTGTCCGAGCGGAAGTACAGTCCTTTGTTATTTGGCTGTGCATGAAATAGAAGAAGGATGAGTAAATCCGTATCCTCCCTGATCAATGTTGTTGGTTGGTGTTCTGATGATTTAACAGTTGCTAAAGCGATATCGATGTCTGCATTCCCCAATGCATTGATCACAACACAACCCTTTTTCCGAAGTTCATCGCTAACAAGATGGATCAATGCCTGTTTGTTGCACACCGGAGAGAGAATATCTTCTTTTCTGCCCACAAACTCTGCTGTAGCACATAAACTTATGGTCGAATGAGTGGTTTGCCCACGTCGTTGGTGTGTGTTATGGAACAGTGTTATGGTGTGTGTTATGTTGTTGGACTTTATGGAAGGTCCTGATTCGTAGCCGTCAAAAACGATTGTCGCCTTTCCATATTTCTTCACAGTAAATTCTGCATATGAGTATGCAATAGCTCCATAACTGTCATTCTTTTTCCAAGGCAGGCGATGAAGAAGAGAACCACCGTCTAATATATAATTTTCGGTTGGCTGGTACAAATCCGTAACTGTATTTGTAGATTGCTTGATACACAAATTTTCAATTGCATGAGCTAATTGGGCTTTGTCACTCCTAAGTAAAATGTCTTTAGTTTCAAATAGTGATGCAGGAAATGGGCTAAGCTCATAGCCCATTATATATGCTAAAGAAATATCTCCAGTTTTTGGCATGATCAAAAATCTTTGGTAAAGGAGAGCAGGGTCAATGCTTCGGTCTTTTGAAACTGTAATAGTAGATGCATCAGCAAAGGTCTTTGCTCTGTATTTTCGTTGAAATGATATATTGAATATTTCCTTCCCTACCATATTTCGTAACATATTTTCTCCTACACGCTCAAAATCATGTACATTGACATCATTTTTGGCCAATACACCAGTTACAATATTTCTCAAAGATGGTTCAGATGAAAATGGTGAACAAGTTTCAAGTTTTTCTTTGATCTTCTTTAAGTCACTGTGGTCTCGTTTGACTCTCGACATTGTTGATTCTCGATGTTGGAAACTTGTTGTGTAAGTAAGGTCACAGAAGTCCTGCATGGCATCATTGTACTGAGACGTAATTGGTGTTGATAAGGTCCACAAAGCACGCATTTCTTCAGTCATTCCACTTCCATTAGTCAATCCACCACTGCTCTTTAAAGATCTCATCAATGTCTGTTCAATTACTAAGTCGGAACTAAGGCCTGCCCAGAACTGGTTGGTGCGGCGAATCACATGTAATCCCACAGAAAATGCGGCGTACACTTCTGGATGGGTTTCTTGCAGCCTACTCATATCTTGAAGGTAGAAAATGAAATCCAATGTAGACAAGATACACGATTTATCTCCAGAGTACATATCTATCATAGGCAAAAACACGACTGAGGATTGTCCAGGATGCTTTAAATCTTTATGAATGATGTGCATCATTCCTTGCCATCCAGGGATTTCTTGCTTAAAGTTAAGTGATATCTCCCAAAATACATCTACTTTACTGACACAGTTTCCAAGTGGTGCTAGATTTTCAAAGACAATCTTCTCACACACATAATTCGCATAGGTGAATTCTAAGATTGGTATTTTACTCTTAATTGTAAAGTCCTCATTAGTAACATTTCTCCTCGGAATTACTCGATCTATCTTTTGACCTGGCGTAAGAGCAGCTATGATTCCCATCCCATGGAAGGTTCTCTTAAGTCAATAATAAGAATATTATGGTCTACATTGTCCGCAGCGAAGAGAACTGTCGTGTTTGGCTTTTCAACATTAGATATTAAAAGATCTGGAGTAACTGAATCAGCGGCATTCTTTTTAAAACGCAAAACTTCTTTATAAGAAGAGCTAAATCCCATGGCATTTAATGTATCCACAAGGAATTGTGATCGATATAGATGATGTACCTGCACAGCGAGCCCAATTTGTAAAGGGGTAATAACGGCACGTGGTCGGGCTGCCTGGACGATGGCTTGACCAATTCCTGCTACCTTACGGTCTGTATTTGTATCAACAAAAACACAATTTAACAATGTCCGCAAGGATTCAGGTATGAACGAAAGGGAAGACTCCAGATTTATGCTTTTTTCCCTTGGATACTGATCAATAACAGAAGGGGTAGACGACATAATATCTGTCTTAATAAGGCGAGCTGCTGTTTCAATTACAGCCTGTTTCTGAGATTCTTCATCCTTTCCAAGAGTGCTGAAGTAACATCAGAGAATATTTGACGTGTTTTCCCCCATTGTAACTATATCATTGAGCCCTTCTCTTTCAGAAAAGAAAATGTTGCTTTTCAAACTTCTGTTTTAGCTTTTCTTTCAAATAACTTTTTACAAAAGGTTGTGAATCTTCTCTTTCCAGAAATTCCTGCATTTTTTCTTGTACATGTGAAATTGGCAGTTGTTCATCTTCATTATTTTCTAAATATTCGCAAACTTTCAGAAAAGCTTGTTCTTAATCATCATTTCTGGGTCATCCGAGCTTCCTGCGTTGCGCCTGTATTCCATTTTGGAACTGTAATGGTACGTGAAGGCCAGAACGAAAGTTACTGCTACACGTGCGGTGGTAAACACAGTTAGCTGCAATGAGATCATTTCTGTAATATTCTATTCTTGCTCTCACTATATTCGCCCATTCGTCTAAGCGACTATTACAGCACTCAATAATAGTTTTTACAAATACTTCTGTTTTGACACAGCTCACACCAGCACCTGTTTCCTCAAAAGAGACAGTCTTTTTGGTTTTTAAACGAGCCTTCAGATATCCTAGCACTTCTCTTTAATGGTTCAAATTTATTGTCACCTTTGCATTTTATGTCTTTTTTATTTATATACCGTTGCCTGCATTTTGCATGCACTTTATCTCCTGTTGAAACAAACAACACATCTCCTCTTTGCAAGCTTGCTTTGTTGATTCCTTCAGCTCCCTTCTACCGAACATGCACAATTTCCGAACCACAATTGAAGTCTTTAAGACAAATAGAACATTTGTCTTGCGTTACAATGTTAGAACTCATTACATATATAGATGTAATGAATATAAAGCAAAATAGAATAACACAATTACATTTTTGCACCATAACAATTTAAAAAGTGAACAAAAAGAATGAGTAATTCAAAACAACAACACAGGTAACTGTTCAGAAACAGCTGTAATAGTATATTACGTTACTAGCCCGGTAAGTGGTGTTTTACCGTGCGAGGCGTAGCCGAGTGCGGGATTTTCGTGCGAGCACGGTAAAGCTTACCGGGCGAGTAACGTACGATACTTTACATCATACTACACGGAAAAATTAGTACATTTCATTGTATTCCTCACTGAAATGCATTTTCAAAAGTTTCCTTTTGTATCAAATAGAATGGTTTGTTCTCTCAAAATGTGTTTACTATTCAACACTCGTAATTACTCATGTGGTTTAACGTTGTATTGTTGCAATCAGCTGTTTATTTCATCAGCTGACTAAGTGCACGGTAAAAAGCTTTTACCGTGCAGTGCACGGTAAAGTAATTTTCCGTGTGTAGGCACGGCAAAGGGCAACTTTCCAGCCTATCAATACGGATGGAAAAGTACCTGTTTCTGTGTAGTGTGATGTAAAATAAGTAAACAGGTTAGCCAACTGTTAAAATAAAATTCACGAATAGAAACAAGTGATTTTGCTTTGTGGAATAACATTACTTACAATTGCTGCACATGCAAGTTTGCAAGTTTGGGATAAAAGCTGTGGCAATACTACTAGAAAATATATTTCTTCTACTAAATAAAACACTCTTTGTAATCTCCAAATTCTGGAAGCGTAAAAACATATAGGTAGACGCCAAGATCATCTTTCTAAGATGAAAACTAACAAAGTTAGGTATTTGACGCCATATTGGACGCCATATTGAAAATCAGGCACTTCCGGTGGTCAAACTTTGGTAAACTTTTAGTATGATGATCAGTACACCTAATACTACAAAAGAACAGATAAAAACGTCTTGTAGCAATTTTTTGAGGGTCAGGTGCTTTTTTTCCATATCTGCAGGCGACTATAAATCATTTATTTTTTCACATAAACCTCCCTGGATGTTGAGATGCATTAACCAAAAACTGTTTTCATTTACAATATTTTGTAACAATTCTAAATTTTTATGAAAATCTTTTTGAGGCTTTTTATTTGTTTGAAATTTAGAGGTTCTCTGATTACTATCAACTTTCAAGCATCCTATGTTTTGTCTTGGAACGCTTTCACAACTTTTTCATATATTTTCCAAACTGTACAGATTTATATTACTATTTACAAATGAGGGATGGGAGATTTTCACTCTAAAAAACTTTCACTATTTTGATTTTCCTGCACAAAAGAGACGCAACTAAAATTTCCTGAGAGATCTTTACTCACATCACCACCCCCACACGTAGCCGCAGCCGGCAGGACTGATGCTGACAGGTTGTTAGGTGTAGGTGCTTGGCTGCTCCTCAATATCCTCTGGACCTCTCTGCCAGCCTCTGGAGTGGAAGTGAGATGAGTCATCATGGCAGCTGATTGCGGTAGAGCAGGAACATTGTGGGAAACAGCCACTGGTAAAGTTGTATTGCCTGGTGATGTCTTCTATTCTCCTGGTTACCAACACTCTTGGGGAACTCTTGGGGGTCTTGGGGAATGTTTCAAACAGTACCACTCGAAATAAGTCCATGACCTCATACATGTTTGTAACATTTCAGTTGGATTGTTATTCCTTTATTGTACTCTTATATTCTTATTACATTTTATATATTATGTAGTCTCATACATTTTATACACACTTTAGAACACCATTTGTATTTCAAAATGATCAAATGGAGTCACAAAGATAAGAAACGCGCATGTGCGTCATCCGCATATATTATACCCGAGTATTTGATGGCATGTGCTAATGACGCACAAGTGCGTCATTATTATTATTTTTTTAAATCATGTTTATATGTTGATTTTCTTGTTTTTAATGTTAAATAGAACTTAAATATATACATATATAATCTTCATATATAGTTGAAAATTTCAGCATTGGTCATATAAATATAAAATATTTATACAATCTTTAGCAGCGAACGTGTTAACTTAGGGTTACGGAAGGCCTTTTTGCTTATAGGCCTATGTTTATTGTAAAATTATAATTCAACATACTCGAGTGGTTTTGCTGTTGCTGTTGCTGTACTTCAAATCATAAATGAAACCTCAGATGCTTTTGAAGACAAAAACTCAGTTATGCTCTCATTGTGTGATTTAAGCAAGGCATTTGATTGCATCCCATTTGACATTTTATTGATGAAATTAGAATTTTATGGAATAAAAAATGATTCATTAAAAGTAATTGAATCCTATTTGAGTAATAGAAAAAAGTATGTCTCAATCAGTAATAATACCTCTTCACTAAAGGATATTAGGCTGGGTGTTCCGCAGGGCTCAGTTCTGGGCCCATTTTTCTTCATCATAGCAATAGATGACTTGCCATCTAATGTTATTTCTAATTCAGTCATTTGTTATGCAGATGACACAAAGTTACTTTCTAAACTTAAAGACCTCTTTGTATTAAAAGGAATAGCTGATTCTGCTCTTAATAGTGCTGCTTATTACTGGTTCACTGCCAATAAACCTTTTTGCAATCAAGAAAAAACTCAATCAATCCTTTTAAGGTTATGTAAAAATACAGAAAATAAAACAGTCAAACTTTTAGGATTTATCATTGACTCAAAATTAAATTGGGGAGCGCACATTGATCATCTTTGTAAGAAAATATCCAGGGTAAGTTATCTTATTTGGAAATTAAGAACTGCCTATTTTGGGCTTTTTGAGTCACATCTAACTTACGGCTTGCTTTTGTGGGGTCATTCTCCTCTTGTCAATGACATTTAACTGATTCAAAAGAAAGTAATTCGCAACATGTGTAGGACTGGCCCTGTGGAGCATTGTAGCCCCTTGTTCATCAAACTTAAAATTCAAACTGTGGTAAATTCATATATTTTTTGTTCATTATTGCACATTAAACAAAACTTAGATGCAATTATTATTAGAGAAAATATTCACAACCACAACACAAGAGGTAAAATGAGACTTGATATGCCACACCATAGATTATCCAAAACGGGTAAATTGCACAAAGTAAACATTATTTTTTTAATAAGTTACCGATATCAGCTAGAACTACACCTTTAAGTATTTTTATAACACGTTTATATAGTTGGTTGTTAGAAAATCCATTTTACTGTCTTAATTAATTTTCAAACTCTGATGTTACTGTAGATTTTACTTAGATTCATTGTTCTACTATAAAAATGTTTGTATTTTTTTATTATTTTATAATGTCTTTGATGTATATGATGTATACTATGTCTGAATGTGATTAGCTTTATATTTTATACTACTCCCCCACTGTTCTATCACTAATTATGCTCACTTCTTTTATCACTCAATCCAATCGTCTTAATATGTGTGTAAAGTAAATGCTCTCTCATTTCATGACAAAGACTAAGAGTGAATATGGTGAAGAAGTAATAAACAGTTTTTTGTGCTTGTTTTCTAATGATTGTGTTATCTATGTGTTGCTATGTATTTATGCTACGTGATTGACCTACCAATGACATAAATATTTTGAGTTATTCATTACAATTGTAACTTAACTATTTTGATAAATTTATTAAAATGGCACCAACGAATCGTGCAACAGAATTCAAGTTTAAAACTTATGAACGACTAACAATTCTTACCAAAACAAGGTTTAACTTAACTCAATTAAAACTGCTATTGAACGTTTTTGTGATAGCCCTGATTCACTTACCTCAATTGATGTGAAAACTTTAAAGGCGTACGCAACTGAAATTGATAAGAAAAAGGCAGATTATGAATGTAATCTTGAGCGGGTTTTATCTGTTTGCGGAGACAACATCAACATGGACACTTTAGTTCAAGATCAAAACTTTGTTAATTATACACATGTTTATATTTCGAGTCTCATAGACACATTACTTCCAGTTAATGAGTCTAATAATAGTCTGGACGAAAATGTAAGTTCAAGTCATAGCTAGGGTAGCAGTGCTCAAGTAAGATTACCTAAACTTGATCTACCTAAGTTCGCCGGCGACCTTCAAACATGGACAGCTTTCATTAACTTATTGTGGGCAGCCACAATACATCAGAACGTGAACTTATAAAATGTTATGAAGTTTCAATACTTACTTAGTGTTGTACAAGGGGAACCATCAAACTTAATTCAAAGTTTAAGTCTCAAGGCAGATAATTATGTCATTGCTTACCAACTGCTGCGCGATCACTATCATAATGATCGACGTTTGCAATCTTTGCATTTGAATAACCTTTTAGAGCTACCATTCATTACTGCATCTAACACTCATGGGTTTCGCCAATTCATTAATACATTCATGGAAAATTCACAAGCACTTCATGCTTTAAACTGTCCTGTCGATGGTACCAACCCTTTATTGGCTGCTGTACTTCTACAGAAAATGGACGTTAACCTTCGCAAACGATTTGAGGGGTTTTTCACTAATGACGAATCTAATCATCACGTATTTCCTGAAGTTCGTGACATCATGAAGTTTCTTAATACTGAATGTACCCATAATGAAGATGCGACCTTAATCCATAACACTCGTGCTCATGAACCGACTATGTTGAATCGTCCTAAAAATTGGTCGAATACTAAGTCTGGGTTTTCAAAAAGGGAGGTTACTATGTTGGCTAAAAACACTCCTTTGACATCCGTATCTAACAATGTTGTTCTATCATGCTTTATCTGTAATTCTAACAACCATCGGATTTACCATTGTTCCACTTTTCAATCTAAAACGCCCCAGGAAAGATATCAGCTGGGTAAGCAACACCATCATTGTGTCTCATGTTTAGGGTATCATGATTTAAAGCAATGAACATCAAAAGGGTCATGCATGACTTGTCATAAACGACACCATTCATTACTCCACTTTGGAGGCTCTACCAACTATCATAGTGATGCCGTAAATACTGAAAAAATTTGTACTAATAGTAATAATGTGGACAAATCTGATAACTCATTTAAACTTGACACGTCAATTACCCTCACATCCCAAAGCCGATCATCTTCAACAAATTGTACTGTATTATTGGGTACAGTGCTAGTTCGACTTCATACTTCTGGTGGTAATTCACAAGTATTCCGAGCTTTGTTAGACTCTGGAAGTATGTGTGATCTTATATCAGAACGTGTTGTAAATATTCTCAACACACGTAGACAGAAATCAGTCATTCAATTACAAGGTATTGATCGAACTATCTGTCATAATAAAGGTCAGATTTGTTCTTCTATATCTACTCTGTCTGGTCAGTTGATTTCACCACAGCATCAGCTAGTAATTTTGGACAAACTTACCATTGATGTTCCTCGACAACAAATCTCTCCTGGATTAATTCAAAAGGTGCAATCCTTCTCCTTAGCAGATCCCTCTTTTCACATTCCTGGCCGCATTGATATGGTTATAGGAAGTTCTCTATTCCCTCGAATACTCACATGTGAACGATATTCTTTGAGTAAACAAATGCCTTATGTATTAAGACCACAGTTTGGATATGTTGTCATACTTCATGTATCTCAAGCCCTTTCAAAACTGGTAACTGTGTTTCCTCCACAAGTATATTTTTTCATGCAGTTAGTGATTTTGATTTGCACACATCTCTCCAACGATTTTGGGTTCAAGAAGAACCACCGACGAAGAAAACGCACGAAGAAGATTTGTGTGACAGATACTTTCCTAACACACATACCCGTAATGATGACGGGCGTTACGTTCTAAGGGTACCAATTAAAGAATCACACCCGCCATTAGGGAAGTCAAAGTACGCTGCTGAGACAAGACTTGTTGCCATGGAACGCAAATTTGAACGAAATTATCGTTTTTCTGAATTTTATCACACATTTATGGAAGAATATAATGATTTAGGGCACATGTCTCAATGTAATGATACTGACATAAACAAACCTCACTATTTCCTTCATCACCATGGGATTTTAACCCTTTGAGTGCCACGCAACGATATATCGTTGTGCACGGAACATCCGAAAAATACTTCACAACGATATATCGTTGTTATAGATAATTTTTCTTATGTCATTACTTTTTATTATTTCTTCCAGGACATTTCCTGGATATTTTCTAGCTCTATAAATCTAGTAGTTATTTGATGAAAATCTTATTTTTGAACAATGTTTATTTACCTGAAAAAAATATAAAAAATTTTCCAAATTTATATGTATTCAAATTTTTATTTTTTAGACATCTACTTATATAAAGCTAGACGGGTTCACTCACTCACTCACTCACTGACATAAACTATGAGGCACTTTCCGTAATCTAACCCTCCTCAACCACATACTTGAATTAAAGCTCTTGACGAGAAACTCCCATAAAAATTACCAAAAGTTAACATTTTTGAGTTTTTGGGGTGGAGAAAATTCCACTTTTTCAGTTTTTCCACTTTGAGCGCGTTTTGTATGGAAACGGCAAGAGATGGCAAAAAATGTCAAATACAAAAGTTGTAGAAAATTTCATTTCCAACTAATGATTTTTTGTCAGATTTAAGATCCGATCATTCGTTTAGCCGCTATTCATCGGAGAAGAAGTAATTTTGAGTATTTTGGCCCATTTAAATGTGTAGTTTTGGAAAGCCGTTTATGATTGTATCAGCTGATTTAAAAATACCCCCGTCGCAGCAAACCTGCGGACTCAGCGAATTTCCAATGCATAATATTTGTCTGAATTCCACATAAAGCCGCAAACCAAGTTTCATAAAAATATATTCACATATAAGCGATTTTAATTATTCTCTATAAGAATAACATTGGTAATGAGTATGTAGGTTTGCTGACACAAGGAACAGAAACAATTGGTTTTTATGCAAATATAAATAGAATTTAACTAGGCGAAGCCACATACTAGGTTTTATCGATATTCAATCATAAATAAGCGATATATGACATTCTAGTTATTCTCCATAAGAATAACATGGGGGCTGAGAAAGCAGGTTTGCTGCAACAAGGAACAGAAAAATGGGTTTTTATATAATTATCAATATAACTCAACCAAGTGAAGCTACATACCATGTTTTATTAATTTATGTTCATAATTAAAGGAGTCAGTACATTTTACTTATTCTCCATAAGAATAACATGGGGGCTGAGTATGCAGGTTTGCTGCTACGGGAATAATCAACAAAAAATCAATTTTTTGTGCAAATATCAATATACCAGTACTACTTGAAGCC
This sequence comes from Allygus modestus, assembly GCA_963675035.1. Classification (NCBI taxonomy): domain Eukaryota; kingdom Metazoa; phylum Arthropoda; class Insecta; order Hemiptera; family Cicadellidae; genus Allygus; species Allygus modestus. Next base: position 239,392,597 of record OY776112.1, read on the forward strand.
ACATACCAAGTTTCATCAACATACATTAATAAATAATCGAGATATCAAATTTTATTTATTCTCCATAAGGATAACTTTGGACAACGTACTGTGTTTAGCACTTCGAATATCTCTGCAACGGTTGGGCGTAGAATCACAATTTAAACACCAAAATGATTGTTTTGTGGACCTGAACAGATTGGTAAAAGCAAATGTGAAGTTTACATTAAAATAAACTGAGGAAAAGCCAAAAACCTTTTTCCCATAAGATTAACATGGGAGATTTTATGAGCAGGTTTTTTTGGATTTTCTCCACAACCACTTAACCTAGGTTAATAATTCAAAATACTAAATTATTTGTTTTTTTAAGCTCTATAACATGGTCAAAACCAAAATTAAGTTTTTAAAAAACTTTGGGTGAAAAATGCAAAAAACTGATTTTTGGAAAATTTAAAACCCCCATAAACCCCCCTTCCCATGGTCCGATTTTTCTGGTTTTCGAACTTAAAGTCATGAATGTCATTTTACACATTTGAGCCAAATTTCATCAAAATTGGACGTTTTTTACTCAAGTTATCGTGTTAACGGACACATATATAGATATATATATATATATATATAGATATATACATATAGATATATATATAGATATATATATACATATATATAAATTTGAACGAATAGTGTTTTTGGCATCTGGGGACCTCAAAACAAAAAGTTATCATGGTCTCGGGCTTAAGTCTTACCATGAGACCTACGGTAATAGCTTCTTCCCTATAGGGGAAATTCGCTAAAAACCGCCCATATAGGCGATACTAATTTGCTCACATGAGGTTTATATAAATTCAGCTGTTACAAAACAAGGTGAGCACATTATCGCCTACACGGGAGGTCCAATATCGCGAATATCGTTTGTTACGATATTGGAAAATGTAATCAACCGATTGTTTGTTCTATCGAATGAATTTAGCCCAGTAGTCCAGTGGATATGTTGTCAGATGATTCAAGATCATGTGGTCACGGGTTTGAATCCTACTTTTGATGCTTACTTTTTGTGGCTGCAATTTATTTATGTTTATTTGACTTTTTGTTTTTACAAATTCATTTATTTGAAAGTATGTTGCACAACGATCAGCCACTATACATTGCTCTGCGGAGTTAGGTTAGGTTAGGTTACTATAATTTTGTCGTGAACTGAAGTCTAATTTGTTGTTTTTTTACACTTAAATGCATTTGTAGAACTCCAATTTAATATTGTAACCACAACTTTTTATTTATATCTGATTGACTTTGATTGAGTGAGCACTTTATTTTTTGCTTTTATTCACCTCGAAACAACCATCATTCGATAAAACTAACAAGCAGCCGGTTGGTCAAATGTTTCGATATCGAACCGATATGGGACCGCCTGTGTAGGTGTTAATGTGCTCACCAAAGGTAATTTTTGTGTAGTTTTTCTTTGGTTAATGAACTACAATAGTTGAGTTTGATTTAAACTTGAGTTGACTGAGGAATGCAAGTGAGCGAAGCGAACTCCAAAAGGGGGTTTGGGGGCAAAGCCCCCAACGGCGATAAGCCTAGTTATATATAATGTGCATAATATTATAGCTAAACTTTAAACTTACAAAACAAAAAAGATCATAGTAATATCTTACCAAATAAAGTTTTTGATTTTGTGTACAAAACCCTTGCAAAGTTGAATTTGTGTATCGTTGTTATAGAAAATTTTCCTTACGTCATTACTTTTTATTATTTCTTCCAGGACATTTCCAGGATATGTTCAGGTAAACATATACTCCATAAATATACTAGGGCTAGTTAGTCTCTTTTATGAAATAATATTGTAATCAAACTTTAAACCCTTGAATAATGTTAGGCTACTGTCTTGTGTACTAATTTGCCGTTTTTATATTTTTTTACATTTATGGGAATAACTCGTCCGCCTACAGCCCAAATTTGATGAAACTTTCCGGAAATATTTAGGGAAACATGTGCTCTATAAATCTAGTAGTTATTTGGTAAAAATCTTATATTTGAACTATGTTTATTTACTTGAAAATATTATATATGTGCATAATATAATAGCTAAACTTTAAACTTATAAAACAAAAAAGTTTCATAATATCTTACCAAATAAAAAAGTTATTGATTTTTTTGCAAACCCTTGCAAAATGTTGATTTTGTGCCTGGCACTTTTTGATATACTCTGTTAAAAACTCTGGTACTCTATGGATATGACGACCGAAAAACTCTGGAACTCAAAGGGTTAAAGGAAAATAGTAGTACAACTAAACTGCATACAGTTTTTGATGCCAGTTGTAAAACTAACTCTGGTACGTCGTTAAATGATATTCTGATGGCTGGACGAAAACTGCAAACCAATATTTGTGATATCATTATGCAATTTCGCTGTTACAATGTGGTCTTTTGTTGTGACATAAAACAAATGTACCGGCAGATATTGATTCACACTGATGATCACAATTTGCAATTTATTTTGTGGATAAATCATTCATCCACTTATCAACTTATCAATTAAACACAGTGACGTAAAAAGTTAACAGTTCACCTTATATGGCCATTAGAACTCTTCATCAACTCGCTGAAGATGAAGGTCATAAGTTTCCTGAGGCTGCCTATGTTTTAAAAAACCATACGTATGTCGATGATATAATCACTGGAGCGAATACAGAACAAGAAGCTCTTCAACTGCAAACGCAACTTATTACTACAACGTGGAGGTTTTGAATTGCGTAAATAGATATCAAATTCTTCACAACTACTCCACAATATCCCAGAAAACTACTTAGAAACGCCCACATTTCTTCAAGATTCTCAAACTCCTCAATATAGTGTTCTTGGATTGCACTGGTCTCCCAATAATGACAGTTTTTCTTATAATATGCAATTTCCATTTCATGCTTCTGTTACAAAACGCTTAGTTTTAAGCACTATTGCCAAGCTTTACGATCCGTGTGGTTCCTGTCTCCATCTATTTTGTTAATGAAACGTTTCTTGCAACTTATGTGGACACAAGATTGTAGCTGGGACGAGCCATTGCCGCCTGATCTTACCATCAAATGGAAACATATAACCTCTGATACTCAAAGTTTGACGAGTGTTTTCATCCCTCGTTCACTGTGTTTTTCGACTTCAGGAAAAGTACAGCTTCATGGGTTCTGTGATGCTTCTGAATCTGGTTACGCAGCTGTTGTATACTTTCGTAACGAATCCCTGACACAAGATGTTCTATTAATTTGCTTCTTTCAAAAAGTAAGGAAGCCCCTTTGAAGCGTGTTACTCTCCCAAGACTGGAATTATGTGCAGCTCATTTATTAGCTCAACTTGTTGCACACTGCTGTAGCATATTTTCAGATTAGGTATACTTTAAACGTGTACATTTATGGTGTGACTCCACCATTGCATTAACTTGGTTGCAAACACCTTCATATCAGCTACAAATGTATGTATCGAATCGTGTTGCTCAAAGACAAGAACTTGTTCCAATCAACTGTTGGAAACACATTTCTTCACCTGACAACCCTGCAGATAGCGCTTCACGAGGCTTATTAATGTCTGAATTAAAAGATTCTCTTTGGTGGAATGGACCGACTTGGCTCCATTAATCTCCTTGTGATTGGCCTCAATGAGATTTCACCCCAATTCCGCTCGACTCTTCCACTGAAAAGAAATCAACTTCTTTAACGGTTCTGGTTACTCACACTGTTGATGAATGGTCTGTATTAACACAATTTTCGTCTTGGATCCTTCTACAAAGAGACGTTTGTACCAAATTTCATCTAAATCAGACCATTTGTACGAGAGTTGTCGTGCTCACGGACACATATACTGTAAGAGAAATTTGCTAAAATGTAAATAAAATAAAGATTGAAATATTTAAATGTCTTGTAAAAATTTAAATTACGATACAGCATTTAATGCAACATCATTACTGAATAATACTATCTTATTAAGCTTTTGTCCTACTCCTAGCTTAGATTTTATGAGCCTATTGTTTCACTTGACTTAAATACAGACAGTTTGAGCTTAGCAGATGTGTTTGATTAGAAAATAAATAGGCGCTCTCCAATATTTGCCTTTGGGGTTTTATACAAAGTCTGGAATGTATTTCTAAAATTATTAACAGAGTTCTAGAGTACAACAGAATTACAGAAAAAAACACAAATAAAACTTATTATACTAAAATAGTTCATTGTTCATGAAACTTGCATCATTATTTATTTTAAAAGTCATTCTTGTATGTTTGTTAGCAAAATTAGGTAAATATTTAAATATCTCTTCTGGTAATGGGTAATTTAAAAAAGAATGTTGATGTTTAAGTACTGAACAAATTGCTTTAAATAGTTTTTTTATCATACTGTATTAACTCTGAGATTCGCTAAAATGGTTCATTGATCACTGTTACCGCTTTCAATAAAAAATATTATTAATAGGCCTATATAAAACATGAATAAATGTTGGACTGGTGTTACTTTTAAATTCTACTACAGCGAAAATTAACTATCCCTCAATCGTGTCTTTTTAATAACCGTAAAAAATAATTTTGAGAAATTCTTATCTATGTTTTGTAAAGCAATATTCCACTACGTTTTTCAACTCAGGAAACGCAGTTGTATTCAGCACAAGACGACACCATGATTATAAAATTAAGTTGCAACAACAACAATACAACAGAGCGTTAAAATCAACCGAATAAAAGAGTGCCAAGCAACCTTTCCGCACGGAAGCCTTGGCTGTTCTGCCCACGTCCAAGATGGCAGAAGCCTGGCGAGCTGGACCGTTTTCGTGCCTTGCCGCCCACCTGAGAGCGCGTTCCAGTGTTTATATAGTTCGTTGTCTACCACTCACTTTGTCTAAAACTTCACTCAAGTTTAAGTTTCTTAATGAAGTTATGAAAAATTGTTTGCCAGTCATCAGCACACCGGTTGAATTTTAGGTTTATGGTGGTGGGCATGGTCTGGTTTAATTTTCAATGGACAAAACACTATCAGGCAGTATTTTTTATTGATAATCAATTTAGAGTTTTCACCATTTGAAGTTACTAACTCTGATTCATACTATAAAAATAATCAGTGTTAAAATGGTGTTTTTGAAAGAAACACTTTTTGGAAATAATATTTTATTACCGTACTTGTTTGGTACAAAAAAGGACTTGCAATGGAGAAAATAATCAACGCTGGGTACTCTTGGCGATCTGCTCTTTCAACACCAGAATGCTCTGCCTCTGCTCCGGAGGCAACATCGCGATCTGGTCGTCTGACAGTTGCAGCACTTGCATGATGAGAGCGGCCTGAAATAAAATACAAGTTGTAGCTCAGTAATCTTTTGACTATCCTTAATTGACTTAAAGGTTAGATTCAGATGTGCGAAAACAAATTTATTGGATTTTACAACAAATTTGTCATAAAACAAATACTAACAGCTTTAGTATATAAGATATTGACAGGAGTGGTCAGTGGCTTCAAATATTGTTCTAAATTTGTATTATATGTAAACAAGAGTTAAGCTCTAAAACTTTCCTCATTTAACATACTAATCAATTTTGAGAATCCATAAATTTAAATAATTACCAGTCATTCACATTTTTTCAGATTTTTGTTTAAAAATAAATATATACTCAATAAAGAAATTAATACAAATACACAAAAAATGCACATTTTTCCGAGTAGCATGGATCGTAGAAATAATCCATCCTACCTTCTCCTGGTCTGAGGCGGCGCCACCAATGTTGGGTCCCAGGGGTCCACGGGGGCCCAGGTTGGGGGCAGATACAGGCGGGGGCACAGGTCCAGGCGGCATCACAGGCCTCGGCACCCCCGGCGGCATCCCTCCCGGTGGCATCCCCCCTGGCGGCATACCCACCGGCACATCTGCAAACACAAATCAGTACATCAGGCAACCTTGATAAACCAATTTTAAATATCCTTAAATGTTTTCTTTCATCAAAAATATAGATTTACTGATATAATAATTAATACTAGCGACTGCCCAATGGTCAAAATTCAACCAAATATTATTTGACGAATAATGACTGTTTGCGTGAATGTTTTATCACATTAACCTGATTAACAGTTAAACAAAATCATTTTAACAAGTGCCATGATGCTTAACTTCACGGAGAACTAAATAAATAAATTTAATATCTTGTGGGTCCTGTTGCGCCCTATCTCTCCCCCTCCTCCTCCCCTCTTTCAGGATTATTTGTTTAATGTGCAATTATAACAGAAGGGTGTTGGCATTCCAGCAGTCAATAGCATTTTTATTTACATTATGCATGAAACATCTGTTGTTGCTATTGAGCTAGCATTTGTTATTTTAACAACAGCTGGTAAATATACAATGCAATCAATTACTATTCTTCCATAAGATTAACATTGAAACTTTGAATGCCTGTGGGGCATAGCTCTGAGAGCCAATCCAAATTATAAGATGGTTTTCTGCACATCTACACAACAATATCTTTCTATCGACTGTGTGAATTTTTTCTTTGATGTACACACGCTGAGGAAAAAGGAGGGACAGTTTCTTGCTTGCCTATTAATATAATGATGATGATTGGAAATAATTTAAGAATGAGTAGTGAAGTGCCTACTTGAAATGCCCATGCATTGCTTGTACCTTGCTCTGAGCGGATAAGTGACAGCCACAATGAGTATACCGTAAATGAGTAACAGTGTTACTCATACTTGTGCTCGGCCTTGGGACCCAAAATTTTATAAAATAGGGCCTTTTTTTAGAATTTGTGTTGTAATTTCAGTTGCTTTGTTATTTATATTCTGTAAGTAAGATCTGATATTGCTACTAACTTGTTTTTAAAACTATATTGTCATCTGTAATGCAACTAAAATTACTCCCTCTGATAATATTATGGACGAAAAATAATCCTTCCGTGCCCTTCATAATGAAAATACGGAAAATTAAAACCTCCAAAATTTAATAATTATTAAAATCTGTTTAAAATAATGAAGGCGTTCAAAACCTCTTAACCTATAATACACCTACACCTCTATAGGTTAATTCAAAAAGAACCTCAGAGAAGTAATCAGTTGGTTGAACAAACTAAAATATAATTAACGGTATTATGAGAATTACACCTTGAAAAGCTATTTTTGACATAATAGAGACCGTTCAATGTGTATTTTTCGACAAAGAACATTCCCATAGTTGAGTTCCATCCATACTATTTGAAGTGTTTCCACATCAACACTTCCTGCTGTTGCTGCCGTTCTTCTTATGAGCAGCTCTAAAACTTGACTGAATTCTATGAGATTTGAAGATTAAGGGTGAACATACGCTTATCCTTTACATGGCCTCACAAAATGTATGTTCCTCCTCTAAATTCTAACCTCATGACACTGAGACAAAATATAACACAGTAAGACATTAGTAGTATGGTAACACGGTCAGGGGCGGATCCAGGGAGTCACATTGGGGGGGGGGGGGAAATGGTGGGGGTTTGGGGGGTATACCCCTCAGGGGTGGGGGGTCCGGGAGTCCTCCCCCTGGAAATTTCGTAAAAATTCCAAATCAATTATTATTATTTTATCGGCCGTAATAAATAACCGAACGCGTTTTATTGATCAAAATGTGTGTTATCAGCCTAAAAAGACGACTGTATTGAATTCATGGACAAAATAAGCAATTTGACCGTTTTTTTTTCCGGATAAAAAATGGCAATTTGACTGCATTTCATGGTTGCCGCAACTTTTAGACTGAAAACGTCAAGTGCACGTAGTTTTATCGGCAAAAAAAAAACGCAATAGTTTATATCCAAACCTCGATTTAAAACCAACATGCCAGCGGATGTATCAAAAGTATGTTATCGTCGAAAACAAATATTTTAACAAAACTAAGATCAAAACAAATTTTATTGGCCGAGATTCGGCGATTTTAAACAATTTTAAAATTCACCCGAGATACATATTATCGGTCTAAAATAGCAATATATTCTCATTTTCCCATCTAGAAACTTCAATCGGGCCGAATTTTTAGCCTCAAAACGGTCAAACTGTGTTTTTAGACAAATTTACCGACCGGACGTGCGTTATTAGCCAAAATCGGTAATTTTACCAGCAATTTTTCAGCATATTACTAGCCAAAAACTACGACCAAAAAGTTTTTTATCGTCCGGAAATGTACTTAATCGCTCAAAAACGACAATCGGACTGCATTTTCTCGGCAATCAATAAGGACGGGTCGTGTTTTATATAACAAAAACGACGTCCGAAACACGTTTTATCGGGCAAAATCAGAGATTTGGCCGTGTTTTATCGGTAAAAACATAAAACACCAAAATGACTGATTTTTGTAGACAAGGAATAACCATGTTCAAAAGCTACTTACTAATATTTCATCAGGTTTATATGCTATGATGAGACTAAAATACTTATGTGATCAAGAAACGTTAAAGGTAATTTAATTTGCCTATATACATTTGGTAATTTCTTTTGGAATTTCGCTGCATGGAGCTACTTCAGATCAAAATTTAAAACCAATTTTTAAATTGCAAAAAAAGACTGTCAGGATAATTTTGAACCTGGACCCTAGAAGTTCAGTGAAAGATTTTTTCAAATCGCTAAATATTATGACAATATACAGTATGTACAGTTTTGAAACAATTTTGTCCGTTAAAAAAGAATAGATCAACTTAAGATATCTGGAGATAATCACACTTACAACACTAGGCGTCGAGGGCAATTAGCAATGAGCCCGCACAATTTATAATTATTTAGAAAAAAACCTAAATTTGCCGGGTCAGTGTTTTATAATAAAATTCCTCACGAAATTAAATCCGAACAAAGTTTTGTTAAATTTAGAAAAAAACTAAAAAAATATCTCATCAGCAAAGCTATATGAGTATATATAGTAAACACGTCAAAAGAGTTTTTGATGAGTTTTAGAGTATCAAAAATAATTGTATGTTTATAATGTTAAAAAAAGTGTTAAGCCCATCATGAGTAACACTGATTTGGATAAAAATTATTGTCTTGAACCCTGCAAAATAGTTATTATTTGTTTCAATCTTTAAAAGATTAACTTGTTTTTAGTTTCTAAGATTATATATAATTGTAAATCAAACCTGTGATACTATTCATATACATTCTTATATTACATGGTGAATAAAGATATTTTGAATTGAATTGAATATAATGGACTGGACCGCATTTTACTGGCCTGAAGCGGCAAGCGAGCAGCATAATATCCACGGAAATAGCAATATAACCTCGTTTTAGCGTCCGAAAAAGGCAATTGACCGAAAAACCCAGAATACTGTGATTTGTAGGGCAAAAACATCGACCAAAATAAAATTTAGGGCTGCATTTTACCGGCCGAAAAAGACTTCCAGACTGCGTTTTACAGAAAATTAATGACTAAAACATATTTTATAAAACTAAGTAGGCAATTTCAACCATTCTATTTTATTCTATTTCTACCGAAAAAGCCGAAAACAACCATTCCTCACATTTTCAAGTCCGAAATCGATGGCCGCAACGTGTTTTATTGACCGAAAATGACGACCAAGCCTCAATATATGCCAAAAATCACAAACTCACCAACTAACCATGATTAAAAAATTGGCAATCGGACCACATTTTCTCAACGAAAAATAAAGCCGAATCTCGTTTTATTGGCCCGAACGACAACCGGAATGCATTTTTACGGCGATTCGACCCCGTTCCTCCCATCCCCCCCGTGGATCCGTGCTGAACACGGTAGCAGCAGGAAATGATGATATGGACACCATTTAAAATGTCTGAATGGAACACAACTATTGGATTTACTCCTGCCAAGTGACACAATGGGCTCACATTGGTTATTTCTATTGTGTTAAACAACTTTAAAATATATTTTTCAGCTCTCTAGTCCTGATAATTTTCTGAATTATACCTTATATTTTAGTCAACATAGTGCTACTTCTTTTTGAATAACCCTATATAATTAAGCCTGACAGTTCTGAATTCGTATGATGTAGGAATCATAAACATTAGTAAATGCTATATGGTTTTTGTTACGATAATACCTCCAAATCTGGATCTGCAGAGTTACAATCTCATTACATGCAATTAAAAATCAGCATTTTAAATATACATCATAATTGTTTTCAAGTTATCTTACTTGCACGAGGATCTCTCTGGAAGCGTTCTCCCATTCCTGCTCTTGGGTCTCGAGCAAAACTACAACAAAGTCCAATCTATCATGAGTATTTAAAAGAAGACAAATTGATTTAATATGTTGGGTTTAAGAAACAAAACCAAGAAGAGTCTTTTCTTAACAAAGCATTACCAGAATGCTTAAAATAAATAAGACCAAGACAATTTTCAAAGTGCAATGAAGTGTAACCATTTAAATAACTACCTGATTTGCTGTTGTGGGCAAGGTTATGATGAATGTTGTTTATATAGCCTAATATTGTGACAATGGTTTGACTGATCTGAATATAGCAGTACAGTTCAGCAATGATCAATGAGTTTATGAAGAGATTCGCAAAGGTAAAGTGTAAAAGCACAAAGTGTAGCTCTCATAGTTTTCCATGTTTAGCATTGTTTTGTGTACAGAATAATTATTTAGTGTTGTGTTTGGTGTATAGAATTTTTAGTATGTTAATATTGTAACAGATCTATCACAAAGCTTAAGTGAGAAAACTAAATATACAAACTACCAGTACGTGATTTTCTACTCACTACACTTTTTAGGGCCTATGAAAAGTATTACTGCACCTGAATGAAAAATAATCAAGATATTAAAATATAAAAACCCTTTTTCTTTTACTACCAAAAACTTCCGATCGCTTGATGAGGTTGGTGAATGACAAGAAACCATTCTTAAGCTTTTATTTTTAATAACTTGATTATTTTATTGGGAAAACACTAACATATACCCACCTGTCATTCTACCTACCTTTCAGGTGGTTTTTCCATTAGCAATCTAATGAAAATAAATACATTTCAGTCTTTCAACACAATTTAAAAAGAGGACACAATATTTTTTAATTGTTTATCATAGCAAAGCTGTTTTAAATAAACGAGCTTAAGTGCAAAACACCGATGATGTTATTAATGTTCCAGGCCCATTGACCAGCTGATCGGAAATGTTATTGCAATGACATAATAAAAACTAAAAATATAAACTGGCATGCAGTTAGTAGCTGATTGTGTTTATCCACTGATTTATCTTAACTAACATATTTTTCATTTTGGGATTTTTTGGCACCAAAATTGCAAGACCGCAGATAATGATGGTATTATATTTCCTGTCAACAGCAATTCCTTATTTTTCGTCAACAGACTCCTGCTGGGGCAGTCAGTCCAGTGTACAGATGTGTCGGACCACTCCAGGGCTGCCACAATAAGATTGGGAGCCTAGGTCAAAGATTCTGTGGGGGACCTCTAGAATAAATAGCAATAACAAGACACGCTTAGTCGACCACCGGCTCCAGTCTACGGCTGTGCTAATATGTCACCCGTAGAGCTTGACATACTCATACGTCATCCAATGCAGATAGGTATAGGAATAGTTAGTTTAAATATCCTATATTCTAATACCTAATTCTAATATCTGTTTTTTTGCTTGCAAAATTTATCTTGGAATCCAGCGGAACAATTAAAAATTTTTTTTAAATTGGATTGTTTAAAATTTTGAATTAGGGGCTCTTGGACCTAAATAATTTATTGGTAAAAACCTCAACCCCAGGAAAATTAATATTTTATTAAAAGTCTCATTTGAAAATTGGAAATTTTACATAGGATTTTGTTATGGAGTTTCAGGTAAAAAAAGGATTAAAACAGCTGTGATAAATGGACCAGTGAACTGTAAAAATAGCACTTAGGCCCTTATTATACTAGGCAACTAGCGCCCGTTAACTCATTTAACATTGCTGTAAATGGGAGGTATTATACTGAGGTGTGACTGCTGCAGGTCAAAAACAGTCGACGATTGGCTGTCAGGCCGTCAATGTCGCTGATACATTATAGTAAATTGCCCACAGCACTTATAAAGCAATTACCGCCAACCTATTCTAATGACAAAATGGCACACACTTAAGCTGTTATGATTTTGTATATGAAATATCTAATGGATTTTACGTAAATTTAATCATTTTTAATTTCACATTAGGATAAAAATACAAGCTATAAACAATTTATTGTTGTTTGTATACCAGCCTCAGTATATTTAACTTTTAAGATTGTGAAGTTTTATCCACTAAATTAATTTATGATTGAAATGTGTGTAACACATTCAACAAAAATAAGAAGAGGGTTAAATTAATATTTTTAGCACATTTAGTACATTTATCTATACATAAATATCATCAATAACTGAACACTCATGCGGAAATAGTTATAAAATATTGATTTTTTGTCACAAAGTTCATCAAATAAGGTATAGTACAATTTTTGTTCTATTTTCAAGCCTAATATAGGGTGAACACCAAACCTCTTTCTCAACCTTAGTCGTTGTTTTCTTATTAATAGTAAAAGAAGCAACATTTACTTATTAGACGTCGCCATGTTGAAGATACTGCATTAGGGAATTACAGAGAGCATTAGGTATTGAATCAGCTGGGGTGGCAAAAATGGGTGCGCAATGATGGCGCTGAGCCTATTATACTTGTCAACTGTTGACAAGCGACAGTTGTCTTCTATAATAGTGGCCTTACACAAGGTAAAGTATCAACAAATGATTTAATATTACGGGTGTGCGAGTATTCGAGCTTCGAGCTTTTTGGAGCCGAATATTACAGTATTCGGCTCGGCTCGAGATTTGTAAAAAAGCTCAAAGTTCGAGCCAAATATTTAAATCGCCGACTAGTGAAAAGAATCGTTTACAAAAGTAAATTTGAAGCAAAAACTTTCAATAATCAATGTTAGAATTCTCGTAATTTGCATCGGTAGAGCTCCATAACAGATATAATCCAGCAATGCTGTGCTTTTGGTCGTTTTTAAAAAATAACGAAATATAACAGTACAAATGTTTTAAACTGTCGACCTGATCAACCAATGCAATGGATCTACGATCAAAAATCATATTAATTGGACATTTACACAATTCTGTTTGCAGTACAATGTTGTCGTTGCCCAGTTGAGTTGTGCAATATTTCATGGTTAATAATAATGAATACAACAAACCTACTGCTCCAGAAAAAGTGCCCCAGCAAAAAACTAAAATCCATGAAAACACATTTTCTAACTGTTGCAGCGGTCCTTGACTGCAACTTACAATTTCACACATTACAAAATAATAATTTCCTGGCATCTGAAATCACGTATGGCAACAATGTTGATTGCAAAATTCTCTTAAGACATTGAGGGAAGATGGTTATAATGTAATAATGATTTAGCGTGACCAATGACCAGGGACAAGGTTGTAGGTGATGAACGACAAATCATGACGGCGTTTTGGTGTGCTCCAAAAATTGTATTGTTAATAAATCATCAATTGATGTAGAATCTAAAGTTCTTGATAAATAAAGCGAATAGAAAGACAACTGTAATTATATTGTATTTATTAAAGTTAACAAATACTGTCGCATCGCTGTTATAATACTTTACAAATCAAAATCACTTATTGCGATATTCACAAGATCAAAGGATTTTATCAAAATTCTAATTGGTTACATCACACATGTTATAATACTGGTGGTCATATTATTTCCAAAGTTATACCTTATTATACTCTATGTTCGCCTAACCAAGAGCAAGACACAAATTGGCACAGTGTTTTGTTTCGCTACAGCCATGCGATTAAAATCATATATTGTTAACGCTGCGGGATTATTTGAATCTGTGAATAAACGTCTAATTTCATTTTTCAATTGTAGGCTATCAAGTTGAAACCTTCTGTTTCAGAAGCAGATTTAATAGGTTAAGTCTATTAGGTAATAAAGGTTAGATACAACGTAAGCCAGGCCTCTGATTATTGGATAATTTATTTCTGTGAGTACAATAAGATATAATGATAGTTTACAGTGATTATATTTACAATATGGTTAGATGCTGAGTGTCCTGATTTAACTTACTCATATTAAAAGGATAACCTTAAATTTACTATTTACCATCAGTTGAATAGATAGGCTTACTGTATTTTTGGTAATTCCCTAGAAAAGGGCCTAAATGTTTGGTTACATGGAGGGTACATCTTGACATATAGCCTGTTTATTATGGCTGTTATAAAAACGGTAATAACTACATTCGGGCTTATCGGTCTAGTTTAAAATTTGTAGTTCTCTTCCTTTATGTTATTTTTCTCTATATTTCTACTTTATATTAAAAGAAAACTGTTAATTACTAGCAACAATTGGTCTCAATAAATGCTCCTTTTCAGTACTTATTTTGTTATTTTTGCATTGCAGAACTTTATTTAGGCCTATTAAAAGGAGGGCTAGTGAATATAAAAGAAGTGAATGAAAGATGATGACCAATATTGAAAATATAAAATTATACATAGCAAAATTCGGCTCGGGTCATAAGATCACTATCAGTATACTGCACACCCCTAGAGAAAATTGCCATGAAAAAAGCTCGGCTCGAGAAAGCTCGAAGCTCGAGAACTTAGAAAAAAAGCTCGGTTCAGCTCGGCTCGAGTCAGAAATCACTATTCGCACACCCCTATTTAATATGAAAATATACACACCTTCTTTCTTTTATCGTAGGTAATAGACTCATATATGAAAATGTATCACTTTTTCAAGACCACGAATTTTGTGGTTACACTGTTGAAAAATATAGTTAATTAATGAAAGAGGTATATTTAAATGACTAAATCTCGAGTCCTACCAGACGGATTTTTATACTGAACCCCCCACTGGAAACCATATTAATAATTTCCAGACTCGCCGCAATCTTGCCGAAAATAGATCTCTTGTGTGTATTGTCTGTCTGCGAGTACGCAGTGGGCTCGCCGCGACATCGCGGATATCCCTCTCACTTGTGTAAAAACCGAGCCCTACTAGAACACAATTTTATTATTTTGTCATTAGCAAACTATGTATCGCTAGTTGCTTGTGCATTATCTTTAGTTGTTTAATTTGTAATCGCCAATAACCTACAAGATTGCTCCCTGCCATGTCCATGACACCTCTAGCTTCCATGTACAAAACATCCCTCAAGCGCGAGGCCTTCGTAGGTGCGAGACCCTGTGCAGCCGCACCTGTCGCACCACCCTAAGGACACAGATGCAGCAGATTCCTCAGAACACTGTATGATGTGGGATTAATCTAAAGGAGCCTGTGGTGGAAATGAAATGACATCAGCAATTTTGAAATGGGCAGATAGTGTCATTCCTGTGAAATAGAAGAAGTCACACTTTGGACTGATAATTGTTACGGTCAAAATAAGAATGTAAGTGTTGTAATGTGTTGTTTTTGGATTCTGCACAAATATCCTCAAATTAAGACTATAACTCAAAAGTTCTTGCTTAAAGGGCATACTCACATGGAGGCTGACAGTGTACATGCCTTAATAGAGAGGAAAAGGAAGAAACTCAATAATGTGAGAAAAAGGAAGAAACTCGATAATTTGGCTATTTTAACACCATGGGACTGGCAACAGTTGGTAAGGCAAACTTCCAGTAAATACACCGTGCATAATATGGAACTTGCAAATTTCAAAAACTTCAACATGCTGATTGATAAAAAACAATCGCCTAACCCCCCTCTTGTAAATAGAAAGAAGGATGTTAACAGGGAGCCAGTTCTGCTATCAATCTGTTTTCAAATTCAGGTTCATCAGGAAAAGATTAGAACGCTTTTTTTGACAACAGATTTCAACGGTGAAACTCAAGAGGTTGACTTGGTGAGGTTTACAAGACAAGCAGTAACTTTTCCATCAAGTTTAAATCAAGTCTCAATTAATCCAGTACCAATTACAAAGCAGAAATTCAATGACTTGATTGCACTTCTGCCTTTTGTTCCCTCAGTTTGCCACGACTTCTACAAACATTTGAAACACAGCAATCAAGCTACGTTTGACTACCCTCAAGGAGATGATGATGTGGAGGCTCTCTAATATCTTTGGGACTTATCTACTACTGAAGTTCAACATGATGTGTTTTCTTAATAAACAATGAGTGATTTTCAATGTTTTTATCTTCTTTATTTCCCTAATAAAACCCCAAAATAATTCCATATGCAAAACTTATGAGAGGTATACAACACTATGTCCAACAATGAATTTAAAAAAAAATTGTATTATATGATTTTTTTTTACTTGTAAGAATAATTTTTAATGGAATGAAAACAAAACATTCTAATAAGATTGTAATAAAATAATTGTAAAAAAATGTCAACTAACGTTTAAGTAATGAATTATTGAATTTAAAACAAATCTTAAAACTACTCTCCTGAAAAATTAGTAAAACGTGACTTAGTGTCATTACCTCCGGGGTACAGATATATATATATAAATCTTGGCTTTGACCAGTTGAATTCAGCTTGGTTGGTCTGTCGTCTTAAGCAAAGTAAACAATTTTTGAATTTCAGTTGAACCAAACAACGTGTGATTACTCACTGGTCGGGCGGAGGTGGAGGGGGGTACTGCTGAGGAGGCATCCGCAAGTCCTGGTCTCCCATGCTGCGGGCCATCCGCGGGTCCATCGCACGCATGTCCAGGTCCCCGGACCCTGCACATTGGACACCGTGGCTCATTGAGGCACTCATTGCAACAATAATTACTAGGGGTGGGCGAGTAGTTTTTTTATAAATCGAGTATTGAACCACTTGAGTATTGAGTCGAGTCGAGTCAAGTTGTTCTTTAAAAGTAAAAAAAACTCATTTTATTTTTTTTATTGAATTATTAATGTTATTATTTACTTTATTTTTGACCTTTATTTTACCATGAATGAATAATGATTTAAATGAAAAAAAATATATAGATATACTGTTTTCAACAAACAAAATACAAGAATTACAAATATGTATCTATACAAAGGTTTGGGATAGTTTATCAAAACCAGAACATTTTAACAAGAAAGTGAATTTTTGTCCCCGACCCCAACACTTCCTGTGCCCCTCTCTTACTTATCTTAACTCACAGGTATCCATAAATAACACACGTGTAATATGAGCTAAAAATAGATTTCAGGCTTATTTTCCTTTATTTCAGTCACTTATTTAGTTAAACATTGGTTAGCGGCATACACTTGGATAAACGGCGGGAGTAGGTCTGCAATTTTTAACTACTTTACTTGAATTTTCGAGTAGTCTCTGATACTCGCTTGGCCTTCGAGTATTAGAAAATACTCGACAGATCCTCGAAAACCTGAGTACTCGACCACCCCTAATAGTTTACCATGACCCCAGGAGGGTTGAAACTGCAGTAAACCCAGACAACGTCGACTGCATTACGTCGTGCTGACGTTATGTCAGTGCATTATGTAATGGAATATCATTTTTATTTGACTTATTTCACAACAATTTTCTGGAAGATAATTGTATAAATGTAAAATAACAACAAGAAGCGAATTTAAAAAAGTGATGACATTTAAAAAGTTATTATTATAAACATTTGTATAGTCATATGCGAGTATATTTACTGGAAATCACTTTGATAGGATTTTTATAAAGTACTTTTTCTCATTAATGTGCAGTTTCCAAAAATAAAACAGTGAGGGAATACCTACATTACAGTATTAAATGTCATAATTTATATTAAATATACATATGAGTTTATTAGTATTTAGTACAAAATACTATACTATTTAAAGCCAATTGTTGGTCAGGATTGGGTTTTACAGCTCTTTCCTTCAAGAGACTGTTCAAGTGGAATGAAGAAAAATCTTTCTCTACGTTTAAAAATTGTTGGAATTGGCCTAACTTTAAGCTTATAACCATTATTACCTAATTTAAAATACACTAAACACTAATTTTTAAAACATTAAAGAAAATAAGTCAGAGTAGACTCGAGGGCTCTTATTTATGATTGCTCGCCTTAAACTTTCACTTCTTCTACAGTAAAATAATGATATTCAATATTTCATAAAAAGCAAACGTCTTATGAATAATAGTTTTTCTTCCTTAAACCAAATAGGTTTGAATAAGGGAAATGTAAAATATGTTCAATACAACTCATATTAGCATAAACTCAAGTTCGGTTTGCAAAAGAGTGTCAAACCGAAAAAAAGCAGGCCTAATCCAAAATAAAAAATTGTAACTGAACCCACTATTCTCTCTAAACAAATTCTATACTGCAACACTCTTACCTCCAAAAGACTGTGGGGGCATAGCAGGCATCTGGGGCATGGGGTTATTCATCTGGGGGGGTAGTTGCGGGGGCACCTGGGGTGGCAGAGGGGGGGCCGGTGCAGGTGGCGGGGCCCAGTGGGGCTCTGGAGCAGGGGTGTACTCTGGGCGGGGTTGGGGGGCGGGGACTGGCGTGGGCCTGCCTGAATCCCCAGGCAGTAGTGGCTGTGCAGACTTGTTGGCCTTCTGCAGCATGGCCTAGAGAACACACATAGAAATGTGTCACTTTTAAATTTGCTTTAAACTTAAAAATGAGGGCTATTTTTTAAGTAAGGGCTGTTTTAATTTCATTAATGTACGCGCCACAGTGAGTGCAAGCGTTGTCTGACGGCATGCCTAGCGAACAGCCAGACAGCAGTTGTAGCTCTGTAGCTGACCTGTATGCATCACTAACATGTTTAAGATTATTGAATTGCCCGCCAGGTGCATGATTCTGTCAGTGATACGTTTTCTAACCTCAAGAATCATGTCTGCTGTGGACATTCATCGACTGATTTCTGTGGTGTATGGACCTAATACAATGAGTGAAGAAAAAGTGATAAAGTTGGTCAGAGAGTTTTAGAGCGGTTGTGAAAACGTCCATGATGAACCCAGCTCCAGGCTAACTGTATGTAATTTTGGATGACTTGGTCAAAGCATAGTGAATAAAAATATCCACGATGGTAGGATGTCCATGCTATCCATGCTGGCCTAGGAATTCCCTCAAGTGTCTATGGTGAACAAAATGTCACAGAAAACCTGAACTTAACAAATTGTGCTCCTGTTGGGTTCCAAAACAAACAGCGCGGCATGTTGACCAAAGGAATTCTGCTTCTGCATAACAAGGTTGCAGATCATTAAATCATTGCTGATCGAACCAAGGAACGAAACGATTCTTTTGGCTTAGGATTTTATCGATCATCTCCCTTACGTTATGGACCTTGCTCCAAGCGATTTTCATCTGTTCCGTAACTTGGAAAGCCACCTTGGCGGCAAACGCTATGAAAATGACGAACAAGGGAAAGCGGCTGTTAACAACTGGTAATCCGAACAGGCGGCTGATTTCTATGAAGAGGGTATTCAAAACTTAGTTGTACGGTATGACAAGTGCTTAATCAAGCAAGTTAACTATGTAGAAAAATAGAGAAAAGTATGTAAAATCTGAAAAAAAAGGATTTTGCAATTATTTTACGTGTTTAATTTCAGTAGAAAACGGCCCTTACTTAAAAAACAGCCCTCATAGTTTCACTTTGTGTTCTAGATAACAAGAAATTAACTTAAAAAACCACCAGCCAGAGATAATTATAGTTGGTGTAAAAATAAAAATAAGTTTTAAGCAATGTTTTGAGGTTTTAACTGGAGATTTCTTTTCATCGAACTAAGCCTAATTTTAGTTGTTAACTCAGATTTATAATTTTTACCTTTAAAATATTTTCACATCACAGTTTTAATTGTCTTATTATAAATCAGACGTCTTCTTTATAGCATATCTTCTCAGCATAAATTATGTTCTAATCATATATGTTGAGCTAGCCTCAACCAAAAATTAGTTTAGGGGGTTCATCCAAAAGAGGCCATGTATGCATTATTATATTATGTTCTGATATATTGTGTTACTATTGTGTAAGCTCTTTATATCAACTGTTGAAAAATCAGTCAAGTATTTACTAAACTATTACTACTTTCGAAGTACAACAAATGCTCACCACAGCAGCCTGAGGGTCGACTATTCTCATGACCACTTGGGCCTGAAGCAGAGCATACGCCAACTGTGGGTTCTGAAGCAGCATCTGCCTGGCTTCTGTTGGGTTGTTCTGAAAAACATCAGTTCATCATAAATACACTTAACTAAGATGTTTCCTAATCTAATTGAAATCGTGTAAGGATACAAGTTTAATTCAGGAAAAGAAGAGAATATAGTCCCTGCATGCTTGTTTATAAAATGGATGACTTTGCAGCCAATCATTGCTCGAGCTTGGAATTCTGCATTCTGGCTCTTGTCTTTCTCTGGTAGAAGATGAAAACATTTTGCTCAAATGTATGAGGGTTTTAGCTTGTATAGTTTGCTGCGATGATCAGGGAGGTTGATCTCCAGCCTGACAGGTGTTATACTGATGGATGTCCTCATTTCTTGCAGGGCCCTTTAAGCAGGAAGCTAATCAATATTAGAAGTTAGATGTTCCACGGTCAGTATTTTCATTGATAAAGGACCCTCTGGAGCTCCCCCCAGTCCAGGCCATTCATTATTCTCACAGTTCTCTTCTGTAGGATCAATACATGGTCAATGTTCTGAAGAAAGACGCTTCCCTAAAGCTGAATCCCGTACCTGACGTGATTGACGTTACAATCAAACAGTTCTACACACTCTTCCTCACATTTCTCCCTTCAATTAAGGGCTATCAACTTGAACTCAGCCCTTAAGTTTTAATATTTTAGCTGAATACCAAAATAACTTCATCCTGCATGTTGCAGTAGGCTTTATGGTCAGAGGTTGAACTACTATTTATGCCTACTCAGTCAGAAAACTATCAGAAACATTTTCCACTTACTTGGACACACAGTTTCATCTGCCTCATGAGCTCAAACATCTGCTCTGGGGGCAGTGACGCCACAGCTTTGCTGATTGCCTCAGGAGCTTTCTCTGGACTGACGGCCTCACCGTACTGGTTTTCCACTGGGGGCCCTTGCAGCAAACCTGTGCCAAAAACATCGTCTTAGTAACATTTTTGTTTGAAAGTTTATAATGTGAAGTTGTGTCCTTTGGTGATTTTAAGTTCATGCCCGACTTTAAAACCAAAAACTCAATTAGAGGGATTTTTTCCACATGTATCAGTAATCAATAATATTTTTCTTAACCCTCTGAACCCTGAGCTTGTGAATGTATGTACCAGTTAAAGCAGTATTGCTTCGTTATTTGTTTAATTTTATGAACACCTGAACATCTTAAATTGTAAACAAACAAACTTTCCGTAGACACACACACCTGACAAGACACATCCTGATAAGATGTGCAACTTATAAAGAATCCACCCAGGATGGTCATCTTGGACCCGAGCCACCCACCGTTGGCTTCAGGTCTGCCCACTCCTTCTACTTTGGCACAGACAGGTGAATTCTTTATGAGTTGCACATAAAAACCACCAACCGAGACAGGGGATTCAAACACTACCACCTGGATGGAAGGATAGCGCCTTAGACCTATCAGGCTAGCTGCTGTATCGGACCGTGTGATATTACAAGTTTGACGCTAGACGTGTTAGTTCCATTTCTGTCTATCAGGTTAACACTACATGTCAGACTGAGTCTGTCTGAAGACTGTGCAGTGCTTCTAACAGTACAATTTATTATACCCTAACTAATGTATTAGTTTTAATAAAATGTATTGAGGTATCAGTTTCAAATGCCATTATATCGGCACTTGGAGCTCAAAGGGTTAGGTTAGGTAACATTTACATTTCTCCTAACATCCAAGCATGGCAAAAAACTTAGTGATAGGTACGTTAATGATGTAGTGAGATGCAAGGACCATCTCTGCAGACCCTTGAATGACGGATTCACAAGAGGCTGTTCTACCACTCCAGTAAAGCATAAACAACATTTACATCAATGACATTCTGTTTACTGAATCATCCCATTACATAAATTAGGGTTAAATCCAGGTTTCAGATGGTAACAGGAGTATTTTAGCCTATATCAGATTGTCTTCCACTAACTCCTTTGCTCCTATTACTTTTTTAATTGACCTACTGATGATCTCGGTGAAATATATGCTTTGTCAAAAGGACAGTTAGTTAAAGGTAAAAACAGCAGCAACTGAATAGAAGATTAAATATCAACGAAATACTTACTCTGCATTTCAAGACGAGACTTTTCAGTGCAGGCATTGTCCACACGGAGCATCCGTCCACCAATTTCATAACCGTTTAAGTTTCTCATTGCGCTAAGGGCAGTCTCCTGATCCTTGTACTCACAAAACCCATAACCTTTAGGCTTCCCTGTCTCTCTGTCAAACACCAGCCTGAAAAGATTTAATGCAAATTTAGAAATCATATCAGTAATAAAGTTGTTGGTATGAATAAAACTACTCTTTTACCTTTTCACATTACCATTACCAGCTTCTTCGTTGTTGACCAACACTTGCTGGATAGACTGTGTCAAATGCTGATTAAAATGTGAAATTACTGTCTAAACTTATTTAACTAATATATACAGGAAAGATGGACACAAAAAATGAGTAAAGGGGCTCATTGATGAGCTTCTTATGGAGCAAACTCGCAAATTCCCTAGGCTCTAACGCACGTGTATTGGGAGGCAGCATGTTCAAGTAGTGCAGAGCTGGGATGGGATGTGCTGCCATGGATCTGCTCAGACGACACCTAGGGATGTTGAGGTGAGATGCACTTCTGGTGGCGTGGTAGTGTAGGTCACCCCGCTGCTTTTAGTCATCCTAGTGCCCTCTAATGTCAGTCAGGGCACAGTATATATTGGTTATAGATGGTAATAACCTTCATCTCCACAAAGAGGGGTTTGCAATGGTCTCTATAACCGGCTGATGATATGACCCTGACTGCCTTCTTCTGCAGAAGTATTTTCTTGCATCCTGCCGCATATCCCCAGAGAAGCAACCCATACCTTACATGGCTATGGAAGAGCGCATGGTATACCTTTACCAAATAAGGTCAGTGACTGCTCCCTTAGTTTCCTAAGAAGAAAGGTCACACGGGAGAGCTTTGTACACACACCACTCACATGCTGTTGTCAGGTAAGTTTGGGGTCTAGAATGAAACCCAGCAGATTCACGCCCTCCTACAGGTCAGTATCAATGGGCTTCTGTAATGTGCAGCTCATTTTCTGTGTCTGAATGTCGTTAATTTGCAGACTGTTTCAAATCAAATCAAAACATCTTTATCTTACAAAATACATGCACAGTTGTACAACAATAAATAGCGTCAAGACTTAGCCTATCTATTTCAAATGCAAACATAAATATTATAACTACTTTTCAGAGTCGAAAATTCAAAACCAGAATTCAAAAATACAATAAGTTGGTCCCATTAAAAATAATCAGTTAAAGTATTCCTCAATTGAATATAATGACTTCTCTATTAAAAATCTTTTTAATTTGGTTTTAAACAATTTAGTATTATTTTCATCCTTTAAGCTTAAAGGCAATTTTCTAAAAAAATAAATATAGCAAACCAGGTCTTAAAGGCTTCTAAAGTTGAATCCGCCTCGGCAAGGATGTCATCAATATCCTTACCTCTAGTAATTATCGAGGTTGTTATGTATATAGTCATATGGTCATGTGTTCCCTAGCGACCGATAACAAGATGTTTTGATAATAACTTAAGTCCAGTTTATATGTTCAAGTTTTGTTCAAATAAATATAATAATTTGCAAAGTAAATATTAATTTTGAACCAGATAAGCATGAGTTTTAAAGTGCAATCTTAATTAGTTAGTGTTCAAAAATGGAATTAGTAACTTGTTGTTTTTGCCATTTTTGGATTATCTAGGCTTGACTTGTAACAGCGTGGCAACGGCGTCGATCGGACATATGAATGAATTCAAACCAAATGAAGAGGAAATAACGTCATACTTAATGCGATTGAAACATTTTTTAAAGCCAATAAAATTAAAGATGAAAATAAAGTTTCGGTTTTAATAACGGTTATTGGTCCCAAAGTACTATCTACTCGGATCTAGTTTCTCCGTCTGAGGTTGATCAGAAAATTTACAAACAATTAGAGTCAGTTTTAAAAGATCATTTCAAACCCCAAAAGAATAAAGTAGCGGAACGGTATGTATTTTACAGTCAAAATCAAAAACTTGAGGGATCTATCACAGATTTTGCGGTAGCAATTAAACATTTAACTTCTTCGTGCGAGTTTTCTACATTTTTAAAAGATGCACTTCGCGATAAATTTGTAATGGGCATATCAAATGACAGTATAAGACAAAAGCTTTTGTCCGAGGAATACGATTTCGATTCAGCATTCAAATTGACAGTTAGACTTGAACAGGCTGAAATACAAACGAGCTCCAAAACAACATTTGGAAGTTTGCAAGTTGATACATTGTGAAGCAAGAACAAATAGTCAAAGACAGAATAGGTCAGGTGAAAATAGGAACTGGAAAAAGGACAACTCTTCAAGTTTAAAATGTTTACGCTGTGGAGGAAATTATCACAACTCACAAAACTGTATTTATTCTTCTTACAACTGTTTCAAGTGCAAGAAAGTGGGACATTTAGGACGAATGTTTAGAAATCGAAATGGACCTGGTTTTAGTAATAACAATACCGGTAACTGGAACTCAAACGATAATCCTATACATTCCATGGAAGAAGAAGAAGAAAGTCGCCAGATCCAGAACAATGAACAGGAGTCCACACCGCCAACTAAACATGATATGTATCCATTGAATAAAGTTAGACCTAAGCTAACTTTAGGTCTCCACCCAGGGTTTAAGCTGCGGTCGCATTTGTCGCAAAATGCGACATGCACCATGAAAATGCGACAATATTTGGGCAGGCTGTCGCTTTTTTGCTACAAAGGAAAGTATTTTTTAATTATATTGCAGAAAATCAGGTTTTAACAATACAAATAATCGTATTAAAAGTCCGTAATCACGATCCACAACCAAAAAATATTAGAAGAGTAGTTGGGATGTTGTATAGAGGCTTAACGTTCCGTTGGTTGCACTTCGTCAATGTCAAAGTTTGGACAATGACGTCATTCACCACCCCCACCACAGAAATATTTTGATGCATCGTTGAACGCGTAGCGATTCCTCCTCGCCATCACACCGATTCTTGTCGGTTTTTGTTTAGTCAAAAGAGACGAGCGGCAGGTCCTCCATACTTAGCCTTTCTCACGGTCTCGACTCGCTGCAGAATGGGGACGGTTACACGAGCACGAGTCGCTCGAAATTGCAACGATCGGGCGAAAGTGTAGCTTAGCGCTTAGCGAAAACAGACAACTCGAAATCGGTGATGCGCAAATGCGATCGCGACATGCTTTGAGGTTATGTTTCAGAGTGTGTAATGTTTGGGGTGTGTGTGTTTTAGTTGTTCTGGTGCCATATTAGGCCTATTGTATTAGAATGTTTAGTATATTTCCATTACAGACTTTAATGGTTAAAATGGATGTTACCAGATTATTTAGATGTTAAACCTTAAAAACAAATGCAAGCAAAAAACAACCTAAGACCAAAAAATAGTATAATGACAAAAAATGCGAAAAGGAAAATATTTTTGCTACAAGTCTCTAAGAGCTTGTAGCATTTTTGCTAAAAGAATTTTTTTCCCAGCTGAATCCCTGTCTCCACCCTTTCAAGGTAAGGTTAAACATAGAAAACAAACCAATATCTATGGAACTTGATACTGGAGCGGCCGTATCTGTAATGCCACAGAATACTTTTAAGGAAAGTTGTTTTAATGTTAGCCTAAACTCAGAAAAAGTCAAATTAATAGGTTATGGAGGTCATGAAGTACCTGATATAGGGCTGGAGTTCGTTAACGTTGAGTACAAGGATCAGAAGGCAACTTTGCCTCTTATAATAGTTAAAACCAAGCCTCATGATAGATTACCTGTTCTATTAGGTCATAACTGGCTAGAAGTGTTAAAGTTAGATTGGAAAGATATCTTTAACGTACAAGTGGGGCTACAACCAGAAGAAAATTCCCAATTAGTAAATGGTAGGCCTATTGAAGATGAGCGTTCCAAAATAGTAAATGGTCTCAAACAAAAATATTCAGACATTTTCAAAAGTGGGCTATGACTTTTTTTAATAAGTCCTAGCCCACTTTTGAAAATGTCTGAATATTTTTGGCCTTGCAGCCTGGAGCTGTGCCAAAGTTTTGCAAGGCCAGGCGAGTACCTTACTCGATGCGAGGTCCTAT
Organism: Allygus modestus; assembly: GCA_963675035.1. Lineage (NCBI taxonomy): Eukaryota > Metazoa > Arthropoda > Insecta > Hemiptera > Cicadellidae > Allygus > Allygus modestus. The sequence continues at coordinate 239,418,713 of OY776112.1, forward strand.
AGAAGATGAGATTGATCGGTTGATTGCTTGATTGCTTAGTGAGAAGGTATTGCCTACCCGGTAACCAACAGCCAGTGGGCTACTCCATGTGTATGTGTGGCAAAACAACAGGGTGGATTAAGATTATGTGGCAATGTTAAAGTCACATTAAATCCAGTTATACAGGACGAGTACTATCCTTTGCCTGTCCCAGAGGATATTTTTGCTTCATTGGCAGAAGGCAAGTATTTTTGCACCATAGATTTATCATCAGCATATTTGCAGTTGCCTGTGGATGAAAAATCGCAGCCTTTGCTAACACTTAACAACCACCGCAGGTTAATTCGACTGACAAGATTACCTTTTCGACTAAAGTCAGCACCATCGCTCTTCCAGTCTTGCATTGATAGGATTATTATTAATCTTTCAGGAACAGCAACATACTTCGATGATATAATGGTATCTGAAGCGTCTTGGGAGAAGACAGTACACCGGCTGGATCTGGTAATGCAACGATTGCAAGACTATGGAGTTAGGGGAAGCGTAGATTTTTGGAAAAAGAAGTTAAGTATTTGGGTTATGTTTGGTCAGAACATAGAATTTCTCCATCTGAATCTTTGGTGACAGCTATACGGAATGCTCCAGAATCAACAGGTAAAGATAAGTTACGTGCTTATGTAGACTTATTGAATTTTTAAGGTAAGTTTATCCAGAATTTATCAGGTAGAATCACAATTTTCTGTGATTTGCTAAAACTTAATGTGCCATGGAACTGGACACCATCTCATCAGAAGCTTTTTGAGGAAAGCAAAACATGGGTTCTTGTATCACAGGTATTGGTACACTATGTTGTTAGGAAACCTCTGGTACCGACATGCGATTCCAGCTCGAGGGGTGACGGAGCAGTCCTGTCGCACATAATAGATGGTGTGGAACAACCTGTTGGTTTTGCATCCAAAATACTTTCAAAAGAGGAACAAAATTATTCACAGTTGCATAAGGAGGCATTGGCAATAATTTTAGGGGTTAACAAATTTCATAACTATTTGTATGGAAGAAAGTTTTGTTTACAGACTGATCATAGACCTTTGACAGCAATCTTTGGTGAAAAGAAACAAGATCCAGTGACGGCAGCTGCTAGACTTCAGCGTTGGGCGCTTATTTTGTCCTCTTATGATTTTGAAATTCATTATAAAGCAGGAAAACTGATTCCTCTTGCTGACACACTTTCCAGACTACCTTTCCCGGAATGCGAATCTCTAGAAATGCTGGAAACTATTTTTCACCGAAATTTCAAGTTGAAAAGGCTCTATGTTATTTTAAGTTGAATAACCAAAACCCAATAACTGCCAATGATATTGCTCAAGAGACTAGGAAAGATCCCATCCTGAGCTGGGTAATGGATTATGTCATGCACGGATGGCAAAACAAGATTTCGGAGTTATCGGATTATTTTTCTCGAAAAGATGAACTTTCAGTTGATCAACAATGTTTGTGCTTAGAAAATAGAGTTGTAATTCCACAGAAACTAAGACCATCAGTTCTAGAGTAATTACATGAGCAACATCCAGGTATTATGAGGATGAAACTGCTAGCTAGGAGTTATGTTTGGTTTCCAAATATTGACAAGGCCATAGAGAGTATGGTAGCTTCTTGTTTTATTTGTCAAAGCACCCGCAATGCTGCTATGAAGGCTCCTTTACAGCCTTGGGGCTGGTCATCGAGATGCTGGCAACGTATTCATGTGGATTTTGCTAAGGACACTTCAGATAAGCTAATGTGCACTGAGAGTGGACATTATTTATTGTGTGTAATTGATAGTCATTCAAAATGGTTGGAGGTTTTTCCAATGAAATCTATTTCTACTCTGAAAACAATAGAACGCTTGGGGGTCTTTATTTGCATCTTATGGTCTTCCTGAACAGTTGGTATCTGATAACGGGCCACGGCTCGTTGCAGAAGGGTTTAAGTCATTTTTAGCCTCCAATGGAATTAAACACGTACTTACACCACCTTACCATCCAGCCTCGAATGGTCAGATCGAAAGATCCAATCAGGATATTAAGAAGAATTTGCTTAGGCAAGTAATGTCGGAACAGCGCTCGGGTTATACTCAAACAATGCAACATAGAATAGACAACTTTTTGTTTGCGTATAGAAATACTCCACGTTCTGCTACAGGTGAAACACCAACCAAATTGTTTTTAAAGCGTAAACCCCGTTCAAAACTCTCGTTGTTAAAACCAAATCTTCAGGCTTTCATGGAAAATAGGAAATTCAAAGAAAAACTAGTAGCAGATCGACATCACAGTTCATATCAAAATTGTTTGGAAGGGGAGAAGGTGTTGGTCAAAACAGTTTGCATGGAAAAAGTAAGTTGGGTTCCAGGTGTGATTGCTATGAAAGTAAGTCCAGTAACCTACTCAGTTATGGGGCTGGGAAAATCCAGATTCTGTCACGTGGATCATTTGAGGAAAAGTTACCTGGAGGAGTCAGAACCAGCAACTTTTACACCTGTTACCATTCTGACAGAGTCTACTTCCTCTACGGGCTGTCCAGATGTTTTAAGACATTCAAAGAGGGTTGTACAACAGCCTCATCGTTTGAACTTATGAATAGAAAAAATTGAATCAGAGATGTTGCAGCTGTAGTAGGAATGCTTCACTATTAAAAGTGTGTTAGTTTTATTTAAAGTATGAATTATATACTTTTACCACAATTGATTTAATTGTTTATAAACTATTTTTGACGTCAAAAACATGCAATTGGTGTTCCCAAGACTTTCGTAAGGGGGCCATTCCATGCCAAATCATCCAGGGGCTGACACCCATGGTGTCAGATTTTAATAAAAATTTGTATATATTAAGTGTGTACAAAAATAAGAAAAAATGCAAAGTTTCACCAAATTCCATTAAGTAGTTTCAGAATTATAGTCGTTTAAAGTTTTAGAAAAATGTAATTTCCAATGGCAGTATGAGCGGGAAATCAGCTTGTATGTTTCCACGTTTTTCTAAATAAAATATATATTTATGTAGCTAGAGGCTTCAAACTTTATGAATTTGTCATAAATTTAATGGAGAATCAGATTATACTATAAGTGTTGGCATTATAACTTTTCATCATTGTTTAAAAAATCGTATAACACAAAAATTATAGTTTTTTTCAAATTGTGACGTTTATGTAAAAAACAATCTTTGGCTAAAATCTCTCTCCAGATACCCTAATACAACCATATATCACTGAAAAGAGCATAACATTTCCTTTTAAATGGTGAAATAATATTTGTGGGTTTACGTGTTCTAAAAGTTTTATTACAATGTAAAGTTAATAAATAAATTTTTGAATAGCGGAAAAGGTATTTTCATTGACAAAGACAGAGTTTGTGGTAAGGATGTTAGAAAGTCAATAATATCTTATAAAATATAGGACTATGGAGCTAAAATCATTTGTAATACAATTTGCATGGCATATTTTGTAATAACATAAGGCTTACTGTTGGATATAACACATTTACAACAAATAATTTTGTACAGTATGATGTAATTTTGAATTTAAATGTATACCCTTGTTAGCCTACGTATTACTGGAGAGCTGCATGTCAGTCTCAAAAGGTGAAATAATATTTGCAAGTTGTAGCATTACAAGAGTTTTAATACAATATAAAAATATGAAATGATTTGATGAAGTTTTGGTCTTAATGGATTTCGCTGAGAATTATAATTTTGTTCTTCAAAATTAAGTACAGTCATACCACTGGAGCCATTTCAGTTGTTCAGTTCAGTAATATATTCTAAAAATGGAGATGGTACCTTAAAACATCATTGTGGTACTAGAAACATCATAGTGTTTCATTTCTGATGACCTAAGACACGATGTACCATTTGTCTTCTCTGTCCAAGAAAAAACGATTGATTTAATTAAGCTGACATTTCCATCAGTTGGCAGAGTGGAATACATTACTGATGGGTGCAGTGCACAGTATAAAAATTTCAATACCATGATGAATTTGTCATGAAAAAATGTTCAACTTAAAGGAAGTCATGGAAAATTTTCATGGAAGTTATGGAAGGTCTTTTCATGCAACAAGTCATGGAAAAACTGTATGTGACGGAATCGGGGGCAAGACAAAAGAACTAATACAGAGAAACCTCCAAAGTTCAAAAGCAAGTGAACGGATTGTAAATGCTTGGCAAATGTTCACACTTTGTCATAATCTGTTTTCAAAAATAAAATTTTTCTTTTTGAGTGAAGAAGATATTGAAAATATCAGAATAACCCAAAGTAGTCGTTTTGAATCTGGGCAAAGCATAACTGGAACAAGAAGTTTTAATTTTTTTCCAGCCTGCATCGTCAGAAGAAATCATAGCAAAAAGAGTGAGCTCAGGCTCTGTTATCTGTTTAACACTTTCGCTGCTGCAAACATGTTTAAACATGAAATTTGCATAAGTTTCTATGTTAAGAAAAAAAACCGATCGGGGCCCACAGCAGCCAACGTGTTAAGAAAAAACATGTTTAACCCATCAGGACCAATGATTGAACCTAACCTCCGTTCCTTTGTTGCCTGGGTTTATGAAAGCAACTGGTGGATTGGAATGGTTCAGCAAATTAATGAGGAAGAAGGGGATTATAATATCCTCTTTATGCAATCCTCATGGTACAGCTGAAAACTTTTATTGGCCTCAAAAAGAAGAAAACTGTCCCGTACCACCACCTCATCTCCTTTGTAAAGTAAAACCTCCAGTGGTAACGTCACAATGGGATTGAACTTGTAAGATTGATTCTGACTCTCAAAAATAAATTAACACAGCCTGGGACAACTTTAAAATATCACTATAGACGGTCATCAGTTTTAAGTTTCAGTGATTGTGTTTACTTACATTTCAAGTTACTTTCGAACCAAGCCAAGACCTTTAAAAACTATTTAACAATTTTTAACTTTTAACACAATTTGAAGATATACTATCATTTTGTACAACAGAAGAATTTTCCCACGAAAATCTGGATAAGAAGTAAGTAAACCAGTGCGGTAACTAAATGAAATGTAAATATTGTATATTTTGTGTAGGTATCATAAATTCACGAGGTTGTTTAATGTAAGCTAAATCAGTACACCCTCAGTATTGAGGTAAAAAAGGAGCACTTAAGCCATGTCATTTCATATTTTTATATTGTATTAAAACTCTTGTAATGCTACAACTTGCAAATATTATTTCACCTTTTGAGACTGACATGCAGCTCTCCAGTAATACGTAGGCTAACAAGGGTATACATTTAAATTCAAAATGACATCATACTGTACAAAATTATCTGTTGTAAATGTGTTATATCCAACAGTAAGCCTTATGTTATTACAAAATATGCCATGCAAATTGTATTACATATGATTTTAGCTCCATAGTCCTATATTTTATAAGATATTATTGACTTTCTAACATCCTTACCACAAACTCTGTCTTTGTCAATGAAAATACCTTTTCCGCTATTCAAAAATTTATTTATTAACTTTACATTGTAATAAAACTTTTAGAACACGTAAACCCACAAATATTATTTCACCATTTAAAAGGAAATGATATGCTCTTTTCAGTGATATATGGTTGTATTAGGGTATCTGGAGAGAGATTTTAGCCAAAGATTGTTTTTTACATAAACGTCACAATTTGAAAAAAACTATAATTTTTGTGTTATACGATTTTTTAAACAATGATGAAAAGTTATAATGCCAACACTTATAGTATAATCTGATTCTCCATTAAATTTATGACAAATTCATAAAGTTTGAAGCCTCTAGCTACATAAATATAAATTTTATTTAGAAAAACGTGGAAACATACAAGCTGATTTCCCGCTCATACTGCCATTGGAAATTACATTTTTCTAAAACTTTAAACGACTATAATTCTGAAACTACTTAATGGAATTTGGTGAAACTTTGCATTTTTTCTTATTTTTGTACACACTTAATGTATACAAAATTTCATAAAAATCTGAGAACTTGGGTGTCAAATTGTAATTTGGCTGGATGATTTGACATGGAATGGCCCAAGGGGAAGAGTGTTATGTATATAATCATATGGTAATGTGTTCCCTAGCGACCGATAACAAGATGTTTTGATAACAACTTAAGTCCAGTTTACATGTTCAAGTTTTGTTCAAATAAATATAATAGAGGTGTCGTCTGCATATAGTAGAGCACAGCTGTGCAAGTCGAGGTCATTTTCCACAATCAAAAAGATCAGGGGACCAAGGACCGAGCCTTAAGAAATTCCGTGCGGAACGTGGAGTGGTCTTGAGGTGGCTCCATCCATGGACACTACCTGTTGTCTGTTTTCGAGGTATGTTGTCAGAGTCTTCAGCGCCGCTCCACTTACACTAGAGCGGCTCAGCTTCTCAAGGACAAAGCTGTGTGACACGCAGTCACACTAAACAAGCACAATAAAGGATAAGATAACCAGGGAAGCAGAAAATTATTAGACACCTGGAATTTCCCCCGATCCTACTATTACGAACCAAAAATTTCCCCCATGACATATTATCTTTACATTCAAATTTACCAGCTTTTCATAAGGCAAATCAATCAAGTAAATGTTTTAACTTTAATTCATTAAGGTTAAATTCCGCAAAGACTTGTAAAATGACCTCTAACATTGTGATAAAATTATGCTACTAATAAAATAAAATAAACTTAGAAAAAATAAATAATAACAAAACCTAAATTGAATATTAAATGTTATTAGGCACTGCTTTAATTTATTCAGGTTAAATTTGACAAAAACATGTTGTAACTTATAAAATGACCTCTAACAAAGGAATAAAATAATGTTACTAATAAAATAAAATAAATTAACTTACAAAAATAACTAATTTAAAAAATCTAAGTTGAATTGCATGTTTATTTTTCATATAATTTCTTAAGGAATGGAGGAATGTAGTCAGATATATTACACAAACATCATACAAATGAGACATTGATTTAAAAAGTCTGCTAAAAATATATTAACCAAACAACCAGATTATAGCAATAAACAACCGAAAAATTGAGTAGGCCTAAAAATAAATGTTAGGGTGTCTAGCAGTCGGAAAAGTTGGGAAAGACTTTGAATAGAAATTAATAAAATGTCAGGAAAGGAAGAAATCAACAGTGACAATTTTGAATCGTTGGAAAAATTGATAAAACTCATTAATAGTGATTGTATTATTCGCATCTCTTGAACGGAACATCACAACTATGAGTGACATTTTATTTAATTTGAGATAGTTAGGCGAAAAAATGAGCCAACATTTGTCTTTATACGACAATTAGTTTAGGTTTTAGCATTTTGTAATAGGAGACCTTGTCTCTTGAATAAATAACTGCGACCCTCGACCAGATACTGAACAATAGACCAGCCATTAAGAATGAGACAAAAAAAATCGGGTCACTCGCCGACTGATTTTTGAGGTAAACAAACGCACGTAGTTGTCTAATTTAACCGTGACACCATAACAAGTTTTTGGATATTTAACACTGGATAATACGCTGTAGTCTATTATTAGACTTAACGACTTGACCAATGATGCAATGGAATTATACTTTACCGTAAATCGCATATGCAACGCCGTTGTTGTGTTATCTACGATTTTTTTACCTTCCAGTAAATTGATTTGCGACTTAAATTATATTGCTTGTTGGCCCAAAATTTTCCCCGGCAGCCAAAATTTCTCCCGAGCCTGGCTCGCCGGATCAGTCATATTCTGCACCCCTGAAGATAACCTAAACTGAGAGCAAGAAGCTGTTATTTTTAAAACTGATCTGAAATAGAACAGTATTATTAGCCTTCAAGTGATTCTAACAACTTACTTGAATGAGAGAACAGGTCCAACTTCATTGAAAATATCTTTGAGTTTTTCTTCTGTAGCTTCATAAGGAATATTACCAACTGCAACAAAATAATCATGCTTTATTTAAATATAACAAACTATAAAATTTGCTAATTTTATAAGATTCCTAGTGTGCTCTAAAGAGAAGAGACATTGATTAGGTTAGCAAAGTAATATGCAAAGGCAAACACTGAAGTAAGAAACAGAGGAACACTCCTCCCACGTTTCATTCTACGATTTCTTTGTATATCTATTGCCGCTCTTCTTCAGTGGGCCTATCTAGTTCTTAGAAGCAACATTTACCTAGCCTATAAGAAAGTTAGGCCTACCTCTGATTATTCTTCCTGGTTTGGATTTAGAGTTCAATATGAATATTTTGCTATTAGTGATTGATATTAACTTAATCCTATTCAATTCATTACAGGCCCAGGTAAAATTGCATTCTTTTTTTCAGATTCATAATTTTTTTTATAAGTTGGTCAATTTTTTCCTCCTGAACGGGAATAACTTGTTACCTCCATTTTTCATAGCATACCTAACACCATTTTCATGGGAAAAACAAACATTAAAATTGTTCTATTTAAGGTGGACAGTTCCAATCTTTGCTGGTGACTAACAGTTGTAGGGGGGGGGGGGAGGAATGGTAGACTTGCAATAAAAGAGCTACCAGTACAGTTTTAAAGTAAATAATAACATAACTAGCACACATGACTGTTCAATTTTTAACAAACATACATAACTTAACACTGTCGGAGTTAATCGCTTGTATAAGCATCATTATTACTAAATCACATCTGCTCTAGCATGTAGTGTTTTTAATCTACAATTTGTAGAAAAATTACAATAGGCCTATTACCGGTGGTACCATAATCTTTAACAAGCCTATCAAATAGTTGATGGTTGATGTTAAGTTTAAAATTAGGCCTAAATACTATCGAATGAAAATGTCCATATATTCGAGCTGTTAAGCTGTTGGCTTAAGAGTCAGAACACAGTAAGTACCTATTTCACTAGCCTGACGGTTAGCCTATTGGATACATCAGTTAAAGGGGCACGGTTTAAATCCCAGGATGTCCACAACAATTTAAAAGGGTTTTGGACCGCTTTCATTAAAAGCATTTCCGTTTGTGCTATTTGACATTAAAAAACAACAGGCTATCAACAAAAAATGTAAAGAAATCGTGACTTTTAAAACATTAAAAAAGGTAATTTCTCCCTCAATCTAAGTCGTGCCTTCGGTGACATTTTTTTTTTAATGGAAACTATAGCCAGGCTATCATTGCCACTCCCAATTCGGGGCGTTATTAAGTTGTTTACAAGTGGAGGAAATCCCAATTTACGATTAATCGTATTACAATTTCATTAATGTCACAACGTTTTACAATTGTGGATCATTGTATCACAATTGAATCACTGATAAAATTGCACCAGCTCTTGTCAATATTGTGTCAGCCCATACTTCATTAAGTCCATGAGTTATGTAGGCCTACAAACTTATGCAATGTGCTTCTCATGGAGATAGATAGAAATTCACAAGTATTCCGAGCCAGCAACCTTCGGAATCACTCATTTAACTCCATCTATCTTCTTGAAAGGAGTCTTGAACGTAAGACACATTGAATGTACCTAGTTATGTAAGTTAAACAAGTTAAGTCTTAGCCATATTTATTTAATTTTGTTTTCCATTTTATCATTGTTGCCAACAAAAACAAATGTGATTTTCAAACTCAAGAAGTCAATTTCTGCAAGAATAGTTCAGTGAAATAGAACATTTTCAACCAACAAATAAAATGCACGGCTACAGTTTAGTTTACGGCCCACATTCATTTGATTGAAATTTGTTATTAAAAATATCAATATTAAGAAGTATCGGTTATTATCAGTTGTTTTTATATCAAACAAAAGTTATATTATAAATATCAATTTCATAACTGACTCAAACAAAATATAAAAGAATATTTAATAAAATTAAACAAAACAGAGATAAACAAATAAACCAAACAATTTAAACGAACCTCCCTGCAAAACGATAACCAAACTGCAATTGTAGCCCTACTTGTTTGAATGAACCTTGTGCTTGTTTCGCGAAGGAGGATAGTTTGTGATTAGTAATCGATTTTCTTGCACAATCGAATGAAATAATCTAATCCATATAACAATATTTTTAATCGAAAATTTCAATCGAATGAATATGGGCCGTAAACTAAACTGCAGCCAAAAGCACTTATACCACAGGCCTTATAAGGAACTGCAGTCACAATTAGGGGAAACCCTGTAATTGAGCAATTCAGGGTATAAACCCAACTAAATGTCAATGCCAAAACTGCTAATCAACCTACATATTAATATGTGATGGGATAATTTAAAGGCCTAAACTAAGTAAAAAACCCAAAGGCTGATCAGAGACGCTGCACCTAAGGAAGGTTATACTTTTGAGTCCAATGGGAAATGACCACTCTGAAAGTAAGCTATTACACACAATGTTATAGTCAGGCCTAATCCTTAATAAGATAGGACCTTGTTACATACCTATAACCAAGCTATTAGCAGTTTAGTTATAATTATTTTAAATATATACCGGTGTGCACCAGGTAAGTATAATGTAAAAAGTTACTTACCAAACACCGATCTCATGGATTTATCCAAAAGGTTTTGGTCACCCATTTTCGCCTGGCCTTATATTAGACTTCTATTTTGTAAATAATAATCCTCAATGATAATTATAATAAGCTAAAACAATACCAAGATAATTATGTTAGAGGTTAAGTTTGTTGACAGAAATTGCAATTGGCAAACTGTTTGTTTTCTTATGCTTGCAATAGCTTATTTGTTTTCTTTTCTTCCAGTCTACCAACTGTACCAACACCAACATAAGAAAACCATTAAAGTATAAGCCTACACTATGGCACAATACTGTATAGTTTGGTTAGACACTTATGAAGACTATTTAAATATAATGTATGATGTGTATCATTTACATTGCTAAATTTAATCAATGTTCTTTGAAGGATAAATAACATCTAGTTGACTTTTGCTATCTACACATTTTTAAAAATCCTGTTTTTTGTTCACCCACTTCCTGAAGTTAATACTTAACCGATTTTGTTGATTATTTTTTGAATTAAAAGATAATTTCAAGTTCTAAGTCACTGTCGAGGCAGAATTTCTATTTAAGCCCCAGGTCTCTGCCCTCCGGGACTTCCAAGTTCCCATGTTAGTCATATGGAGTTTTAATTGGTTTATGTCGCATGTGCTTTTTCTTGATTCAATAAACAGCTGTTATAAGGATTATATCCGCAAATTTTTTGAGGGGGAGCAGCTCGTTATCACTGGGCTCTATGTTATTTCTGGAGCCATCACTCCGTGGTGAAAAAACGTGCCGCTGTGTTTATGGTCGTTATGTTGGCCAGATGTATTTTTGACAATTTGGTGGTATAGTTATTTATTTCCTATTGTTGAAATTTTGATATCGTCCACCCAATTTTTTTTTATTGGTCCAGTTAATGTCAAAGTGACCAACATAATAGAGCAAAAAGTCAGTGTTGACGGCACATTTTTGGAAAATATATAGTCAGATAGTAGTGACTCCAGATGTAACAAAGAGCTCATTGCTCGTTATAATAATTTTCGGGGAAAATAAGTTGAAAGTTGACTCCAGTCATTGATTATACATCCTACGGAATAGATAAACCTAGCTTACGGGCCGGGCGTGCCTCGGCATTGCTGCGCTGGCCCCGAGTTTGACTGAGATCCCGCCAGAGCGCAACCAGTCGGCTCTTCACCTCTTTCACCCCTCGCTCTACCTGCTCTCCGATCGCTCCCTCCAGGCCAGTCAGTGTCTCAGCGACTGCCGAGCGGGTAAGATGCACGCGCTGTTTCTCGTGAAAACACGGCACCCGCCGACTTTCCCCCCTCCCTCCCCACAGCACTCCAGGCCGAATTGAGTCGCCGCGGCCTTTGAGAAACACTAGCAGAGATGTCCGTTGACATTCTGTCTTTGCATCTGTTGGTTTCGCTCATCACTTGATACGTTGTGTATGTCAACAATATACATGAGTAACACTCTAATAGTGTAATTAAATCAATTACGTGTCTAAAATTATTGGTAAACTATGCCTAAAAATGTTGCGTTCAGGATGTTGAAGTAATTATGACTCAATACAACCTGACACCATATTTTGACTAGCTTAACACCGCACAGTGTGTTAATAAAACTGTTACCAGAATA